>CM070624.1:42572657-43772657 GCA_036346255.1 Ampelocalamus luodianensis
CGCCGCAATGGTTCACGTTCTCCTACCAGGTCTCCTCCCAAGATGGCCTCACAAAGCGGCGGCACTACTCTTGCGCGCAATGGCGGTGGCGAGATTGCATCCAGGCAACAACGGCCAAGGGATCATGGTGCAGCGTGGTGGTAAGGAGATGGGGGATCGGTGGTCTACCTCATGTTGGCGTGGGACGCAACTACACCGATCGGGCTCCTCATGATGAGGGTGAACTTGTAGGCACAAGGCCTATGGGAGGTGATCGAACTCGCAACGCCGACTACCACGATGATAGACTGGAGCTGTCCGCCATCCTGCGTGTGGTGTCACCGGACATGCTGTCCACATTGGCGGTGAAGCGACACGCGCCAGCGGTGTTGGACGCTGTGAAGATGATGCGAATGGCGTCTAGCGCATCCGTGAGGCTTAATGCATAGAAGTTTCGCAAGGAGTTCAAGGATATCGAATTCAAGCGATAGTGAGTAAGTGGGCGACTTCTCCATGAGGATCATGTGACTTGTTAACAATCTCACGGATCCTAGGCGACACGTTGAAAGATGAAAAGATAGTCAAGAATTCATGCGTGTTGTGCCACCGGTATACATAGGTGGCAATCTCGATCGAGACATTTGCTTGACTTGGAGCACGTTGTCGATTGAAGATCTCACCGGCGGCCCGATCGATGGAGTAGCTCTACGCTCGTAACGACCTCGGCGGCTCGGTGGCGTCCGCTCATCGGGCAGAGGAGTGGCTCATGAGCCAGAAGAGGGAGCAAGGTGTTGGCTCCTGGTGGTGATAATCATTATCGCGGGCAAGCCACATGGCTGTGGGCATGGCAAAGGTGGACACGACCTCAGGGCGGTGGCTCAAATCCGATGAGCGCTGTAACATCTTTGCGAGTTCGATGCATACAACTATGACAAGTACACGATATTACCTGTGAGGCGCCGCAGCGGTCGAGCGCTGCACGAACATGCCCACTGATGCAAGCCGTCGGCGATGAGCACGTGCTTCTCATGGCGCAAGCGCGGCGTGCCTCACTCAAGGCTTCCGTGGCGCGAAAGCGACAATGTTCTCAACGAGGTGCGAGGCGCGAGTGCATCTAGGCGCAAGGAGGATGCCTACACGACGCATTTGGTACTGGACACCGGCGACCAACAATCACATGTATGCGGGTGTCAAGCAAGCCGTGGAGATGGACGAGGTGTCACGACTCAGTCAAGTTCGGTGATGGCTCGGTGGTGGACATACGCGGCGCGTCGGCACCGCGTCTGTTCACCTCTTTGGAGCAGGGAGCACCGTGCGCTAACGGGGTGTACTATATCCCACGACTACGCAAAGAACATAATGAGCTCCTCGAGAGCTCGGATGAGAACAACGGTACGGGCGCTCATCGGGATAGCTCTGCTCATGATCTCGCGACCAGGCGACGCCGCATACTGTCGGGTAAAACCGCTTTCGCAACCGCTCTCATGTACTCACCTTAGCATTGCACAACGGTATGCCTATCACACCGGGCATGGCAAGCGGCAGCGTGGCGATGGCATGCCGAGGTTGAGCACTGAACTTCTAGGCACTACTGGAGGCTGGCGCAACATGGCATGGTGCGCGGGCTACCGTCGATCGATCATGTCGATCGACGGTGATAGTTGCCTGCGTCGGCAGCGGCGGCGCACTTCGTTCTCCGAGTACGCAAAGTACCATGCGAGCACGTCACGGACTGGTGCACTGCGATCTCTGGCCCCATTGCACCGCCACACTAAATGGGAAGCAATATTTTCCTCGCCTGTCGATGACCAACGGCGCTACATGGCCGGTGCTTGCTCCGCGATGAAGGGCGAGGCGCGGTGGCGATCAAGCATTTCCGCAGCGGCGTTGAGGTGGAAACTGGGTGCAACTCTGGCGCCACCTCCGCACCGACCACGGCGGTGAGTTCATGTCGGTTTAGTTCGGTGAGTACTGCGCCGATCGCGGCGTCGGTGGCACCTCACGTCACCATACTCCCGCGATGCGGCGTCATCGGTGGCTGAACCAACGATGGTAGCCATCGCTCGCGGCGCATGATGAAGGCCAAGAGAATGTCGAGGATGTTTTGGGGTGGCGGTGACGCGGTCGTGTGCATCTTGAACCGAACCCGGCATAGCGCCGAGGCATGACGCCGTATGAGGCATGGCATGACGCATTGACCTCTAGTGCATTTTCTCCGCACCTTCGCTAGCGTCGTGCATGTCAAGGTAATGAAGCCGCACTTGAAGAAACTTGAATGATAGGAGCACGTTGATGGTGTTCATCTGGCTTACAAGCCGATGCCAAGGCGCTCGCATCTACTGCACTTCTAGTAGCGTGTGCAGCGTCGATATCGCACGCCGCCTTCAACGGCGACATAGTGTGATCTAGGGAGCGCGGGCAATGCAAATATGAAGCTAACTCGGTGAGACGCTCAATGCTCGAGTATACAATATATCCTAGCAGTCTTGTGGTGGCAACCTGCGCGCATAGAGAGATGATGAGTCGTCGACACCAGCCATGCTAAGTTATGGGCCCGAGCCTTCAGGGTCGTGACACCTGCATCCAGCAGGTAGCGTGAGCATGTTCACACCCATGGCACAAAGTGCGGTGGAATTTTTCACCACCCACCGACGCTTGCCCACGATAAAAGACGAGGGCCCTCACGGCTACCCGACAATGCCTAACGTGTACAACACGACCATGGTCTACAACCTCAATCACGAGGAGTTGTACCTAACGGCGGTAGATGAACCAGTCGGCTTCTCCGAGGCCGAGAAGCACGAGTGTTGGTGCCGCGCCATGCCCGAGGAGATGAGCTCCATCGAGGAGAATCGACACTTGGCAACTTGCCGACCTCCCGCCTGGCCACCGTCCCATCAGCGAAGTAGGGTCTTCAAGGTGAAGAAGAACTCCACATCATCATTTATCAAGAACAAGGCCCGCCTCATGGCAAGGGCCTATGTGCAGCACCAGGGTATCGATTATGAGGAGTTGTTCGCGCCCGTGGCCTGTCTTGAGTCCATACGCCTACTGATCGTGCTCACAGCACACAAGGGATGGCTAGTACACCACATGGACGTCAAATCGGTGTTCCTCAATGGTGAGCTCGACGAGGAGGTTTACATCGCCCATCCTCCCGGCTTTGAGGTCGAGGGCCATGAGCAGAAGGTGCTGAGGCTCCACAAGGCCCTCTACGGCTTGAGGCAGGTGCCGAGAGCGTGGAATGCCAAGCTTGATAGCTGTTTGCTGTCGCTTGGGTTTCAGCGGAGCGCATCAAAACATGCAGTGTACATGAGCAGCAGCGGTGCTTCACGGCTACTGGTGGGCGTCTACATTGACGACCTCATTATCACGGGCACGGACACATAGGAGATCGTCAAGTTCAAAAGGGAGACAAAAAAACTCATTCAAAATGAGTGATCTCGGCCTACTTAGGTTCTACCTTGGATCGAAGTGCACCAGTCCGATGGCTGCATCACGCTGAACCAATCTGCATACGCGCTCAAAATCCTTGAGAAGAGCAGTATGGCAGATTGCAATCCCTGCCATGTTCCCATGGAGACGAGGCTCAAGTTAAGCAAGGCAACCTCAGCCCCTCTCACAGATGCCACGGCCTACCAGAGCATCGTTAGGAGCTTGCAGTACCTAGTGCACACTAGACCCAACATCGCATACTTGGCGGGCTACGTGAGCGCTTCATGGAAAGCGCCAACCACCGAGCACTTGGCGGCAATCAAGCATATGCTTGGTACATTTCAGTGCGCGGCTATGGCTATCATTACGAAGAAGTTGGAGAGTCACGGTTTGTTGGCTCTGGCGATAGCAACATGGCGGCAATGTGGACGATCGCAAAACGCACGAGGCGCCTTCTTCTTCCTTGGCCACAACCCCATTAACTGGCAATCACAGAAATAGAAGGTTGTGGCACTGTCCTCTTGCGAGGCCCAGTACATCGCGGTGACAACAACCACTTGCCAAGGTATCTGGCTCACTTGTTTACTTGCTGATTTGAAGAATGAAGAGGCAGGTAGTGTCATGCTCAAAGTCGACAACAAGTCAGCAATCTCCCTCAGCAAAAATTTGGTGTTCCACGACCGGAGCAAGCACATAGACACCCAATATCATTTTATTCGGGAATGCATTGAAGGCGACTAATTGAAGTGGAGTACATCAAGACCAGAAGAGTAGCTAGTGACATTACGATGAAGCGCTAGGTCGCATCAAGTTCGGGAGCTGCGTGCAAGGTTCGGTATCGTCGAGATCAAGAAAGCACATCAAGGATTAGGGGATGTTTGTTGATTAATCCTGTGTGCTATTTTGTGTTTATTTGCATGTAACGACATCATTAGTGGTTAGAAACGTTTGCATGTGGCATGAGGCTTTTAGTAGCTATAAACGTTTGCATGTTAGTAACTACAAACATTTGCATGTGCGTGGAGTTAGTTCTTTGCGACCGTTCAAGTGTTACTAGTAGTGCATTAGAGTGGGTCGTGGTATTAGTTGCATGTAAATTAGTGAGTCCCTTGTTTAAAATAAAAGGAGATGAAAAAATGTGAAAAGTTGTGTCAGAAGTTCAGTAGCATCAAAACCAAATTGTCTCGCGTGTTTGTCTTCTATTTTGCTATCGAGGCATGCGTGTGAGTGTTCTAGGTGTTTGTGTGTGTAGTAGCGAGCATGGCCAACATGAGAGGAGCGGGGAGAGGGCGAGGTGTAGGCGGTGAGGGCGAAGATGGAGGAGGCACTAAGGAGACCAAGACTTCACCCTCCTCTTTATGCGCTACCACTTGTTGGTGATATGCCTAGAGCCAATGATAGAGATGATTGTATCACATCTGTTTATGAGTTATTGAATAAATGTTATTACATTTCTTGAAAGAATCATGAGTTATATAGATCAACGAGTATGTGACTTGGTGAAATTCTTTAATTTATATGATGTCATTCTAAATGGTATCCTGGTGAACACCTGATGTCGAACCAGAACGAAGGATCCCGACTTCTCGTGTTCATACACTAGTCGAGGATTTCTAGTGTACAGATCAAACAAAAGTGATAGCACAATCATATCACGCACTTTATTAGTAATAACTCGAGTTTATTACAAAATGGGCTGAGGCAAAATAGATAAATAACACGTGGAGAGCAAATATAGTAGTAGACCACACGACTTGCCACAGGCAATCGTGCAGGGGCATAGCCTAGTCGTCAAGATCCTCACCGTCACGATAGAGGTCTTCTCTTGAATAAAGATTATTCGTAGAGTAAGCACAACTTCCGTGCTTGCAAGTTAGACCCAATATTGCAAGATAATGCATGCATAAGGTAAACAAAGGATATTGGCAAGGTTCATTTTGCATAAACAACATTTTCAGGTTAAATACTCATATTAATTTCTAAGGCCAGTTTGTAGACTATAATTAAAATCGAGTGTTTAAAATGGCAATTTGTAGAGTGGATAACCTCAGTTAATTGAATGATGATGGATACCCTCCTATCACTTGGCTAACAGCTTAATTTTTACCATAGGATTACCCATCCTAAAATCATCGAGAAATTCATTTTATAAACCAAAAACAAAGTCTAACTTAGAGTGGCTTTGCTAGTATGTCCATGACCGCGGATGCGTATTCGAATAGTTTCTACTCTCTGAGTTTATGCAGCTTTACCCACACGAGATAATTTGCTTTTAATGTGGCCAATGCACGCTTAGAAGCGTGTGACTAAGCATTTATCATGAGGCCTTTACAATGCAATGTCTTAATGTATTTATGCCCACTAGGTTTTCCACCATTGGACTAACCATCCTCAGGAGCCCCTCTTGCGCGAGTGGGACTAATGTCTAACCGACCCCACACAAACAACATAGCACAAATGACACTAAGACACTACAAATTATTTAGCCAAATTTGTCCCATTCGGACATGTGGTGATGCGGTGGCATAGCAAAATACGCTCAAAGACCGGTCCTTACACTTCTCGGACGACTTCCATTAAACCACAGGCCTTAACCTTAACAGTTAAGCACGTGCATAAACCGCACCAACCATTCATCTGTTTACCCAAGTCCAAACCCATTTTATTTTATTTAGAGTAAAATCCTCTTTATAAACCTTTTGTGGTAAAACAATACCATAGAATCAATTTAAAAAATAAGTATGTAAAGATGTGGCTAAACCTTCCTAAATTCATAAATGTGATCTAAGCATGGCTAAGCACAAGACTAATTTTAGTATCATTTTTCCTAAGGGTGACAAGGCAGTCATATTCAATAATCAATTTGGCCATACAATGAAGATTGGAATAACTATATACAAAAATAGGGCATTCAAACAATTGTATAAACATATGCATGCATTAAGTAATTTAAAAACTAAAAATACATTTAAATTAATGGGATCAACATGATCAATGGTATAACTTGCCTTCGTTGACGTCCTGAAAATCTAGGTCTTCGGGATGGTCAAACTCTCCCGAGTCGTCGAGGTCTATCTGTGAAAATCGATAAATTCAATTCAAATTCAAATAAATTCAAAAGGACAACTCAAATTAACTCCAAATTGAAATATTTTGGTTTAGATATCTAGATCATAATTTTATACAAATTTTGCAACTGAACCACCCAATTTGGAGTTCAAATGCAAAAGATATGAATTTTTGAAGTTTAAACCTAAATCTGCAATTTAAATGAATTTTCGAATTATTTTTCTAAAGGAAATCTATTTCTCGCACAATGCTTGATGTCGTGAGGATTTTTGAATTTAAAGGAATTAAACTAATGATCGCGTGTGGGCCCACGTGTCATAGACACGGTCTATGTGGACCGTGCCCATGGGCTTGTGACTCGGGAGGTTTGTCTTGACGCAGCGCCATGCGAGCGGAGGCGGCGGCGTGGCGCACACGTGTTACGAGTTGGCGTCGTGGTGGTTTGCCGAACCCGAACGAAGGATCCGAATTCTCGTGTTCATACACTAGTCGGGATTGCTAGTGTACAGTCAAACAAAAGTGATAGCACAAACATATCACGTATTTTATTAATAATAACTCGAGTTTATTACAAAATGGGCACGAGGCCAAATAGATAAATAACACAGAAACAAATATAGTAGACCACACGACTTGCCACTGGCAATAAATGCGAAGCGTAGGCCTAGTCGTCAAGATCCTCACGATCACGATAGAAATCTTCTCACGAATAAAGATTATTCAATAAGAGTAAGCACAACTTCCGTGCTTGCAAGTTACACCCAATATGGAGAGATAATGCATGCATAAGGTAGACAAAGGATAATGGCAGGTTCATTTTGCATAACGACATTTCGAGTTAAATACACATTAATTTCTAAGGCCGGTTTGTATAATATAACCAAAATCGGTGTTTAAGATGACAGTTGTATAGTGGATAACCTCCATTAATTGAATGGTGAAGGATACCCTCCTATCGCTTGGCTAACTGCCCAATTTTTACCATAGGATTAACCATCCTAAAATCATCTCATGAAATTATTTTATAAACCAAAAACAAAGTCTAACTTAGAGTGGCTTTGCTAGCATGTCCATGACCATGGGACGCGCTATTCGAATAGTTTCTACTCTGCGAGTTTGTGCAGCTTTACCACACGAGATAATTTGCTTTTAATGTCGACCAAAGCACGCTTCGAAGGCGTGTGACTAAGCAATTATCATGAGGCCTTTACAATGCAATGCCTTATTGTATTTATGCAGCTAAGGTTTCGCTACCATTGGACTAACCATCCTCCGGGAGCCCCCTCTTGCGCCAGGTGGGACTAATGTCTAACTGACCCCCACACAAACAACATAGCACAAATGACATTAAGACGCCACAAATTATTTAGCCAAATCTGTCCCATTCCAGACATGTGGTGGTACGGTAAGGTGTAGCAAAATACGCTCAAGACCGGTCCTTAAGCGACTCAGGCGACTTCCAATAAAACCCTAGGCCTTAACCTTAACCAGATTAAGCCCGTGCATAAACCTGCACCCACCATTCAGCCAATTCGCCCAAGTCCAAACCCATTTTTGATTTTATTTAGAGTAAAACCCTCTTTATAAACATTTTGTGGTAAAACAATACCACAGTACAAATTTGAACCAAGTTTGTAAAAGATTTGGCTAAACCTTCCCAAATTTATAAGTGTGATCTAAGCATGGCTACGCATATGATAAATTTTAGTATCATTTTGCCTAAGGGTGACAAGGCATTCATATTCAATACTCAAATTGGCCATACAATGAAGATTGGAATAACTATATACAAAAATAGGGCATTCAAACAATTTTATAAAGATATGCATGCATTAAGTAATTTAAAAACTGAAAATACATTTAAATTAATGGGATCAACATGATCAATGGTATAACTTGCCTTCGTTGGCGTCCGAAAATCTAAGTCTTGGTGGTCAAACTCTCGAGTCGTAAGAGGTCTATCTGAAAATCGATAAATTAACTTTAAATTCAAATAAATTCAAAAGACAACTCAAATTAACTCCAAATTGAAATATTTTGGTTTAGATATCTATATTATAATTTTATACAAATTTTGCAACTTGAATCACCAAATTTGGAGCTCGGATGCAAAAGATATGAATTTTAGAAGTTTAAACCTTAAATCGCAATTTAAATGAATTTCCGAATTATTTTCTAAAGGAAAATCTATTTACTACATAATCTTGTCAGCGTGGGATTTTCGAATTTAAAGGAATTAAAATAATTCCTGTAATATGGGCCCACGTGTCATAGACACGGTCTATGTGGACTAAGTCCACGACCTTTTAACTTGGGAGGCAATCTTTGTGGTGAGGTGGTTGCCAAGTGGGCACCCACGGGTTCTAGCGCCGAGGTGGCGACGACCGGCACTTACGTGGCAAGGGCCACGTAGGCATGAGGCCGTCGGTGCCTAGTGAGTGGCTCACCGGCATTCTACGCGCGGCGAGCCCTACGGTGTGTGCAAAGCGAAGAGGGCGGCGCGAACTAGTGTGTTACCAAAAGCGGCGCGAGCGTCTGGAAGGTCATCGGCGACAAAGATTGGCGGCGACGGTTTGAGGTCGACGGCGGCGAAGGTGTTCCAGGTCCTTTGGCGAAGTGGGTGGCGGCAACAGCGCAGGTGATGACAATGGTGTCGACGAAGAGGCGGAGGGCTCCGTGGCGGCGCAAGCGGAGCTTGAAGCCTTCGCGGTCGTCGGAGAAGAAACTCAAAATCCAGCGCTACGGGTGAGGAGGAGGCTGTGGTGGCGGCTACGTGTTGCGGAGGTTGAGGCGCACCCTAGGCTCCTATTTATAGGGACGCGGGCGTGGCGGGCGGCGTGGGAGCACCGGCTCCGTGCGATGTTGGCGATAATCGGGGCATTAAGGCACGAAGATGGCAAGTGAGGGCGTGTCGGTGGCGAGATAATCAAAGGGTTTAAATGCGCACGGCGATCTTGGAGATGCGGTTGGATTCGTGCGTGTATGGAAGGTTTTCCAATCGCGGTAATGGTGGACTCGGGCGAGAAAAAGGAAAGCGGTGGAAGAAGATGGAAAGGAAGACGATGACTCGGGTTCGTCAGATTTTAATCGTACGGTGTACATGAGTGGCAGCGAAGGGATAAGTGTGGGTTGGGCGTAGCCGTTGGATTTTAATCCGACGGTCGCGATAGATTGAAGCGGTGTGGTGAATAGTAAAGTCACTGATGCACATGAACTGCTGGATCTAGATCTGACGGTGCAAAACCAGACGGAGTGTTCGGTCGCTCGAACGTTTCATTGAAATCCAATGGCTGAGATGCGTGTGGGGGTTAAAGCGCGTGGGAGGTGCGGGCCACACGGGCCGTGCGCAAAAATGGATGTGGGCCGAGCTAGGGTTTCGGCCCAATGCCTGTTTGAGGTTTTCTTTTGATTTTCTAATTAATTAAATGCTAAAAATTCATTTAAGCTTTGGAAAATAGCAGATTGAGTCCAAAAATTTTGAGAAAATTCACAGAAATTCTCTAGGGCATTTTGGACTTAATTAAAATATTTCCAACTATTATTTTGCAATAGATTTTGCAAATAAATTTGTTTAACTTTAAATCATTCAAGTAAAGCTTTTAGAAATTTGAGAAAATCCCACAAAATAATTAAATTTTATTTTGAAGTGGAATTTGAAATTTGGGTTATTCTGATGGCGCTCGGGTTATAGGCTCACCGGCATTCTGTGCGCGAAAGCTCGCGAATAGGTGCGAAGAGAGATGGGGTGACAAGGAACTCGATGCACTACCTTGCGGCAGTGAGTGCGACTAGGTGGCGGCGGCGAAGCGGCGGTGCGACTAGGTGGCGTGGCGGCGAAGAGGCGGCGGCGTAAGCACGGTCGGCGTAGCGGCTCAAGGATCCTCCGCGAGACGCGAGGCGCACGGCCTTCGCGATGACGGCGATGGCGATGGTGGGGTCGGCGGGGCGGCGGCTCTGGTGGCGGCGCAAACAACAATTGAAGCTCCACGATCGTCGGTGAAGAAGCTCAAAATCCGGCGTTACAGGCGAGGAGAAGCGATGGATGGTGGTGCTGTGTTGTGGAGGTTGAGGCGCACCGGGGCGCTATTTATAGGGCATGGCGAGCTCGAGGTGGCGTAGCACTCAAGAAGGTCGGTGGCATCTCGGCCGATTGAGCAAAATCGACGACTTAAGGAAGGTGAATGCTAGTGATGGACACGCGATTGATCGTGGGTTTAAATCGCCTAAAATCTCGTTGATTCTGGCCGGATTGACTCGGTTTTGGAAAGCTCCCAAGCCGTGTTCATGGCGGACACGGTGAGAAAGGAAGGCGGTGCGGAGAAGAAGGAAAGGAAGACGATGACTCGGGTGTGTTGGATGGCGATTGAGCGGTGGACAAAGGTGGGAGCGAAGGGGTAAGTGCGATGGATGTGCGGCGTTGGATTTTAATCCAACGGTCGCGATAGATTGAGGGTGTGGTGAGTAGTTAAATTCTGGATGCACGTGAACCGTTGGATCTAGATCGAAGGTGCAAAACCAAGAGGAGGCGTTGGTCGTCCGAATGTTTTATTGAATTCTAGCCGTTGGATTGAAATCCAGCTACCGAGATCTGAGCGAGGTTTAAAGCATGTGGGAGGTGTGGGCGCTGCAGCGCGTGCATAAAAAATGGGTGTGGGTAGAGCTAGGATTTTGGCACATTGGTGTTTAAGGTTTTCTTTTGATTTCCTAATTATTTAAATGTTGTTAATTCAATTAGGCTTTAGAAAATAGCGATTAAGTCCAAAAATTTTGAGAAAAATCACAGAAATTCTCAGGGCATTTTGGACTTGAATAAAATACTACAACTATTATTTGGTAATATATTTTGCAAATAAATTTTTAGCTTTAAATCATTCAAGTAAAAGCTTTTAAAAATTTGAGAAAATCCCACAAAATAATTAAATTTTAATTTCAATTGGAATTTGAAATTTGGGCATTACAACCAGTGACTCTCGACTAGCACATGTATTGATTGATGGCCATGTTTCACCGGTCATGGATATGGGGATATTGAATTAATAATGTGAATGCATGTTAGAGAACATGGGGTTGGATAGACCCACCTTGAGATACTATTGAGATTGTTATGATTCTATGTGTCATTAGTTGGTCTCAAGCAATGATAATGTATAATCCTTAGACATGAGATCAGCATGATTTCCTACATGTGTAATAGCACTCTTAGGGGTTGCCAAGCGCTACTAAATGGCAGGTAGATATAAAGGTAGCTTTCGGGTAGACTATGAAATATGCAGAGTGATGTGACTGGTCGGATATGGGATTTGCCCCTCCTAACATAACAGGAGAGATATCTCTGGGTCCCTCGAAGTGGTCGGATAAAGAAAGTGCATGGTCATGCCACTGGTGGTCGAAGAGTTCAACCACATAAGGTTATTATCTAACACTCGATCGAGAAAGTATTGAACAGTCTATAGATGACAAATATCTCACTGGAGTTCAAACCAAATATCGTGAGGCAAAGAGAGAATACGAGTAGGTCGCTTAGTTCGATCAGTCAGAGCTAGTCGTGATCGACTATATGGAGATCTGAGCTGGTCGTAATTGGTGAGCGTAATCACGAGTGGTGAAACACAGTGCGTAAGAGAGTTACAAGCGATCGTGACCAAATCTGACTGTTAGTATAGAGATAGGACACGGTCATAAGTGGCGAGGACACAGTCGTAGATCATATTGCATTAAGGTTCGTCGATATAATTTGTGTGTATTGGGAATCGTTATGTCCTGCTAGGAACAGCTAATGACTTGTGGTCGGAAAGGGTTTCAGAGTCTGGCTGATTATGCATAAACCTAACGGGTCACACATATGAGTTGGAACAAACCAGTACAAATACATTTCATAAAACGTATTGGATAGGATCATCATGGGCACTATATAAGGAGATGCTTGAGGCTATTGGGAAAGATACGAGAGATGTGAGTTGCTCCATCTAACCCTAGCCGCCATCTTCCTAAGAGCCCAGCCCATGCGACTTGGTGCTAGCACACGGCCTCTGGTTGTTCCTTCCCTGGACATGTGGATACCGTAGAGGCGCTCTCTGCGTTCTTTGTTGTGCTTGAGGGCGATCCACGATCCTCACAAGGAACTTGAGAGGTTCTTTGGAGGAGGCGATCGGCTATGAGGGCGTTGGACAATCGACTACGACCACTTCATCGACGCACTCTTCTTTGGACCGGGCTACTCAGACTCTTCTTTCTTTGCACTACAAGTGCAGTGGTAATGATGCGTGATCATCTACTTGTTTGGCTTCTGGTTTACGTGGTAGAAATTTTGAATTGTTACTATCGTAGCTTATCAGTATGCCATCACCACTACCGCTCCTTCTTTCCCGGTGCCACCGCCTCCTCTCCTCCCTCCTCCTAGAGCCTTCTCCGTGCCCAATGCCGCCTCACCGTGCCATCGTCTCCTCTCCTGTTGTCTCCTTACGTCCCAATACCGTCTCCCCCACCAACACCTCTCACCTCACCTCCCATGCCGCTAGATCCACCCATCTCCGTGCACTGCTGATGCCGTTGTTCCCATCCATGGCGCCACTGGATCCAACACTTCCGATGTTAGTGTCGAGATCTGCTTCAAGTGGTGGCTAGAGAGTGTGGAGGAGGCAACAAGAAGGATTTGAGGAGGAGGTGGGTAGGGAGGAGGGCGATGTGGCGGCAGGGCTCGAGACAAAGGCGAGTGGGTGACGGTGGTGGATGAGGTGGCGGTGATGGGGCTCGAGGATGGAGGCGATGTAGGGGATAAGGCCTTTGGAAGCGGGGCTTGGGATGGGCGCCATGCGGTTGGGGAGTTTGGGCGTGGAGGAGGCGGCCACAATTTGGGGCGGAGGACACGACAACATCGCCGTGGAGGAGCTAGGGATTTTGGTGGATTGATTTGGGAATCTGGGTGGGTTGCCCTTTTTCTTCTCGTGCTATCCCCATGGTGAGGAAATTTAGCTCCACCAAGAAAATAGCATTTTTGTATTTGAACAAAAAGACCGACGCAAAAATGTTTTTCCTAACGGTATTTGCAACACCAATAGGAAATATATGTTTTCCACGGCGTTATATCTGGTCACAAAAAATAAAATTATCGATAGTTGGTTGCGGGCCGTCAAGAAAATTCTCAACAAATGCATAAAAGATATGGTTTGTGGCGTTGAGATTACAATATTATGAAAGTATTTTTAACGACAAATCCAATGATATAGATTTCATGTAACTAATCTAAAATTTAAAAACATACTAGTGGTAGAAAGTTTGTAGCACATATTTTAGGGTGTCGATTCTCCTCATTCAACAATATATGACGTTTTGGATATCGACACGGTTCTCCAACATGCAACCACTACTACAAAAGGCTAATATTGGGCGCCTCATCACAGACGATTGACCAAAACCATCAGTATTACATAAAATCACGAGCGTTTTGGTTTAGAGACCATTTGTATTCTTGTTGCGCTAAAGCCGTTGTGAAGATGTAATATCACAAGCGGTTCATTATTAAAACCATATGTGAAGTATCACAGACGGTTCTTAGCAATAATCGTCTGTGATATTTAGAAATATCACGACGGTTTCAACAAACAACCGTCTGTGATATTTTATAGACGGTTCTTAACACGAATAGTATGTGATAATTGTAGACTTCATAGGCGATTTTTAATTATAATCATTTGTGATAATGTCGCTCTGATTCTCGGTGA
Organism: Ampelocalamus luodianensis; assembly: GCA_036346255.1. Taxonomy (NCBI): domain Eukaryota; kingdom Viridiplantae; phylum Streptophyta; class Magnoliopsida; order Poales; family Poaceae; genus Ampelocalamus; species Ampelocalamus luodianensis. Next base: position 42,586,862 of record CM070624.1, read on the forward strand.
GTTTCTTCGTCATTTGTAAATCGCCGATGTGTCTCTTCGTCACATTAATGCCGCTTGGCTCCCGATGTGTCTCTTCGTCTATCGTGCGAATTTATTCCTTATTTTATAAAAGGATCATCGCCATGGAAGATGATCATCCCTATATAAACTCTACAATATATACTTCTAAAGTAGAAATTAATAGCTCCTCTGTTTCGCGGCATTGATGGCATTCCTAGCCATATTGTACGAGCACCTCTCACGTGGACATTGGCGGATGTCGCATGAAGGACACTGTTTCAATAGTATCCTCACTCCTCTGCAGGATTTGCGGAGCGGTGGCGGCCACCTTCCACCATCTTGACATCCTTCTCGCGCGTCTTCTAGGTGAACTTCCACCAGATAAGTGTACCAGTGTCATCGACGTGATCCTCTACAACAACATTGCATGTCTCCAAGAGGCTTACCGTCACTTGACCGCTTAATCGAGGCGACGAGCGATCGAATCGACCATGCCGAGACCCCTCAAGCGGGGAAGAGAGTCTATGGGCTCAATTCTTCTTGATTCAACGGTCAGGGTCTTTGGGAGAAACTTGAGCGAGCACGTCGGCGGTAGACGCATTTGGGCTTTGTTCGATGATCACGAACCGTCCGATGCCCACGCTGCTGCCTACAAAGTTTTGAAGATGGAGATAGCACCTACCTCCACCACTAGAAATTTTTGTTTATTTAGGTTTCTACTTTTTTTAATCTTTGTAAGAAACGAATGCCACGCTGTTTGCCCATATGTAAATTCCAAAAAAAAATCTAGTTTGGATGTATATTTATATGTTGAACTATATATGTCTGACGGTTTAGTGAATTAAATATCCGTCTGTGATATGTATCCTAGTTAAAGCAAATTTTCAGTGAAATTTAAATGACAAAATACATATAAACATGTAATATTTTCATGTGATGTAAATGTATACATGATAATATGCTCAAAACATAGAAGTTGAGAACAACCATATCACGAGACAATTTCATAATAGAATTGTCCAGTGATATGATCTCATATCACATATGGTTCCATAATATAACTATACGTGATATGAGACCATATCACTGACGGTTCTATTATGGAACCGTCGATGATAAGTATCACTCTTTATTAGTAGGAGCCGCTAGGGTTTTGCCTAACTCGTCACTCTCTAGCGCCCTTACTCTGCCTGTTCTCCCCTCCCAACCATGTGCCCCGACCTCGCGCGCGCCGCCAGGCCCATGCCGACGCCGCCCTTCTTCCCGTCGCCCGGTTGTGACACCACGATTCACTACACAAGACACTCGTACTATAAGAGTGTCTTATGCGATGTCCTTGTCGTGCCACAACTACTGATGACACTACCTTCCCCTCTTCCTTCTCCCCGTGCGCTACCGGCTACCTCTCCACCAACCTCCCGGCTACCTCTCCACCAGGCCTCGGCCTCGGTTACCTCACCACCGACACCGGCGATGTCGAGTAAGACAGATCTATCACCTATTGGTTTGTCTTTGTTGGTATATTCATGTGAACCGAGCTGCAATGTGGGTTGATGGTCGGTTTGGACACCCTTAGCCTTGCTGTCTTGCCACGATCTGTATTTCTTTGGTTGGTGGTGACTAGTGGATGGATGGATGGATTTGGAGGTGGGGATCGGAATGGGGTTAATTGTGTTGTGACTGCTAGCTGGTACTGCTGCTAGTTGTGGATAGAAATGTTTGTATGCTCTGTGTGATTTATGCATGCCTAGCTGGAAGGTATTGTAAATTGGTATTTGTATGCTCTATTGAATTGCTCAATGATGTTAATAGTCTTATGCTGAAATTGAATCGATAATTAGTTAATTCATATACCCCAAAAGTGGTTGGGGTACTACGGACAATATATATATATATATATATATATATATATATATATATGAAGTCGGTTTTAAAGGCACAAACAGACCCTTTGCTTGGAGACTTTATAGAGAATATATATCACGAGCGGTTTCATCTACAAACCGTCGTGATACATCGGCCATCACAGACGGTTGTATCAAGAAACCTTCTGTGCAACATCGGCCATCACATACGGTTTTATCTACAAACCGTCTGCGATAGGTAACTATCACAAACGGTTCTGAGTTAATAACCGTTTGTGATAGTATGCATCACAGACGGTTCAAAAACTGTCTGTGATGATCTCATGTCATCACTGACCCATAAAATCAGATGGCTCATGAAACCGTCTGTGATGACGTTTTTAACCGTCTGTGAAGACCTTTTATGTAGTAGTAAACTTTAACCATTACTTTTTATATGAACATGTTCATAAATAATATAAAATTATTATATTACCAAAATATTTTTCATGGCTAATCTAATGATATATTAGTGATCAAAGTTGTAAATTTGAATGCACGTTTTTTAAAGTGTTGTATATTTCTGAGCGGAGAGAGGAAAAAGAAGGGAGGGAGTGCATGCTAACGCATGACATTTATGTCTTGGCATGCAAACATGTTACGTAAGGGATTGATTGCCTGGCATATTTACACATAGATACGTCAACCCATGACCTCGACATGTTAGAAAATCGTTGTACTATCTAGTTAGGGTACCATCATGTTGCTAATTGAATATATACATTCGAGAAAAGGTAGCTGAAAATAAATTTCAACCAAAATTTCACGGACAGTGGGCCTTCTCTAAATATATTATAATGCTCAGTACCTGCATGGCCATGATTAATTTCAGCTGTAGTACCGAAATTCATAATTTAAAAAAGGACTGATGTTCTGGTTTGAATGCAAGTTTGTCTTCCAAGAATAAAAAATATCGTTGGTACTAACCTTCTTTACTTGTCCGGAAATAAAAAAATCTTTCTATACTCGTTGATCTATTTTATTTTAATATTTGTAAACAAACATTGTCTTTATTTTTGTACAGGAAACATCTGTTACATCATTTACAACTTTTCAAAATTTCACGTATTCTAGCTAGTGCATTGGTCATTTCACTAATTTCTTTTTACATGTACCATCAATCCATAGGGTTTTCTTTTCAAAGTTCAGAAGCAATTGCTTTCTGTTGCAGTTCATGTCCTTGCTAGCTACTATCAAAGCTGCCGCAAGTATGGGAAAGAGTAATGCATGAATCATATTACACTTACGTTACTTGACTTAATTTGAATAATAACCGCGGAGCCAAAACTGTGACTCTCTTTCATGTTGTTAATCGCTCCATTAACTCTCCTTATGCATAGCTGTAGTTACTTTACGTGCATGCGCTGTACCACTATGGTGTCAAGCAAACCCAATATCCAGCACTGATAGTCATCGTTTGTACCTTTCATGACCCATATTTGTATCTAGCTTTAATTTCTAACAGTGGGGGATATACACATGCATGTTAATATTGACAACGAGGACACATGCGACAGCGATGAACCCATAATAGCATATATTGCACTCCATTCTCTGTGATTTAGCATTCAAAAACAAATTCCAGGACGGCCGTGATCGTGAACTGTTGGTTGGTGTTGTTGGTCGAAATGGTAAGTGGCCTAATCCTTAATTAAGGCTTGTTCAACTTGTTAGAAATTTGCTGGAAATTAATACAGATTATTTGGATAATTTCACAGGTTATTTTTAGGTTAACAATGTATAGTACAAATCGATAATATCATTTATGTATGCCGGCTAACGGCAGTACTATTCAGCATGCTGATATATGAACTGGCTAGTTTGTTTGTACCTGCCTTTTTCCATAGCAATGGTTGTTGTTCCTAGTAATCGATCATAGAAATTTAGCAACCCATGGCACGTGGTTTACTACGATCTAATTAATCAATTTCTATCCTACAAAATGGGGTAGAGATTTGTACAACGATTTACTTTTGGAACATTTAAGTTCTTTTCATATGTCTCTTCTTATCTTATTTAATACTAGCATCTTTTTCCGTGCTGTATGGTACTACATCATTCATCAGCACGTACAATCGCACAATTTGGCGCTGATCGATGGCTTCTTCTTTTCGTCGCTGTGTACAATCAAAGGAGGCCACGTTAGCCAGCTACACATCACTAGCTAGCCGTGCCCATATGGCACCAAAACTGTAATCAGTTTTCACCAAACTTTGCTACATCACATTGGAGACCTTTTCAGATGGAAAAGATACAATATGATGCCCAAGTTGACCAATTTGCGACTGCCAATTTACGACAAGACCAGCCATATAAAATTTATGAAGTGATAGTGTCCGCTTTAAAAAAAATTATGAATTGACAGTCTTCGATCTCTCCGCTAGTATACCCGGACATGCAAAGAGACCCATTTAACTTTGAGAAATTGGCACTCGTATCGTAGCACTAGTAAATTAAGATGGTTTCCTCAAATGGTTGTCTCACCTGCATGTGCTTACGAACCCGTTCATCAATGTTACCACCAGTGGTAACTTTTGGCCGCAAAACTTTTTTAGTGTTGTCAATGAAAAATTTTCTTTAGTTTTTTTTTTTTGTTAGCACTCCCATCTCAGAACAGCTACTTGGGAAATAGCTTAGCTAGCGTACGTATGCCTTGAGGAGCATATGGAAGAGACCATAATGCCTCTCTCTCTGCGCGTTTGTATTGTATCCGCTGAAATCCTTATTAACTTACCCCTTCCGTTCCTAAATATAGGACGTTAAACGTACTGTCAAACTTTTTTAACTTTGATCACGAATATATGAAAAGCTATTTGTATTGATCATGTGTAAATGATATCATTAGATTAGTCATAATTTTTTTATAATATAATTATTTTATTTTATGAACTTGTTAATATAAAAAGTAATAGTCAAAATTGCATATTAAAAACCACATCGATATACAAAATATCATATATTATTGAACGAATGGAGTATATTGCATCTAAGAGCAAGAGACGGCACTGTGCACTAATTAAACACACCGTGAGAGAAGATATCACTATCCTTTTGCATGGGTCTTCCTGTCGGAGAGAGAGAACACGTTTTATACACAAGCAGCGACCACAAAGAGGCGGATATCCCTCGCACTGTTCGACAATGTCTGTCCATACACGCACTAATTTACTAGCAACGAACCGGGAATCTTTCTCTCTCTGATCTCTCGCGGAATCTTTCATCGATCTCTCTTACATCGCGTTGCATATGTGCCAACCTCTGTGCTAAAAAAAATGCGGTGCCTGACCGACAAGACACGTTTCTCGCGGCACATGCAGAGAGCAGACTGGCGGCACTACCCAGAGCTCAAGGAAAAGAGAGGTAGGTAGGCAAGATCAGATACATCACATCAAAGGACACACAGAAGAAATGGTCACAAGAAACAAACAATCCAGCATTCCAGTCCAAGGGAGTACTGAACCAAGTGAAGGTCTAGCCTGTGCCCAGTGCCACACACAGTCAGTTTCCACAGTAGTTCATAACACTATACCTCTGGTGAAAAAGGGAGAGAAGTACAACAGCAGGAGGAGGAGGAGAGAATCTCGATCCCATGTCACAGTTACATACACATAGGCTGTAATGTAACGCTGTCACATGTATGCAATCGTGACACAGGATACTACGTACTCAAATGCCAACACGGTGGAATCAAATTAAAAAACAGTAAAAGACACCTTCACCTTTGTTGTGTCTCTGAATTTACATCATCGTTACCTTCCCTTGCTGTGAACCGATCAACCCTTCCATGGCTTCCTGATCATGCAAACCTGCAGCACTCGTAGTCATGAGCAGCTGTTTGATCTCCTCGTAGTTGTAATCAAGCTGTGCCTGCTCCTGTTGAAACAATTTGTGGTCTTGCTCAACAATGCCATTGTAACCGTAGCTATAGCCATCAAAGCTCAGCTCCTTTCCATGGTGGCCAAATTGGCTGTGTGTCCCGTCTGAAGAGCTGCAGCTCTGCTGGTCACTTCCAAACACAATCATGCTGCTGCTCTCCTCCTTCACCTGAAGGTGATGTGCTGCACCTTGTGCATGTAGAAGTGCAGAAGCATTTGTCATGGTAAGGAGCCAGAGCTTAACATGTAGTCTTGGGTTGTTGGTAGGGTGAATGTAGAGATGAGGGGTTCCTGGAGGGAACAGGCGCCGGTGAAGAAGCCATTGTAGCTGGGACTGGGATGATGGGGTAGGGAGGGCGAGTGTGGGAGAAGGACCGGCCGATGGTGCTGCCGCGGCGGGCGCGGCAGAGGGGCGCCGGCAGTGGAGCCCAGGAGCTTCTTCTTCAGCTTGGTGTTCCAGTAGTTCTTGATGTCGTTGTCGGTCCGGCCGGGGAGCTGCGACGCGATGATCGACCACCTAAAAGCATATTAAACATACAGCTAGTGCATGAGTCGCATGCATGCTTTCCTTTTTATTTTTCTTGTTTGTGAGGTTTCTCATGTTGGAGATATATAGTTCTATATGAAAACTGGGTACCTAGCTACATCTCTAAAAATCTACAGAGGATATATTAGACTAGAGCTTATCTCTTTACATGGTCAGTAGTATGTTTCTAACAAGATCCTTGACAGTTCGATCTTCAATTCTGAACAAGGTACTAGTAAATATCTTTCTTAATTGAGAGATTCTTCTAGCAGGCAGAAAAGATCATGCATGTGTTTCCAGAACTCCAGATAACGCTATGAATGTTTACCTGCTTCCAATACTGGCATACATGCCGCAGATGACCCTGTCTTCGAGCTCGGAGAACTCCCCATGCTTAATGTTAGGCCTCAGGTAGTTCAGCCATCTAAGCCTACAGCTCTTACCACATCTCCTTAACCCTATAATCACAATATAAGGCCGTTAGAAATATAGTCCAACTAGAAACTCATTGTTAAAAGGGAAAGAAAAACAGCAACTAGCATGCAATTAAACCCATATTCCGACCAACGTACAATTAAACGAGTGAAAAGGTTGTAAGAAAGACGATTCAGTGAGAAACCTATGAACTTGACATGGCATTTCAAGTAAGAGACCTATAGTTGAATCAAACCTAACTGCATGCGAAAATCTATCCCAAGAAACTCTCTCTCTCTCTCTCTCTCTCTCTCTCTGTATTACAAGCTGAACTAGAGACATCATTTGTTCTAAAAGCAAGAAAGAAGTTATGACCCTAGTTAAAGTACTCCTAATTAAAGAGAAAATTGACAAATAAAATAAATTGAACAAGAATAAGTTACTACCAAAGAAGATACAGCATGAAAGACTAGACTATCTCTATCCAAATCACCCCAGAGAGAGATATAGACAGAGAGAGAGAGAGAGAGAGAGTAACTACAGGCTTAACTAACGCATAAAAGAATTTATGATGCTAATCAAAGTGACCCCCCAAAGCGAAAAAGGAAGAGAACAAAAAATTGCAAATAAAAGAGAAGAAACTAGCTGCAAAGAAGGTAGAGCGTTTAGACATAGACTCGTATCAACATAAATCCCCAAATAAAATAGATCTATAAAAGTTCACACCTGCTTTTTGAGGGAGAGCAATCCAGTTTCCACCGGTGCCTTGCTTCTCAATGAACTCCTTGAGCTTGGCATCCTCCTCAGGAGACCAAGGCCCCTTCTTCACAGTGTTCTTATCACAACATGGAGCCCTTCCCATGAGGTCACAACAAAAGGATGTGTAGAAACGAAGCTAAAAGCAACACCTAGCTACCAAATCTCACTGCTCCTAACCCTTTTGTTAAATTCTAGCTGCTCGGCAGGCAGCTTGCTCTGTGCAAGCTAGAGGACAGAGAAACACTGCCTTTCAGGAGATATATTGGGGCACAGAAAGGAAGGAGAGAAGGGGGGAGTGCACAAGACAACAAGAGCACAGAAAAATATATAAGACTGACGAGAGAGTGGGGCTGAGAGATGTAAGGACTAAGAAGTCAAAGTGGAGCCTTGTGTTTGTTTGGTTTCAATCACCTCCAGCTTGCTGGTTGGCCCCTTCAAATCTCAGCACCAGAGAAAAAAGGGTTCATAGGCTAGCAGTAGCACTACCCACCCCTCTCTTTCGATAAACAAAGTACACTTGCACATGGAATCGTGCGTGTTTGTTTGCAGGTAGTCTAGCACGCACAACGCAAATATGGTAGATTTTAGGTATAGTTTGTTTACATGAGTTTGCACAAGGAATCGTGCGTGTTTGTTTGTATGTAGCAACCTTTGTGTATATGGTATATCTAGATTTTACGTAGAGTTTGTTTATGTAGTCTTACAGTATTTATTATGGATTCTAGAGTTTGTATGATACCCTTTCAAAATACATAGAATTCTTTCCAGATACGAATAGTCCTTTGCTCTTAATAAAAGGGCACTCCTGTAATCAGATTTTATGAACAAAGAGCAATAGAGAAGAAGAAAATCAGAAAAACTGTTGTTGTTCTGGTGGCATAATTTTTTTTTTTTTGCGTTCTTCTGCTCGCGTGTGTTCATCTTCGGTTTGGACCAACAATTGGTATCAGAGCATGAGTTCTTGATTTGTGTATGCCTAAGATCATACCGCACTCTTCGGGTAGTGGTGTCACCTGTGACGAGGCGACGTCAGGTGCAATGACGAAGGAGAGTTCCCTTGTCTCGCTGCATTATCCGATGCTCACAAAGAGCAATTATGCAGTTTGAGCAATCAAGATGAGTGTATACATGGGTGCTCAAGGAGTGTGGGATGCGGTTGAGGACAGCAACATCGATGTGCACAAGGATCAGATGGCTTTGGCGGCCATCTATAGAGGCATCCTGGAGGAAACGCTATTCCTATTGGCCGAAAAGGAGACGATCAAAGTTACGTGGGAGGCGTTGAAGATGATGCATCTTGGCGCCGATCATGTCAAGGAATCGCGAGTGTAGACCGGCCCTCAAGAGCGAGTTCGAGGGGATACGCATGAGAGAGATGGAGTCAATCGGCGACTTCGCCGTGAGGTTGATGACCATTGTCAACTAGATCCGAGCCTTGGGGTACAAAATGGAAGAGAGCTATGTTGTGAGAAAATTCCTTTGGGCAGTCCCCAGAAAGTTTTTGTAAATCATCTCCATCATTGAGCAGTTTTGCGACCTTAAGGGGATGATAGTTGAGGAGGTGATCGGTTGCTTGAAGGCACACGAAGAATGGATTCGAGGATCCTGGCGGCGAAGATGAGCACTGCTGTTAATCCGCGCGAGTGGGAGGTCGATCATCAAAAGCGAAGGTGAAGGCACCTCCGGCGGCTCTAACGGTGGTGGTAGCCGAGGATGCAAGAATTGAAAATTCGACAAGACAAAGTTGCAATGCTACAATTGTCAGGACTACAAGCACTTCGCTTTCGAATGTCGTAAATCAAGGAAGGAGAAAGTGGATGCGCATTTAATTGAGGCTGATGCTGAAGACGGGCCGGTGTTGCTCTGATGCTGAGTCGAGTTCGTGGAGTTGAGTCTGGGACGTTGAGGAGATGTGTTCGTTGTCCTGTATTGAGTAACAGTTGGGCAAGTTGTAGTTGAGACTGAGTGTCTCAATAAGTAAGTGCACAAAGATTAGGGAGTGATTTGTTAGTAATCTTTGTGCATATGGTATATATCTAGATTTTACGTAGAGTTTGTTTACGTAGTTCTACAATATTTAGATAGTATTCATTATGGATTTTAGAGTTTGTGTGGTATCCCTTCAGGATACGTAGAATAGTCGTTTGCTCTCAATAAAAGGGCACCACTGTAATCAGATTTTGTGAAAGAGTGATAGAGAAGAAGAAGAAAATCAGAAAAACTGTTGTTATTTTGGTGGCTTTTTTTTTTTTGTGCGTTCTTCTGTTCGCATATGTTCATATTTGGTTTGGGCCAACCCAAAGTAAATCAGTAAGCACCGCGGAAGAATGTAGTGTTCCTCATGAAAAAAGTTCACATTTGTTTCAGAGGAGACTAGTAGGTAAATAGATATGACTTATTGCATAATTATTATAACTGTTTGGTTTTAATTATTATTTTTCTCATCACTTGCTCTTTGACATGAAATCCCACAAGATCATGTATTTTATGTCGAACTGTCTAATTAAAAATTACTGTGTTAATTAAGATGGATGAGATTTCACATTTTTCCTGTGATTTTGCTCTTACTTCTCCAGTATGCAATATATTTTTAGCTGTCTGATTTCTACACTTAATACTAGAACTATAGAAAATCATGAAATTACGAGTAAAACAACGCGAGGAGACTGGTTAGCAAGAAACTGTTTCCATATTTTCCAGTGAGATTGACAAACCAGCTAAATTGTCCGCGGATTGCCATGTAGTACTACTGGACTAGGGATGGCAACGGGGTCATTCCCCGTCGAGGAGTGGTGGAATATTCCCATCCTTGAGAGAATAAAAATTCCACGTCCTCATTCCCATCTCCGTCCTCGGGTGCTATTCTCCCCCCGTCCCTATCCCCATCGGGTTATCGGGGCCCACGGGGACACATACCCGAAAGTTAGATCTCGAAATAAGAGAAAATAAGATCCATAATGTTATAAAAATAGGTATGAATATTGACATATAATGCTAAAATGATAATATTTTTTATTAATATTTTTGGAAAGTAAATGATGCAAAAGAGATTATCAGGCTATCACCTTATCGGGTTGTGCGGTAGTAGGCTAGTGCCCTACATATCTTATCGGAGACCCATGCGGGTAGCGGGGATGGGGAGTAGGAGAATGGTCCCATCCCCGCTTCACCCGATGGGGAATTATATTTGCATATTAGTATCCCCGTGGGGGAGAAACAGCCCCATCCCCGTCCCCTAATGGGTGAATTCCCCGTCGGGGAATGGGGAATGGGGTCCTATTGCCATCCCTATACTGGACGTTACTTAAATTAAAACATAAATATTAAGGAAATTGTCTCTATTAATTACTTATAAAAAATCGTAAGTTAACTACTCCCTCTATCTCGCAATATAAGTCCAAGCCCACCATATGCATACACCAAGAAATCACTAGGATAACATCATTAAACCCTAAACCCTGATCACTAAATCTAAAAAAGTTACTATTAATGGATCATACATACCCTAATTCAATGGCATATATAGTACAACTACTTATCCACTTTTTTAGCATTAAAGTAGGAAATTGAGTCGAAAAATTGCAACAACATCTTTAATCTCTTGAATGAACTTATATTATGGCACAACTCTTCCCAAAAAAATTGACTTATATTACGGGATGGAAGGAGTAGAATTAAAACACAATGATGTGTGTATCCTTACCAGTGGAACTTCAGTGAGTTGTCTTATATATGCCGATTGTTTTCGCTTGAAACCGGTCGATTCCATTGAATTTTCAACTAATTTAATTTCATGTTTCAAACGATCCGTGCTAAAATTCTATCCGGCCTGGTAATCAACAGGATCTGGCCGGTATTAGTGGGCAGGTAGGTAGCAAAGCTTTGAAATCCCTGGCCCCATGTATGTTTTCCTCCATTGACGGACGAATAAACCCAGCAATTAAACGATAGACAAATGGTTACTCCTCTCGCTCTCGCGTATATGCACCGCATGTATGAGAAGTCTCAACAACATGTAGCTGCAGGTTCAGTACTGAAAGAGATAGCTAGACAGGTTCGTGTATTTGTCGCGTGTAATCTGCATCTACACAGGCTTACGTTGTACTACAAAAGCTACAACGTGCAGGCCCTGAGGACAGGCAGCAGGGGCTACTAGCTAAGGCAGGAGGCCTGTTTGGTTTTTGACTCAGTAGTCGTACTAAAATTTTAGTAATATTAAAATCTAGATAATACTAAAAATTGGGTAATGATATTTGGATCGTAGTCATATCAATTCACAGGTAATGTCAAAGTTGATTTGTATGGATTGTAGTCATGCTAAAATTTACCAAAATTATGAGTATAACACGTGGGTCTTATATGATATTTATTTATTTTTACCAAAATATGTTAATATAGGTCTTGTTTTATTGATTAAATAACAAGAAATACAACAGTTCAAACGGATCGCAAATCGGATACTCGGTTCAGAAAATATGATCATTTCAAACTTTTTAATCAAACTAATCATCCAATTAATATCACTGGCCACATCCAACCAGCTCTCGCCACCTGGCGGACTGAGCTGCTGCTGCCCAAGCAAATTTTGGCGACGCTTCCGGCTGCCCACGCGAGGCCAGCGCAATGGCAAGAAACATATAGCCGTGACATTTTGAAAGCAACACTGAATATTGAAACGAAACTAAACACTAATTAAAATTTTAAAGCAATACTAAAAATAGGCTGCCAATCTCACAGGACGCCTTCCTGCATGTGCGAATGCATGCACGGGTGGGGTGTGTAAAACTGGACCTTCTCTTTCCGGTATGTACAGTACCGTATAACCTTCCTTTCTCCATGGGCTACAGAAACAATTGGTGTCTCTATTTGTCAGTAAATCTTGTCTTATCTCCAAATCGATCAAGAGTTTTCGGTATGTTTTGACAATGAAATAGCAAATCTAGCCTTCTTTTGTGGAATTGACAAAAATAGCACCACAATTGGGTAGGCAGATGACATATGATTCCTGCGGTGCTCAAGGAGCACTTCAAGTTCCTACAGTTCTCAGATCATTTTAGGACCTACGGCGACAAGACAGAGTGCACGACAGGTAGCTCAGTAGGGTGCACAGCAGGTAATTTTTCGTGGCGATTTCACATGGCATGTCACCTTTTGCGGTGGTTTTGTATGATAAAAGTGCAGTCTTTGCCATTTCGTTTGAACGGAAACTGATTTTGCTATTACGTTTCGAAAAGCCTGCTTCTAGCATGTGTAGTAGATTAGTATGGTTTGGGTCATTCGAGATGTTTGAACCGTGTTTGATTTAGGTCCTAGCATTTGGTAACACGTTGGCACCCACGCAATCACGTCTCCGCCGCAATCAAATCATTTATATATCACATCTCCTCCGTCCATAGTTTCGCCCTCCACCCGCTCATCCAATTGCTCTCCTCGCTCACCGCCGTAGTTTTGGCGTCTCAGCAATGTTTGGTGCATCAAATCAAAACAATTGGGTTTTCATGTCACCACTAGTTTACTTTGCCCCGAGTGAATTAATACGGGGAAAGCCCAAACTCGTGGTAGTTCATTGTTTTCTACCGAACTAACCGAATTCCCTGCGCAGTTGCACAACTGGTTAATATAATGCCCCATATGGTTATATTTGGAAATAGAGCCGGACTTGTCAAACAACTCTGATGTGTGTGGTTGAAAATACAATGGTATTTCCCTTACAACTGTAATAGCGCTCTCTCTCTCTCTCTCTCTCTATATATATATATATATATATATATATATATATATATATATATATATATATGATCGATCTCACCGTTATAATCTAAATCCACCACAATCGACGGTGAAGCTCTTTCCCTTTTTCCTTCGATTAACTTGGTAATTTCTAGCTCTTAAGAATGAACGTGACTTCTTATGACTTTGTTTTAACAATATAATAATAGATATGGAATACCAGACATTTTGGACGGTAATATCCCAAAAATCCCAACATTGTGGTAATAGGATAAAAATCAGAGGAAAATGATTTTGAACCTATTATGTATGGAAAACTACCTTAGCATGATTTTGAACTATTTATATAAATCAAATAATTGAATTCTATGTAAGCAACAACTTGTAAGAGTTTTCAAGAAAATCATGGAACATATAAAATCTGAAAAATTTACATAAGAGACCATCTTGTGTCATAAGCCTTCACAAAAATTTCATCAATTTTGGAGCCTGTTTGATAGGTTCCAAAATTGAAATGTGCTCCAAAATTTGGCAAAGACAACCAATTTTGAAAATTCAAAAACAGTTTTTGAATTCCCGCCGAACTCTTAGACCGCATCTGAGCCGACCCAAAACCCATCGCCAACTCCAGCCCATGACAGTGCGTGCTCACCCTATCACGATGTGTGGGCCCTACTTGCCGGGACCTTTCTTCCACCTCACCCGCACTTGCTCGCCACCGCACTAGTGCTAGTGCTCGCTCGCCGCTATTTTCCTTCGCGCCTACCGTTTTGACACTCAACTACCTTCATCACCTCCACTTTGGCTCCGCCCATGCTAACCATCCCCTTAATAGCGCACAACCCCCACGCTAGCGGAGACGCCAAAACTGGAGCGTGAGTTTCTCGCTGCGGCCGTATCTTCTTGCCACTCATCTCGCGCAATTCTCACAGCTACTTAAGCTTCCGAGCATGTCACAAACTCTCAAGCTCACCCCTTGTTCCATCTCGTGCCTTCTCCAAGCTCCAAACTCCTTGAATCACCGAGAATGAAAGCATTGTTCTCGACGTGAGCAAACCTCACAATGTCATCTTCTCGGTGAGCTTCCTTGCTCGCCAATCACGTCACCATGTGCCTCTTACGTCACTGATGCTTCTTCTATGCTTGATCTTGATGTAGCTCCGAGAACCCCGTAGTGAGGGCAAGTTGTCATCTTCTTTGCCTTCGGCGCACACCCAGTTCTGGACCTCTGTGTTTCCGACATTTTAGTGAGCTTGAACCTCACCTGTCCATGTTATTTCGTGTCCTATACTTCGTTGATGCTTCTCCCTCGGTTGATGATGATCCACATGTAGGGAATCCCCTGAATCGACCTTCTTCCTCATTTTCAGCCACCGCAACCCTTTTGTAGTTAGCCGCCACCTCGGTGAGTCTCTGATCGATTTATTCTATCCCTACCATCCTCCAAGTGCCTGTGAGCTAATGCGCACCTCCTTGTAGCTGCTCCATCAACACAACACATAGTCACCGAGAGCCTCCTTTGTGCTGCCGCTGCTCAATGTCGCCAAGCCGCTCTGGTCATCCCCCAACACCTTCAAGGACCATGGTGAGCTTCTAGCAGTCTCCTACAGCTTTTGCGCGCATTAGATCAAAGGATTATCTAGTATAGCTTGTACTTTGTCATAGCCGATCATGATGCCACCGTAAGAAGCTCTGCCGCTCATCTCCAACATAGCACCGACTCCGGCCATCTCTTCAGACTTCACCACCACCCAGTGGCATTGCCATCGAGAGGGGAACTCATTTTGGCCATCCCCGAGCTTCGCCATCGCTCCAATCACCAGCAATGAGCTCACCATGGTGCTCGGCCATGAGCGCAGCTCCGCTCCTCTCTCTTTCCCCCCTAGTGGGCCTGCATGTTTTAAAGGGTAATTAACGCTAACCAGAGTATAGCATGCGGGACCAGCCGAAAAGGTTAAAGAAAATTTCATTTCAAACTTTATTAGTAAATTAATCTATGACCTGTAGAACCACCTCTGTTTTATAAATAAAAAATCTAGAAAAGAAAACCTTAAGTAACTCACAAGTAGGCCCCACTTGTAATTTAATAAAATCAGAAAGTTTAGAAAAGCCGCTTTTAGTTAGAAGAGAATGCATTTTCTCTACTAGAAAGCATAAATCTCGATGATCTCTCGAGGAAAATGCACTTTCCCTATTGGAAGCGTAAACCTCAGCAAATACGCTTTCGACGTCAGCCCTTTTCTATTTTCTGGAATTTTCACACTGAAGCAACTTAAAACGTTAATACTTTTGCACACAAACTCCAAATCGAATGAATCTTTTTTATCTAAATTCATCTAAATCATGCTCTACCTAAATATGCAAAAAAAATTGGATTGTGTTGCTGTTAGAATTATTTGGATATATTTAATTTACTTCCGGCTCTTTTGAATAGACGTTGATTGTTCAAGCGAATTTTACAACGATCCCCCATCCTCTTATTTGAAGCAACTAGAGCAAGACAAGCACCTCCTTTGACCATGTTGATCCTACTATTTTAAATATTGTACTTCTTTTTGTAAAATCTATGATGCTTGCGTGTATGTTTAATTAAAATTGCTATATTTTGGGGATAACAGTAGTTGTAATCCTATTCGATGCATGAACCTCCTTGAAATATTGATATCCTTACTGTTGTAGCCATTATGTTTAGTATAGGTAATAGATGATGTCAATTTGGGAAATTTTGGGTGCGAGTATCACACAATTGCTTAGTCAAGCTATAGTTTTTACTAAAATTTGCTAAAAGGATGACATGATGAATATGAAATTAGGAGTTTTGAAATGATGGTCTAGAGGGGTTTATCTCTGTTATTTTGTATAAAATATAAAAATAAAAAAACTTAGTTTGCGATGCGGGCGAGTTATATTATATTCTGAGAAGTATGAGAGGTGTATCTCACAAGTAGATATATAGGGGGAGATCCTCCTGGGTCAATTAAGGACCAAACGCCAGCAAGTCCAATCTAAGACTAATCATACAACCACATGTACCGATATGGGATGGCATTAGCTAATTAAGTTATTGAAAACTAGCCTTGCACGTTGGTATGCCGTAGTAGTGCGAGCATGACCGGTGTAGACATGTTCGAAGGGGCTTCCTTCACCATGGTGTCAAGCACAAAGCTTACCAACACAACAGTGAATGCCTCATTGAGGCGGGGGTGTACCCGGGTAAAGTGACGGTGTTCATTCATCGGGCTAGTGCAAGGTTAGGACAAGGTGATGTAAAGGCTTCTGTATGTGCTCTAGACTACTTACCAAAGGTAGTGAGTGGTGGTATCGACATATTACTACTATAGAAAAGGTCTTCACAGATGGTTCAAAAACGTCATCACAGACGGTTTTGTGAGCCGTCTGAGTTTATGGGCCAGTGATGACATGAGAGGTCATCATAGACGGTTTTCGAACCGTCTGTGATACATACTATCACAGATAGTTATTAACTCAGAACCGTCTGTGATAGTTGCCTATCACAGACGGTTTGTAGATAAAATTATCTGTGATGGCTAATGTATCACAGATGGTTTGTAGATAAAACCGTTTGTGATATATATTCTCTATAAAGTCTCCAAGCAGTGGCTTCATATGTTATATATATATTATACGTAGTACCCCAGCCACTTTCGGGGGATCGTGAGGAGGATGAGACAGCAGCCACGGGAACTTCATCGAGCCTGCAAGTTTAAGAAACATGACTGCCAGGAGAGCACGTGGACATACAGTTACCTGGATGTCGTCGATAGGTCATTGGACTTAACATCAAGGAATGGTTGGTTGGTGATACATGAAGCCACTTCCCAGTCGGAGTACCTGCGCATCCACGCCACTTTTTGAACGTAGTATGGAAGTGTGGGTACTCTGACTGGGAGGTGGTTCATGTATCATCAACCAACCATTCCTTGATGTCAAGTCCAATTACCTATTGACGACATCCAGGTAATTGGATGTCCACGCGCTCTTCTAGCAACCTTGCTTCTCGAACTTGTAGGCTCGATGAGGCTGCCCGTGCTACTGTCTCATCCTCCTCACAACCCCAAAGTGGCTAGGACTATGAACAATATATATATATATATATATATATATATATATATATATATATATATATATAGGAAAAATACTTTCTACTCGGAAGTAGTTACTCCCACATTTGATATACCACCTAAAAGAATTTGACATACTCCGAGAGTATGTATGTGTAGTATACGAGTATATAAGACCATATAGGTGGTATTTACACATTTTCAGAGGTGGTTTGTACAATTTTAAGACATACTCCTTTTTATGTGTGAATATGAAGGTATTTACAAAATATGCTAAAAACTTGGACTCTCTTGCAATTTTTTCGCGTTGTTCACATTAAAGTATCTTATAATTAGTATATGAGTGTACCCAAAGTGATAATGGAGTATGTCAAGTTCTTTTAGGTGGTATATCAAAGGTGGGAGTAACTACTCCCGGGAGTAGAAAGTATTGGAAGCCTTTTTCCAACTCCCGGGAGTAGTTACTCCTATTCAGTATCTCACATATCTCACAACGTAGTGAGTATCTTGCAACCGAGAGTATGTATGTGTAGTGTCTGAGTATAGGAAAATACTTTCTACTCTGTGAGTAGTTACTCCCACCTTTGATATACCACCTAAAAGAACTTGACATACTCCATTATCACTTTGGGTATACTCATATACTAATTATAAGATACTTTAATGTGAAGCATGCGAAAAATTTGCAAGAGAGTCCAAGTTTTTAGCATATTTTGTAAATACCTTCATATTCGCACATAAAAGGAGTATGTCTAAAAATTGTACATACCACCTCTGAAAATGTGTAAATACCACCTATATGGTCTTATATACTCGTATACTACACATACATACTCTTGGTTGCAAGATACTCACTACGTTGTGAGATATGTGAGATACTGAATAGGGAGTAACTACTCCTGAGTAGGAAATAGGCTTCATATATATATATATATATATATATATATATATATATATATATATATATATATATATATATATATATATATATGAAGTCGGTTTAAAGGCACAAGTAACCTCTGCTTGGAGACTTTATAGAGAAGAAATCAGGAATGGAATGGTAGGACGTACCTGGGACGCAAGGGAAGAGAACTTGACTGGCATGAATACAGTTATACATGCAGAATACCATATAGGAACATACCATAAGATTAGATACATGTACAAAAATTTGTATGTGTGCGACACAATACAGGCGGCAACACCTCCACCATGCATTAACCCATCTCCATTTCATTTACCATACTTAATCAATAAATTAACCCACATCAGTAAATAATCAACTCACATCTGTAAACCAAAACAAGCTCAAGCATGAAACGAATATAACAGAAAGAGCAATTTATTAGAGCTCAAATATGAATTAACTAATTATCGATTCAATTTCAGTATAAGACTATTGACATCATTGAGGAGTTCAACAGAGCATACAAATACCAATTTGCAATACCTCTCAGTGCTAGACACAGATAAATCAAACAGAGCATACAAACATTTCTATCCACACCTAGCAGCAGTACCAGCTAGCAGTCACAACACAACCCCATTCCGATCCCCACCTCCAGATCCATCCATCCATATAGCTAGCCAGCAGTCACACATCACGGCAAGATAGCAAGACAGCAAGGCCAAGGGTGTCCAAACTGACCATCAACCCACATTGCAGCTCGGTTCACATGAATATACCAACAGCACAAACCAATAGGTGACATATCTGTCTTACCTCGACATCGTCGGTGTCGGTGGTGAGGTGGCTGAGGGGAGGTCGGTGTAGAGGTAGCCGAGGGAGGTCGGTGGAGAGGTAGACGGGGTCGCGCATGCTGGGGGAGGAGGAAGAGGGGAAGGCAACATCACCGTAGTTGTGGCATGACAGTGAAACTGCACAAGACACTCTTATCATATGAGTGTCTTGTGCAGTGAACTATGGTGTCACAACCGGCGACGACGGGAAGGGAGCTAGGGTGGCATCAGCGACGGGGTTGGGCGGCGGCGTCAAGGTCGAGGGCACTCGGGTGGGGAGGGGAGAATGGGTGAGAGTAAGGGCACTGGGGAGTGACGAGTTAGGGCGTAAACCCTAGCGGGCTTCTACTGATAAAGAGTGATACTTATCACTGATGGTTCCATAATAGAACCATCTGTGATAATTATCACAGACGGTTCCATAATAGAACCATCCGTGATATGAGACCATATCATGGACGGTTCTATTATGGAACCGTCTGTGATATGTGACCATATAACGGATGGTTCTATTATGGAACCGTCTATGATATGGCTATTCTTAACTTCTATGTTTTGAGCATATTATCTTTTATACATTTACATGATATGAAAGAATTATATGTTTATATGTCAATTTTGTCATTTAAATACTGTTGAAAATTTTCTTTAACTAGGATACATATCACAGATGGATATTTGTTCCACTAAACCGTTTGTACATATATAGTTCAACATATAAATATACCTCCAAACTAGATTTTTATTTCATTTTGGAATTTACATATGGCCAAACAGCGTGGCCAGTCGCTTCTTACAAAGATTAAAAAAGTAGAAACCTAAATAAACAAAGTTTTTCTAGTGGCGGAGGTAGGTTGCTATCTCGGTCTTTAAAACTTTATAGGTGGCAGCGTCAGCATCGGACGGTTCGTGATCATCAACGAACGAAGCCCAAAATACGTCCATCCACTGACCGCTCGTTTGAGTGTCTCCCGAAGACCCTCGGACTATTTAATCAAGAAGAATTGAGCCCATAGGCTCTCTTCCCTTGCTTGAGGGGTCTTGGCAAGGTTGATTTGGTCACCCGTTGCCTCAATTAAGTAGTCCAACGGACGGCAAGCCTCTTGGAGACGTGCAATGTCGTTGTGGAGGACCACGTCGATGACGTGGTACACTTGTTGGAAGTGGGAGATCACCTGGAAGACGCGGTGGAGGACGATGTCAAGACGGCGGAAGGTGGCCATCACTTGCTTCGGCAAATCCTTGAGCAGAGGAGTGAGGACACTGTTGAAACAATGTCCTTCCGCGGCATCCGCCAATGTACGGCCAGAGAGGTGCTCGTATAGTATGGCTAGGAAGGCCATCAATGCTGGTGACAAGGAAACAGAGCGAGCCATTAATTTCTGCTTTAGTGCAGTCTTAATGGGCATAGTCTTGATTTTCATAAAAATAGTTTTGTTGGAAATGTGGGAAATGATTTGTTGGTTTATATTTGTGTTGAGTTCCATGTCTATGGCTAAAAATAAGATGTTGCTCGTAGCCGTGGAGGGTTGCAAGTGGTTATTTATTCAATTACTTACTTGTTGTCCTTTATCTATTTAACTATTCTTTAAATTTTTGTTCCAAAATACTACGCATCGATATTACAAATAAAATTTACTTAATGCTGAAAACAACTTGTAGCATAGAGCCTCATCTCTTGTTAGTCTTGTATTTATACAAATTTTGCGATACACTACAAGTCTTGTTGGGTACACAATGTACTCAATTTTGCTTAAATTGTTGTTTAGAGTTAGAGGATGATCCGACGCCAGACGATGTCTTCTTTGCACTCGGAACCGGTGGGTTCGGTGATGGGTCTTTCCAGGACTTTTCTCTTGTCAGTTGCCTGAGGGTTCGGATGGGCATGCCGCTGGAATTTTTGACTCATTATATAAATTTTGCTTCCACTATTACATTTGCTACTTCTGATACTTGAGCTTTTATTTGGCCGGTCGGCCCTTATGTTGTAAATAATGTAATCGCTGAAGTTATGTACCATATTTTCTTCATTTTGTATGTATGAATGTATGGATGTGAGTGCCAATGTTGTGGATGTGTACTAGCCACTGATCATGGGACTAGTACAGTACACACGAGGGCTTCAGGTATTCCATACCTGGGGTCCAATAGCGCATAATATCGGAGCTAGACTAACTATTTTGGTATTCAAAAGGCAACCTATTTAATCATAAAGATAATTGCGAAAATTTAGAAGTTTTTTTTTTCTAATCTTACCTCTCTTAGCATTCTCCTCTCATCTAAATCATTATTTTGTTATCTCTTCTCGTCCTCCTCCAAAATAACCATGGTTTTGGGAGAAGATATGCTCTCTCAAAATAAATGTTTTAACCATATTTAAAGCACTAAAACTGAACCAAAGTATTTTGGAAAAGTCCTAAAATATCCTATATAAGGATCTTTCAAAACACATTTTAAACTATCCAAAAATGTCATCCTAGATGGATCTTTATAAAAAAATTTAGAACCTAGTTATATTCTGAAAATGATGTGATGTACTAATGTTTAAACCCCTCCCACCCTCATTTGGTGTTAAATTAATTGGATATTATAGAGGTCTATTTATATATAAAGACCAAGGGGTAGTATAACCAGAAAAATAAAGCCTTAGGACTTTAACTAAGAACATTGAGACAAAACGTAAGATTACTTATTGCTATGCCTTTTCCTTGTCTTGGCATCATTTCTTACCTTTGTCTCTACATATGACATAAATTTAATTACTAACTCTTGCCTTTTCTAAAATATAGATGCCGACCTACTGGGAGCCGCAGTTCCGCTCTAGCGCCTTCGAGGAGGGTACGCTGCAGCACACCTTGTGGGTTATGCTAAAACATATCATCTGATTGTACATGCCTCGGTACATGGTCTTCAGCATGCCCTCCAATTCGGCGTCCACCAAGTACCTTACCCAGGTGCTCATCCAGGGGCGTCACTTTGGTGATGAGGACATCATGCCTACGGAAACAAACAAGACTCCTCAACATGAAGTTATACAAGCACCAATTACTAGGGCACGAGCACGACAATTGAATTATCAGATGTCTCATTCCTAGGGTTGAATAACTATGATCTAGAGAATGGGTGGCTATCTAAATCTTATGCTTGTGAATTTCTTGTACTTAGGAATTATGGCAAGGATAACAAGGAGTGCAAGTCTACATCAACCAACACACCACCTCCACCACATGGTCTCCATGCCACTTCTTCTACAAGTCAAACCAAAGTTCGAGTTCTTCACGTTTTGGAATCAAATTCAGCCTCCGGAGTCAGGTCTGAATTCAAACGAGCATAGAAGTCGCATACGGAGTCCGTTTGGGATGATTGAGCACTTGATGGAAAGCTTATCTCATGATCTTTCCAATGAATCCAGCATCACCTTCAAATTCCTTTTGTGCACATCTCAATTGTCAAAACAATCCGAGTCCAACTTCTAGTCCGAGTCAGATCAGGTGTTGCGCCACCTAAAGTGGACCCATGGGCCATGTACACGAGTTGGAGTGCATGCCCTTCCCTGACCACCACATTTTCCCTCTCTCTTAAAATAGCTAGGCGCAACCCCATACTCTTTAGGATTTCTTTAGATCAGTTTAGCCTGTGTGTGCAAGCTCCACGATGTCTCTTGTGCCGGTTAGACCACAGATTCTTGTTACAAAATCTTAACTATCCTTGTGCGACTTTTATATCTAGCAATTTTTCAGATTGCTCGTTACTTGAATTCTTGCTTGTTCTTCGATTGCTTGAAGGAATTGATCTTCATGATGAGGTCAATCATCGTTCTTGGCGAGGTTGATAATGACAAGAGGGTGATTTAGTGATTGTTGGATGGTTTGATCGAGTTTCGATCAAGTAGGCTCGTCATCAAAGTTACTCTCTACAAATCGAATTACCATCGACCAGAAGATTGAGACCAATCCTACATCAAGTGGTATCAGAGCTTAGATTGTCCGGTGAGATTTCAGTTTTAGATTTGGTTTTCATACTTATAACCAGAAAATTGCCCCACAAAAATATTTCGTTTGTCGAAAATCACCAAAAACTGAACCCTAGTTGTGCCTTTGCCATTTCAGTTTCCATTTTACCGTGTTGATTTTTCGTCCGTCGTCAAGTTCTAGTTATTGGTCTGAGTCTAGTGCCTTGATTTTAGTTTCAGATATTGCATCTAAAAAAATTGGTAGATCTATTTTGGGGGCTGGCGACTGGTCTAGGGTTTACCCCCCTCACTTGCTGCAGTTGCTCTTGGCTGCCAGTTTGGATAGGGCTAGGGTTTGTGTTTGCGCCGCTAGATTTTTGGGAGTTAGAGATCAACTCGGTTTTCCCTTCTTCTTGGCTGGCCGTTTCACCTAGGGCAGAGTTCTGTTCAGTTTCCTTCAGTTTTGGGAGTCCGAATAGGAGAAGTTGTGCTGTTATTGGGGAGTTCCTTGTTTGAGTAGTTTTTAGTTTTTGCCCTAGCCGCTACTCATAAAACCATGCCAACTGAAACTCTAGCAAACCACGCCCCCTCTCGGGTTGTGAATTTTTTTGGGCCGAGTTCAAGATAGTTTTGCACAACGTTCACAAAAACGACCATAACTTTTGCATACGAACTTAGATTGCGATGTTTTTTGGCTCATTGGAAAGCTAACAAAAAGTTACATCCAAAAATTAACAAGGATTGACTTCACAAGGCTATGGAAAAAGTGAAAATCCCAAAAAAGTCCGTTTAGGACCTCAAAACAGCCTTCGAAGTTTCAGCACCTATTTTCGTCGTTCATTCACCCTCCAGTTTGAGTTTTTTTTCATTCCAGACTGTGTAATCTTTTTTTCTAGGCCATATTTTAGTGTGCTTTAATATGTGTGCTGCTGAATTGAAAAAGAAGAAAGAAGAAAAGAGGCAAGTGCAAAAAAAGATTGCACATGTTTTTTTAAAGAGAATTAAGATTTTTGGTAGCATTGTTTTTTTTCATATTTTGGAGTTCTCTTTATATAGCCCTTGTGTTGTCTAGTGTTGCTTGCTTGAGCTACAGAGAGTGCTAGTTTGGGCCAAAGATTTAGTAGTACTTTGGACTATTATTCACTAGTGTAATTTGAAATTGAATCTGTCATTCCTTTGCTACTTATATATTGCCTGTCCAAGCTCCACCTACTACTAACCGAATAGGTCTCGTCGTACTGGCAATCGCTATACTCATCACTCAAGTCAGGTTGTCACAAACCCGACCACGGTTGCACCACTGTTTGCATTGGTAAGAATTTGCAAGAACTTGGTAAGAGCTTGAGCGTGTGCAACTTGTAACCTCTAGAACCTAGTAGTTGATAGGGAATTTTATACACTTATGTTTTTTCTTGTTGATATTAACAATGGTAGGCTCAGGATCATAAGGGGAGAATAGCAGGCACAATGTTGATGAGGATACACCTCTCACGCCACGCATAAGAGGAATCGTGCAGCACTTTGAGCGTTTGTTCAATCGACAAGCTGAGGGCACCAATGAAGCTTTGGACCAGATCAACAACAATCTCGCGGCGCTCTGCACACACGTTGAGCACCTTGAGCTTTGGTCGCCACATGATGCAGCTGCAGACATGAATGGACCAAGAGTGGACAACGCCCCTACCCACTGTCCTCCACCGGTTGCTCGCTCTTGGGCAAATGAGGTGGAGGAAGAAGAAGACACAAACAACTACACAGCTGATACGGAAATAGATGGATTCAATGTTCATAATAATCGTGACCATCATTGGTTTCATCACAATCGACAAGGTATGGGAAGAAATCAGTGAGGTACGTGATCGTGACGACCCACTTTCCATAATCAAGTTTACAATGCCTTCTTTTGCTGGTAAATATGACCTTGATGCATATCTCACTTTGGAGTTAGCAGTAGATCAGAAATTTACATGCTATGATTTTTCTGAGAATAAAAAGATTAGGGCTGCTACAAGTGAGTTCACTAACTTTGCATCAATTTGGTGGAAAGAAGTTTGTAGAAGAGAAAATAATGTACTTAGAACTTGGGATGCTATGACAAGAATGATGACAGCTAGATTTGTTCCTTCATACTATGCATGTGACTTGCTAAACAATTTGCAACGCTTAAGACAAGGTAGTAAAACTATTGAGGACTACTACTAAGAATTACAAATTGGATTGTTGCAATGTGGTTTAGAAGAAACGAAAGATGCTAAATGGCTAGATTTTTAAGAGGGCTTAATAGTGAAATCCAAGACATTCTTGATTATAAAGAGTACAAATCTATCACTCGTTTGTTTCATCTTGCTTGTAAAGCTGAAAGAGAAGTCTGAGGATGATAAATGAGGACCAGAAGCAATTTTGGAGGGTCGTCTACATCCCGACCAACCAAAGTTCAACAAGGGCGCCACCTCCTTTAACCTCCAACCATGCACGCTCCACCTCTACTTCCACTCCGTCATAGCAAGCAAGCAAGCAAACAAACCATGGTGCAAGCTCCATCTAAATCTGCCCCAACAAAGAGTGCTTCTTCAATTGCTTCTATAGGGCATACAAGAGATGTTCAATGCCACAAATGCAAGGGTTTTGGGCACTTCATGCATAGTTGCCCAGGTCAGCAAGCTCTCATTGTGAGAGAAGATGGTGAGTACACTTCTACTAGATATATTAAAGATGAATATGATTTGGTTGCAAATGACCCCGCAGGTGATGAACATAAACCTGATGAGGAGACTAAGGAGCATTTGGGAGCTGAAACTTCCGACAAGTACATAAGTCTCATTGTGAAGTGTGTACTTAGTGCACAAATAGGGAGCGCCGAATAGCACCAACGCTACAACTTGTTCTAAATAAAAATTTTCATCAAGGATCGATCATGTCGTGTCATCATTGATGGAGGGAGTTGCGACAACCTTGCAACATGGAATTGATCAAGAAGCTTGGCTTGACCACAAATCAGCACCCACCCTTACTACATCAAATGGTTCAACTCTTGTGGTAAGTTAAAGGCAACAAAAATAGTGAGAGTGCATTTTTCACTTGAGTCATATCATGATTATGCTAATTGTGATGTTGTACCTATGCAAGCATGCTCATTGTTGTTAGGTAGACCTTGGTAATATGATAAAGATTCAACTCATCATGGTAGAACTAATCAATATACTCTCATGCATAAGGGTAGGAAAATTGTTTTACTTCCAATGTCTCCTGAAGCTATTTTAAAAGATGAAATTGAATGTGCTGAACAAGTAAATATGGAGAAAGAAAAAAGTGAAAATCATATTGTAGCTTAAGAATGTTTTCCATCTAAAAAGAAAGACACAAACGAAACAAGTACTAGGAAGAACGAGATTAAACTAAAAGGGACTGTCCTATTAGCTAACAAATCTGATTTGAATGAGTTGGAAGTGAATAATTCTATTTGCTATGCTCTAGTGTGCAAAGATGCTTTGTTTTCACTTAAGGATCTGCCTTCTTCTTTGTCTCCTGCTGTCACTAACTTTTTGCAGGAGTCTGCTGATGTGTTTCCCACTGAGATATCCCTGGGTCTGCCACCTATTAGAAGAATTGAACATCAAATTGATTTGATTCCGGGAGCGTCATTGCCGAACCTGCATCATATAGGACTAATCCGGAGGAGACCGAGGAAATTCAGCGTCACGTACAAGACTTGCTTGACAAAGGGTATGTTCGTGAAAGCCTTAGTCCATGTGTTGTTCCTGTTATTTTAGTTCCTAAGAAAGATGGTTCGTGGCATATATATGTTGATTGTAGAGCACTAAATAATATCACTGTTAGATATCGTCATCCAATTCCTATGTTAGATGATATACTTGATGAATTGAGTGGCTCTACTATTTTATCTAAAGTTGACTTGCGTAGTGGAAACCACCAAATTAGAATGAAACTTAGAAATGAATGGAAGACAACATTTAAAACTAAATTTGGATTGTATGAATGGTTAGTGATGCCTTTTGGTTTAACCAATGCACCTAGTACATTTATGTGATTGATAAATGAAGTTT
Organism: Ampelocalamus luodianensis; assembly: GCA_036346255.1. NCBI lineage: Eukaryota > Viridiplantae > Streptophyta > Magnoliopsida > Poales > Poaceae > Ampelocalamus > Ampelocalamus luodianensis. The sequence continues at coordinate 42,613,908 of CM070624.1, forward strand.
TACATGCTTTCATTGGCAAATTTGTGGTGGTTTACTTTGATAATATTTTGATTTACAACAATTTACTTAATGAACATCTTGATCACTTGCGTGTTGTTTTTAATGCTTTGAGAGATGCACGTTTGTTTGGTAACCTCAAAAAGTGCACCTTTTGCACCGATCGAGATAATTTTCTTGGCTATGTTGTTACTCTATAGGGAATTGAAGTTGATGAAACTAAAATTGAAGCAATAAAGAGTTGGCCAACCCTGTAAATAGTCACACAAGTGCGGAGTTTTTATGGACTTGCTGGATTCTATCGCCTCTTTGTGAAGAATTTTAGCATCATCGCCGCACTGCTCAATGAATTGATAAAGAAAGGAGTTCCCTTCAAATGAGGATAAACACAAGAAGATGCATTCAACCTTCTCAAAGAAAAGCTCACAAATGTTTCATTGCTCCAACTTCTTGACTTTGGTAAGACTTTTGAACTTGAGTGCGATGCTAGTGGAATTGGAATTGGTGGTGTGTTGATACAAGAAGGCAAACATGTTGCTTATTTCAGCGAGAAATTGAGTGGGCCTAGTTTGAACTATTAAACTTATGATAAAGAATTGAATGCTCTAGTTCGAACTTTAAAAATATATCAACATTATTTATAGCCCAAAGAATTTGTTATACATTCTGATCATGAATCTTTGAAGCATATTAGGAGTCAAGCTAAATTGAACGGTAGACATGCATGTTGGGTTGAATTTATTGAATCTTTTCCTTATGTCATTAAACACAAGAAAGGGAAAGAAAATATGATTGCTGATGCTTTGTCCAGACGGTATACAATGTTGTCTCAACTTGATTGTAGAGTTTTTAGCCTAGAGACAATAAAAGAACTATACGCTTTTGATCATGAGTTTAAAGATGCCATGTCCAATTGCAAAGATGGTAGAAGCTGGAATAAATTTGTTTTCAATGATGGGTTTTTGTTTAGAGCTAACATGCTATGCATTCCAACTAGCTCCGTTCATCTTTTGTTGTTGCAGGAGGCGCATGGAGGAGGATTAATGGGACACTTTGGCATAAAAAAGACGGAGGAAATCCTTGTTGAACACTTCTATTGGCCAAGGATGAGGTATGGCGTCGAGCGCTATGTTTTGCGATGCACTACATTCCAAAAAGCTAAGTCACGACTAAACCCACATGGCTTATACATGCCTCTTCCTATTCCTAGTGTTCCTTGGGAGGATATTTTTATGGATTTTGTTTCAGGATTGCTTAGGACAAAGAGGAGGAGGGATAGTATTTTTGTTGTTGTGGATTGATTTTCTAATATGACACATTTTATTCCTTATCATAAGAATAATGATGCTACACATGTTGCTGATTTATTTTTTAGGGAGGTCGTTCCCCTACATGGTGTGCCAAATACAATTGTTTTAGATCGTCATGCAAAGTTCTTGAGTCATTTTTGGAGGACACTATGGGGAAAGTTGGGGACGAGTTATTATTATCTACTACATGTCATCCCCAAACTAATGGACAAATCGAAGTCATCAACCGCACCTTGTCAACCATGTTGCGGGCTATTTTGAAGAAGAACTCGAAGATGTGGGAAGAATGTCTACCTCATGTGGAGTTCACTTACAATTGTTCGCTACATTCAACCACAAAGATGAGTCCTTTGCAGGTAGTATATGGCTTTAACCCTCGTGTTCCATTGATTTGTTACCTCTACTATCTTCGGAGAAGGTAAATTTTGATGCTAAGACACGTGTTGAATTTGTTCTTAAGTTGCATGAAACTAATAAGGAAAATATAGAGTTGCTAGAAGTCATGGTAGAAAGGAAATAACTTTTGAACCTCAGGATCTTGTTTGGTTTCATTTGAGAAAAGATAGATTTCCTTAATTAAGAAAGTCTAAGTTGATGCCTAGAGCTGATGATCCTTTCAAGATTCCTGAGAATATTAATAATAATGCATATAAGCTTGATCTGCCTATAGAGTTTGGGGTTAGTCCCACATTTAACATTGCAAATTTGAAACTATACTCAGGAGAAGAAGATGAACTTGAGTCGATGACGACTCCTTTTCAAAAGTGAGAGGATGATGAGGGCATCACGCCTAAGGATACAAACAAGACTCCTCAACCTGAAGTCATACAAGGACCAATTACTAGGGCATGAGCACGACAATTGAATTATCAAGTGAGCTCGTTCCTAGTGTTGAATAACTATGATCTAGAGAATGGGTGGCTACCTAAATCTTGTGCTTGTGAAGTTCTTGTACTTAGGAATTATGTCAAGGATAGCAAGGAGTGCAAGTCTACATCAACCAACACGCCACGTCCTCCTCAAGGTCTCCACGCCACTTCTTCTACAAGTCAAATCAAAGTTTGAGTTCTTCACGTTTTGAAATCAAATTTGGCCTCCGGAGTCAGGTCTGAATTCAAATGAGCATAGAAGTCGCATACAAAGTTTGTTTGGGATGATTGAGCACTTGATAGAAAGCTTATCGCATGATCTTTCTAATGGATCCAGCCTCACCTTCAAGTTCCTTCAGTGCGCATCACAATCATCAAAACAATCTGGGTCCAACTTCTAGTCTGAGTCAGATCAGGTACTGCGCCACCCAAAGTGGGGCCATGTACATGAGTTGGAGTGCGCACCCTTCCCTAGCCACCGCCCTCTTCCTCTCTCTTAAAATAGCCAAACGCAGCCCCATACTCTTCAGGTTTGGTTTAGATCAGTTTAGCCCGTGTGTGCAAACCCCACATTGTCTCTTGTGTCGGTTAGACCAACAAATTCATGTCACAGAACCTCAACTATCCTTGTGCGACTTTTATATCTAGCAATTTTCATATTGCTCTTTACTTGAATTCTTGTTTGTTCTTCGATTGCTTGTAGGAATTGATCTTCGTGATTGGGTCAACCATCATTCTTGGTGAATTTGATAACAATAAGAGGGTGGTTTAGCGATTGTTGGATGATTTGATCGAGTTTCGGTCAAGTAGCCTTGTCGTCAAAGTCACCCTCTACCAATCGAATTACCATCCACCAGAAGATCGTGACCAATCCTACATCATTTGGAAACCCCACTTTTCGTTACTACAGGTGGGGCTCTAGTGTCCTGATGTCACTCTATGATGTGGCCTACGTCGTTATCGTACGCCTACAACACGAGCTACTGGAGTTGGAGGACCTATTCTAACACTTACCCGCTCGGATGATAGATAGGGTATCAGGTGGAGGGAAGGCCATTCCTCACTCCCCCACCTGCACCTCATGGGCCTCGTGGGATCACTCAATGGATACCTCTACTGTGTGACCTGCGAGCTGTTGGAGGCTCGCCGAAGGATCTCCACTCTCGAGGACGGCGTAGCGCCGATGGTGGCCCAGGGCTCTTCTCATGATAGCTACTGTACGGGGAGGATACCATACTAGCACCCACTGAGGAGCTTCCAGAGCCCACCATCCGCATCCGATCAAGTGCCCGACGTCCCCGCATGTCAGCTATCGGCTACCGCCATTGTGTGATGGTCATCTACTTGGAGATGAAGGAGCCCTTGTGAGTGGTGCAGCGACACCATCTTCTCCATGACGAACATGAGGAGGTCGAGTACCTTGGCCCTTCATCCTTCGCTACCCTGGAGTCTTTAGTTCTTGCTGCAGTGCACCACGACGACTGACTAGACAGAGATCGATACCAAAAGCTCACCTATAGAATTTTAGTGTGAGCACTTTTGGGTATGTTTTAGGCTGAAATTTATATAAGATACTACTGTATAATGATTGTAATTTGCTACTTATGATGGTTTAGTTTCTTTTTTGTAATGTTTAAGCAACGGGCATGCGAACCATGTAACATTTGACTAGTATGTTAAAAATTCATATGTGCTGCCCTTATGGTTTAAAAACATGCATATTTCAGATTAGATGAGTTATTTTAATATGGGATGATGTTACTTGCTGACCCACTCAACTTGTACTTATTCCCCCTGATCTTGAACACAATTCGTTAAAATGTACTATGTATGAGCAGGATGCTGGTAATGCGCTTAGTTAACCAACTCATGGGAATGGGAGTTACATCCGGATCATGGCAACCGGTAGGCGAGGTTCCTAATCCTTCTACATCCTTGCCGCAACCTGACCAGTCTCAGCCAGCTGCTACTGAAGAACCCGAGGTTCTGCCGCAATCACCTTCCATGGCCAGCAGCGGAGCTTGAGCTGATACTAAGGAGGGGCAAGGGGTGACAATCTCTTAGGTCAAGAAATATGCGTGTTCAAATCCTACTATTTTCTCTTAAGAAATATGAAAATGTTGGGGTGGCCATGGCCAAGGTTGGCCTGTGTTATCCTCCGCCCCTGACCATGGCACAAGTGCTTGCTATGATCGAACAAGGGTGGCAGACACACTCTTCTACTCCAAAAACTTGTGCAGAACACTGCTACCCTTAGCACTGCTACCGGAGAAGGCGAAGCTACTGTGAACCAATTGCAGTCTAGGATGGGCGAGTTCATGCAAACTCGGCCGCCGACCTTCTCATCGGCAGTAGATCCTCTCGACACTAATGATTGGCTTCGCACGGTCGAGAGCAAGTCGATCATTACCCAGTGCAATGACGAGGAGAAGATGCTTTATGCATCTTACTAGCTGCAACGAGTTGCAGCTGCTTGTTGGGAGAACCATCAGGCCATCCTTGAAGAAGGGCAGACCTCCACTTGGGCCGCCTTCAAGAAGGCGTTCCATGATGCCCACATTCTAGCGGGTCTTATGGATCTCAGGAAGTAGGAGTTCTATGAACTCCGGTAAGGAAACATGACGGTGATGGAGTTCCTCCATCGCTTCAACTATCTTGCCCGTTATGCTGCGTCTGAAAAACCGGACGAGGGAAGGAAAGTTGCTCGCTTCCGAGAGCACCTCAACAACGAGATGAAATGGTCACTCACTGCCCATGATATCCCCAACTTCCAAACCTTGGTTAACAAGGCCATTCAGGTTGAAGATAGCACTCAGATAGTTATGAAGAGCCACAAGCGCAGATGGCTAGTGCAGAAATCAGCAAGTAGCGGCACGCCGAAACCGCGCATTTTGCAACCATCGAACGCACATCCTTCGGGCACCACCACCAACGAGGTTCCAAGCCCAAGGTCCTCGCCTGTAGCAAGCCATGGTTCAGCAAAATAACCATGGAGGACAGCTGTTCGATACTCAAAATTAGGCAGCAGTCGTCATAGGCTACAACTACGGCGAGCGCGGGCACTTTGCGAATGAGTGCCCAAGGAAGAACTTTCCAGTGCTTCAACCTCAACCCCTTGGCATCCTGCAGCAACCGTAGGGCCTCGCATGAGGTCAAGGAGGGCAGCAAAACCCCAAACCGGTGCAAGGCTTCAGACACGGCCATCTGAACCATACGATTGCCAAGGAGGCCAACATAACATTCGATGTATTGATGGGTACGATTCTCGTTCACTCAGTACCTACATTGGTGTTATTTATTTTCAGAGCTTCTCACTCATTCATTTCTACAAAATTTGCCATGCAACAAGAATTAGAACCTACATCCCTAGAAAGCATCATGCTAGTTCACTCACCTGGGTCTATCATGAGAGCAAAACTCGATTGTTTTGATGTTCAAATTGAGATTAATGGGGTGGGATTCAAAGCCAACTTTATTATGATAGATACACCTGGGTTGGATATAATTCTTGAGATGGAATGCTAGCCAAACACAAGAGAGCAATTGATTGTGCAAAATGAGTTGTTTCTCTTGTCAACTCTAACGAAGAACGAATCGTTTTCTCTCCACAGCAGCCCACACTCAACTCCATTTCAATCCTAGAGCTTAGTCAGGTGCCCGTGGTATGTGAATACCTGACATGTTTCTGGATGAAATGCTGGGGTTGCCGCTGGACCATGACATTGAGTTTGTCATTGATTTTCTACCCGAGACAGCACCTATATCTAAGTGACATTATCGAATGGCATTTGATGAGTTGGTCGAATTAAACCAATAGCTCAAAGAGCAATTGGATAAAGATTCATCCATCCTAGCTCGTCACCATGGGGAAACCCCGTGCTATTTGTGAAGAAGAAAGATGATAGTTTGCGGATGTGCGTCGACTACCATTCTTTAAATGAAGTCACCACCAAGAACAAGTATGCACTCCTTATGATTGACGAATTGTTTGATCAAATGAATGGTGCTTGTGTCTTCTCCAAGATTGATCTGAGGCTCGGTTATTTCCATCTCAAGATCAGGCCAGGAGACATTCCAAAGTCTACATTCACCACCTATTACGGCTTGTATGAGTACGCCGTAATGTCATTCTGACTCACCAATGCTCCCGTAAGTTTCATAAATCTTATGAATAAGATTTTTATGAAGTATTTGGATCAGTTCGTGGTGTTCTTCATCAACGACATTCTTATTTATTCCAAGAATGCAGAAGAATATGAGCAACACTTGCGTATGGTGCTCGACAATGTACATCAACATCAATTGTACGCAAAATTCAGCAAGTGTGAATTTTAGCTAAAAAAAGTCGACTTCCCAGGCCATGTCTTATCAAAAGGAGGTGTAGCCATGGACCCAAGCAAAGTACAAGATGTCCTAGCTTGGGAACAGCCCTGCATTGTTCCTAAAGTTTGAAGCTTTCTCGGTCTAGCTGGGTATTATCGTTGGTTCATCGAGAATTCTCAAAGATCGCAAGACCGTTGACACAACTTCTTAAAAAGGAGAAGAAATTAGAATGGTTAGCGCCATGTGATAAGAGCTTTCAAGAATTAAAGAAAAGGCTCACGCAGCCCCATTGCTTACTCTGCCCGACATATACAAAAGCTTTGTTATGTATTGTGATGCATCCCGCCACGGCCTCGGTTGTGTGCTGATGCAAGAAAGCAAAGTGGTGGCTTATGCCTCATGCCAGTTGTAGCCTCATGAAGCTAATTATCTAACTCAAGACTTGGAATTGGCAGCCATAGTTCATGCTCTCAAGATCTGGAGGCATTACCTCATTGACAATCGGTGCAAAATCTACATCGATAAAAAATGCTTGAAGTATTTCTTCATGCAATCATATCTGAACATAAGGCAATTGTAACGTCCCAATCTTGGGCTTGTGTTTCAAATGTAAGAAAATGAGTAGAAATTAAAACTTTTTCTTACATCATGTATTTCTGTTGAACCAAACAATTCTTGCACAAGGAATTATGGAATACAAAGTCACAAGTCCTTTTGATCCAAATTTTGATCTTCCAAAATTAAAATCATGTCAAACATTGTGATCATCCTCTGGAAATATTTTTCCTAAGTTCTAAGGATGGTTTGTGACCCCTCTGAAAAATTTCACAATTTTTAGAAATTGTTTGAATACATTTGGAGGTCAGTCAACCCTGTTTCATTTTCAGTCAAACTCTGGCTCAGCACCTTGTAGAATTTTTGGATGAAAATGTACAGCACCAAAACCTCTAAAAATTTTACACAAGGTCAATACCTTAGTTAGCAAGCTCCTGTAAAAATTTCAGAATTTTTAGAGTTGCTTTGATACCTCACCAAAGTCCAGCTCTCTTTAAAACCTAAAATTCAAAACCTGGTCTGAGTCCGACTTGGGCTCGAGTCAAACCCGAGCCTAAAGTTATTTGACTCGGTTAGACCAAGCCAGCTCAAATCTGAGCCATTGGATTAATATCCAACGCTCACGACCTTCCCGCCTTCTCCACTGATTCCTCTGTCGTCTTCTTCCTCGCGCCACGCACCTCTATAGTGTGCGGCATGGCTGTAACATCCCAAATTTTGGGCTTGTGTTTCAAATGTAAGAAAATGAGTAGAAATTAAAACTTTTTCCTACATCATGTAATTCCTGTTGTGCCAATCAATTCTTGTTCAAAGAATTATGGAATTACATTGTCACAAGTCTTGTTGATCCAAATCTTGCTATTCCAACAACAATCTTGTCAAATCTTATGATCATCCTCTGAAAATATTTTTCCTAAGTCTCTGTGATGGTCTGTGACCCCTCTGAAAAATTTCACAATTTTTAGAAATTATTTGAATATTTTTAGGGGCAGTCAAACCTGTTTGACTCTTAGTCAAACATTAAAACAGAGCCTTGCAGAATTTTTGGAGATTTATTCACAGTATAAAAACCTCTGAAAATTTTACATAAGGTTGATATCTGAGTTAGCAAGCTCCTGTAAAAATTTCATAATTTTTGGAGTTAATTTGCTACCTCAAATAAATCCTTCAAGGTCTCTGTTCTAATTTTAAAGTCAAACGTGGTTTTACTGTTGCTTGGGTTCGAGTTAGACTCGGGCTCGAGCCATTTGATTCGGTCCAGTCAACTAAACGCACCGAGCCACTCTTTAAAATGCGTGTCGATCTCGACCGTTGGATCGAAATCGCACGCGGCGCGTGTAAGACCGGACCTTCCGGTTGCAAGATTGATTGTCAACCGTTAGATCTCCATCCAACCGGCGTGATGCGCTGAGACCTTCGGACCCTCCGGTTGCATTTTTGAATCAGAGCCGTTGGATTAAGATCCAACGCTCGCGTACCCCTTCGTTGTAATTTGAGTTTGCAACGTGGAGCTATCTGAGCCGTTCATTTCTAATCGTAGGGCTCGCAACCTCCCCGTTGTGTTTTAAAGCCCGTAGGCGTGGCACTATCTCAGCCGTTTGTGTCTCATCCAACGGCTGTGAATCGCCCGAGCTTTTGCGCTGGTCATCTTCAACCTCCCGCCGTGCGAAAACAGTGCAAGGCATGGTGAGGTCATTTCTTGCTCCCTAAAGCCACCCTAGCCGATGTGTAGGGGTATGGGCGGTACATTGAGCCAGGCCATGCCCTAATGCACGTCTTCACCTCCTTTTCCTTGTCAGCCGCACCTTGTGCTTTGTGTTTTGCCGCCCGAGAGAGGAGTGGTGCAAACCCTAATGCTTTCAAGGCTTTATAAGCACCCCCAAGGTCTCCTGGCATTTCTTTAGACCACCATCAAGCTTCATTCTCATTATTGGAGCTTGACACCTCAAAAATGGCAAACCGCCATTGTTGACCCGTGGAGCTCCATTGGTGTTCTTGGTGTTCCAGTGGTCCTCCTTCACGTTTCTTTGCCCTAACCTGATCTATTTACTTCCTTGAACATTTTCCCTCACTTAATTTGGATTTGATTCTCAGGAATTGTCCAATTTGGGGTTTGTTCAAATTCGGCCGAATTTGGTCATCTTCTTCCTCAGCTCAGGTGAGTGCTCCATTTTCCAATTACTTGCTCATGTAGCTTCGTGAATCATCATGAAGCTATATTGAAGCTTTGGTATCACTCATTTGGCTCGTGGTGTCATTTTCGGGTTTTTTCTTCAAGTCCGTGAGCTTCCACCGTGGTCAAGCTTCTCCTACCGTCCTGAAGCCTCTTCTCGCTAAGGTAGCTTCTTATTAGTCCTTAGAAGCTTTGGCACCCGCTTCCTTGACTGCAGTGGAGCTTTCGCTATTTTCATGTTTAGCGAGAAAGCTCCGTTTTCATTTTCCGCCAGCGGCGTTCTAGTCCTCGCCGGCGAGAGTGCTATCTTTGGATTCGTTGTGCTATTGCGAATCCATTTTGGTCCTTGGTGGCGCGCCGCCGTTGTCGCCGCGATTTGCCGTTGAACTCACTCGGGTTTTGTCGCACGAGCTCCGTTTCGTCGACTCATTAGGACACATTAATTGCCAATCATTAGTTATTAATTGTGTCTTAATCATTATTATTGAGCCAGCGACGGTGGGCCCAATATCCTTAAATCAATCTCTGGTTCACTCCGCATTGTTCGACATCATTAATGTCTAATCATTGCTTAATTAAATGAGTCGGCATTTAATCGCCGTCGAATTAACCTCGGGTCATTGATGGTGGGCGAGGGATTAAAATCAAATTCCGTGAGTCTTTAGTGTCTAGTTAATGATCATCATTAGTGGCATTAATTCGCCCTAGCCATCCCTCTCGATCGGCAGCGGGGCGGGCGGTCTGCGTGCACGTGGGTTAAACCAGCGCATGTGTGCCTCAAGGTCGCTGACAGTGGTCCCCACGTGTTGGTCCATCCTTTTGAACTTCGATCCTTAGCCACCGTCGATCCCTTGATCAACGGCCTAGATCGTGAGGGCATTCGGACCCTCCGGATGCCTTGATCATTCTTGGCCGTCGATCTTGCGATCAATGGCTGAGATCGTGTGTGCAATCGGACAATCCGGTTGTTGGTGCGCTCTGGACCGTCCATCTGCCGATCTGCGGCTGGGATTGGCCCAAGCAACCGCACCGTCCGGTTGCATACACTCGTGTGAGCCGTTGGATCTTGATCCAAAGGTGGGTTTCTAGTGGCTTTCGCGCGCGTGCGCTGCTTTCGGCGCGCGTGAGCCGAGGATTTTAGATCAAGGGTTGGGAGTCGCCCACGCCATTTTCTTTGTATTGGGTTGTTCTGTATTTCGGTAAGTAATTGTTTAACAACTGAAAATGATATAAAAATTTTGGAAACTCATAACTAATTCATTTTAACTGCTTCTTAGATAATTCCAACGGTATTAAATCATGTTATTATTCTAGTTTATATTAAAAATGGATTTAAGCGTGTTCCAGTAGCAGAAAATTTTATAACTAGGAATAACTTGGTTCCTGTCATTTTAAATATTCCAGAAAATGAATAAAACTTTAGGAAATGCATATCTTGCTCTGTGTATGTCCAAAATGAATGATTCCAACTTTGATAAATTTGTTATTAACTCCATGTTAATATAAAAATGATGGTAGGTCCAAGATTGTAACAGAAACCTTGAGTAATGATTTAGTACCTATTTTCAGCATTTAGAAAATTCTGGAAGACTTATAAAATGCACCAGTAATTCTCTGTAAATCCTAAAGATAGAAATTTGATGTTAGGAAATCCCTCTGTTATCATTCCATAATGTGAAATAGGTTTTGCACATGTTTATATTTCTGGAAAGTGCATAATACTAGTTTTGCATCTTAGAAAAACCATAACTAAATCATTTTAACTCCAAATGACCTGAAATTTTATATGGGTTACCTCTATACCAATAGGTAGCTACCATAAAAATTTCAGCTTCAAAATCTTTCTAGAAAATGTTTTTGCTACAGTGCTAATTATGGCCGAAAATGGGTTTTTAGGTAATATCTTTTGCACCACAAATCCAAAGTAGGTTTTTCCAGTTTCTATGTCTAGGTATATTCGTATTTTGCCTTGTGTGTAAATTTCGTCGCATTTGGACAATTTTTGCTTGCTCTTTTGTTTATGTGTTGCTAGTCTTATTGGTTGTTCTTGGTTCTTTTTTGCCTCTCGCTTAGGATTCGACATTTGCGGTAACCCCGAGAACGACCCTCCGCAACAAATTGAACAACGACAGCGTGCAAGCAGTTTGATCATGTTAATCCCAGTATTTTAAGTATTTATGTTGATTACAAATTCTATGTATGCATTGCTACTTTGTTTTAATAGTTGGCCTAGTAGATGCATTTCCTTAGCAAATGATTATCCTCTACTACCATGAGCCTAGGTTACTTGCTGTGATTAAGAGTTCGTGGAGGGGCTCTTGTCACTTAGTAGTTGCGAATTAATTGCTTAGCCATGCTTAGCTTCGGTAGAAATGGGCGGTTATCGACTTGTCGATAACCTTGGTCACACAAAACTTATTATGATTTATGATTTCCACCTTGTGCCATGTCTACTTATGAAAACTAAAACTGAAAACAAAATGATTTAGACTTGGGCACAATGGTATGTTGGTGTGATTTTCGGGTGTGACTGGAATGGTGCCTGAGTCAACAAGGACCGAACATCTTGTTACACTAAACCAAGCATTTTAGCGTGCTAACCACATTAGAGGTATGGGACCTCTCTTGACTTAGTACTTTGGCGTGTGTTGCCTCGGTCGCAGGAGGTCGCGGGAGGGATGGTGTTGGGAGCATTGTAGTGTCCGAAAGACTTCACCGTGATGGGATTTGTTGTCTTCGGCTTGCAATGTAAGCGTATGGTGTTTCTACCCATACGAGCGGCTCGTGGTTGATACACAATATTGGAAAAAGTCTCGTAGGACTTAGCTGTGCTGCATACCTTGGAAGTGTGCTTTGTGGCTTAAAGCGGTCTCAAGTGTGGGTACATTGGTACACCTGCAGGGTTAAAACTATTCGAATAGCCTCGCCCTAGGTTATGGACACGCTTGGCAAGGTCTTTCAAGAGTTAGACTACAACCTTTTAAACTAAAACTTGATGGGTGGTACGAATCAGGGATTCGTGCTATGTTGTGGTGGCTATTGGGATAGTCACTTCCAGGTGGTTACTTGTATGTATCTTTACTTACTGTTACTTTGATAACAAAACAGATTTGAAAACTTGCTTTTGAAATATATTACATTATTGCAAATAAAGTTGGCTTCATGCAAAATGAGACATACAACCTCCACCTAAGTAAGCTTGCATGTAGTTATGAATAGGTCCGCTATTCCACACGTCGATCTTGCGGGTACAAAGATAATCTTTGTACTCGGATGCTATGCTTAATTGTTTTGTTGCGAGAGGAAGAAGGTGAGCTCGAGGGCCTCACTTTTGTGAGCTGTGTTGTGGTAGCTATGGGCGACTAGCTTGCGGCCGATCGGTTGCCTTGTGGGTGTATGGCTAACTGGTCGACTTTTGTTCTAGCCATCTTATGGCACCTTTTGCTTCATTGTCATTCTTGTTTATTGTTCTATTTGGCCGGTCGGCTCTCTTTGTAATAACTTTACTTGATGTATGTTGTTGTTGAACTTAGTGATGTATGTTGTATGGAAATGATGTGTAATTTTGTGATGATGTGCATATGTTGCAATTTGGGAAACATATGCCCATCGAGGCTTAGAATGTTTAATTAGTAATGCTAGAACCAATTGGAGGTTAAGTGTTACTAGTTAAATATTCGAGTCCTCACAAAGTTGGTATCAGAGCCATACTGACCGTAGAAACCCCTAGCTTGGTCGTCCCTAGTATATTTTGAAAACTTACTTTCCAAATATCAGTGCTTTCCTGAAAATCTTAAGTAAGTTCTCAGATTTTACTTCTCATCTATCCTAGTTTGCTCATCTCACCTCATTCTAAACTGAATTTGAAAGCTGAGTTTTCCTCTCATCTTCTTTCAAAAGATAGTTGTTTATCGAGTAGATTGGTTTTGGGGACATCATGAGAGTTATAAAATAAAAAGTATGGCTGTCTTGAGAAGATTAGGAGCTGCTGGGAGCTACAAATTTCGGCCATAAGTTGAATGGAGGAATCTGGACAGCAAGCAAGACAATTTCTGGACAGCCAGCATTTAGGTAGTAAAAGTGCTGAAATGAGAGGTTAATTCCACTAAAAACTTGTAGGGTTAACAGGGTAAGAAGTGATATGAGTTAGCTTAGTGTCTAACCCTCCTGTAGTATGATTTTCACCCTGTTCCTAGCTGTCTCGAACAGAAGTTAGTGCTCTGAAATTTGTCTTCCGGAAAAATTGATTACTCGTTTTTCCATACGAGTTAGTCATAACAGGAAGATGGTTGTTATCTTTATGACCTTGCTGCTATTTTATGTTGATACTTGAGCTTTTAAGGATTGTTTTGTTAAGGGTTAGTAGTTTCTTTGTCTCCTGTTCGGAGATGTGTTTTAACCTATTTTGTGGAGCAGGATGACAAGAACCACCATAAACGCCACTGGCCTGTTTCGATGAGGAGCTCCCCCTCCTCCGACCATGGCCGAGGTTACGCTCAGATCGGCGGAATCGCATGGACCAGACCGGATCTTGGAGGTCATTGCGAGGAACACCTCCGCTCCCGCTGCCGCTTCAGGATCTGGAGGTGGTGGCCACCAGTCTCGTGGTGGGCTTGCGGAGTTCCTCCGTACTCAGCCTCCTACCTTCTCCCGGTCCGAGGACCCCTTGGACGCAGATGACTGGCTGCGTCTGGTTGAGCGGAAGCTCAACGTTGCTCGATGCTAGGAGCAGAGGCGGGCACTTTCGCATCCCATCACCGGAGGGTGCGGCACTCTCATGGTGGGAGAATTTCCTCGCCATGCGACTGCGGGACACGTGGTCTCGTGAGGAGTTCCGTCGGCTTTCCGTCGGGCCCATGTCCCCGCCGGCTGATGAAGTCAAGAAGAAGGAGTTCTGGCGCTCAAACAGGGCGCAAATGCGGATCGAGTACCTCCACGAGTTCAACCATTTGGCGAGTGCGCTCTCGCCGAGGTGGCCACTGATGAGGCCAAGCAGGAGAAGTTCATGGAGGGTTTGTCTGAGGAGCTTCAGGACAAGCTCTCTATCGTGGACTTCCCCGACTTCCAGACCTTGGTGGACAAGGCCATCGTCGCCGAGCACAAGGCGAGAGCGCTGGGCGAGTCCCGCAAGCGCAAGTGGGAGGCCCAGCGGTCTGCGCAGGCTGGCCTCGTTCGTCCCCGAGTTGGGCCTGCACCGGTGGCCCGTTCTTTGGCTTCACCACCGCCGAGGCCTTCAGCACCAGCCCCACGTCCTCCGCAGGTTGTGACTCAGTCACGTGCGCCTGCGACCCAGCAGCAGGGTGTTCCCCGCAACCCCGCGGCCGACGTCACCTGCTTCTACTGCCACGACAAGGGCCACTACGCGAGTAGTTGTCCTAAGAAGACTGGAGCGGCCCCTCGTCCTAATGGAGGACGCGGGCAAGGGAGTGGTCACCCACCTGACCAAAAGACCCCGGGCTTGGGGAGCGGCCGAGTCAATCACATCTCGGCTGAGGAGGCACAGGAGGCGCCCGACGTGGTGTTGGGTACGCTCCTTGTTAATTTGCAGCCGCTACGATTTTATTTGACTCGGGGCCTCGCTTTCTTTTATTTCGAGGTCTTTTGTCGTTGATTGTGGGCTTCACTTTGTGTTCCTCTGGGATTCCATCTTGATTCGCTCTCCGGGTTCGGAAATGAGAGTGACCAAGTATGCTTGGGATGTTCCTATCCACATCGAAGAGTGGGATTCTTGGCGAATCTTATCCTACTCGACTCGCGCGCTTGGATGTGATTCTTGGCATGGATTGGTTGTCCCAACACTTGGGGCAAATCGATTGTGCCAGAAGATTGTCTACCTCACCGATCCTTGAGTGAACAGGTTGGGTTTCGCCACGATTGCGAGAGCCCCATCTTTATGTCCTTGAAGCAAAGCCGATTGGAGATTCACGACGCCCCACTGTGTGTGCCTTCGCGGATGTCTTTCACGAAGATTTGCGGGGATGCCTCCGTTCGCGATCCGAGTTTGTGATAGAGTTGCTGCCCTGCATCGCCCTATTTCTAAGAGGCCGTGACGCATGCCTCCTAATGAGTTGGAGGAGCTGAAGAAGCGGTGGGTGAGCTTGCAAGGAAGGGTTTTATCCGTCCTAGCTCATCTCCTTGGGGTTGTCGATTATCTTTGTGAAGAAGAAGGACAAGACCCGCGCATGTGTGTTGATTACCGTCAAGCTTAATGAGGTGGCGGTAAAGAACCGATATCCTTTGCCCGTATTGATGATCTTTTCGATCGCTTGACCGAGAGCGCGTCTTCTCCAAGATTGACTTGAGACTGGGCTATCATCAAGTCAGGATCAGGGTCGAGGATATCCCTAAGACGGCTTTTGCTACTCGTTATGGCCTTTACGAGTACACCGTCATGTCTTTTGGTTTGACTAATGCTCCTGCTTTATTCATGAATCTTATGAACTCGGTATTCATGGAGTATTTGGATAGGTTTGTGGTGGTATTCACCGATGATATCCTTATCTACTCCAAGAGTAAAGAAGAGCATGCTGAGCATCTTAAGCTTGTGTTGGGCAAGCTGCGTGAGCACCAGCTGTATGCCAAATTCAGCAAGTGCGAGTTCTGGTTGAAGGAAGTGGCATTCTTGGGCCATGTTCTTTCAGCAGGA
The DNA here is from genome assembly GCA_036346255.1 of Ampelocalamus luodianensis. Classification (NCBI taxonomy): domain Eukaryota; kingdom Viridiplantae; phylum Streptophyta; class Magnoliopsida; order Poales; family Poaceae; genus Ampelocalamus; species Ampelocalamus luodianensis. Next base: position 42,629,781 of record CM070624.1, read on the forward strand.
GGTGTGGCTGTGGATCCTAGCAAGGTCAGTGATGTGCTATCTTGGGGTCACCAAGTCGGTCACCGATGTGCGGAGTTTTCTTGGTTTGGTGGCTACTACCGCCGTTTATCGAGAATTTCTCCAAGATTGCGGCCTATGACCGAGTTGCTCAAGAAAGACAAGAAATTTGAGTGGTCGCTGCTTGTGATGTGAGTTTCAGAACTCAAGAAGCGGTTGACCTCAGCCCAGATGCTTGTTCTCCCGATATTCACAAGAGTTTTGATATCTTTTGTGATGCTTCTCGTCGTGGTCTTGGTGGTGTCCTTATGCGGGAGGGCAAGGTTGTGGCCTATGCATCGCGGCGATTGAGGCCTCATGAACTCAACTATCCTACTCATGACTTGGAGTTAGTCTGTGGTCCATGCACTCAAGATTTGGCGGCATTATCGATTGGTAACCGTTGTGAGGTGTATTCCGACCACAAGAGCTTGAAGTACTTGTTCACCCAACGATCTGAACCTCGAGGCAAAGAAGATGGTTGGAATTGATCAAGGACTATGACATGGGCATTGATACCATCGGGCAAGGCCAATGTCGTTGCGGATGCACTCATCGGAAGGTGTATTGCAACATGTTGATGCTCCAAGAGCGGCGCCTGCCTCATTTCGTAATTCCAGCGCCTCAATTTGGGTTTGATCGAGCACGGTTCTCTTGCTACATTGGTTGTGCGACCAACCTTGGTGGACCAAATCAAGGCGCATGTGCATGATGCGGTGTGAGCGAGTCAGCGAACGTCAAGGATGGGATGGCCAAGTGTTTTTCGAGGACGAGCATGGCGTTGTGTGGTTTGGGCAGCGTCTTGTGGTTCCTAAGGTCATGGAATTGCGGAATATGATTCTCCACGAAGCCCATGACTCACCTTTGTCTATTCACCCCGGGGCTACCAAGATGTATCAGGATCTTCGTCCGAGATTCGGTGGACCCGAATGAAGCGCGAGATTGCCGTGTTCGTTGCGAGCGCGGCGTGTCTTTGTCGTGTGAAGGCCGAGCATCGGCGTCAGCGAGTCTTCTTGATCCTTGCGGTGCGAGAATGGAAGTGGGATTCGTTGGCATGGACTTCATCACCGGATTGCCCCCGCTCGTCCAAAGGAATGATGCTATTTGGGTCGTGATCGACGGGTTGACTAAAGTGGCGCATTTCCTTCTGTCAAGACTCGGCCGTGTGGGGCCTTTGGCGAACTTTATGTCTCGAGGATTGTGAGTCTTCACGGTGTGCCGAAGACGATTATTTCTGATCGTGGTGCACTTTTCACCTCGCGGTTTTGGCATAGTCTGCAAGAGGCTATGGGAACCCGCCTTCACTTCAGTACAGCCTTTCATCCTCAGACTGATGGTCAGACGGAGCGAGTCAACCAAGTGTTGGAAGATATGCTCCGTGCTTGTGTTCTATCCTATGGGAAGAAGTGGGAGAAGTGCCTACCATTTGCTGAGTTCTCCTACAACAACAGCTTTCAGGCCAGTCTTGGCATGGCGCCATTTGAGGCTTTGTATGGAAGGAGATGCAGAACCCCATTGAACTGGTCAGAGACTGGTGAGCGGCAGTTTTTCGGCCCAGATTCGATCAATGAGGCCGAAAGCCAGGTTCAGTTGATCCGCGAGCATCTGCGCACAGCCCAGTCCAGACAAAAGAGCTATGCAGATCGTCGTCGCCGTGAGTTGAGCTTTGAGCCCAATGACTTTGTGTATCTCAAAGTCTCACCCTTGAAGGGCCATCAGCGTTTTGGCATCAAGGGCAAGTTGGCTCCTCGATATGTTGGGCCTTACCGTATCATCGAGAGAGTTGGGGCGATTGCATCTGATTGGAGCTACCGGCTACACTTGAGGGTGTGCATGATGTGTTCCATGTTTCACACCTAAAGAAGTGCCTCGTGTCCGACCGAGGAGACTCGTTGAAACTCTCGATGTGCGGGAGGATTTGACCTACGCGAGCATCCTGTTCGTATTCTTGAGGAATCGAACGGAGAACAAGGAACCGTGCCATCAAGTTCCTTAAGGTTCGATGGTCAAACCATTCAAGATGAAGCAACTTGGGAGCGAGAAGATCGCCTTCGTGCAGATTTTCCTTCTTTCTTCTCCGAGTAAACGGAATCTCGGGTCGAGATTCTTGTAAGGGGGGGAGAGTTGTAACATCCCAAATTTTGGGCTTGTGTTTCAAATGTAAGAAAATGAGTAGAAATTAAAACTTTTTCTTACATCATGTAATTCCTGTTGTGCCAATCAATTCTTGTTCAAAGAATTATGGAATTACATTATCACAAGTCTTGTTGATCCAAATCTTGCTATTCCAACAACAATCTTGTCAAATCTTATGATCATCCTCTGAAAATATTTTTCCTAAGTCTCTGTGATGGTCTGTGACCCCTCTGAAAAATTTCACAATTTTTAGAAATTGTTTGAATATTTTTAGGGCGATCAAACTGTTTGACTCTTAGTCAAACATTAAAACAGAGCCTTGCAGAATTTTTGGAGATTTATTCACAGTATAAAAACTCTGAAAATTTTACATAAGGTTGATATCTGAGTTAGCAAGCTCCTGTAAAAATTTCATAATTTTTGGAGTTAATTTGCTACCTCAAATAAATCCTTCAAGGTCTCTGTTCTAATTTTAAAGTCAAACGTGGTTTTACCGTTGCTTGGTTCGAGTTAGACTCGGGCTCGAGCCATTTGATTCGGTCCGACCAACTAAACGCGCCGAGCCACTCTTTAAAACGCGCAATCGATCTCGACCGTTGGATCGAAATCGCACGGCCGCGCGCGTGTAAGACTTCGGACCTTCCGGTTGCAAGATTGATTGTCAACCGTTAGATCTCCATCCAACCGGCGTGATGCGCTGAGACCTTCGGACCCTCCGGTTGCATTTTTGAATCAGAGCCGTTGGATTAAGATCCAACGCTCGCGTACCCCTTCGTTGTAATTTGAGTTTGCAACGTGGAGCTATCTGAGCCGTTCATTTCTAATCGTAGGGCTCGCAACCTCCCCGTTGTGTTTTAAAGCCCGTAGGCGTGGCACTATCTCAGCCGTTTGTGTCTCATCCAACGGCTGTGAATCGCCCGAGCTTTTGCGCTGGTCATCTTCAACCTCCCGCCAGCGGTGCAAGGCATGGTGAGGTCATTTCTTGCTCCTAAAGCCACCCTAGCCGATGTGTAGGGTATGGGCGGTACATTGAGCGAGGCCATGCCCTAATGCACGTCTTCACCTCCTTTTCCTCGTCAGCCGCACCTTGTGCTTTGTGTTTTGCCGCCCGAGAGAGGAGTGGTGCAAACCCTAATGCTTTCAAGGCTTTATAAGCACCCCCAAGGTCTCCTGGCATTTCTTTAGACCACCATCAAGCTTCATTCTCATTATTGGAGCTTGACACCTCAAAAATGGCAAACCGCCATTGTTGACCCGTGGAGCTCCATTGGTGTTCTTGGTGTTCCAGTGGTCCTCCTTCACGTTTCTTTGCCCTAACCTGATCTATTTACTTCCTTGAACATTTTCCCTCACTTAATTTGGATTTGATTCTCAGGAATTGTCCAATTTGGGGTTTGTTCAAATTCGGCCGAATTTGGTCATCTTCTTCCTCAGCTCAGGTGAGTGCTCCATTTTCCAATTACTTGCTCATGTAGCTTCTGTGAATCATCATGAAGCTATATTGAAGCTTTGGTATCACTCATTTGGCTCAGGGTGTCATTTTCGGGTTTTCTTCTTCAAGTCCGGCGAGCTTCCACCGTGGTCAAGCTTCTCCGGCCGTCCTTGAAGCCTCTTCTCGCTAAGGTAGCTTCTTATTAGTCCTTAGAAGCTTTGGCACCCGCTTCCTTGGACCGCAGCGGAGCTTTTCGCTATTTTCATGTTTAGCAGTAAAGCTCCCGTTTTCATTTTCCGGCTAGCCGGCGTTCTAGTCCCTCGCCGCCGGCGAGAGTGCTATCTTTGGATTCGTTGTGCTATTGCGAATCCATTTTGGTCCTTGGTGGGCGCCGCCGCGGCCAGTGTCGCCGGCGATTTGCCGTTGAACTCACTCGGGTTTTGTCGGCACAGAGCTCCCGTTTTCGTCAGCTCATTAGGACACATTAATTGCCAATCATTAGTTATTAATTGTGTCTTAATCATTATTATTGAGCCACTGACCAGTGGGCCCAATATCCTTAAATCAATCTCTGGTTCACTCCGCACTGTTCCGACATCATTAATGTCTAATCATTGCTTAATTAAATGAGTCGGCATTTAATCGCTGTCGGAATTAACCTGCAGGTCGATTGGTGGGCGAGGGATTAAAATCAAATTCCGGTAGTCTTTAGTGTCTAGTTAATGATCATCATTAGTGGCATTAGTGCGCCCCAGCCATCCCTCTCGATCATTTGTCGGGCGGGCGGTCTGCTTGCACGTGGGTTAAACGGCGCATGTGTGCCTCAAGGTCGGCGGTGGTCCCCACGTGTCGGTCCATCTTTTTGAACTTCGATCCTTAGCCACCGTCGATCCCTTGATCAACGGCCTAGATCGTGAGGGCATTCGGACCCTCCGGATGCCTTGATCATTCTTGGCCGTCGATCTTGCGATCAATGGCTGAGATCGTGTGTGCAATCGGACAATCCGGTTGTTGGTGCGCTCTGGACCGTCCATCTGCCGATCTGCGGCTGGGATTGGCCCAAGCAACCGCACCGTCCGGTTGCATACACTCGTGTGAGCCGTTGGATCTTGATCCAACGGTGGGTTTCTAGTGGCTTTCGCGCGCGTGCGCTGCTTTCGGCGCGCGTGAGCCGTAGGATTTTAGATCAAGGGTTGGGAGTCGTCCACGTCATTTTCTTTGTATTGGGTTGTTCTGTATTTCGGTAAGTAATTGTTTAACAACTGAAAATGATATAAAAATTTTGGAAACTCATAACTAATTCATTTTAACTGCTTCTTAGATAATTCCAACGGTATTAAATCATGTTATTATTCTAGTTTATATTAAAAATGGATTTAAGCGTGTTCCAGTAGCAGAAAATTTTATAACTAGGAATAACTTGGTTCCTGTCATTTTAAATATTCCAGAAAATGAATAAAACTTTAGGAAATGCATATCTTGCTCTGTGTATGTCCAAAATGAATGATTCCAACTTTGATAAATTTGTTATTAACTCCATGTTAATATAAAAATGATGGTAGGTCCAAGATTATGTGAAACCTTGAGTAATGATTTAGTACCTATTTTCAAGATTTAGAAAATTCAGGAAGACTTATAAAATGCACCATAATTCTCTGTAAATCCTAAAGATAGAAATTTGATGTTAGAAATCCTCTGTTATCATTCCATAATGTGAAATAGGTTTTGCACATGTTTATATTTCTGGAAAGTGCATAATACTAGTTTTGCATCTTAGAAAAACCATAACTAAATCATTTTAACTCCAAATGACCTGAAATTTTATATGGGTTACCTCTATACCAATAGGTAGCTACCATAAAAATTTCAGCTTCAAAATCTTTCTAGAAAATGTTTTTGCTACTGATTGCTAATTATGGTAGAAAATGGGTTTTTAGGTAATATCTTTTGCACCACAAATCCAAAGTAGGTTTTCCAGTTTCTATGTCTAGGTATATTCGTATTTTGCCTTGTGTGTAAATTTAGTCGCATTTGGACAATTTTGCTTGCTCTTTTGTTTATGTGTTGCTAGTCTTATTGGTTGTTCTTGGTTCTTTTTTGCCTCTCGCTTAGGATTCGACATTTGCGGTAACCCCGAGAACGACCCTCCGCAACAAATTGAACAACGACAAGCGAGCAAGCGATTTGATCATGTTAATCCCAGTATTTTAAGTATTTATGTTGATTACAAATTCTATGTATGCATTGCTACTTTGTTTTAATAGTTGGCCTAGTAGATGCATTTCCTTAGCAAATGATTATCCTCTACTACCATGAGCCTAGGTTACTTGCTGTGATTAAGAGTTCGTGGAGGGGCTCTTGTCACTTAGTAGTTGCGAATTAATTGCTTAGCCATGCTTAGCTTCGGTAGAAATGGGCGGTTATCGACTTGTCGATAACCTTGGTCACACAAAACTTATTATGATTTATGATTTCCACCTTGTGCCATGTCTACTTATGAAAACTAAAACTGAAAACAAAATGATTTAGACTTGGGCACAATGGTATGTTGGTGTGATTTTCGGGTGTGACTGGAATGGTGCCTGAGTCAACAAGGACCGAACATCTTGTTACACTAAACCAAGCATTTTAGCGTGCTAACCACATTAGAGGGTATGGGACCTCTCTTGACTTAGTACTTTGGCGTGTGTTGCCCTCGGGTCGCAGGAGGTCGCAGGAGGGATGGTGTTGGGAGCATTGTAGTGTCCGAAAGACTTCACCCGTGATGGGATTTGTTGTCTTTCGCTTGCAATGTAAGCGTATGGTGTTTCTACCCATACGAGCTGCTCGTGGTTGATACACAATATTGGAAAAAGTCTCGTAGGACTTAGTGTGGCTTGCATACCTTCTAAGTGTGCTTTGTGGCTTAAAGGCGGTCGAAGTGTGGGTACATTGGTACACCCCTGCAGGGTTAAAACTATTCGAATAGCCTCGTCCTAGGTTATGGACACGCTTGGCAAGGTCTTTCAAGAGTTAGACTACAACCTTTTAAACTAAAACTTGATGGGTGGTACGAATCGGGATTCGTGCTATGTTGTGGTGGCTATTGGGATAGTCACTTCTGTGGTTACTTGTATGTATCTTTACTTATGTTACTTTGATAACAAAACAGATTTGCAAACTTGCTTTTGAAATATATTACATTATTGCAAATAAAGTTGGCTTCATGCAAAATGAGACATACAACCTCCACCTAAGTAAGCTTGCATGTAGTTATGAATAGGTCTGCTATTCCACACGTCAGTCTTGCGGGTACAAAGACAATCTTTGTACTCAGATGCTATGCTTAATTGTTTTGTTGCAGAGGAAGAAGGTGAGCTCGAGGGCCTCACTTTTGTGAGTGTGTTGTGGTAGCTGCGGGCGACTAGCTTGGCGCCCGGATCGGTTGCCTTGTGGGTGTATGGCTAACAGGTCGACTTTTGTTCTAGCCATCTTATGGCACCTTTTGCTTCCGCTGTCATTCTTGTTTATTGTTCTATTTGGCCGGTCGGCTCTCTTTTGTAATAACTTTACTTGATGTATGTTGTTGTTGAACTTAGTGATGTATGTTGTATGGAAATGATGTGTAATTTTGTGATGATGTGCATATGTTGCAATTCTGGGAAACATATGCCCATCGAGGCTTAGAATGTTTAATTAGTAATGCTAGAACCAATTGGAGGTTAAGCGTTACTAGTTAAATATTCCGGGTCCTCACAATGGCCCTGTCTTATCGCGGCCGCATCAACGCCCACTCTGTCAGGGGTAGGTCTACACGGCCAAGCTTTCGGCAAAGCTGTGCTCCACGCTGCTCTGCTCCCCTAGATCCCAGTTTAGCTGCGTTTGAGCTCGCCGTAGCTCATCTCGGGCCCCCCTTTCGCTTCTGTGCCGTGCTTGACGGTTTATTAAGCTCTAAGGCCCTCTTCTAGTCTTCCTTTCCTCTCGCTAACACATTTAGCTCACTCTCTGAGCGCCAAATTCAAATCTCAGTGAGTTTTGCTTCTCCGCCATTGTTGCCGTGGGAGTTCCACCGGCGACTGGGGTGTTTCAGTGGTCCTTGGACCCTTTTTCTTTTGTCGCTTGGACCTCCTGATCATCTGAAACCCAGTGATTAACTTGATTTTGGTTTGTTTCCCAGGAACAATCCGAAATTCAAATTCTAGGTCTTCGCGGCTGAATTTGGGGATTTCGTCGTCTCCAACTCCGGTGAGTGTTTCTGTCCAATCCTCTGTTCCTGGATCACCCCCGGGGCATCGCAAGCTTATTGCGATCTTTCTGTTTACCTCTGTGTGCCCAGAGCCCTTGGTCGTCGTTGTCTTCCTCAGCGTCGGCGTCGGTCTCCGCCGCTGGGTCTTCTTCGACCTCCCCTGGACCTCTCCTGTGCCCTGGTAAGTTCCTTTTAGCCCTGTAGAGCTTAATCACTAGCTAGGTTAGCTCGTAGCGCCCCCTTTTCGCGTTTTCGGATTTTGCCGAAAACACTCCTCCGCCCCTCTCCGGCTCGCCGGCGTTACAGGCCCGCTCCGCCGTTGAGAGTGGTTCCAATATGTGCGCAATAGTATTAGGAACATTTTCGTACAGTTGGTTAGCGCCGCCGTGGTCTTGGTCGTCGGCGACGTGCCGGCGAGCTCAACGCGGTGCTCTGTACTTTGTCGGATTTTCGACAAGTCCTCGGACCTCCTCGGGTTGTTCTTGGTCGTCAATGACCTCCCCGGGATTAGATCGGGCATTAGATTCAGTGCAGGAAAACTCTAGTCTCGTGACCTCCCATCGCTTGATCTCACCATTAAGAGCACCCGAGTTAGATCTGCGGTAGAACCTTCTCGCGAAAACCTTAAGTCTCCGGACCTCCTAGAGTTAATCTTGACCGTGAAAGACCACTCTGGATTAGCTCTTAGCCATTAGATCCTCCCTCTGTAAGGTCTTTAGCCGCAGGACCTCCCCCTAGTTTTAATCCTAGCCGTTGAGACCTCCCTAGGCCTTATCTCAGCCGTTAAGACCACCTCTATGTTTCCAAAGGACCACCATGGTCATTTTACGAAAACCACCCTGTGACCTCTTTCGGGTCCTCTTTGCAAAGACCTCCGATGAGGACATCACTCCTTCTGATACACGCCCTACACAAAATCCTCCGATCCAGTTGCTAAACTACAAGGACCTATGACAAGAGCTCGCACGCCACTTAAATTATGAGGTGAGCTCGTTTCTAGGTGCTAATAATTTATCTATGCAGAATGGTATACTACCTAATAATTGTGATCTCTTGTTACTTAGGAATACTGGATCCCCAAGCTCTACGACTGTGTCTACAAGCCTGCGACGATCCCCCCGCCCGCCACGACTGTGTCTCAAGCTCCTCGACTAGGTTCGCCAATACACGACTGCATCGACCGCGCTATGACCAGGTCTCAAGCTCCTTGACTAGGTTCGCCAACGCTATGACCGCACCGGCCAGGTGCTACGACTAGGTCTCACGCTCTTGACTACCATTAGGTGTCGCGACACCGCTTTGGGCCTAATAAGGCTTTGTAAGCGTGTCGGTCAAAGCCTAGGTTGTGTACGCCTTTCCCATGGTCGCACAACCCTAGGTCAACCCCTCACGCCCCCTATATATACAACAGCCGCCACAGCTTTAGGGTTGGGTTTTTCTTAGATTATTCGCCACTTTGCGCTTTCATTGTTTATCGGTTTGAGAACCCCACATTGTGAGCTTCATCCATATTCGCAATACAATTCAGATTGCATCTATCTTGTTCTTGTGAGTTGCTTTGATTGCTTGCAGGAACCATAACCTCGTGGTAAGGTCGATCGCGTGCAGCGTGGTCGATAACGCATACCATGTATGGTGTAGCGAATTGCAGGCGATGATCCGTGGTCGAAAGCCTCAAAGCGCCAACGCCCTCACGATTTAAATCAATCGAACCTATCGGAAGATCGGACACCGTAGCCATCATTTGCATCGAGCAAAGGTTGCCCGTTAGGTAATCTTGTTTATCCCTTTTGTTAGTTGTTTCCATCACCTAGAGTCCGTAAAATTGCCCCACAAAAAGTTTTAGATCTTAGTTTTTCCGCCGTCCAAACCACGCAGCGCTTCGCAATTTTGTTTTCGTGATTCGCGTTGAGTTCGAGTCCATCGTCGGTGTCTTTGTTGCTGGTCTAGTCGCCGTGATCTAGTTTCTAGCGCCGAGTATTTGCTGTTTTGGTCATCGTATCTCGGTTTATCCTTTGTTGCATCCGTCGCAATTAGGTTTTGTCTCGCTATAGCCGAGAATTGAGTCATCCCCATCCGACCACTTACTCGTGACACCACCCCATCCGACCACTTACTCGAGCCAACATCCCCATTCGACCACCTACTGGATTCGACCACCCGGTCGGATTCGACCACCTACTCGGGTTTGACCACCTTCTCGGGTTCGACCACCTGCTCGAGTATTCGCCCCACGACAACTCTATCTGTTTCTGGTTGCTCTCATACACCCACGCACTCATCATATCGTGGCCGACCCAACAAAGGCCGAGAAGCAATTCCATAGCCGAAACAGAGATAGCCCAAGTTCAGAGAGAGAGAGACCACTTACTCTATCTTTTATTACCTTATTACCCTCGCTCTCGGAAAAGTTTGTGACCTATATCTATCCTTAGGTCTGAAAAAGGGTTTTGAAGAGTTGTGAGTCAAGGTCACTTGCGCAAAAAAAAAAGAGAGAGAGGAACCCTAGGTTGGGTTTCGTCAGTCAAAAAAAAGAAGAAGAAAGAATCAAAAAAAAAAGAAAAGAAAAAGAGAATAATAAAAAAAAGAGACCACCTCAGTTGGCTCACGACCACCCTCAGTTGGTCTATGACAACCACCGGTGCTCCACGACCACCCACAAGAGATATCGGTTGCTTTGCAAATTTTGTCCCTTTGTGTTTGTATCTACCCTATCTTTCGGCTTGCTTGAGCTAGTGCTAGGAGCGCATTTGGACTAGCAACTGTGATAAGTACTGTGGACTTTGATTTAATTTTGCTAATCTGATTGCATTATTGCGGCTCCTTGCTACTAAATATTGCCTGTCCGAGCTCCACGTACTATTGGCCCTCAGATTTGGATCCTCGCATTCGCCTCGCTTGTGATCATACATCCCACCTTCTCCGATCGACCACCCGCGCAATTTGGTAAGAAATTCATAAGAGCTTGGTAAGACGCTTGAGAGTGTGTGATTCCACCTTCCACCGCCTAGTAGTTGGTAGGGATAATATATTTGTGTTGTCTTTTGTTTACGACTAACCATGGCAGGTGAGGAATTGAATGCGCAAGAGTGTGTTGTGAGGGAAGAGCTCACCAGGGTGTTGGAAGAGCACCGTCATGCTATTAATGACGACATCGAAAGGAAGTTTGCGGAGACAAATGCTACACTACAACAGCTCAATGCTAGTATTGCAACACTCAATGCACGTATTGATGGTTTGGCCAATCAACCGCCGAACAATGGTCGTGTGGATCCTCAAGGTGCAGCCCACGACCATGAGATCGACAACGATAATGAGGTGCACAACCGTGATGCCCTTGATGCACGACAACGGAACCGATTGAACTTCAACCGTCAAGGTATGAGAGGTAATAACTTTCAGCAACATAATGCACGTGATAATGATGATCCATATGCTAAAGTCAAGTTCATTATACCATCTTTTGCGGGTGCTTATGATGCTGAAGTATATCTAGATTGGGAGATGACGGTAGAACAGAAATTTAATGCTCACTTAGTTCCTGAAGTGCATAGAGTTAGGCAAGCCACAAGTGAATTTAAAAACTTTGCCATCATTTGGTGGAGTAGAGTTTGCAATGATGGATTAGCGCCTACTACATGGCATGCTTTAAAGGTTGCGATGCGTAATGCATTTATTCCACCATCTTTTAAACGGGACTTATGTAAAAATTGCAACGCTTTAAACCAAGGCAATAGATCCGTAGAAGAATATTATCGGAGCTACAAATTAGTATGTTGCGTTGTGATATTATTGAGGATGAAGAGGCCGCTATGGCACGCTTTTATGGAGGACTAACACGTGAAATTCGTGACATAGTTGATTACAAAGAATATGATAGTGTTCCTAGATTGTTCCACCTTGCATGTTTGGCGTAAAAGAATTGCGTGGACGGCGGCAGAGGCCAAGGAACAATTTTGGAAGCACATCTACACCAAGATCAACATCAGGGTACGTTAAAACAGTCCAACCTCCAGCTACACGGTCTGCTGCCCCCTCCTCGAGTAGGGCGCATTCAGCAGCGCCTCTGACACCAACACATGCACCCGAGGTAAACAAATCGACTAGTGTGCAGGCCCCAGCCAAGAGTTCTTCTTCGGTTGCTTCCACAGGTCGTACGACTGGGATTATTTGCCATCGTTGCAAGGGAATGGGCCATGTCATGAGGGACTGCCCAAGTCAGCGAGCATACCTCGCCACCGAAGACAGAGGTTATGTAAGTGCTAGTGATATTGAGGATGAGTATGTGCTTGCAGCTAACATTGCAGGTGGAGGAGACGAGACAGATAGTGATGCTGATGATGTAGAAGAACAAGTAGCTGCTGTTGACATAGGGACTCATGTGAGCCTTGTTGTGCAGCGAGTGCTGAGCGCACAAGTGGAGAGAGCGGAGCAAAATCAGCGGCACAACTTGTTCCAATCCAGATTCCTCGTGAAGGAGAGAGCCTGCAGAGTCATCATTGATGGAGGGAGTTGCAACAACCTTGCAAGCTCCGAGATGGTCGAGAAGCTTGGCTTGACCACACAACCACACCCACGTCCCTACTACATCCAATGGTTCAATTCGTGTGGTAAGTTAAAGGTAAACAAAGTTGTGAGAGTGCAATTTTCAGCTGGTAATTACAAAGATAGTACCGACTTTGATGTAGTGCCTATGCAAGCATGCTCGTTGTTGCTCGGTAGGCCTTGGATATATGATAATGATGTTTTGCACCATGGTAGAGCTAATACCTACTCATTCTCACATAGGGGTAAGAAGATTAAGTTGTTGCTTTTGACACCTGCTGAAATTGTGAAAGATGAAGTAGAGCGTGCTAGAAATGAAAGAAACACCAATGAACATGATTTTGAAAATCAGCAAGTAGCGAAACATGTTTACCTACCTAAAAAGGAGAAAGTGGCGCATAGTTCCAAGGCCGAGGGAATTAAATTGAAAGGGTGTGTCATGCTTGCCACTAAATCTGAGCTTACTGAAATTTGTGATAATGAGCTGCCATACTATGCTTTGATATGCAAAGATGCTTTATTTTCACTTGAAGATATATCTATCTCTTTGCCCCATGTTGTTGCTAATCTTTTGCAGGAGTATGTGGATGTATTTCCAGCTGAGATACCCCCGGGGTTGCCACCTATTCGAGGGATAGAGCATCAAATTGATTTGATTCCGGGAGCGACTTTGCCAAACCAGTGCTGCATATAGGACCAATCCAGAGGAGACTAAGGAAATTCAGCAACAAGTCCAAGATCTTTTGTACCGTGGGTATGTACGAGAAAGCCTTAGCCCTTGTGTCTGTTCTCTGCTCTTTTGGTCCCTAAGAAAGATGGAACTTGGCGATGTGTGTTGATTGTAGAGCTATTAATAATATTACTATAAGGTATCGTCATCCTATTCCTAGGCTAGACGACATGCTTGATGAATTGAGTGGATCTATTATTTTCACAAAGATTGACTTTATGAAGTGGCTACCACCGATTAGAATGAAACCGAGATGAATGGAAAACGCGCTTAAAACTAAGTTCGACTATATGAGTGGTTAGTGATGCCTTTGGTCTAACTAATGCCCCTAGTACTTTCATGCGATTAATGAATGAGGTTTTACGTCTTTTTATTGGAAAATTTGCGGTGGTTTATTTTGATGATATCTTGATTTATAGCAAGTCACATGAACTACACTTGAATCATATACATGTTGTTTTTAATGCCTTGAGACATGCACGTTTGTTTGGTAACCTCGAGAAGTGCACCTTTTGCACCGGTCGAGTTGCGTTTCTTGGTTATGTTGTGACACCACAGGGCATTGAGGTGGATGAGGCAAAGACTGCAGCCATCCAAAGCTGGCCGACGCCTACCACTGTGTTACAGGTGCGGAGCTTCCATGGACTTGCTGGATTCTATCGATGTTTTGTGCGGGATTTCAGCACCATTGCTGCACCATTGAATGAATTGACCAAGAAAGGAGTGTCTTTCCAATGGGGACCTGCGCAAGAGAGGGCATTCCACTTATTGAAAGAGAAGCTCACCCAAGCACCCCTACTCCAACTCCCTGATTTTGGTAAGACTTTTGAGATTGAATGTGATGCTAGCGGGATTGGGATAGGTGGTGTATTGATTCAAGAAGGTAAACCATTGCATATTTCAAAGGAGAAACTAAATGGGCCTAGTCTGAATTATTCTACCTATGACAAAGAACTGTATGCTTTAGTTCGTGTGCTTCAAACTTGACAACATTATCTATGGCTCAAAGAATTTGTTATACATTCAAATCATGAATCGCTAAAACATATTAGAAGCCAAGCTAACCTAAATAAACGACATGCTAAATGGGTAGAATTTATTGAGTCGTTTCCATATGTCATAAAGCATAAGAAAGGCAAGGACAATGTGATTGCTGATGCGCTTTCTAGACGTTATACCATGTTATCTCAACTTGACCATAAGATTTTTGGTTTAGAGGCCATTAAGGAGTTATATGTTACTGATTTGGACTTTAAAGAAGTGCTTGAACATTGTAAAGGAGGGAAAACATGGAATGAATATGTGATAATTGATGGTTTGATCTATCGTGCTAACAAGCTATGCATTCCAGCTAGCTCTGTTCGTCTTTTGTTGTTGCAGGAGGCGCATGGAGGAGGTTTGATGGCACATTTTGGAGCAAAGAAGACAGAAGATGTGCTGGCCGCCCATTTCTTTTGGCCAAAGATGAGGCGCGATGTTGAGTGCTAGGTGGCTCGCTGCACTACATGCAACAAAGCTAAGTCCTGTCTCAATCCACATGGACTTTATATGCCTCTCCCTATTCCTAGCGCCCCTTGGGAGGATATTTCTATGGATTTTGTTTTAGGATTGCCTCAGACAAAGAGGGGGAGAGACAGTATATTTGTAGTAGTGGATCGATTTTCTAAAATAGCACATTTTATACCCTGTCACAAGAGCGATGATGCTACAAACATAGCTGATTTATTTTTCAAAGAAATCATTCGCTTACATGGAATGCCTAATACAATTGTCTCGGATCGCGATGCGAAGTTTTTGAGCCACTTCTGGAGATCACTTTGGAACAAATTGGGGACAAAGCTGCTGTTTTCTACTACGTGCCATCCCCAAACTGATGGACAAACGGAGGTTGTCAACCGCACGTTATCCACCATGTTGTGGGCTGTTTTAAAGAAGAATTTGAAGATGTGGGAAGAGTGTTTACCACACATTGAGTTTGCTTACAATAGGTGGTACACTCCACCACCAAGGTAAGTCCATTTCGTGTAGTGTATGGTTTTAACCCCGTGCTCTATTGATTTACTACCTTTGCCTACCTCTCAACACATTAATTTAGATGCTAAGAAGCGTGTTGAATTTGTTCTTAAGTTGCATGAAACAACTAAAGAAAATATAGAGCATATGACTGAAAAGTATAGGGTTGCTTGGAAGTAAAGGTAGGAAAGAAATACAATTTGAACCGGTGATTTAGTTTGGGTACATTTGAGAAAGGACAGTTTCAAAGATTAAGAAAATCAAAATTGATGCCTAGAGTCGATGGACCATTTAAGATAATTAAGAAGATAAATGACAATGCCTATCAATTGAGCTCCTCAGAGATTTTGGGGTTAGCCCCACATTTAACATTTTGATTTGAAGTCGTGCGTGGGAGAAGCGGATGAGCTTGAGTTGAGGACGACTCCAATTCAAGAGGGGGAGGATGAGGAGGACATCACTCCTTCGGATACACGCCCTACACAAAATCCTCCGCAGATCCAGTTGCTAAACTACAAGGACCTATGACAAGAGCTCGTGCACGCCACTTAAATTATGAGGTGAGCTCGTTTCTAGGTGCTAATAATTTATCTATGCAGAATGGTATACCACCTAATAATTGTGATCTTTGTTACTTAGGAATACCGATCCCCAAGTCTCTACGCAAAGTCTACAAGCCCTGCGACCACCCGCGGCGCACACGACTGTGTCTCAAGCTCTCGACTAGGTTCGCCAACACGACTGCACTGGCCCACGCTACATGAAAACACTAGTTAATTACTTAACAAATTTTCATGAACAAAACAGTGTATAAAACCTATCTAATAAACTACAAGGACCTATGACAAGAGCTCGTGCACGCCACTTAAATTATGAGGTGAGCTCGTTTCTAGGTGCTAATAATTTATCTATGCAGAATGGTATACCACCTAATAATTGTGATCTTTGTTACTTAGGAATACTGGATCCCCAAGCTCTACGACTGTGTCTACAAGCCTCCGCGACCATCCCGCGGCGCTACGACTGTGTCTCAAGCTCCTCGACTAGGTTCGCCAACACACGACTGTCTCAAGCTCCTTGACTAGGTTTCCTCGACTAGGTTCGCAACTACAGTCTCGCTACGACCAGTCTCAAGCTCCTTGACTAGGTTCGCGGGCTACGACTAGGTCTCACGACTAGGTCTCACGCTCTTCGACCACCATTAGGTGTCGCGACACCGTTTTGGGCCTAATAAGGCTTTGTAAGCGTGTCGGGGTCAAAGCCTAGGTTGTGTACACCTCTCCCCATGGTCGCACAACCCTAGGTCAACCCCCTCACGTCCCCCCTATATATATACAACAGCCGCCACAGTTTAGGGTTGGGTTTTTCTTAGATTATTCTGCCACTTTGTAGTTTCGCCATTTATCGGTTTGAGGAACCCCACATTGTGAGCTTCATCCATATTCGCAATACAATTCAGATTGCATCTATCTTGTTCTTGTGAGTTGCTTCGATTGCTTGCAGGAACCATAACCCTCGTGGTAAGGTCGATCGCGTGCGAGCGTGGTCGATAACGATAGTCGTGCGGGTGTAGCGATTGCGAGGCGACGATCTGCTGGTCGAAAGCCTCAAAGCGTCAACGTCCTCACGACGAAATCAATCGAACCTATCGGAAGATCGGGACACCGTAGCCATCACCTCCCCTTGTCATTCTTGCAAAGACCACCTCAGGACCACCCTCGGGGCCCTCTTTGCAAAAAGACCTCCCTTGGTCATTTTTGCAAGGACCACCTCAAGACCTCCCACTAGTCCTTGTTCGGAGAAGCTTAGTCACAGGACCTCTTTTGGGCAGATCTGGACCGTTGAAGACCTCCCTGTGGAGATCGTAGCCGTCGAGACCTCTCTCTTTAAAACCTTATCGCTTTAGACCTCTCTCCGCCTCGATCTGGACCGTCCAGGACCTCCGCAGATCCATCTGAGCCGTCTAGACCTCCTCCCGTTAAAACCCTGTTGCATCGGACCTCCCTCGATTAAATCTGGATCGTTCAAGACCTCCCCGGTAGATCTTGACCGTTCCGACCTCCCCTTCCTTAGATCTTACCGTTAAGACCTCCTTCGCTTGATCGTGACCGCTAAGACCTCCTTGGGAGATCTTAGCCGCCGGGACCTCCTCGGTGGTCTTAAGCCGTAGGACTCTCTCCCGAGATCTAGGCCGCCGACCTTCCCGAGAAATCTCGACCGCCCGCACCTCCTCCGTTGGATTGGAGTTCTAGGACCTCCCTTGTCCTCGGGACCGCCAGATCTTGATCCGACGGCCACGACCTCCTAGCGCGCGAGGAGCTCCTCTCGCGCGCCGTGGCGCCATCCGGTCGTAGCCGTTGGATCTCATCTCAACGGCCACGACCTCCCCTTTTCGTTAAGCGGTTGGACCTCCCGAGAGCTCCAGTTTTCTAACTCTTTGTAGATTCAAATTTCTTTAGTGCATAAGTTGGTCATTTTAACTCCTTTTGAATGTTTCAAATTACAGAGCTTTGTGGTAGGATAAATTTTAATTTGAGATTGTATGGGTCACTTTTCTAGGCTGGAATTTAGTAAATGTTGCAGAGAAGTTTGAATGAAATAAGGGTTAGGAAAATCACTTCAAAATTTGTAGAACATATAACTTTATGTGTGTAACCCAATTTGAGCAAACCCAAGTCTGTAAAATCCTCTGTAATGTACTTTAACTTAGCATAGGTTTTGTTCATGTTTATATTCTGTCAGAGAGTGGTTTATGCTAGTTTTACAACTTAAGAAAATCATAACTAATTCATTTTAACTCCAAATTGTGCAAACTCAATTTTGTTGTTCTTAGGATGACCTTAGCTACCTACCATAAAAATTTCAGATTCTAGATCATTTTAGAAATTTTTACCATGAACAGTAACCAAAATTAATTTAATTAGGAATTTTCAGTGAGAGAACTTAGTTTAGCCATAACTTTTTCATGCTAAGGCCAAATGAAGTAATTCTTGTTCCTAAAATTATCTAAAATCAACCTCTAGCTGCTGTATAAATTTTATGGGATTTGGATCTCTTTTGCTGTTGAGTTTGTTTGGTGTTCTTCGTTCTTATTGGTTTTATCGCCTTTTCGCGTTAGGTTCCGAAGATTATATTGAACCCGAGCACTCCCCTCTGCAGCCGGACACATCCCAGCAAGGCAAGCAGTTTGATCATGTTAATCCCTGTATTTTCAAGTATTTATGTTGTTTGCAAATTCTATGTACGCATTGCTAGTTTGTGTTAAACTCTTGTCG
This sequence comes from Ampelocalamus luodianensis, assembly GCA_036346255.1. Classification (NCBI taxonomy): domain Eukaryota; kingdom Viridiplantae; phylum Streptophyta; class Magnoliopsida; order Poales; family Poaceae; genus Ampelocalamus; species Ampelocalamus luodianensis. Next base: position 42,648,173 of record CM070624.1, read on the forward strand.
TTAGTTGACCTAGTAGATGCATTTCCTCAGGCAAATGATTATCCTTTACTACCATAAGCCTAGGTTATTGCTGTGATTAGAGTTCGTGGATGAACTCTTGTCACTTAGTAGTTTTGCGGATTAATTGCTTAGCCATGCTTAGCTTCCGGTAGAAATGGGCGGTTATCCACTTGTCGATAACCTTGATCACACAAATGCTTACTATGTATCTATATTTCGGCTTGATGCTATGTTCAAAATTGCAAAAACCAAAACTAAAAGCAAAAAGGATTTGGACTTGGGCACAATGGTAAGATGGTGTGATCCGGTGTGACTGGAATGGTGCCCGAGTCAATTAAGGACCGAACATCTTACGAGTACATTATCCAGCAATTTGTGTGTGCTAACCACACTAGAGGGTATGGGACCTCTCTTGACTTAGTACTTTGGCGTGTATTGGCTTCGGTCGCAGGAGTCGCATGAGGGATGGTCTTTGGGAGCATTGTAGTGTCCGAAAGGCTTCCCGTGATGGCTGGTTGTCTTTCGCTTGCAATGTAAGCGTATGGGTTTCTATCCATACGAGCGGCTCGTAGTCAATGCACAATATTGGAAAGCGTCTCGTAGGATTTAGCCGTGCGGCATACCTTCTAAGTGTGCTTTGTGGCTTAAAGGCGGTGCAAGTGTGGGTACATTGGTACACCCCGCAGGTTAAAAATATTCGAATAGCCTCGCCCTAGGTTATGGACACGCTTGGGTAAGCTTTTCAAGAGTTAGACTACAACCTTTAATTAAAACTTGATGGGTGGTACGAATCGGGATTCGTGCTATGTTGTGGTGGCTATTGGGATAGTCACTTCTGTGGTTACTTGTATTTATTATTAATTCATTGTTATATTCAACAAAGAAAACAGATTTGCAAACTTGCTTTTAAACGTATTACATTATTGCAAATAAAGTTGGCTTTGTGCAAAATGAGACATATAACCCCACTTAAATAAGCCTGCATGTAGCATATGAATAGGTCTGCTATTCCACACGCGATCTTAAGAGTACCTTTGTGTACTCAGTTATCTTGCTTAAATGTATTTGTTGCAGAGGAAGAAGGTGAGCTTGAAGGGCCTCACTTCTGTGAGTTGTGTTGTGGTAGTCTTAGAGGCGTCTAGTCATGCCCTGGCCGATTGCCTTGTGGGTTGTGTGGCTAACCGGTTGACTTTTGTTCTAGCCATCTTATGGCACCTTTGGTTCATTGTCATTCTTGTATATTATGTTATTTGGCCGGTCGGCTCTTTTGTAATAACTTACTTTATGTATGTCCTTTACTAGACTTGTTAATGTATGTTGTATGGAAATGATGTGTAATTTTGTGATGATGTGCATGTGCTGCAATGCAGGAAGCATATGTCCATCGAGGCTTAGAATGTTTAATTAGTAATGCTAGAACCATGTGGAGGTTAAGTTTTACTAGTTAAATATTCCGGGTCCTCACAGAGTTGGTATCGAGCCATCTCGACCGTAGAAACCCCTAGTTTGGTCGCCTTTAGGATATTTTAAAAACTTACTTTCAAATGATTCATGAAGATTAAGTAAGTTCTCAGATTTTACTTCTTATCTATCTTAGCTTGCTCATCTCTCCTTGCTCTGATTAAGCTTTGAAAAAGAATTGTTCATCTCTTCCTTTCAAAAGCTAGCTATTTATCGTTTAAGTTTGGTTTGGGAGAACCATGAGTGGTGTAATTTGAAAGGTTGGCTGTCCATTAGTGAGATTGGGAGCTTCTGGAGGAGGAAGTTTCGGCCAGGAGCTTAAAGGGGCAGATTTGGACAGCTAGTTAGTAATTAGTAAAGGAGGTAGGAAATGAGAGGTTAATTCAACTAAAACTTGTGGGACTAAAAGGGTAAGAAGTGATATGAATTAGCTAAATTCCTAATACTCTATTAGGTGGTTGTACCTTGAATTTTTGGGCTGTTTAGGGCTGGAGATGATTTCTGAAATTTTGGCCTTCTCCAACGATTACTCGTTCTTTCCATACGGGTTAGTCGTTTCGGGAAGTTGATTTGGTGACTTATAGTCTTGTGCTCTTTTGTGGTTATTCTTGAGCCCTTTTTATTGAGTTTGGGTTTCCGTGTTTTGGGTTTCGAGTTGTAGCTAACTTGTCTTAGTGAAACAGGATGGCTGGAGGAACCCGTAGTGGTCGAAATCAGCCAGGTAGTCCCGATGAGGAGCTTCCACCTCCTCCGACCATGGCTGAAGTCCTTATGCAGATCGAATGCAACCGTTCGGAGGACCGGAGGGTGTTGGAGGTCATCGCGAGGAACACCTCGCTTCCTCTGGCGCCTCCGGATCTGGAGGTGGTGGACATCAGACTCGTGGGGGGCTTGCGGAGTTCCTCCGTACTTAGCCTCCTACCTTCTCCCGGTCCAAGGATCCCCTGGACGCAGATGACTGGCTGCGTGTGGTTGAGCGGAAGCTCAACGTTGCTCAGTGCCAGGAGCAGGAGCGGGCACTTTTCGTATCCCATCAGCTGGAGGGTGCGGCACTCTCATGGTGGGAGAACTTCCTCGCCATGCAGCCCGCGGGACACGTGGTCTCGTGGGAGGAGTTCAGGTCAGCTTTCCGTCAGGCCCATGTTCCCGCCGGCCTAGAACCATGTGGAGGTTAAGTGTTACTAGTTAAATATTCCGGGTCCTCACAGCAATGAAGATGGCTCAAGTTGATCAAGGACTATGAGCTTGGAATTCATTACCACCTTGGTAACGCCAATGTTGTAGCTGATACTCTTAGCGAGAAGCTTCACTACATAAACGCGTCAATTGAAGTCTATCAACTCACATTGCATTAAGAGTTCCAAAAACTCAACTTGGAAATGGTTGAGGAGGGATATGTTGTTGCTCTAGTGCTACAACCTACCCTTTAATCTTAGATCAAGGCAACCCAACTCAAAGATCCAAAGATCCACCGAGATCAAGCGCAAATTGCAAGACAGTAGAAATCAGAATTCTCCGAGGATGTGAGTAGATTGGTGATGCGCAGATAGCAACCATGTGTTCCATATAATCACGATATCAAGGAACTGATCCTCAAAGAAGCTCATGATTAACCACTCTCCATTCACCCTGGGAGTAAAAAGATGTATTGGGACCTCCAGAAGCAATTTTGGTGGCCTGGTATGAAGCAGGATATCGTTGCACATGTTGCCAGGTGCGATGTGTGTCAATACGTTAAGGTGGAGCACTAGCGCCCAGCTGGGTTGCTTCAACCTTTACAGGTTCCCGAGTGGAAATGGGATGATGTCGGTATGAACTTCATTACCAGCCGGCAGAAAACCCAGAATAGGCATGACTCGATATGGGTCATCGTTGACCATTTGACCAAGGTGGCACATTTCATTCTGGTCAATACCACATATCATTGTGCCAAGCTTGTAGAGCTCTACGTAAACCACATCATTCACCTGCACAGTGTGCCAAAGACAATAACATCTGATCGAGGCCCTCAGTTCACCTCACAATTTTTGGATAGCTTACACGAGCTATTGGGAATAGAGCTATTCTTTAGCACCATTTTTCACCCACAAACGGGAGGCCAAATGGAGAGGACAAATTAAATCCTGAAAGATATGTTGTGAGCATGTGTGCTGTCCTATAGCACGAATTGGGAGAGATGCTTCGCGTTTGTCGAGTTTTCCTACAACAATAGCTTCTAGTCCAGCCTCCAAATGTCCCTGGTTGTAGCAATTTATGGGAGAAAATGTAGAACACCATTGTTTTGGTCTGAGGCCGGTGAGAGACAATTATTTGGACCGGCCATCATCCAAGAAGCACAAGAGCACGTTGACACGATAAAAAGGTGCTTGAAGGAGGCACAGTAGCGGCAAAAGATCTATGCCGACCACCGGTGTTGTGAGCTAAGCTTCGCGATGAATGACTATGTTTATCTCAAGGTATCACCGCTATGAGGCATTCGTTGTTTCCAAGTACACGGGAAATTGGCACCTCGGTACATCGGGCCGTACCGAATCGTCGAGAGGAAAGGCGAACTAGCATACCAGTTGGAGTTGCCACCCCAACTTTCAGAGGTTCATGATGTCTTCCACAAATCACAACTCAAGAAATGTCTTCGAACTCTAAATGAACTCTCTCAATTGGAGAACATCAATTTCCAACCAAATCTCTCCTATCGGGAACACCCAATCCACGTCGTAGAACATGCGACATACCGGATATTTTGGACAGTAACATCCCAAAAATCCCAATGTTGGGGTAATAGGATAAAAATCAGAGGAAAATGATTTTGAACCTATTATGTATGGAAAACTAACTTGGCATGATTTTGAACTTTTTATATAATCAAACAATTGAATTCTTTGTAAGAAGAAAATTGTAAGAATTTTTGAGAAAATTGTGTAGCATATAAAATCTTGAAAAATTTACGTAAGAGACAATACTGTATCATAAGCACTCAAAACAATTTCCATAAATTTAAGAGCCTTTTTGATAGGTTCAAAAATTTGGCAAAAACTTGGCTAGTTTTGGAATTCAAAAACAGTTTTTGAATTCCCGTCGAATTCTTAGAATGCACCTGAGCCAGCCCAAAACCCATCGCCAACTCTAGCCCATGCCAACACATGCTCGCCCTCTTGCTAACGTGTGGGCCTCACTTGTCGGGACCTTTCTTCCACATCACCTTTGCCCTTGCTCGCCACCGCACTAGCGTTAGCACTACTCCGCCCGCTATTTTCCCTTCACCGCCCACCATTTTTGAAACTCACCTACCTCCATCACCTTCACCTGGCTCCTCTCATGCTAACCATCTCCTTAATGGTGTCCATCCCCGCTAGCGGAGACGCCGAAGCTGGAGCGCGATTTTCTCATCACGGCCGCATCTTCTCGTCACTCATCTCGTGCAATTCTCACAGCTACTTAAGCTTCTGAGCATGTCACAAACTCTCAAGCTCACAACCTCGTTCCATCTTGTGCCTTCTTTGAGCTCCAAGCTCCTTGAATCACAGAGAAGGAGAGTGTCGTAGTTGACGTCGCTGAGCAAGCCTCACAACACCATCTTCTCTGGTGAGCTTCCTTGCACTTGCTAACCGCGTCACCATGTGCCCCTTACCTTGCTTATGCTTCTTCTATGCTTGATGTAGCTCCGGGAACCTCGTAGCGGGGACAAGCTATCATCTTCTTCACCTCTGGTGCACACCCAGTTCTGGACCTCCTTGTTTCTGACATTTTGGTGAGCTCGAACCCCTCACCTGACCGTGTCATTTCATGTCCTATACTTCACTGATGCTTCTCCCTCTGTTGATGATGACCCACATGCATGTAATCCCTCGAATGGACTTCTTCCTCATTTTCGGCCGTCGCCACCCTTTTCCAGTTAGCCACCACCTCGATGAGTCTTTGGTCAATTCTTTCTATCCCTACCATCCTCCGAGTGCCTGCAAGCTAATGCGCATCTCCTTATAGCTACTCCATCACCACAGCATGTTGTCACCGATAGCCTCCTTTGCGCCGCACTGCTCAACATTGCCAAGCTACTCCGATCATCCCCCAATGCCTTCAAGGACCTTGGTGAGCTTCTATTACTCCCCTAGAGCTTTTGCATGCATTAGATCAGGCGATTAGCTAGGATAGCTTGCACTTCGTCATAGCTGGTCATAGTGCCACCGGAAGAAGCTTTGTCGCCGCCACTCCGGTGACCATTGGTCCCTAGCCACTGCGGTTAGCATCGTAGTAACCTCCTAAAGCCAATGCGCACCTTCTTTTGTCACCGATTTGCCTCAATCGTGGAAACCAGTTTGAGACCGAGGAGCTCCGCCGCTCATCTCCAGCGTAGCACCGCCTCCGGCCATCTCTCCGGCCTCCACCACCACCACCCAGTGGCATCGCCATTGAGAGAGGAACTCATTTTGGCCATTCCTGAGCTTCGTCGTCGCTCCAATCGTCGGCAACGAGCTCACCATGGTGCTCGGCCATGAGCATAGCTTCGCTCTCTCTCTCTCTCTCCTAGTGGGCCTGCGTGTTTAAAAGGGTAATTAATGCTAAGTAATAGAGGTTAAATATAACCATAGTATGACATGTGGGACCAGCCAAAAAGGTTAAAGAAAATCTATTTCAAACATTATTCGTAAATGAGTCTATAACATGTGGGACCACCTCTATTTATAAATAAAAATATCAAAAAAGAAAACCTTAAGTAACTGACAAGTAGACCCTACCTGTAAGTTGATAAAAATCGAAAAGTTTCTAAAGGCTGCTTTCTATTAGACCCCACCTCATCCAGAATAATCTTTAGTGCAATAGGGGCATCAGGGACAATCGGTGCCTTTCCCTTGTCTTCCCCATTCCCAATTGAATATGGTTTCCAATGGGTAAAGGCCTCGAGCGCAACTGCGTGGTTTAGCATGTATTTATGTTGAATGAATGCCTTGTCATACTTCTCCGGGCCATCAATCTATTGTAGGAAGTAGCAACGCTCTGACGGTTGTCATGCATGGATAAAGTCAACGACATTTAAAATGCAACATGAAATGTGAAATATCGATGTATGGCATTCAGTTACGCGGCAATCCCCGCACACGTAGTAAGCTCATGCGGCGGTACTAGGATGTGTAGATTGAATGATCTGCCAGGTTACCGTAGTCGTACTGCGAGCGCGAAAACTTTGGTGGCATAGGATCATCCTTGCAAGAACTATCATGGTATATCCATGCCTTCTTCATAGTCCATTTCCACTTCTAGAGCATCTCCCCGTAGTCCGACATCTCCAAACTGGACGGAGTGACCTCCTATACCTCTCTTTTCCTCTACGTCTCTTATCACTCCCCTCTCTTTGTTTTTGAAACTAGCTCGAATGGAGTTTTGCCTATAGTGGGGGAGTATGCCCCGATTTTATAGGTGGTTAGGATGTAGCGTTGAGGGAGTAAGTTTTGGTGAGTGGAAGTGACTCCCGTTCACCAAAAGGAATCTTTGGGTATAGGATAGCTTAACAAGTTGTCCATTCATAGGGAAAAGTTGGAACCAGGGTTTGGTCATTTCATTCTAAAAAGCAGATGGTAGAGTGTTATCACTTCGGTTTGAAAAGCGCGAGTCGGAGTGTTGTCTATTCGGTGTGAAATGGGGGCGGCATGTTTTTGTAAATTCTCACTGAATAGAGGAGGATGTCTGGCAGTAATAGCAAGATTCATGTAGCAAGATCCTTATGTCAAAGTGCTAACTATGGGGGAAGAAGCTGGAATTGAGTACCATGCCCCTCTGCCATGGTGCTGGCTAGAGCAGGTAGGACCGAGAATTACATTCCATGTCCCGTCGTTGCGGTGCTGACTAGGGGACCTAAGAAACATGCGAAATTTTAAAGCATACAGTAGTACAACAATCCTATGAGGACCCGGGGTATTTAACTAGTAATACTTAACCTCCACATGGTTCTAGTATCACTAATCAAATATCCTAAGCCTCGATGCACATGTGCCTCCCAGAATTGCAGCACACATACATCTTTACAAAATCATGTATCATTTCTATACAACAATATAATATCAAGTCTAGCAAAAGACATACAATATATAGAGTTATTACAAAAGAGCCGACCGGCCAAATGACAACAAAGTGATATATAACAGTGGAAGCAAAAGCGCCATTAGATGGCTATAAACAAAACCAACCGGTTAGCCATAACCCATAAGGCAACCGATCGGACCGCCAAGCTAGCCGCACCTGCCGCAGCAAAACTCACAGAAGTCGATCCCTTAGGGATCCACTTCCTCCTCTGCAACAACAAAGCAATGCAGTTGAGTACAAAAATGTACTCGCAAGACTTACAAGTAACAGGCCTATACATAGCAGCTACATGTAAGCTGAAACAAAGGATATGGTTATATGGTTAATTGGACTCATAAAGCAATTTTTATTTGCAATAATGTAATAGATTGAAGGCAATTTGTCAAATCTGTTTTTAATCATTCAAATAACAGCGAGGTAACAATAAGTAACATAAATAACTACCTAGAGGTGACTAACCCAATAGCCACCACAACATAGCATGAATCCTCGATTCATACTACCCATGTCAAGTTTTAATTTAAAAGGTTATAGTCTAACTCTTGAAAGACCTCCCCAAGCGTGTCCATAACCTAGGACGAGGCTATTCGAATAGTTCAAACCCTGTAGGGGTGTACCAATGTACCCACACTTCAGACCGCCTTTAAGTCACAAGATTAGCACACTTCCAAAGGTATGCTGGCACAGCTAAGTCCTACGGGACATTTTCAATATTGTGTATCAACTACGAGCCGCTTGTATGGATAGAAACCCATACGCTATATTGTAAAGCCGAAATACAACTACCCACCCGGGGTAAAGCTTTCGGGCAACTACAATGCTCCCAACATCTGCCTCCTACAACCTCCTGCGACCCGGAGCTAACACACGCCAAAGTACTAAGTCAAGAGAGGTCACATACCCTCTAGTGTGGTTAGCACGCAAGAATGCTTGGTTTAGTGTAACAAGATGTTCGGTCCTTGTTGAATCGGGCACCATTCCAATCACACCCAAAAGCACACCATCTTACCATTGTGCCCAAGTCTAAATCATTTTATTTTTAGTTTTAGTTTACTCAATTAAACATAGCACCAGGTGCTGAAAATAAAGTCATAATAAGCTTTTGTGTGATCAAGGTTATCGATTAAGTCGACAACCACCCAATTCTACCGGTAGCTAAGCATGACTAAGCAACATTAACTAGTAAACTACTAAGTGACAAGGGCTCATCCAACGAACCCTAAATCACAGCAATATGCTCCTAGGCTCAGTAGTAGAGGATAAATACTTACCTACAGATTATGCATCTAATGGGTCAACTAATCGACAATAGTTTAACACAAGATAGCAATGCATACGTAGAATTTGCAAACAACATATTAGACTTTGAAAATAATAGGATCAATATGATCAAATGATGCTACATCTGCTTGTCTTACTGAAGATCACAATCTTGTTGCTGAGGATCACTCTCGGGTTCAATAAATTCCTCGAAACCTACCGTAAGAACGCGAAAATCCAATAAGAACGAAGAACACCGAAAGAGACTCAAAAACCAAAGTCGTCCAAATCTCAAGAAATTTACACAGCAGCAAGGGCATGATTTCAAATGAATTTAGCAACAACAATTATTCAATTTGGACTAAACATGCAAAAGTTATAGCCTAAACAATTTCTTTCAGCTAGACAATTCAAATTAAATTAATTTCGGATACTGTTCATGGCACAATTTTCCAAAAAGTTCTAGAACCTGAAACTTTTATGGTAGGTAGAACATGGCATTCTAAGAACAGCAAAACTGGATTTACTTCATTTGGAGTTAAATTGAATTACTTATGATTTTTCTAAGTTGTGAAACTAGGGCATATCTTTTTTCAGAGGCAATTACATGAACAAAACCCATTCTATATTAAAGTGCCTTATCAGAGGAATTTAACAAATTTTAGTTTACTAGATTTGGAGTCACAGAGAATTACTTATGCATTTTTCAAGTTTTAAATGAATTTCTAAAGCAATAATTAAATGCTAAAGTAAGCTAATACAATCCACAAAATTTTCTGGTACAGGACAGAGCCTAAACATATTTTTAGATTAAAGTTCATTTAAATAGAGATTTAACATAATTGAAATAATCTCAAAAGAAGTTCAAATGAATTAGTTATGCTATTTTGAAATTTTAATACAATTTTTAGTTGGCAAATAAAGCTTATCGGAAACTATTAAACAATACTCAATGCGAAAACGACGTGGCGAAACGTGGGCCGTTGAGATAAGATCTAACGGCCCATGCGCACTGGAGAACAGCGCGCGCGCGGCCCAAAAGAGCTCACCGATGGATCAAGATCCAACGGTCCACAACGATCAGGGCGTTCGGAGGTCCGAACGTTCCAACCATCCTTGACCGTCGATCTAAAGATGGAGGACTCAGAGTGCAGTAATGTTCAGCGGTCCGAACGTCCACGCGATCTGAGCCGCAGATCTAGAAGTGAATGGCCCACAACGATTTGGACGACGAGGTGGTCCGAACGTTCAAAGAGATCTGGGCCGCAGATCTAAAAACGAACGGTCCAAGATCAACAAGGTGTTGCACACTACACACGTGTGTTAAGTGTGTGGACCCACTAGTAAGTGACACAGAGGGCTAGTTAGGACAACCATTAATTACTAAAGCAATGATTAGCCTTAATGGTGTCCTAAGGATAGTGTCTGTTGTGTCGGTAGGGGTTAAGTGACTTGGCCCACGAGTCGACTGGGCCACACACTTAATGCTAACACATGAGCTTCCAACAAAGTACTAATTAAATGGCTAATGATTGAACTTAAGATCTAATGATTGTGCTATAGTGGTTGTCCAAATCCGACATCCGGGATTTTCACTGAAGGTTTTCTCCGGCTTATCGCCGGCGAAGGAGACCACGGCGGTGCCCGCAAGGTACCAAAATGGGTTGCACACACTATTGTGCAACCAAAGGTGCTAATGCTCAAGGCTAAAATGGCCTACACCGGCACTAGCCGGAGTTGAACGCCGGTGACAATATTGCCGCAAACAAAAATAGCGAAAGGAGCTCTGCATTGTCCACATAAGCGGTTGCCCACGCTATTAAGGACTAATAAGGAGCTACCTTAGCTTAGGGGGGATCCAAGATGGTCGGAGAAGCTTTGACCACGGAGGAGCTCACCGGAGCAGAGGAAGAAAATGACGGAAACACGGCTTGAGCAAAATGAGAAAGACCACGAGGTAGGGTTAGCTTCATTATAGCTCAGAGGAGCTCCACGAGCACGGAATTGAGAAATGAAGCACTCACCAGAGCTGAGGAAGAAAAGGGATGATTTCGGCCGAACTTAACCAAATCCAAAATTTGGCAAATCCTGTTAATGCCAAACAAAATTGGATTAGGGGAAATGCCCAAGATAATAAGAGGCGCAAAGTGACGTGAAAAGAATTGAAAAAGAACCCCTGGGGCGCCGAGGATGAAGAAGCTTGCTTTCAGCCGGCAATGGTGGATTTGGGGGTTTTGGTGTTTTGAGCTCACACAAGCCGAGAGGAGCTAGGGTTAGCAATGTGGTGTTGAAAGAGAGCTAAGGAGGAGCTCGGGGGCCTTTTTATAGCCGGAGGGCAAGGGTTTGAGCCAGGGAACAACTCAATGGTGAGCTCGGTCCATGCACAACTTTGGGGCCGAAAGAACTAGCACGCATTTAATGCTAAGAGCCGTTGACGTGCGAGGGGATAGGGCACCGCCCTCTCCCACGCCCGAGGTTGAAGATGACCAGTCACGATGAGGGCCCACCAGTTAGTGAGAGGGGCTAAACTGGCTCGGGTTGAAAAAGAATTAAGGGGTTAGGTTAAGTCACAAGGGCTGAGCCAAAACATCTCAGCCCTTAGATTAGGAACGGACGACCCAGATTAAAAGAGACTTTCGGGCGGTCCAAAAGTTCCAAGGGATCTAAGCAATCCGATCGAAAATGAACGGCTGAGATTGAATTGGATCTTGGGTGGTCCGAACGTTCACGCGAACGTGGATGGTCAGATCAAGATCTAACGGTTCACAACGCTCGCGCGCTTTGAATGAGCTAGGCTGAGCGCTAGTTGACTGAGCCAAGTCAAGTGGCCCGAGCCCAAGTCTGACTCGAACCCAACCGGTTTGACTAGGGTTTTGAGTTTAAGGCTGAGACTTAGAGAGATTTTTAGGGATAGCAAACTAACTCCAAAATTTCTAAAATTTTTACCGTAGCTTGCTAACTTTAAGATTGGCCTTGTATAAAATTTTCAGAGGTTTTGCTGTAGTGCATTTTCCTCCAAAAATTTTGCAATGTGCTGAGCTAGGGTTTGACTCGAGGTCAAACTGGTTTGACTCAAGGTCAAACTGGTTCGATGGACCTCTTAAAATGTTCAAACAATTTCTAAAAATTATGAAATTTTTCAGAGAGGTCATAAGATTAGACAAGAAAGTTTTTGAAATGCAAGATTTAGGTCAAAAGAGACTTGTGGTTTTGTATTTCCATAATTCTTTTACCAGAATTTTTCATAACATACATGAAATACAAGATGTAAGAAAAGTTTTAAATTTCTATACATTTTTTTACATTTGAAACACAAACCAATACTTGGGATGTTACAAATCTCATCATCTACATCGATACTAAGGTGTGAAATAAAAGACATTCCGCGCATGATACCAATGATCTACCTGTCTATCCCCCTCTCCCTATCCACGCCCCTGACCCTGTCCCTATCGTCAGCCCGGCTTGGGCGGATGGGCCCCTACTGGTCACTATCTAGGTCCGACTTCTCCACTAGCTCAACCTCGATCCAATGTGAGAAACATTTGATGTTCCTCGCTGTCCTCCTTCTTAAGATGGATAGGTCAATCTCAGGCAATGGTGTGAATTGTTCCAGTACATCGGCTATGTTTCTAGTAGGTTGCTTATTCCTCTCCTCAATGTTCTTGGTGGTGAACTCGTCAAGCTTATCCTAGAGTGCATCGAACCTCCTTTGTCGGTTCTGCTTGCACAACCTCTTGAACAGGTTCATCAACATCTTACTCTTGAGCTGCTTGAAAAAATTGGCCCCTATGTGCCGCATGCACCAACGGTTTCACAGGTCACACCATGGAAAAGGCTTATCTAGATCTTCTTACAACTTTTGGATGGCCTTGATCAATATGGCATGTTGATCATGTATTATGCAAATGCCTAGGCGTTCACCAATGACTCCAACCTTGAGGTGACAGAAGAACCACAACCAAATATCGAAGTTCTAACTCTCCCCAAATGCAGCAGCCATGGGAAGGATACAATTGTTATCATCCACGCCGATTGTTGTCAAGATTTGCTACTTGTACTTCTCGGCCAAGAATGTTCCATCCACGCACATGAGCAGGCGGCAGTGACGGAAGGCAACAACGTAGGCACCAAATGCAAGGAAAGCATGTTGCATTAGCATGTACCCTTCTGGTTTTTTCAAAACCTAATCCTTCATAGAGATGATGTTCTGGGGTTTCTGTCCCTTAGCACCTGAAGTAGTCGAGGGAGATTGTCGTATGTTGACTCAAGCGTGTCGAACCGTCTCTCCATTGCCTTGTGTCTTGCCCTCCATGCCTTCGTAAAGCTGATCTTGTACTTGTACCTATGCTCAATGGCTATCATGATGTGTTGTGCTTCCCTTTCCTTCTTCTCCATAATCTTGTTGTACATGACATTTGCAATGAAAGAAGAAGTGAGGTTGCGGTGCATTGATAGTACATTGCTCAGAATATGCAAGTGGTCCTCCACTTTTGACACGATCTAGTGCATTTCATACTTCGGCTTGTAGGCGTGAGTACGCCAAGGACACTCATCTTTCTCACACTTTACAATGTACTATTTTTTGTTTGATTTTACAACCTTAAATTGCCTCTGCGTTGACAACGCCTATAATTTGATAACATCCTGCAGAGTTGACTTATCTGTAAACATGACATTAACATGCACCACATTTAGCCCAAACTCCCACTAAGAATGGTGGCCATCAGTCACAACCATGCCCTCCGGGTCATGTCTATTCCAAGCATTAGACACCGGCGCATTGGGGATGTCATCATCATCCGAACAATTCTCATCCTCCTCGTCCTCTTCCAATGCTTGTTCTTTGCCCTGGCCCTATAGTCTTCCCACTCAATGACATCCATTATGAATTCAATGTCTCCCCCTTCATCCGCCTGTCCACTGGGATCGATATGCCTGTTTGTCACTACAACTACATCTACATCACAATCCTTTGTCCCACCATCCTCAACTTTCACCTGCACACCCGTACTACTCCCCCCACTTCATGGGCACTGCCAAGTATACTTGGACAGGCCTGCACCAACAACATCCATTCATAGCCACGATGCTTGCACACTTCCAACCAGGCCTACCATTGTCAGCTCCATGGGCCTCAACTCTCAACGGACCAATTTCGGCAAATGACTCCACAAACATTTAATGGTGACACCATACAATGCCAGTTCCAGCAAGAAGTTGCATGTCAGCCAATGCAATACCTCCCAGATTTTAAGATTATTCGGGTCCGGGTGATACAATGTGGTCTATGGAAAACCATTCAAATCAGCCTCACATGGCCCCTAACGAACTTCTCTCCACTCGTAAAATACTTTGAAAAAATGTTGACCTGACATACGTGTCACACAACTCAAGATATTTAGAATAAATGCTAATTACACATGTTACGTCGAGTCTAACGAAAATCAAATTATGTAGTGCATATCAAAATACTCTCTATTTCAATTAAATTAAATTATAAAAATGTGACTACAAATGTTTAATTAAATTAAAAAATAACCTAAAATCAGTGTCCCTAGATCTTATGGATTTAAACCTAAGTAGCCTAGGTCTTCTAACCCTAAATTTTTTACGCTATGATAAATACATAAATATCCTACATCGTAACACTATATGTGACATTAACCCTAAAATAGCTAATCTACAACTGCAAACCCTAGTTCTACCACAAAGTTATGTTTATTGTTGCTAACCTAATATGCTTTTATCAAAGTGACCAACAAATTATATAAGCACAATGAACTTACCGCAAAAGGACGAATACATGAAGGCGCGTCGAGCCAATGGCAGAATCTCCTCCTCCCCTCTCCTCTCCTCTCCTCTCCCTTCTTCTCGTCTCCCCTCTCCTCTCCTTTCCTCTCATCCCCTCTCCTCTTCTTTGTCACTGGTGCTCTCCTCCCTTCCCCTCTTTTCTGTCACACAAGTGAATTTATATTGGCCCTCAGTCGTGACAGCGTGGCGCAACTAGCGTCAAGCGCTTGCTAGTCTTGCGACAAAGTCATGAATGGGCGACATGGCTCAACTTCGTCCACTCGTCGCACCACTAAATGTCGACAAGCCTCAGTTGTGCAACGTATTCGCAATTGTGGGTCGACTGAGCTCAAATCGCTAGCCCACCGCGCGATTGGGTCTAGTCGCCTGGTGGGCCAGCGACTGCGGGTTATTTCTGTAAAAAAATAAGTCTTGATTTATTTGTGTAAAATGATAAAAAATAGTTTATTTTTTAAAAATTGTATTTGCCTATATGTGATCATACATACAGATTTGCTATTTCTAAGTCGTCTAAAATTTTCTTAAGTTTAAATCAATTGTTGTGACAATTGGATTTGTGTAAAGATTAATGTGTTATATGATTGGATATTGATCCAATAGATAAAATATGTGACTTATGCTTAATAAAATTTCAGTCACCTTACAAATAAACAATCCCTTATAAATATACATTATATTAAACTCTAGAACCATACACCGGAATTAGTCGGTACCGGCGCGATCCATTCCAAGAGGCAAATCGGAATAGGCTCTGGAATGGAATTGATAAATATGTTGTAGATTATGTGTCCTATTTTTTAGCGCCTACTGCAGCAACTAATTAGGGAATACTAATACTAGTAACAATAAATGCGTTACGTATGCATATATGTCGCGTACGTACGTACGTTGACCCCGTGATCAGTATTATTCTCTAGCTTTCCATTTCGAATCTCTCCTTTGAAGTCACATGCCCATTTGTTTATCTCCGAGATGGCCACCGCCCATGTCACAATATTTCTTTGATCGATTTGATCTGCGATACGACCACTGTGTGTCATGCAAGAGCTGTACTGACAAGAGGCAAAGGTCCAACTACAACTGTCGAAGAGCACACCTAACATGGCCATGGATCATGTATGATTGTATTATGTAATGTTATTAATGTATTGTACCGGATGAGCATTATTTGCACTGATGATTAGTAGCAGGGGACATTGGATAATAGGGTCCACAACATGTGGCCCCAATGATTGATACATATTACGGTACAGGAGACTTTACAGTACTATACTGACTCCATTTTCTTCTCTCTCTTTTTTTTTTTTTTTGTTTTGCAAGGGACGTTTTATTATATGCGTTCAAAACTTTTCAAATTTGACCTCCAGCTAGTATGCTAGTAATAATGTAATGTCATTGTAAAAATCAATTTTTTTTATAACTGGGCATATGAAAACAATAACTATGTTGTTAAAAATATTCTTGTAATATTAGAGTTTTCGTAATTTATAATAGAATATTATTGTCAAATCTGTAGTCGAATTTTTTTCGATAAAAAATTTGTCAAAATTTTACTCGAATGCTATGAAAAGTCGGTGACAATTTCAATTATTTGGTCATACGAAAACAGTATCGTCAATCTATTGTTAAAATTATTTTTCAAGTTAATTTAATGTAGTTATCAAGATCTATATTCAAAATTTATCATGAAGACCGTAAAAAGTCGATGGTGTCATTTACGTAAGAACGGAAAATGGGAGTACTTTCTAAATTCTAAGGGAGTAACTGGGTTGTAGTAAATAATGAGGGTACGGAAAACCTTGCCAAAGTTCTCTTAGTTGATTGTTTTTCAACTTTACGAGATATAATACACTTAAGTTATGCATGGTTTTGAGGAGTCAAACAGTTTGCAACGCGTGATACTACTGTATCTTCGTTATTTCATGAACATAACTAATAGCGCTACAACTAGACAGTGCAACAACCAAGTGACTTAATAGGAAGACTGCAATGCATGAAAGAGAAATACTGAATAAAACCTAGCCTTTCCAATGGTTTTATTATTAACTAGTCCAGTTGCCGTGGAAGAGAATCCACCAGAAGTCAATGACATGCTCGTCAATTATGCGGGTTCGTACTGTTGTGCCAATCTGCTGGCTGATAGTGATAGCAACCAATTTTCCTCTCGCTGCCGTAGACCAGGCTGCTGAAAGATGAACATATAAATCAGCTCCCATATATACAACAGAATGCACGAAGGCGGTCAACATTGTAACAGTCAGAATCGCTGCCCAGCGGTATGATCCATATTTTACAATCTTTAAGAGCGTGAAAAAGATGACTCGTTCATGTATAAAAAATTAGGAGGGTAGCTTTGCCACCAGCTAACACCCCTCGAGGGAGAGGACAGGAGTAAGTTCAAATTGAGAGCCAATAATGAAAGACTTTTGCCCTGCCTAGTGGTTTAGAAACACAGGACAAAAGCCCTATGGCTTGATTCTAGATCTACTAGCGACACACTAGTGAATTTGGACCACGAAATCGAGATCTCAGAGGAATATTGGATAGAACATAAATAGAAGAACATGGTAGTTGGGAATAATTTGAATTTTCTTCGCTGTTTCTCTCCCATCTCGTGATTACATGTAGACCAATTCACGCAAGACACTGAACACAAGGCCCTTGCCACTGTAGCCCAATTATAATCTTTTGCACAGTATTCGACTTACAAGCTACCAGCCCCCGTACGGCCCAGCAGGGCCAATACTTGAATGGACTCTAGCCTGGCTTCGTGAAGGTTCCGTAACCGTCCAGGATTTCAGGTGTGGTCTGAAACAGTATCATATCCGATCACGAGCATTTAAAAAATATTAATTTGATTAAATTATAATTTAACGGCTATTTTGCAATAATTAAGTAGGCAATTCAAGTCTAAAACTTTAACTTACATTCAGAAGAGCCAAAGAGTTTCAACATGAAAGCTTGAGTGCAGTCGTCATCCTAAAATGTTCTCCAATGTATCCTTCGTTTCTCTGATACACCTTCTGATGAAAATTAAGCAAGTTTGAGTACACAGCATACTCAGTAAGCCACATGGGAAAGCTATTTAACTACTTGGCAGGATTTCAATTGATTGTTGAGGTGTTACCGAAGTATGGGTGTGGATGCATTCTTTGAGGTAAATCACTTTGACTTTAGAAACAGTAAAAGCTTAATAATAATAAGAGAGGGGGTTTTCAACATCTGTAATTACCACATTAACATCTCAAAATCTCTATTGGATTTAGGCACATGCCAATCTTGAACGGCCTTGATCTTGGAGTTGTTTGTAGCTACACCAGCTTCACTTATTATGTTCCCAAGTATACAAGCTTAGGTTGGGCAAAGGAGCATTTGGACTTCTTAATCACCCATTGATGTTGTTTCAATATGTCACATACTGCTTGCAATTGATGGAGATGCTCCTCCAATGTTTTACTATATATTAGGATATCATCAACAAATACTAAGACAAAAATAGCATTCATAACTCCCTGAAATGTTGCTAGAGCATTTGTAACCAAAGGGCATTACTTTGAATTCCCAATGGCCATGGTGTGTTTTAAGGGAAGACTTGTACCCATCTTCTTCTAATAATCTTATCTGATGATATCCTGCCCTGAGATACAATTTTGTGAACCATTTTTATTCCACATAGTTCAATAACAACTCATCATCAACAGGGAAGGGGTATTTATTTTTTTTACTGTGACTGCATTCAAGTGCCTATTGTTTATACAGAAGCGCCAGGTTCTATCATTTTTTTACCGATAAGACCAAGGAAGCAAAAGGATTGATACTAGGTTGAATTACCCCATTCTGCACAATTTCTTCGATTTGTTTTGAGGACCCCAAGCTTTGAATATCCAAAGCCCTTGTGTGTATACTATATTAGTCCCATGATCAGTTGCTAGTACACACATCCACAACATTGGTATATACATCCATACATATATACATACAACATAAAACAAATATGATACATAACTTAAGCGATTACAAAATTTACATCACAAGGGCCAATTGGCCAAATGAAAGCTCAAGTATCAGAAGCAGTGAATTAAACAACGGAATCATAACATAGATATAAACCAAAAGTCCAGCGGTATGCCCATCCAAACCCCCAGGCAACCGATAAGGAATAAGATCTAGAAAAACCTGTCACTGAATCCTCCGATACCGGGTGCAAAGAATGTGTCGTTCGGCATAGGCTTATCCTCTAACTCTGAACAATAATTTAAGCAAGATTGAGTACATTACGTACTCAGGAAGTATATCGTAAAATTTATATATATGCATAGCTATCAAGGGAAGAGGTTCTATGCTACAGGTTATTTTCAGCATTAAGCAAGTTTTATTTATAATATCAATACATAATACTTTGTAACGAAAATTTGAAGATCAGTTAAAATAGATGAAGAACAACAAGTAAATACTTGATAAATAATAAATCACAACCCTCCTCGGCTGCGATCTACATCTTACTTTCAGCCATAGATATGGCACTCAACTCAAATATCAACAGCAAAACCATTCCCTCGTTTTCCAACAAGAACCCTTTTTGCAAAAACCAAGACTATACCCGGCAATACTACACTTATCACGCTCATCACCACGAGCATGACTATTTAAATAGATTTGCACTCTGCAGATGTGCACAACTTTACTTACAGCATACCAATTCTTTAGCTTGTTTGGTATCTGTCGATACCACCGCTCACTATCCTTTGGTGAGCAATCTAGAGCACGCATCGAAACATTTACATCACGTAGTCCTATCCTTGCATTAGCCTGGCGAATGAACATGCTCACTTCACCCGGGTACACCCTCGTCTTAGTGAGGCATTCACCGTTGTGATGGAAGGCTTTATTCCCAACGCCTCGGTGAAGAGAGCCCCTTCGAACATGTCTACGCCGGTCATGCTCACACTACCACGGTCTACCAATATGCAAGGCTAGTTTTCGATGGCTTAATTAGCTAAGGTCATCCCATTACAGCACATGTGATTGTATGGTTACGCTTAGGTCAGATATACCGATATTTGGTCCTTAATTTACTCGGACGAGGATCTCCCCCTATCTATTTGTGAGATACTGTAACACCCTGGCTATTCAAAAGCCAAAATGTTACCTAAAGAATCTACATACAACCAAATTGCGGAAGAATTTAAATAATAACTCATCTAATGGCATAAAGAGGTCAACATATAATTGAACAATTACAAGAATATAATCTGTATCCAACGACGGTTCACAAACTTCAATTATTCAAGTCTACTGAGTCCACTAAGATAATTATATCAAAGAGGTAATCATGGATCACAAGCAATTATTTAATCAACCAAAACGTAGAGAAATAGAACATTCATCATCATTCTCTATTTATTACAATTCATCATTTAACGAATGAAAGACAGGAACAAAATCATATTATTGAAACTTGAATGTTGTGAAGTGAATGAATTATGTGTGTCTACTCCCTCCCATGAATGCTTTCAACAGCGATCACCTAGAATAAACAAACAAAGGAAAGAATGAGTCTAAGACTCAACAAGTACAAAGAATAACTGGATATACAATAAGAGTGAACAAGATAATATCTTTAAAGATTATGAACATAACACTGAAAGAACATATGAATGAGTGGAATGAATGGATTGAATGTAATGAATGGACTGCACTCCTACTTATATCGGTATAGCTAGTGACACACCCATCGGTGTTCACTTAGGCCCACATTTAACAAAAAGTGGGGATCCAAAGCCCGTATAAAGAACGTTTCATACGGGAGTCCGAATCTTCCCACATTGGAATGGTGGGTCTTACGTGCCCATACTAGAATTGATGGGTCTTTATAATCCACTCCCGTGGATGCCCACATTGGAATGATGGGTCTTACATGCCCATACTGAAATTGATGGGTCTTTATAACCCACTCCTGTGGATGGAACATGACAGAGGATGCATGTAATGAACTATGAATAATGAATGACATCATCTCAAATTATCAGAAAAACACATATGAAAGAAACATAATCATTGAATCTTCTCATGTATCATATAGAAACACAATACGAACATCAAGCATTCAGCATTAACAAATCTTAAGAATATCAAAGTACTTGCCTTCCGCGTTGCGACGCATTAGTAGGCAATGAAGGTGGTCCTAAACCCAAATCCTCGCCTACACAAGTAAGTACTCGAAATAAGAACAATATGGTACAAGACACTACCAGCAACATCCTACAATGCTTTCCCATAACCCAAGAATCAACTAGTAGACCTATTCTGAAAACAGACAACATAATCACAAAAAACGAATCTGGACAGCAGCACGAAATCAACTAGTAGACCTATTCTTCCTTTTGCTTGCTTTCTTTCCTTAAAAAATAATCGGAGTATTACAAATACACCACTTACACTCCTTATATTATAATATAACTCGGCTGTGTCACAAACTAAGTTAATCATTTTTATTTTTATATAAAATAACAGAGGTAAACCCCTCTGGACCATCATTTTAAAATCTCTCAAACTCATATTCAACATGCCCTCTATTTTTTCCAATTTTAGTAAAGACTAAATCCCGGCTAAGTATTTATACGATATTAGCATTCGAAAAACCTCATTCGACATCATTCATTGTCTAAACCATACCCCAATGGCTACAATAATAAAGATATCAATATTTCAAGGAGGATCATGCATTGAATAGGATTATAACTATCGTTATTCCTAAATATATAAATTTTAAGCAAATATACACACATGCATGATAAAAATTTTAAAAAGAAGTATAATAATTAAAATAGTAGGATCAACATGGTCAAAGGAGGTGCTTAAGTTGCTCTGGTTTCTCTAAATAAGAGCATGAAGGATCGTCGAAAATTTTGTTCGATGTATCGACGTTTAGTCAAAAGAGCTAGTAGCAAATTAATTATTGAAAAATAATTTAAACGGTAACAAAATCCAAATAATTTTGCATATTTAGATAGAGCATGATTTTATATGAATTTAGAAAAATGATTCATTTGATTTGGAGTTCATATGCAATAGTTATGGCTATTATCCAGGGGAATAAACTACCATGTTGTTTTCTAGGTGTGTAGTTTTATATCTTGTTGCATGGTAAATGTAACACCTGGCTATCTAGAAGCCAAAATGTTACCTAAAGAGTCTAACATACATCCACAATCATAAGAATTGAAGCAATAATCCAAGTTATAACGAATGGAAAGTGATTCGCTCATAAGGCATAAAAACACAAATAAAATCGAACCTATGCAGTCAAGTATCACAAACAGAAAATAAACATCAATGACCAAACAGAAGACATCATCCACATGACGCCTCAATTATTACAGTTTATCTCTAAACAAATAAGGAATTTAACCAAGTTCTATTATTGAAACTAGAATATGGTGATGTGTGTGTAGTGCATGTCTACTCCCTCCCAATAGAATTATCATCAACGGCCACCTAAAACAAAACAACAAACAAGAGTGAGTCCAGGACTCAGCAAGTACAACGAATACAAGAACACACTTCATGTAAAATTATGGTACAAAGAAGTATCTGAAAGAAAGAACTATAATGCATGGATGCCATGAATTGATTGGACTGCACTCGAGCTTATACCGGTATAGCAAGTGACACACCCATCGGTGTTCACTTAAGCTCGTATTTATCGAAATACGGGGATCCAAAATACCGTATGAAGAACGTTTCATACGGGTGTCCAAAACTGCCCACATTAGAATGGTGGGACTTCACTTGCCCATACTGGAATTGATGGGACTTTAGACTCCACTCCCGTGGACGGAACATGAACAAGAATGCATGAATAAATTTATGAACAATGGTTAATATCATCTCCACACATATGAAAGAGCGTACACAAAGAACATAATCATCATAACCTTCTTGTCTACCATAACCTCCACTACCGTGGACATTCCACTCCCGTGGATAGCACGTGAACATTAAGCGTCTCACATATCAATAAAACACCATACCAATCAACGAGCATCTGGGGTTTACAAAACACACATAAGTCATTGTACTTGCCTTTAGCGTTGCGATGCGTTGGGAGGCAACGAAGAAGCCGCTAACCTTGGCGCCTCACCCCCTACACCAAAGTTACTCAATAAGAATCAAGTCATCAAGACACTACTCGCATCGCCCTAACTCATAACCCCAATCCCACCATCTAAAATATACCCGTTACTTTGAATTAAATCACATTCTAGCATAAAGTCTATACGGACAGCAGCGGTATAAATGGCATAACTTTTGATCTCAAACTCGAAAAGGGGTGTTCTCAGGTTTTATTGAAAGGTAATGAAATTATCTACAACAACCTAGTTGATGGAAACCTCGAATTCTATATGTATCAATTTCCACAAGACCCACAAACACTGTCTGTCAGAACTTCCGGCAATTCTGGACAGTAGCACGGAAAGTGCCATAACTTTTAATTGGCTACACCAAAATTTGCGTTCTTTATCAATATCAAAAGCTAAGACCAAGGCCTACAATAACCTAGTTGGGTGAAAGCCTGGAATTGTCCATTATCCCACTCATATTTTAAAAGGCAACTTGACAGTTCATTCTCGTCAGGATTCTGGACAGTAGAGACGAAAACTATCATAACTTTTGATCCGTACGTCGGAATTCAGTGTTCTTGGCGGCCACCGAAAGCTAAGATCAATATCTACAAAACTCTAGGAGATGGACAACCCAAATTCGGCCTCTAAGATCACGAAACAGGCCACGCAACATTCGAGACAGAACTGAAATTCTAACGGCAGCAATTCAATCCAATCAAACTAATCGAATTCGCATCTGAAACAACCTAAACAGCGAGGGAAATCGATCATTACCCTTGTAGAACCATCGGAGATCGCTGATAAAATCCCACGAAGAAATTCTCCTTCAATCCTCTCTTCCTTCCTCTTCTTCTTCTTCCCACGGTCGGGCACAAGCAGCAGGGAAGATGGCGCCAGGGAGAGGAGGAGCAGCAGGCGGCGGAGGCAGTGTAGCACGCCGCTACTGTAGCACGGCGGCTACTGTAGCAGATGGGGCTAGGGTTTGGTCCCCTCCCCTCCCTTGCCTTCTAATGGGCTGCCGACCCACTCATGCGCCTTGGGCTACTATGGCTGGCTCCCCTCTTCTCGAATATGGGTTGGCGGCCCATACTTCTCCTAAAATTCTGAATTTTAACTTATTTCCTCTCTAATCTTTACAACATTCGATATCGAATAATCGAGTATTACAGTAAATTTCTTAGATATGAATGAGTGAGAAGCTCCTGGATCAAGTAACACCAATGTAGGTACTGAGTGAACGAGAATCGTACCCATCAACAGATCAAGTGCTACATTGGGCTCTTCAATTGTCGTGTGGTTTAGACGACAACGTCCAAAGCCTTGCACTGGTCTGGGGGCTTGCTGCCCTCCTTGACTTTGTGCAAGACCCTAGGGTCGTTGCTGGATGCCTTGGGGTTGAGGATGAGGCACTGAAAACTTGTTCTTTGGGCACTCATTCACAAAGTGCCCACGTTTGTCGTAGTTGTAGCAGGTGACGACTGCTACCCGTTTTTGTGTCCTGGGCAGTTGCTCTCCATGGTTATATTGCTGAACCGCGGTTTGCTACGAGTGGGGACCTTGTGCTTGAAACCTCGGAGATGGTGGTACCGAAGGACGTGCGTTCAATGGTTGCCAAATGCGCAGTCTCAGCATACTGCTACTTGCTAATTTCTACCCTAAACACTTGCGCTTGTGGCTTTCTATGATCATTTGAGTGCTATCTTCAACTTGGATTGCCTTGTTAACTAGGTCTGGAAGTTCAGAATGTCATGGAGGAGCGAGTGACCACTTCATCTCATCGTTCAGGTGTTGTCGGAAGAGTACAACCTTCCTCCCCCCGTCCGGTATTTTGGAAGCAGCATACCAGGCAAGGTAGTTGAAGCGATGGAGGAACTCCATCACGGTCATATTCCCCTGCCTGAGTTCATAAAACTCCAGCTTTTTGATGTCCATGAGACCCACTAGAATGTGGGCGTCACAGAACACCTTCTTGAAGGTGGGCCAAGTGAAGGTCTAGCCTCCTCCAAGAATGGCCTAATGGTTCCCCCACTAAGTGGCTGCTGCAACTTGCAGCTGATAAGATGCATATAACACCTTCTCCTTATCATTGCACTAGGCAATAACCAACTTGCTCTTGACAAAACGAAGCTAGTCATCGGCGTCGAGAGGATCTACCGCGGATGAGAAGGTCGGTAGCCGAGTTCCCATGAACTCGCCCATTCTTGACTGTGGTATGGCGGCAGCTCCGCCTCTAGTGGCTGCAGTTCCCATGCTAGCGGTGTTCTGCACCAACTGTTGTAGCAGCAAAGTATTCATCTGTCACCCTTGCTCAATCATGGCAAGAACTTGTGCCATTGTGGGCAGTGGAGGAAACACTTCCGCTTTCTCAGCGGCGTGCTGATCCTCAAGAGCAGATGGATGCAACTCGTTAGGTTGTGGAGGATTGGGGACCTCGCCTTTTGGTTGCCATGATCCGGAGGCAGCTCCCGAAGCCATGAGTTGATTAACAGAGCGTGTTATCGGCATCCTGTTGATACAACACGTAGGTTAACAAATGTGCGCAGGATGAGGGGAATAAGCATAAGTTAAGTAGGTTGGCAAGTAACATCATCACATAATAAAAATAACTCATCTAAAACTAAAATATGCATATTTTTAAACCATACGGACAACACTCATGAAACTTTAACATACTAGTTAAGTTTTACATGGTTCCCATGCTGTTACTCAAATATTACAAAATAAGCAACTAAACCATCACAAGTAGCAAATTACAATCATCATACACCAGCACCTTACATATTTTAACATATCAAAATACCCAAAAGTGCTAACACTAATCCCATACTAGTGAGCTCCTGACTGCTAGTCTAGATCTAGACATCGTCGTTGCGCTCAGCGGCGTGAAGCGAGTCCGGTGCAGCAGAGGAGGATGGACCGATGAACTCAATCATCTCATGCCCATCATGATGAAGATGGTGTCATTGCAGCACTCGTGGTGGCTCCTGCTTATCTGAGTAGATGGACATCACGTGATGGCGGTGACCGATAGCCGACATACGAGGACATCAGGTACCTAATCGAATGCGGATGGTGGGCTCTGGCAACACCTCATCAGGTGCTAGTACGGCATCCTCACCATACATTAGCTCCCGTGAAAAGAGCCCTTGGACCACCATCGGAGCGATACTGTCCTCACGAGTGGAGATCCTCTGGAGCCTCCAACAGCTCGCGAGTCACACGACAGAGATATCCATCGTGTGATCTCACGAGATTAGCGAGGTGCATGTGTGGAGTAATGAATGGCATACCCTCCACCCGGTGGGTATGCTCCTCTCTATCCACCATCCATACGGGGAAATAGAATAACATGTGCTCCAGCTCGGGTAGCTCGTGTCGCAGGCGTACGATGGCGATGTAGGCCACATCATAAAGCGACATTAGGGTGCAAGAGCCCCGTCCATAGTAGTGGAAAGAGGGATCTCTAAAGTGTTGTCCTTGAATGAGCACCTGGGTGAGGTACTCAGTGGACGCTGCACTAGAGGGCGTGCTGAAGATGGTGTATAGCGGCATATGACACCAATGGACTCGCTATAACATCACCCATAGGGTGTGCTGCAGTGTACCCTCCTCAAATGCGCTAGTGCGGTACTGTGGTTCCCATAGGGTGGTCATCTACAATTTAAGGAAAGGAAAGTTAGTGATCATTTCTACACATAATTAGAGGCATAGATAAGAAATGACACTAAGACAAGAAAAGAATTATAGCACAAATATTTATTAATTCTTGACACTATTTAACCAACACCTAAGGTTTATTTTCCAGTTATACTACCCCTTGGTCTTTGTGTATAAATAGACCTCTATAATGCCCAATCAATTCAACACCAAATGAAGGTAGGAGGGTTAAAGAATAGTACATCACATCATTTCCGAATATAACTAGATTCTAGAATTTTTGTAAAGAGCCATCTAGAGTGATATTTTTGCTAGTTTAAGACTAGGTTTCAAAAAATCTTCATGTGGGATGTTTTAGGGACTTTTCTAAAATATTTTTGGTTCTGTTTTAATGCTTTAAATATGATTTAAAATATTTATTTTCAGAGGGCATATCTTCTCCCAAAACTATGATTATTTTGAAGGAAGATGAGAAGAGATAGCAAAAGAATGACTTAGATGAGAGGAGAATGCTAGGAGAGGTAAGAGTAGCAAAAACTCCTAAATTTTCGCAACTATTTTTATGATTAAATAAGTTGCTTTTTGAAAACCAATTCCTAATCTAATGGTCATTCTAACTAGGGCTTATCCTACAGTCAATATGGCTTTGATACCGAGTGCTGTCAGACCCCAAGCTCTCGTGTGTACCGTACTAGTCCCATGATCAGTGGCTAGTACACACATCCACAACATTGGCATACACATCCATACATACAATATAAAATAAATATGGTACATAACTTAAGCGATTACAAAGTTTACATCACACGGGCCGACTGTCTAAATAAAAATCAAGTATCAGAAGTAGCGAATGAAACAGCGGAAGCATAACATGGATATAACCAAAAGTCTAGTGGTATGCGCATCAAAACCCTCAGCCAAACCTAAAAATATATGTCACCAAACCTTCCAGTACCGGGTGTAAAGAACGCATCGTCCAGCATAGGCTCGTCCTCTAACTCTGAACAACAATTTAAGCAAGATTGGGTATATTGCGTACTCAGCAAGACTTGTAGTGTATCACAAAATTTACATATATGCATTGCTAACAAGGAATGAGGCTCTATGCCACAAGTTATTTTTAGCATTAAACAAGTTTTATTTGTAATATCAATACATAGTACTTTGCAACATAAATTTAAAGAGCAGTTAAAATAGATGAAGAACAACAAGTAAGTACTTAATAAATAATAAATTACAACCCTCCTCGGTTGCGATCAACATCTTACTTTCATCCATAGACATAGCACTCAACTCAAATATCAACAGCAAAACCATTCCCTTATTTTCCAACAAGAACCCTTTTTGAAAAAACCAACATTATATCTGGCAATACTACACTTGCAAAAATAATTTAATAGTAATAAATCCAAATATTTTTACATATTCAGATAGAGCATGATTTTATATGAATTTAGAAAAAAAAGATTCATTTGATTTGGAGTTCATATGCAAAAGTTATGGCCATTATCAAGACACTAGCAAAATTGGCAATTTTACTTGATTTTCAATTTGGGGTATCATCTTATGAATTCACTCTAAGTGCATACTGATAAGAGTTAATATCTAATCATTTTACCAATTTAAACTAACTATCCTATTGACCTATTGCCACTATTGTTATTATCATATCCATGGCATAGGGCTTAGTGATGTTTAGATAACCACATTCTAAATCTTGATTCCTAATTAGTTTTACTCTTTTAGATTAAATGCCACTGGTTAATAGATCACTATACTTTCTAATCAACTTGTTTTGGCATTTATCATGCTCTATCTCACTACTATCAGACAACCATATTCCAATCTTGACTTCTTACTAGTTTGCTCTCTTAGCTTTAATGCTAATGGCTAGTTAACTCAATATGATTTCTACTTAACTTGCCTTTGCATTTAACATGGCTTTAGCTCACTGCTCCTTTTCTAATTGCCCTCTAATTTCTTAACAATTCCATTAAGAAGAAATTGCTTAGTTAATCAGCTTACTAACAAATTTGTGTTGTCCAATTGTTAAGTGGAGGTCCATTGTCACTTTGATTATTATGCTATTCCTAATTTTTCTTTTCTGTTCATTTGGTTGTTAATGGCTACTAAGCACTTTCAATCATCCTTAACTACTAGACTTAGCTATCATCGTGTGGTTTGCAAATTAGAAGCTTCCATTAGTTGTTAATCCTACTTACTGTTCTTTTGGACTGAGCATCTATTGGACTAGGCCCACTACCAGTGACTCACAGAGAGAGAGGAAGAGGAGCACACAGAGGCAAAGAACAGAGAAGCCAGAACAAAGAAGACTGTGAGCGGCTCAGGGCGTTGCTTGTCGCCGGCGAGGGGAGCTATGGCGGTAGGGGAAGTGGAGGGGGAGAACCGGCGCACTCGGTGCTTAGGTTGTATGGGGTGAAGGGTGAAGGAGCTCGTGAGAAGCCGGCGGCACTTGCTACTAGAGATGATGCATGGCATGACGCATGGCATGGTGCAGCATAGAGTAGGGTGTGGGCACGTGGCTAGGGCCAGAGCATGGACGCGGGCGTAGGGCGTGGGGTGGAGATGGAACGGGGGCGACTGTCCAAAGATGGGGGTGACGCAAGCGTGCTGGCACAGGTGCACGGACGAGCTAGCGCTGGCACTGGCACTGCGTGGAATAAGAAGGCTGATAGTGGGGCTGGCTGGTCAGTGAGAGAAGGAAAGGAAGTTAATTCCATAATTTCTTAAAAGGCTGAGTGGTTCGACAAAATTTTTAAATATATGAATCAAGCTCCAAAAATTCTTAAAATATTCGGGGAGCCTCCTGACATAGTGTAGATTATTTTTTTTCATTTTTCAAAGATTTTGTATTCTATATTTTGCTCTAAAATTCTTTTAAGCATCTGTTTGCATGCATTTGTGTTATTTGATTTGAGGAAAGTTTCAAAACATGCTTAAAGTAATTCCCCATTTTATTGATAGTAAAATACACCAAGTTTGGATTTTTAATTATCATCTTTTGTTTTAATTTATTCAGTTCTCAATTAGGTTTGTACTTCCAAAATTTGGTTCTTAAATTTCTCAATTAGACAAAAAGTCTTGCATAAAAATCCAGAAAAATGAATGTCGACAAAATGCATCAAAAAGTTTTAAAAAGTTCACACTTTCTAACATTTGAAAATGAACTAGAATTTTGGGATGTTACATATTTTTCTATCTCACATTTCTGGCTGGGAGCTTACATGTAGTGGTGAAAACGGATCAAATACTATTCGAATAGTGGTGATACCGTATTTGTATTCGTATTTTTTAAACAAATACAAATATGAATGCGAATCGAATATCTACTCAATTCGGTCGGATCTGGATATCCTCATAACTTATGTAATGTGAAGATATTAGTGACGCTTTATCCTTGTACCGTCATACTTAATCATTCTAATCTATTTATTTCACATAAAGGGACATTAATTCACATTAAATTAAAAAAAAATCATACAACTAATTAGGCATACAATAATAAAATAATTATATTGCCTCATTGAATTCGAATACAAATAGTTCGGATAAAATAGCAATTCAGATGAGAAAATTCTATACCATATTCGTATCCATATTTTTTATGCGAATTCGAATACGAATACGAATAGGAGATAAATTATTGATTGGATGGAAAAAATTTATACCCTATTTGTATCCTATCGAATACAGTAGTAAAATAATACGGATAATTTGTATCCGTTTTTCATCCCTACATACATGTATGGTCTGATGGGTTTTTCTCTAGGCAACAGGGGTATCTTATGGTCAAAGGTTCTATGAGGCAAACCCCTTGGTTCTTGAAAAAAATAGTCTTGATGAGTTTTTTGCACCAACTGTTGCACTTTTGAGGGTACTTAATCTTTAGTTGCCTCTGATGTTGTTGCGTTAATATGCACCAGTTGATTGAGGCCTCGTTCCTGATTAACCCATTTAATTTCTTACCATAAATTCCTACTGCCTTGATGTGCAAATATCATCTCCTTTCTTTTCTAGTAAACCCACATGGAAATGTGGTTCTCTAGCCACTCCATGCCTAAAATAATATCGTAGCACCCTAGTTGCAGCCCTCTCATGGTTGTGGAGAAGGGGTGCCCTTGCCACGGTTTTGGTAACCGGTTCTATTTTTTTACCAGGGGTCACCGATAGAACTAGTTATCCCTATTTTTGGAATTTTTTAGATGATTTTGGTCAAAAAATTCAAACCAAATTTTGAAATCTAAAAAAAGGCCAAAAATTGGTTTAAAATATCGGCTGAAAAATTGGTGACAACAAAATGCAAAGAACAAACTTCATCAACAAAATCCATGACTGGTTTGAGGCTATGACCAATAAAACTCACAAGCTAATAGACTTCATCAACAAAGTCCACTCATTAACACATAAGCTAGTAAATAGCAAACTTCATTAACAAAGTTCTAAGTTCTGGTAGACACACGAATGAATGCCTAGATGTAGAGACAAGTTCATGAACTATAAATCGGCATCACCCAAAATTGGATGCCCAGTAGCTGATCAATACAAAGAGATCGAGGTCAGCTTCCATACCTCCAGTCACTGAAGCTGATGTCGTTCCTCCCATAGCCATTGTCATTGCCACCCACGCCATCAGCATGATCTACGCTCTGCTCTCTTACCCCACCGCCGTTCCCCACCAGTCTGCCTCCACCGCCCATCATGCGCCGTTGTGAGGACTTAGCGTGGAGCCAATGAGGCAAGGAGCCGATGACCGAGGAGGAGCTCGGGATTGGAGCCGGGAGCTTGGGGACTGAGGAGGAGCTTGGGATGGGTCGCCACTCGCCACTACCCCGAGATGTCGCCATCCACCCCCATGTGCCGGCAGATTTGGGTGAATTGAGGGGAGATCGGATTGAGCTAGAGGGGAGAGAAAGAAACTCGATCGATGCCATCAGTCCGTCACCTAGGGCAAATGACAGGAGGAAAATGGGCTATTTGGGCCAGGTTTCATTCCAAACTGGGCCGATTAATTTAAATCTGGTTTGGTTTTTACCGAGGAGAGGGGCAATAGAACCGATTTTTGCAAAAATCGGTCGGTTTTCAACTAGTTTTTTTAACCTTGGATCTTAGTGGCAGACCCAGGATTTTGACCATGAGTGTTAGAAGTTACAAAATTTTTGATCAATATAGAACATAAAGATCCACAATAGTAATAATCGAAGTATTAATTGTTTGTACCGGAGATAACATCTCAATTCTCAAATAATTAGTTTTATCCTTGAACAAATAACATACGAAGCAAAAAACATCATCTCGTTCCACATTATACTCAAGCCAATTATATTGGTCAAACAAACTAGCTAAGACGTGGCGCATACCTCCAATATTTTTTTTGGAAGGCCTATGCTCGGGGCGACGCTATGACGGGTTCAAACCTCTAAGATTTACGATTCACATAAATACAAGATTGAAGAATGAAGATTCACCAACCACAAATCGATAAATACAAGATTTGATTGATTGAAGATTCACCTCAAGGGTCAGGGCAAGCCGGCAGGGGCGCAGGGCCTATGCTCGGGGCGATGTCGCGATGGGTTCAAAGATCTAAGATCTACAATTCGCATAAATACAAGATTAAAGAATGCAGATTCACCAACCACAAATCCATAAATACAAGATTTGATTGATTGAAGATTCACCTCAAGGCAGGGGACAGGGGGCAGGGGCGCAGGGCCTGTGCTCGGGGCAACTCCGCGACGGGAAGTCGCTAAGTTGGGGTCAGAGGGCGGTGGGCACCTGGGCGGAGGCTCGGTCACTCAGAGCCTTGCCACCTCGGGGGTCGCTGACTCACCGGCTCGGTCGCCCACGCGGCCACAACGCCATGCCCAGAATCCTGAGGCGGAGATGCCTCGGTCGGTCGGTCCTCAGGACCTTAGAGGGTTAGAGCAGTGCGCGGTGTGCCTCGTCCCGTCGCCGCCTGTGAGCAGACCCACCGCTGCGGCGCTCCTCCGGTCCTCCGTCCTCGGTCTCCTCCCCTTCTCCCCGCCGTCGCCGCACTCACCCGGTCCTCGGTCTCCTACTCTCCTCCCCTTCAGTTCTCCCCGCCGAGCCGACCCGCTGCCGCCGCGCTCACCCGGTCCTCGGTATCTCACTCTCCTCCCCTTCAGTTCTCCCTGCCGTGCGCCTGTGTGTTTCTTAGAGAGAGAGATTGAGAGATTGAGAGTCAGAGACATTAGTGTTTTGCCGCTGAAATGGGCTTCGGAGACGGAGTTAGTTGGGATGTTGATTGGGCATTTGGGCAACTTCCAACTCGAGCTGGGCTACTGGGCTGTGGTGCTGCCGAGTGGGCTGCGTTGCTAGACTGCGAGTGGCGAGCGCGAGTGCAGTGCTGGACAGCTGGTGCCGACAAAACAGAGTTTTTAGCAGGTTATACGGTGATTGAACCTATTTTCCAGTATGTACATGTAACATCCCAAGTTTGGACTTGTGTTTCAAATGTAAAAAATGTGTAGAAATTAAAAACTTTTCTTACATCTTGTATTTCCTGTATGTTCTAAACAATTCTTGTAAAAGGATTATGGGAATACAAAGTCACAAATCATTTGATCCAAATCTTGACCCTCCAAAAATATTCTTGTCAAATCTTGTGATCATCTCCTGGAAATATCTTTTCCAAGTTCTAGGGATGGTGTGTGACCCCTCTGAAAAGTTTCACTATTTTTAGAAATTGTTTGATAATTTTAAGAGGTAGGTCAAACCCTAGCTTAGCACCTTGCTGAATTTTTAGAGGAAAATTCACTGCATAAAAACCTCTAAAAATTTTACACAAGTTCAATGTCAAAGTTAACAAGCTCCTGTAAAAATTTTGGAATTTTTGGAGTTAGTTTGCTACCTTTAAAATCCTTCAAAGTTCTCAGCTCTTATTCAAAACCGTAAGTCAAAATTGGTTGGGTTAGAGTCAGACTCGGGCTCGAGCCACTTGGTCGAGTCGAACCAACTAAGGGTACCGGTTCACTTTAAAATAAGGCGCGCATCTCTCAGCCGTTGGATCCAAATCGGACGCTCCAGATTGAGCGTAACGTTGAGACCCCCGATCGTCGCCATTAAATCTTGATCATCCATTTTAAATCCAACGGTCACAGCGTTCTTCTTCTGTTCTTCTTTTTCCTCGCGTGCCCGTACGCGCGTGCGAGCCATGGCAGAGAGCAGCTATGCCTTGTCATTTCGAGCTCGTCCTCGTCAATGTCTCTCTGCTGGGCATTGAATGCGCGCCAGTGCTTTCGGCCGAAGTCGTGCCCCTCACTTGCCCCCATCATTTTTTGTTCCATGGCAGCTCCATCAACCGAGCTCACTATTGAGCTAGGTTCTGGCTCAAACCCTAATCATACCTCCATATAAAGCCCCCCAAAACCTCTTCTGGTGTTCCTTTATACCACCCCTAGCTCTTTCTCTGTTTTGGAGCTCAAAACCACTGAAATCCTCAAATCGCCATTAGAGGCTGTGAAGCTCTATTGTGGATTTTGGTGCTGCAGTGGTTCATCTTCAATTCTTCTCGTACCCTTTTGAGCTCCTTAATCTCCTATGCATTTCCCCTAACTTAATTTTGGATTTCATTCACAGGAATCACTCAATTTTAAGTTTGCATCTTTTCGGCCGAAATCATCCACTTTCTTCTCCAACTCTGGTAAGTGGTTTCATTTGGCAATTAATTGCTTATGGACCTTTTGTGGGCCTTAATGTAGCTATTTTGACCACCTGGTGGTGTTTATTTTGCTCAGGCCCTTATTTCCACTTCATCTTCTTCAACTCCAGTGAGCTTCTCCGCTATCAAGAGCTTCTCCAGCCACCTTTGAAGCTCTTCTTGGCTAAGGTAGTTTCTTATTAGTCCTTAGATACTGTGGCACCCGCTTCTTTGGACAATGCGGAGCTTTTTGGCTATTTTTATTTTCGGCCGATTTGGTCAACATCACTTATTTCCAGCTCGCCGGCATTGTGGGCCGCCGTCGCCGTCGACGTCATCACCATCGGGTCTGCAAGGTTATTGTGAACCCATTTTGGCCTTTAGGTTGCGTCGCCGTGGCCGGAGCCGCCGGCAACGAGCCTTCTCTCGCGCTCGGGTTTTGTCGGACACGAAAACGGGTGCTGTAGCGTTGTCGTTAAGACACCATTAATTACTAATCATTACTAATCATTGTTAGTAATTAAGGGTTGTCCGAATGGCTCTATGTATCACTTACATGTGGGCCCAGCCCCTTAAACACTCCCTCCCGCACTGTACGTCAGCGTCTCGGACATCATTAAATGCTAATCATTGTTAATCATTGGTTAGTAATTAATGTGTCCTATTGGCCTTTTGTGTCTCTGCCATGTGGGCCCATATGCTTAAACCGTAGTGGCGTGATCATTAGGACAAAGTCTGGGTTCATTAATTACTAATCATTGTTAGTAGTTAATGGCTGTCCTAAAATGACCTTATGAGTCACTGCCATGTGGGCCCGCATCATTAAACCCCTCCATGCACTTAAAACGATGTGCATGAGTGCGCAACACTTAGTCAATCGTAGACCGTCGATCTTGTGATCAACGGCCCAGATCTGGGGAACGTTCAGACCACCCGAGCTCCCAAACCGCTACGGGCCATCCATCTCGCAATCAGCGGCCGAGATTGATGTGTTGTTCGGGTCACCCGAACCGCACTTGATCTGGGCCCTCCATCTCTAGATCTGCGGTCAAGATCAATTGGGTCGTTCGGGTCACCCGAGCGCCCCGTTCATTTTGCCCATTGGATCTTAATCCTGCGGTGATCCCCCTTTTTGGACCACGCGCGTGCGCTATTCTCCAGCGCGCGTGGGCCGTTGGATTCCAGATCTACGGCCCACGTTGTTCCACGTCATTTCTTTTTTAGTTGGATTTCTTTAATTCTGGTAAGCCTTTATTTGTCAACTAAAAATTATTTTAAATTTTGAAAACTCATAACTAATTCATTTTAATTCCTTTTTAGATGATTCCAACTGTGTTAAATTCCTGTTTAACTGAAGTTTAATCTAAAAATACATTTAGACATTATTATGTGCCAGAAAATTTTGTAAACCATATTAACTTGTTTCAGCCATTATTTAATATTCCAGAAATTCAAGTAAAACTTATAAAATGCATAACTTTTTCTGCATAACTTCAAACTGAGCAAACTCAAGCTTGTAAAATTCCTCTGTTAGCATACTTTAATATGAAATAGGTTTTGATCGTGGTTATATTTCTGAAAAGTGATATGTGCTAGTTTTACAACTTAGAAAAATCATAAGTAATTCATTTTAACTCCAAATTGAGTAAACCCAACTTTGCTGTTCTTAGAATGTCATTATGTACCTACCATAAAAATTTCAAGTTCTAGATCATTCTCGAAATTTATGCCATGAACAGTACCAATAATTAATTTAGTTGAATTACCAGGCTGAGAGAATTTGTTTTAGCTATAACTTTTGCATGCTTAGTCCAAATGACTTGATTGTTGTTTCTAAATTCATTTAAAATCATGCCCTTGCTACTGTATAAATTTCAAGAGATTTGGATGATTTTGTTTTTGAGTTTCTTTCGGTGTTCTTCGTTCTTATTGGTTTTATCGCATTTTTGCGTTAAGTTCCGAGGATATTATTGATCTTGAATCTGATCCCCAGAAGAAGACTCGCCTCCAAAGAAGGCAAGTAGATGTAGCATCATTTGATCATATTGCTCCTACTATTTTCAAATTCTAATATGTTGTTTGTAAATTCTACGTATGCATTGCTATCTTGTTTTAAACTATTGTCGATTAGTTGACCTATTGGATGCATAATCTGTAGGTAAATGTTTATCCTCTACTACTGAGCCTAGGGTTACTTGCTGTGATTTTGGGTTCGTTGGATGAGCCCTTGTCACTTAGTAGTTGTCGAGTATGTTTCTTAGCCATGCTTAGCTACCGGTAGAAATGGGCGGTTATCGACTTGTCGATAACCTTGATCACACAAACTTATTATGATCTTTATGATTTAGCCTTTGTGCTATGTTTACTTGTGAAAACTAAAAACTGAAAACAAAATGATTTCGACTTGGGCACAATGGTAAGATGGTGTGTTTTTGGGTGTGACTGGAATGGTGCCCAGGTCAATTAAGGATCGAACATCTTGTGAGTCCTCGTTATCCAGGCAATTTGTGCGTGCTAACCACACTAGAGGGTATGGGACCTCTCTTGACTTAGTACTTTGGCGTGTGTTGGCTCCGAGTGGCAGGGGGTCGTAGAAGGGATGGTGTTTCGGAGCATGGTAGTTGTCCGGAAGCTTTGCCCCGGGTGGGTAGTTGTCTTTCGGCTTTACCATGTAAGCGTATGGGTTTCTATCCATACGAGCGGCTCGTAGTTAATCCACAATATTGGAAATGTCTCGTAGGACTTAGCGGTGCCAGCATACCTTCGGAAGTGTGCTTATTGTGGCTTGAAGGCGGTCTGAAGTGTGGGTACATTGGTACACCCCTGCATGGTTCAAACTATTCGAATAGCCTCGTCCTAGGTTATGGACACGCTTGGGTAAGGTTTTCAAGAGTTAGACTACAACCTTTTAATTAAAACTTGAAGGGTGGTACGAATCGGGGATTCGTGCTATGTTGTGGTGGCTATTGGGTTAGTCACCCCTAGGTGGTTACTTGTTATTTATTGCTACTCGCTGTTATTTCAATGCTTATAATCAGATTTTACAAATTACCGTCAATCTATTACCTTATTGCAAATGAAAATTGCTTTATGCGTCCAATTAACCATATAACCATTTCCTTTGAATTCAGCTCACATGTAGCTATGTATAGGCTTGTTACTCATAAGTCTTGCGAGTACATTAGTGTACTCACCTGCATTGCTTGTTGTGTGCAAAGGAAGAGGGTGAGCCCCAAGGGCCTTACTTTTGTGAGATGTGCGGATTTTGGGACGACTAGCTTGGCGGTCCGGTTGGTTGCCTTGTGGGTTGAGGCAGACTAATTGGCTTTTGTTTATAGTCATCTTATGACGCTTTTACTTCCGCTGTTATTGCTACTTTATTATCATTTGGCCGGTCGGCCCCTTTTTTGTAATAACTCTATATATTGTATGTCTTTTGCTAGATTTGGTATATTGTGATGTATGGAATTGATGCGTGATTTTGTAATGATGTATATGTGCTGCAATTCTGGGAAGCACATGTCCATCGAGTCACGGTGTATTTTGTTTGTGATGCTAGAGCCGATGTAAGGCTAAGTATTACAAGCTAAATAAACCAGGGTCTCACAGTACATGTATTATACCTCGTATATACTATTTTTTATCTAAAATTTTTGGGTGTTCAGCTGAACACCCATAAACCCAGTGGGGTCCGCCCCTATTGGCTCTTGCACCCACAACTTGAGTCCAGTAACCATGTATGGAATTTATGCATGATTTTGTAATGATGTATATATGCTGCAATTCTGGGAAGCACATGTCCATTGAGGCACGGTGTATTTTGTTTGTGGTGCTAGAGCCGATGGAAGGCTAAGTATGACAAGCAAAATAAATCGGGGTATCACAGTACATGTATTATACCTCGTACATACTATTTTTTATCTAAAAATTTTGGGTGTTCGGCTGAACACCCATAAACCCAGTGGGGTCCGCCCCTGTTGGCTCTTGCACCCACAACTTGAGTCCAGTAACCATGTGTTCATTTTCAGTTTCCCCCATCAGTAATGGTCACCTACACTGTCTCAATTGGCCGTAATTTGCAATTCAGTTTCTGCGCCTGAACTTCACTAATAAAGTTACCTGAGCTTCAAGAATCTACCAGTACCAATATCTTTGAATTCTTTTATCAACCCTTGCAGTTTGATGGTTTTCCTCCCACTGACACCAGCAGTAGCACAGTAAGATAGTGTCATCAACAATTCTTCTTCACTATCCTTACTCTCACAATCACTGTTGTCATCATCACATTCCTCTTGCAATTGCAGTACTTCAAGTAATTCACGTAGTACATGGATATTGTTTTGGGGAACGTGTCCTGGAGCAAACTTTTCTCCACTTGCAAAGTCCTTGAGACTTCCTCATGGCCTTCAGATTGTCATATTTTTCTGACCATTTTGGCTTATCTTCAGTTTCTCCTCGTCTGGGTTAACACCAAGAATTCCTTTACCATCATGGGGTTACACCTT
Source organism: Ampelocalamus luodianensis (assembly GCA_036346255.1). Classification (NCBI taxonomy): domain Eukaryota; kingdom Viridiplantae; phylum Streptophyta; class Magnoliopsida; order Poales; family Poaceae; genus Ampelocalamus; species Ampelocalamus luodianensis. Next base: position 42,686,752 of record CM070624.1, read on the forward strand.
CTGGTAATATTCACTGTATTATTTGCCTTCATGTAATACTTGAATGGACTCTAACCCGGCTTGGCGCGTTGATCATCAGTTGATAGTGCATTATCAGGAGAGCTCCTAACACCATATCTAGTTGTTCGGTGGCATTAGGGCATCCAAAAAGTTGTCTCTAAACCAAGGTTTGGGTAACCGGTTTGGAATTTTTACCAGGGGTGGTATGTCGGACACCGAACGTTGAATACCTGAAGTCCTCGTGTGTGTAACGTACTAGTCCCATGATCAATGGCTAGTACACACATCCACAACATCGATAATCACATCCATACATTATACATACAACATGAAACAAATATGTGACATAAACTTAAGCGTTTACATGACAAATATTTATTAAACGGCCGATCAGCCAAATTAAAATATAAGTAGCAAATTAAACAGCGGAAACATAACAAATAAACCCAAAATATCCAGCGGTGTGCCCATCCATACCCTCAGGCAACCGACAACGATAAGACCTAGCAATACCCATCACCGAACCCTCGGGTACCGGGTGCAAAGAACGCGTGGTCCGGTATAGACTTATCCTTATATTTTTTATCAACAATTTAAGAAAGATTGAGTACATTTTGTACTCAGCAAGACTTGTAGTGTATCACAACATAATTATGAATGCAAGGCTAACAAAGAATGAGGCTCTATTCTACAAGCTATTTTCAGCATTAAGCAAGTTTTATTTGCAATACCAATATGTAATAATTTGTAATGGAAATTTTTAAAGACCAGTTGACAGATATTGAAATAGCAAGTATGTAACTCAATAATAGCAAAATCACAATCCTCCTCGACTGCAATCAACATTTTATTCTCAGCCATAGACATGGCACTCACATAAACCAACCATCCCAATATTTCCCAACAAACCATTTTTGCAAAAAAAAATACTATACTCGGTGTGACCGCACTTAGCACACTCATGACCCCCGAGCATTGCTATTTAAATATATTTATACTCTACAGAGGTGTACAACTTTACCCACAGTATATGAGGTCTATAGTTTGTCTATAATCCGTCGATACCATCACACACAACATAATAGTATGTAGTCTAGAGTTCATAACGAAACCTTTACATCAGCTAGATCTAACCTTGCACTAGCACAACGAATGAAAACCATCACTTCACCCGGGTACACCCCTGTCTCAGTGAGGCATTCGTCGTTGTGTCAGCAAGCTTCATCTCCAACACCGTAGTGAAGGGAGCCCCTTCGAGTAAACCTACCCAGATATGCTCGCACTACTGCAGCCTACTAATATGCAAGGCTAGCCCCAAATGACTTAATTAGCTAAGATCATCCCACACCGGCACATGTGGTTTTACGCTTAGGCTTAGATTAGATACATCAGCATTTTGTCCTTAATCGACCCGAACGAGGATCTCTCCTATTATTTGTGAAATATACCTCTCACACTTCTCAGTTTATAATATAACTCGCTCACGTCAAAGACTAAGTTTTCCATTTTTATTTTTATACAAATTAACAGAGGTAAACTCCTCTAGTCCAACATTTCAAAATCTCCAAAATCCATACTCACATTTTCATTAATTATTCAATTTTAGCGAAACTAGAGCCCGGCTAAGCATCTATTCAACATACCTAATCAAAATACCCAAATTAACATAACTTATTGACCAAACCATATCCTAAGGGCTACAACAGTAAGGATATCCATATTTCAAAGAGGATCATGCATACAACAGGAATTTAACCACCGCTATCCCCAAATATATCAATTTTGCCAAACATACATGCATACATAATAGATTTTGCAAAATAAAGTACAATAATTGAAATATATCAATTTTGCCAAACATACATGCATGCATAATAGATTTTGCAAAATAAAGTAGAATAATTGAAATAATGGGATCAACATTGTCAAAGAAGGTGCTTGCATTGCTTTGGTATCTTTGAGTATGAGGATGGTGGGTCGTCGAGGGGTTCGTTCGCGTCGCTGATGTCTATTCGAAAGAGTCGATAACAATCACAAATAGTAAAATAACTGTAATAGAAACAAAATCCAAATATTTTTGTGTATTCAGACAGAGCATGATTTTAGATTAATTTATAAAAAACATTCATTCAATTTGGAGTTCATATACAAAAGTTATTAGCATTTCAATTTTGCACGGTTTGAAAAATTCTGAAATAATAAAAAGAGTTATATTGAAAGCATATTTTCTGAAATTTATGCTTTCCAACAGAGAAAGTGTATTTCCCTTATACTGAGATGGATTTTCCATTTTTCCAAAAATCATTTTTTTACATGTGGACCCTACATGTCAGTCTCTCAGGTTTTTTATTTTTGATTTTTTTTAATGAAAACAGTGACAGTCCCACATGTCATAGAATCATTAAATATTAACTAAATGATTAAACTTAATTTTGATTTTAATCCTCTGACACGTCCACTTGTCAGCCTCTTGGTTTTAAAATGCGTTTTAAAACCGAAAATAGTATGTGGGTCCCTCATGTCGGTGACTCATTTACTAAACATATTTTAAATTAGATTTTTTATTAGTTTTTCAATCGGCCCACATGTCAGTGACTTAGTAACTTTAACCTCTATCATTTGGCACTAAATAACTTCTGATCAACTGGGGCCGAGAATAGAGTAGCACACACCACGCCAGCGGCGAACGGCGCAGTGGCTTGGCTCGGGGATGTGCAAAATGGACTCCTAGTTCGGCGGTGATCCTACCGAGTGGTGGCAGTTGCCAGAGAGATGGACAGAGTCAGCACTACGCTGGAGAGAAGCGACAGAGGCTCTCGGGTCTATGGTAACTTTTGCAAATGGAGCATATTTGCAACAAAAGATTGTGCACATTGGCTGTAGAGGACTACTGCGATGCTACCGGCAGCGGCACTGACACCAATGGTCACCAAAGCGGTGGCAGCAATGTTTCCCACAGCAGCACCATGATCGGCTATAGTGAACTCTACGCTACGCTAGCTAATCATCCAAACTAACACGCGCAATAGCTCTAGGGGACTACTAGAAGCTCACAAAGGGCATTGATGGTGTCAGGGAATGGTCGAAGAGCTTGAGCAGCGACAGGCAGTGGCTGTGGTGGTAGCTTCACAGTGACATGGCTCCTTAGTGAAGGATTACTAAAATGGAGCTGCACATAAGCTCACGGACATGCTAATGAAGGTTAAGGTATAGAGGGAATTTGTTGAGGACTCACCAGGGTGGCGGCAAACAGAGAAAGGGTCTGTGGCAACCGGATTTGGGGAAGAAGCTCAATTCCAGTGACACGTTGCGTGTGGGTCAACATCAAGTGAGGGAGAAGCATTAGTGGAGTATGCAACGTATTATGACATGGTTGGGTGAGGTTCAAGCTCACCAAAGTGCTGGGAACGTGAAGGTCCAAATTAGGGTAAGCGATGCGAGCCAGAGATGAAGAAGATGATGGCGTGATCACGCTACGGAACTCCCGGGGCTACATCGAGCAGAGAAAGAGTATGAGTGAGGTGAGGGGTGCATGGTGACACAGGTGGCGAAGGCAAGTAAGCTCACCAAAGGAAATGGCAGTGTAGGGCTTGCTCACCGACGTAGAGAACGACGCTCTCATTCCTGGCAAACTAAGGAGTGAGAAACTCTAGTTCTTGGTGGGAGGCAAGAATGGCGAGCTAGGAAGTTTGTGATGTGATTATAAGCTTAAGTGCGACTGAGATTGGTGTGATAATGGCAGCGAGAAAATGGTGGTTGCACGAGATCTCACGGACGCGCTCCAGCGTCTTCGCCAGCGTGGGAAAGGAACAATTGTGTATTTGCCACTGTAATTGGATGAGTTTTAGATTTTGCCACTTTATGTGAGTATGACATGTGGGTCCCTGGATCACATGTCATACTCACAACAGTGGCAAAAACGAAAACTCGCATGCAAGTACAGTGGCAAATGCGTGAATGCCCCCGTGGGAAAAGGCGGGGGAGAGGCATGGGCGTGGTGACGTACGGCGTAGGCACAGGCGACGAGGGCAGTTGGAGTGCGAAATGGTGTGTGGCGATTGCGAACCGAGGGCAAAGCAGATGTGACGCGGGCGCGCTAGCGCAGGCGCGACGCGAGGTGGACAAAGGCACTTGACACGCGGGCCCGGTGTGTCAGCGAGAGGAGAGCGGGGGTGCTAGCGTGGGCTGGAGTGGGGTGTGAGGAAATGGGCTACGGCGGATTCGGCCCAAAAGGCGAGTGGGAAAATCAAATTGGGTTTGAAATTTTCTAGAAAAACTGAGAATTTACGAAATTTTTAAACACATCAAACGGGCTCCAAAAATTATGAAAATTGTTGTGGAGACTCCTGACACAGTGTAGTTTATTGTGCAATTTTTACATAATTTTGTGTGTTTGTATTTTTCTGGAAAATTCTTTCAAACTGTTGTTTGTATGCAAATTCAATATTTTGATATATGGAAAATTCAAAAACATGCTCAATATTTATTCCTGTAGTTATCCTTGGTACAAATACCCCAAGTTGAATTTTTGGGATGTTATACGATAGGGCCAGTTTGGCTGAAAATTGGAAAATTGCGGCCAATTTCAGCCAAAATTTTCGAATCAAAATTTGATTTTTTGGATTTTAAATTAAAAAAATCAAATTCAAGAAAATTGGATTTTTTTTTTGGGACTGGTTTCAAGGTATGACCGATATAACTGATTTTAGGACGAAAATCGGCTAGTAACCGAAAACACGGCTTGAAAGCCGTCTCTAAAACCATCCACATGGTATAGAGATAACCTTAGAGATATGATCTCTAATCAATCTCCTCTGACAATTAGATCCACACATCTACATTGCTATTTTGTATAATATTTTATTTACAATCAGACCACATGTCACAAATATATTAACCCACCAACTATGCCTTGGTTTCCTACCTTTGCTCCAATGGTAGAACAACCATCTCTTCATGCCTTGGTTCAGGTGAAGGGTGTTGGAATTAATACGGGCTAGCCCCATTTTTAATTCTAATTAATTCCTGGAAAAATCCCAAAGGCCCATGTGCATGTGCCAAAACTGTTTAGTCCCATATGGAGAGTTGAATGGGAGTTACACCACCTTAAAAGGTGGAACGTGGTAACCCCCTTGTGGAATTGGAGAGAGCCAATACACGCGCGCGCTCGCTCGCTCGCCTCGCCGAACCAAGCCGTGTCGTGTCGTGCGGTGCAGGTGCGGGTGCGTGTGCGCGCGTACGCAAGTGTGTCGCGTGCGTGCGCGTTTTTCTTTATCTATTCAAAAATCAAAACGCACCGACTCACAGTAAATGGTATTAACGAATGGTTGGTAGTAACGGTGCAGTTCGGTTACTTTTGAGTAATGGCATGGCTGCAGGTTACTATTGAGTAATGGTTGTAGGTTACTAGTGACTAATGGTTGGGTTACTAATGAGTAATGGTTGTTTGTTACTAGTGAGTAATGGTTGCAGTTAATGCTATTCTGGCCTCTTCGTTTTTGCTATTTAGAATAACAGAGCACTGGTTCTCAAACTGGTCTCCAAACGAAAGACTTCGACAGTATTCTACGTTTTGTTGTTGTCTCCGGCGATCTCCATCCCAGCGAGGCGCGTGTACTGTCGCACCGGGAGAGCAGGCCTCGGGAACCCTCGTCCTCGAAGGCTTGCACGAGCGAGGACGAATAAGGTTTTTGGGGAGCATCCGCACGACTGCTCGCTGCACGACTACTACCACTACGCCATGACGAACGACAATCTAGCCAAGACTCCTATTGCTGCTACTGGATCTGGAGTTCCTACTGCTGCTACTTCTTCGACTGGATCTGGTTATGCTTATCTTGCACTTATTTGTTGGTTAGTTTTCTTATCTGTTTTTAACTTGAATACTGAGATAGGTATACTAGTTTATGTCCTTCTGGATCTTAGTATGGCTATAGTGTTCTTGTTTCCTTACTTTGTGAAAATGACTAGAGTACTTTTCATGATTTATCTACCATATTTCTGGATTAAAGTAATTCGAAAAATGCTCATATATTCAACAATCCAAAAAAAACCTTATAATAGGCATTTTTCATCAACTGGTTTTGCTGCTGCGCTAAAACCCTCTGAATTCGATGGTGCGAATTACAAGAGGTGGCGCACCAAGATGGTGCTTTGGCTAACTGCTATGAACATTTTTCATGTGGCAAGTGGCAAGCCTGAAGGAACACTTACTCCTGAACAGGAGCAAGCGTTCAAGGCTGCTGATAACCTTTTTAAAGGTGCCGTGATTAGCGTCCTTGGTGAGAAGTTAGTTGATGCATACTTGGTGATCAAAACTGGGAAAGAGATGTGGGATGCACTCGATACCAAGTTTGGGGTTTCGGATGCAGGCAGTGAATTGTATCTCATGGAGCAATACCATAACTATAGAATGGTTGACAGCCGTTCTGTAGTTGAGCAAGCTCATGAGATACAATCCATGGCCAAAGAACTCGAACACTTCAAATGTGTGTTACCGGACAAGTTCGTCGCAGGAGGCATTATTGCCAAGCTTCCTCCTTCTTGGAGGAATTTTGCTACTTCCCTGAAACACAAGAGACAAGAGTTTTCTGTTGAAAATCTCATCGGGTCTCTTGATGTTGAAGAGAAGGCGAGAGCAAAAGATACACACATCAGAGGTAATGAGGGACATTCTAGTGCCAATGTGGTACAGAAGAAGAATGGCCAAGCTCAAAAGTTCAAAGGCAAGAACAAGACCGCACAAACAACTAGCTTCAAGAAGAAGAAGAAGAAGAAGAAGAACAGAAAGGATAGCCTTTGCTTTGTGTGTGGCGAACTAGGTGATTGGTCTAAGGATTGCAGCCAACGCAAGGGTGGGAAGAATCAGCAAGGGCAGAATTCTAAGTCTGCTAATGTTGTTGTCGGTACTACTGAGACGGGAACATCAGGGTACGATAATTTACCTACTGTTCTTTCCGTATGTAAATCTACCGATTGGTGGATAGACACTGGTGCTAATATACATGTGTGTGCTGATATTTCATTGTTCTCTTCTTACTAGGTCACTCGGGATTCAGCCGTTCTAATGGGGAACGGGTCACATGCCACTATTTATAGTATTAGCACGGTCGATCTGAAATTTACTTGGGGAAGATTGTGCAACTGAAGAACGTGCATCATGTGTCATCTATCAATAAGAATCTCGTGAGCGGATCTCTTCTGTGTAGAGATGGCTTTAAACTGGTATTTGAGTCCAATAAATTTGTATTGTCCAAGTGTGGACAATTTATTGGTAAAGGCTATGTGTGCGGAGGCTTGTTCCGCCTATCTCTTTCAGATTTGTGTAATAATGTTGTGAACCATGTTTTCAGTGGTAATGAGACTTATTTGGCATTCACGACTTTGTCACATAAATTTTGGTTGCATGACGCGGTTAGCCAGTTTAGAGTTAATTCCGAAATTCACCCTTTCCAAAGGCTCTAAGTGTCAAGTTTGTGTTTAATCAAAACAACCTCGTAAGCCTCACAAGGCCGCGGAGGTAAGAAACTTGGCACCATTAGAACTCATACATTCAGATATGTGTGAGATGAATGGTGTGTTGACAAAAGGTGGTAATAGATATTTCATGACTTTGATTGATGACTCCACTAGGTTTTGCTATGTGTATCTTTTGAAAACTAAAGATGGAGCTTTTCACTACTTTAAAATCTATAAGGCAGAAGCTGAGAACCAACTTGAAAAGAAAATCAAAAGGGTTAGGTATGATCGTGGCGGCGAGTACTTTTCTAATGAGTTCAATTTATTCTGTGAGGAATATGGTATAATCCATGAGAGGACGCCTCCCTATTCACCCCAGCCAAACGGGGTTGCTGAAAGAAAGAACCGCACTCTAACTGATTTGGTTAACACCATGTTAGAAACAGCGGGTCTTTCCAAAGCATGGTTGGGGAGGCTATATTGACTTCATGTCTTGTCCTAAATAGGGTTCCCACAAAGAATAAAGAGATAACCCCATATGAACAATGGGAGAAGAAAAGACTATCAGTTTCATACTTACGCACTTGGGGTTGTTTGGCGAAAGTCAATGTGCTAATTTCCAAAAAACGTAAGCTTGGACCAAAAACCATGGATTGCGTCTTTCTAGGCTATGCTCACCATAGCATTGGATATAGATTTCTAGTGGTGAAATCTAGAGTAACTGACGTGCATGTCGATACAATTATGGAGTCCAGAGATGCTACATTTTTTGAGGATATTTTTCCGATGAAAGATATGCCTAGTTTATCGAGTCATGAGCCTGATACAACTCCTGAACCTACCATTCTAATGGAATATTTTGAGCAAACCCCTGAGCAAATTCCTGAGGAGGAAGACAATGAAACTCTGAGGAAGAGTAAAAGACAAAGGACTGCAAAGTCTTTTGGTCCTTATTTCATTGTGTACCTTGCGGATGATACTCCAAGTACCATTTTTGAAGCATATGCTTCTCTAGATGCGGAATACTGGAAGGAAGCAGTCCAGGGTGAAATAGATTCCATTATCTCTAATGGAACTTGGGAGATCACTGGGCGTCCTTATGGTTGTAAACCTGTAGGATGTAAGTGGGTGTTCAAAAAGAAGCTTAGGCCTGATGGTACTATCGAGAAGTACAAGACACGACTTGTGGCCAAGGGTTATACCCAAAAGGAAGGCGAAGATTTATTTGATACTTACTCACCTGTGGCTAGATTGACCACTATTCGAGTACTACTATCTCTGGCTGTCTCACACGGTCTTCTCGTTCATCATATGGACGTTATGACGGCTTTCCTAAATGGAGAGTTAGACGAGAAAATTTACATGGAACAGCCAGATGGATTTGTAGTAGATGGTCAAGAAGGAAAGGTGTGCAAGTTGTTGAAATCTTTGTATGGTCTTAAACAAGCACCTAAGCAGTGGCATGAAAAGTTCGACAGAACTTTAACATCTGCAAGCTTTATTGTGAATGAAGCTGACAGGTGTGTGTATTATCGCCATGGTGGGGGTGTGGGAGTCATTCTATGTCTGTATGTTGATGACATACTGATCTTTGGGACCAACCCTAATGTGGTTAAGGAGGTCAATGATTTCTTGTCTCAGAATTTTGAGATGAAAGATCTGGGAGTAGCTGATGTTATCTTGAACATCAAACTGTTGAGAGGTGATGATGGTGGGATTACATTGTTGTAATCCCATTATGTGGAAAAGGTTCTGAGTCGTTTTGGTTATAGCGACTGCAAACCCTCTCCAACACCTTATGATCCTAGCATGTTGCTTAGAAAGAATCGGAGAATAGCCAGAGACCAATTGAGATATTCTCAGATAATTGGTTCACTCATGTATTTAGCTAGCGGTACCAGGCCTGACATCTTGTTTGCTGTGAGCAAACTAAGCCTTTTTGTTTCCAATCCAGGAGATGATCATTGGCATACCTTTGAGAGGGTAATGCGCTATCTAAAGGGTACTATGAGCTATGACATTCACTATCTTTGGGTACCCAGTGGTACCGGAGGTTATAGCGATTCAAACCGGATATCCGATCGATGAGATTAAGGCCACAAGTGGATATGTCTTCACACTTGGAGGTGACGCTGTTTCATGGAAGTCTTGCAAGCAGACCATCTTAACGAGGTCAACAATGGAAGCAGAACTCACAGCATTAGATACTGCCACTGTTGAAGCCGCATGGCTTCGTGAGCTCTTGATGGATTTACCGGTGGTTGAAAAACTAGTACCGGCTATTCTGATGAAATGTGACAATCAGACTGTGATCGTCAAAGTGAACAGTTCTAAGGATAATATAAAGGCATCAAGACATGTGAAGAGAAGATTGAAATCTGTCAGAAAAATAAGAAACTCCGGAGTAATAGCTTTGGATTATATCCAAACAGCTAAGAATCTGGCAGATACCTTCACAAAGGGTTTATCATGGAATGTGATAGACAATGCATCAAGGGAGATGGGTTTAAGACCCACGTGAGTTATACTATAGTGGTAACCCATCCTATATGATCGGAGATCCCGTGCGTGAAGTAGGATTGGCGAAACAAGCTTTTGGTTAACTGGGAGGAGAGTACCTTTATAGACCCACTCCATTGGAGATGAAATTCTCTCCTAAATTTGTATGGCAGGTTGATTTTTATCTTAATGTGTTCTGTGGCTTGTTTAAGCAAAGATGCTGTCCTACAGAGCAGTCTTGAAAGAACACACCTATATGAGTCCGACTGCTAGTCACAGTCTATGAGATAGGGTAATCTCTAGGAAGCTCATGAATAGGCCAGGAGTATGACTTATATGCTGCAACCCGGGGGGATGCCTGGCAACCTAGTATCAGTTAAGGACTTAAGTGAAACTTATTCACACAAAACTGCCAATTCAAAGATTAGTCTGTTGTGCAGTTGTGGATAAGTGTAGCTTCTGTTCTAGGTGGATGTTCAACCTTAACCAGTCTCCATCAAAATACTGGTATATCAAAACAATATTGTGGATCAAGGCATTTGATATGTGTCATTGGGATCTGATGGGGGATTGTTGGAATTAATACGGGCTGAGCCCATTTTAAATTCTAATTAATTCCTAGAAAAATCCCAAAGGCCCATGTGCTAAAACTGTTTAGTCCCATATGGATAGTTGAATGGGAGTTACACCACCTTAAAAGGTGGAACGTGGTAACTCCCTTGTGGAATTGGAGAAAGTCAATACACGCGCGCGCTCGCTTGCTCGCCTCGCCTCGTCGAGCCGTGCCGAGCCGTGCCGTGCGGGTGCGTGTGCGTGTGCGTGTGCGTGTGTGCGTGTGCGCGCGTACGCAGGCGTGTCGGGTGCGTGCACGTTTTTCTTTATCTATTCGAAAATCGAAATGTACCGACTAGCAGTAAATGGTATTAACGAATGGCTGGCAGTAACGGTGCATTTCGGTTACTTTTGAGTAATGGCATGGCTGCAAGTTACTAGTGACTAATGGCTGCGGTTACTATTGAGTAATGGTTGTAGGTTACTAGTGACTAATGGCTGCGGTTACTATTGAGTAATGGTTGTAGGTTACTAGTGAGTAATGGCTACAGTTAATACTATTATGGTCTCTTCGTTTTTGCTATTTATAATAACAGAGCACTGGTTCTCAAACTGATCTCCAAACAAAAGACTTAGACAGTATTCTACGTTTTGTTGTTGTCTCCGGCGATCTCCATCCCGGTGAGGCGCGTGTACTGTCGCACCGGGAGAGCAGGCCTCCGGAACCCTCGTCCTCGAAGGCTTGCACGAGCGAGAACGAATAAGGTTTTTGGGGAGCGTTCGCGCGACTGCTCGCTGCATGACTACTACCACTACGCCATAACGAACGACAATCTAGCCAAGACTCCTGCTGCTGCTACTGGATCTGAAGTTCCTACTGCTGCTACTTCTTCTACTGGATCTGGATATGCTTATCTTGCACTTATTTGTTGGTTAGTTTTCTTATCTGTTGTTAACTTGAACACTGAGATAGGTATACTAGTTTATGTCGTTCTGGATCTTAGTATGGCTATAGTGTTCTTGTTTTCTTACTTTGTGAAAATGACTAGAGTAATTTTTATAATTTATCTATCATATTTCTGGATTAAAATAATTAAAAAAATACTTATATATTCATCAAAAGGGCCATCGTAGCTCGGCCTTCCAAGCTCGTTGTCTCTCTCTCACTCCCTCCCCCATGTCAGAATTGATACGGCAACCCCAAAGAGATGACCTATGTGGACTATTGGAGGTGATAGTAGGTGGTATAGTGTAGTTCCCTATCTCTTTAACTGTTGCAACATTGAGACGCCAGTTTTGTTTCGGAAAATTCTACCTGACGTGTGACTACTGTAACAGAGCAATTTCGGGGTCACACAACCACAAAAGTGAAAAACATGTTGGGTTGTTTTGTGCCCTTAAATTGATTTAGATAGATTTTCTTGGTTTTTGTCAATATCTTATAAACTTTTTTTGACGTAATCTTATAAACTTAGGATCCATTTGGATCTCCGCATGGGAATTGGCTTGTTGAATCGGAGCCCCAATTCCATATCTGTTGGAATTAGAACCGAACTGTAATTTTTATTTTCATGTCTAATTAACAAGAAATTGTAACGAGACAATTCTAGGTTTTTTTGTTGACAGATTATTTTTCGAGCTGGAATCACGTGACTCAAGCGCACAACCTCCACTACATGAAGCCAAGCGCCGCCGCGCCGCCACGGGCATGCGCCTCCTCTCCCTGGGCATGCGGTTAACTTGCTGACGCTCTTTCTCTTCACCGCTATTATAGCCAAGTGGCGACGCTGGAGAGTTCCTCTTTGTCCCTCAGCATGAAGGCTCCATGCTCGCCCTTCACCAACACCCTTTTCCACCACGATGTCATTGTTCACATGTTTCAGCACCACCGCTAGCAATGTGAAAGAAGTAGTCGTGGCAATTGAAACGAGTAAGAAGCTGTGGTGGATCTAGATCTGGATGCCAGGGTTTGGGTAACCAGCCGAAAGCCGGTAAAATCGGTTCTACCAGGTACCCAGTAAAATTCAAAACCAGTCAAAAAAAATCAGTTTCAGATTATTTTTGCCTAATATAAAGGAATTTATAACCATATCTAAGCACGTGAGTGTATGTGGCCTGGTGGTAATATTCATAGCCTAGAAGAAGGTGGTATGTCTTGGGTTTTAACCCTTAAAACTGCACTATTTTTTAGCTTTCTCCATTTTTATTTTGAAAAATTCAAATTTTGATTTGAAAAATTCAGCCGAATTTGACCGACATTTTCCGAAAATCGGCCAAACCGGTTCTACCGGTGACCCCTGGTAAAAAATTAAAACCAGTAATCAAAACCCTGCTAGATGCTAGGATTTCTATGGGAGCAGGCGACAAGGATGAAACAATGGTAGAGCTAGATTTCTATGGTGGAGGGGAGAGTGACTGGCGGCTACAAGAAGGGAAGCTTGATGCTGTGGACTCTTGGCTGGATTCTCTCTCGCCGCCAAACATCCGCCTTTTCTCAAGTTGATGGACAGACAGGCACATATTGAGACGACGCTCCTCTTGTAACATACCAGCCAAAGAGAGCTTGATCAAACATAACAATGGGTGAAGTGTAGCAGTAAGCGTTCTGTACTTCTCAAGCAACTAGCAGCTCACTGACTTTGGAGTTCATTTGCTTCCGTATCTAGCTCCTCACACAATCTAATGACCCATACTTGGTTAATCATCGGTTGATATATATTTTTGACAGCATCTGATGTATTCTTTGGCAGCTACTGTACTTGTGGCACACACTGCTTTGCTGGACAGTCTGTGACCTACCCATTTGTGCTTAATACCAAAGGGTGAGAGGACTAATTTAGTTGAATAATGAACAACATTAAATATGGCTGTTTGGACATCTCATATATATGGACTGTATTATTATAGACTTATTCATGTGCTTATATTATTTTATTCTTCATTGTCTACTGCTAGTTACTCTTGTTTTTTGTGCTTGATGACAAATGGGGGAGAAATAATAATGACTACTTTGTGATTTTGAACTCGTGGATCTGTTACATGATATATTGTGTCTTTGATACATGTTATTAACTGTTGATGTGCTTTGTTATATTGTTATATTGTTATATCTTTGATTATAATCATGTCTTTTGTCCCACAGATCCATAATATAGGGAAACTCCTCATTTTTCCTTGTTTTATGTGCCTTCGTTTCTTTTGTCATACTCTTTATATGCACAATATTATGAGTTTATCTCTTGTTCTTCCTTGTGCTTCTTTGGTCTCTACGAAGTATTTGATCGTGTTTTACTTTTCTATGTTATCGATTATTTACAATCAAACTTTGGATTGTATTTGTTTCACATACACTTAATATTGCTATTCGTTGTTTATTTCTCCTTATTGTCATATTGCTATTGGGATATTGTCTAGCATATAAACCCCCATCCGATGTTTTGGTGATTAATGATAACTGCATTAATTGGACTAACTATTTCATTGAGCATAAATAGAAAAGGCGATCATGAGAAAGGAGAAAGTTGGAAAAACGACATCAATGTGCCTGGTCGAGATCCCTCAAGAGGGAATGAACCACACCAAACTACCAAAGGTGAGCATGAATAGGGAAGAGATCCCGAGAAAGGAGAAAGTTGGAAAAAAAACTACATCCATCTGCGTGATCCACATCCCTCGAGAAGGAATGAATAACATCAAAATTAAGCAACATATCATTCTAGTTCTAGGCTTTTATCGATGTCAGTGTGCCCTTAGTTTTAGAAATCATGCACTCCCTTGATAGGTGCACATCCACTATATAGCGCACACACTATGCAGATGAAGTAGATCGAATGCCCAAGAGGTGAGGGGTGAATTGAGAATTATTGTTTTGGATTTTTGGCTAAAGCTGGTGTTTGCAATCAAGTAAATAAAAGCCTATTCTCTAACCCAACCTGGAATGACTAAGGTTTACTAGTGTGATCAAGCAACTCCTACACAAGTCTAGTAAAGTTTTGCGGCCTATATCCAAACCTAAACAAGTCTAGTGATCTATAAATGTATAGAAAAGAAAGTAAATGTGGAAATGCATGTACAACTAGAGAAATACTTGACACAAGATTTTTTACCAAGGTCTCAGAGACTCGACGGTCTCCCCTACTCCTTGTTGGAGCACTCTCGCAACAGTATTGCTCCTAGTCGAATCCGTGCAAGGATCCAAACACTTCACTTGTGTGAGTCCTCCGCTCTAGATAGGTGGGTTCAAACCTTCGTAGTGGTCTTGGGTCTTCCACAAACACCTCCAATAGAAGAACGCTGAGAACCATGCCTCCAAACCGTCTAGGATCCACCGATCTTTAAGGGTAACAAGCCTAAGGTGTTTGCTTGAACCTAGCAAGGTCAAACAACTAAGAGTGATGCACTAATCTAGGGTAACATTCCCAAGTCTCAGAAATGATGAACTTTGAGCTCCTCAGCATCTCATAGTTGTAGGACAATCAAAAGGGTATCCAAGAGAGCTCACAAGGTCATCCAAGGCAAGTACATATACAGTGGCGGAGCCAGGAATTTAATAATGGGGGTGCACACTTCAAGGATGAAAAAAAAATCTTGTACAACACATGTAATTTCATAAGTCCAACACAATTACACAAAAGAGTTTGAAAGTAGTTAATAATGCAATACAAATAGTTCAAATAAAATCTTACATGAATAAAATAGTCCTAAATAGCTAATAGAAATCATAATACCACACGACGCGATCTCATTCCTTGGAAACACTTGATTACATCATCATCACTAACCTTCGAGAAGATATCTCGCTCTATAAAGGTGACTAAACAATCATTCAATACTTGATCGTCCATACTATTTCTCAACTTGTTCTTCACAAGATTCATCGCCGAAAATACTCTTTCAACGCTTGTTGTTGCCACCGGTAGGAGTAATACCAATTTAAGAAGCAAGCACACCAACTTATAAATATCATGCTTTCTTGTTTCAATAAGCTTAGTAGAAAGCTCACAAAGATTCATGTTTCTATAATGAGAACCCCAACGAGTGTCACCAGGCCTAGCTAACACCATTTCTTGATTTAATCCACGTCCACTTTCTATATCACCCAATTCTAGTGCTTTCAAAACTTCTTAAGCTCTAATATCTCGAAGCATGTCATGACGCTTACAAGAAACCCCAATAATATTCAGCAAGTGAAAAATTTGTTCAAAAAATCACACACAATCATAATTACCTTTGGCAACAGCTATGAGAACTAACTGGAGTCGATGTGCAAAACAATGGATGTAATAAGCAGAAGGAGACTCTTTCATAACCAATGTTTTCAGCCCTTTAATCTCGCCTTTCATGTTGCTAGCCCCATCATTTCCTTGTCCACAGATTTGAGCAAGAGACAACTTGTGATCAACAAGTAAGGACACAATTTTCTCCTTGAATAAATAACAGACAAAGCAAAATGCAGCTGTAACACCCCAACTCACAACGAGCCTGGAATGCTACTGGAATTAAAATAAACTAAAACTTGATACCAATTTTTGGCATAACCTCCTTTGTATAGTCAACTATACCGAGGCTCCAACAAATAATCATGGCAATTAGCAATAAACTCCATATTCAAGTTCATTCAAGTATGCAAGATAATCTATTAAACATAACCAAAATTTGCTATTCTCATTGTTACAATTAATCTGAATCTCAAAAACCATCCATAAGTAATTCTTAAGGTTGAGTGGTAGTGCGTGCATCCAAACACACTACTACAGAAAACGTCATCAGAGACGGTTCGGAACCGTCATCACGCACGCTTTTCCAACCGCCCAAAAAGTTCGCTCG
Organism: Ampelocalamus luodianensis; assembly: GCA_036346255.1. Lineage (NCBI taxonomy): Eukaryota > Viridiplantae > Streptophyta > Magnoliopsida > Poales > Poaceae > Ampelocalamus > Ampelocalamus luodianensis. Next base: position 42,703,087 of record CM070624.1, read on the forward strand.
TGATAATAGACATTATCACGCACGGTTCAAAACCGCTCGTGATACGAATATCACGCAGCGGTTCAAAGTAGAACCGCCGTGATAGTAGTTATCACGCACGGTTCTACTTCCAACCGTCTGTGATAGTATATTTTCACGCATTTGCTCGAACAAGAATCGCCCGTTATACTTCCAAACCGCTCGTGATAGTATATTTTCGCTGCACGGTTGCTCAACAAGAATCGCTCAGGATAGTAATATCACAGACGGTTCTTGTTAAGAACCGTCTGTGATAGTTTTTTCAACTGTAAAAAAAAATACTAAATGTATTCCCCTTGGTCGTCCGCCTCTCCGCCTCCGGCACCTCATCCACCTCCTGGCTCCACTCGCTCATGAGCCTTCTGAAGAAGGCCATGATCGATCTTGTCCTTGTCGCAAAACTATATTCAAGCACACATTCAATCACAAAACTGTATCCAAGCACACATGTATACCTCGATCTAGGAGAAGCCGGGGGAGAGGACAGGTGGCACCGGACGGAGGAGGGCCGACACCTGGATGGGGGTGGCACGGGGAGGAGAGCCGGTGGGGGAGACGCCGGTCGGCCGTCGGAGGAGGACGAGCGACGGAGGAGGAGGCCCGGCACTGGATGGGGCGCGCGGGAGGAGAGCGGTGGGGAGACGCCGGCGGCCGTCTGGGAGGACGAGCGGCGGGAGGAGGAGGCCCGCGGAGGAGCACCGGGCGGCAATGGGACGAACGGGAGGGACGAGGGCCGGCGCGGGAGAAGGGAGCCCAGAGGTCACGTTGGATTTGGGGGAGTCCTTATTAATATATAAGGACTTCCGCTACTCCCGCTCACGCATTCAAAATTCTCGCGCACGTATTCAAAATTTTCGAACTCCCGCGTTGTGAATCACATATCACAGACGTCTCGTATCACCAACCGTCTGTGATGAGGTACTTATCATAGACGGTTCGTGATACCAACCGTCTGTGATAGTATCACGACGTTTCTATTAAAACCGCTCAGTGATAATCGCAGATCGAGACGGTTCTATTAAAGAACCGTCTCTGATAGTATCAGAGACGGTTCTTTAATAGAACCGTCTCTGATACTGCAGATTATCACAGACGTTTTTTTAATAGAACCGTCTATGATACTATCAGAGACGGTTCTTTAATAGAACCGTCTATGATACTGAGTATCACAGACGGTTTGTATTACAAACCGTCTATGATAGGCCCGACAGACCCAACACAGACGGTTCTATTTTAACCGTCTGTGATGAGGTGTCTACTATTGCATGTTTTGTAGTAGTGACATCTACTCCCTCCCATGCATGCCGATCTTGCCAGTTGTACCTAAAACATATCAAAGCAAGAGTGAGCCCAAAGACTCAGCAAGTATCAACAAGGCTAAAGCTAAACTCACAGTCATAGCATCAACATACCAAAGTAAACATTACACTAAACATATCCTTCATGCTTATGTAATGCGACCATGCAATGCACCTTTTGAACTTTATCTCTTTTTCGTATTTTACCAGAATGCGGGTATACATCCGTCAATGGATACCCTTGCTCGTGCCCTCCGCACAGGGACCAAGAGCCTATACACCACTTGTATAGGGACCTTTGCCCATCATCTTAATGATGGGGACCTCTTACTCATTGCCCACATTCCACGAATGTGGGACCTCAAGCCCGTCATCTACATGACGGGACCTCGATCATGCATAGTCACCACGTGACCAATCCTCCAATATGATTGCATGATGCACATGAACAAAACTTTAAAACATCATACATATGGATTCACAACAACGACATGCATGAATAAACTTATTCATACTTCAAGCATTCCTCATCAATGACATTCTTAGCATTCTAGTATCCATGAATAGCACATATATTCATAATACTAGCAAACATGAACAATCCTTCATGAATAACAATTAATCATAACTCAAGTGTTCACCATCCTTAAACATACATATCACACTATAAAGCATGCATTGTTATTACGCATCAAAGTACTAGCACCCTATGTCAAATATTCATCATTATTCTCTCAATCAGAGTACTTGCATTCACCAAGATAAATTGGAACTCATCACAATAATATCCACTTTAACCATAACTAGCATTCATCAAGATAAATGGAAACTCATCACATTAACATTCATGCATGGCTATTACAAGTAAAACACAAACACTCTCAGCATAAAAACATAGTTATGCTATAACCCGAATACTTGCCTCAACCGTGCGAGAACGGTGGACGCGAAGAGGGCGCTACCCCTGGGATCACGCTCCCACCTGAACATAAAGATAACCCCAATCCAAGACCAACATACTGGACCAAAATCAAAAATAACAACACAAATTAACTTGCTAAACTCCCAAGTGTTTCCAATCTTCCAATTTCTAGCGATGGATTTGGTGTTCACTACGGACAGTCAACTTCTAAAATACATAACTTTCTGCTCAGGGGTCCAATTAAGATGTTCTCAGACTTTATGGAAAGGTAACTAAATTTCCCAAATAAACTTAGTTGGGGAGCCCTTTTGATTCTGCCAAATACTACCTCTACCAAGCCAAACTACAGAACATCAAAATTCACGTCGGGTTCTCTGGACAGTACACTAAAACCTCCATAACTTTTGCTACGAACATCCAAATCTTGTGTTCTTTAACTCTATGAAAAGGTATAGAAATTACCCATATTTTTCGTTATATTGAGGTCCTCTGATTTCGAACTTAACTAGCAGATTCATCCCATTTTCTACAGACTGTTCAAAACTGACAGATTAACAGAGCAGCGATACTAAAAAATTCATAACTTCCTGACCGTTAATCGGATTTGGGTGATCTTGGTGGCCACTGAAAGCTAAGAACATAATATACATATCTCTAGGAGATCAAACCTCCTAATTCGGCCTCTAAACACATGAAACTGGCCGCGCAACATTCTGGACAGAATTGAACATTGAACAGAATTAATCGATCCAATCGATCTAATAGCAATCGCCTCTAATGACTATCAAACATCACAAGAAACCCGTCGTTACCCTTGACGACGTGCTGGACGACGACGAACAGGCTCCGAAGAAGATCCTCCTCCTCCTCTCTTCCTTCTCTTCTCCCTTCTCTTCTCCCTTCTCTTCTTTTCCCCTTCTTCTTCCTCCTTGGCCGGCTGCAATGGGGCTTCCTCTTCCCTTTGGCCAGAAGCAATGGGGGTGGAGGGGAGGTAGGGAGGAGGTGGTTGGGGCGCCGGTTGGAGGAGGGGAGGTAGGGAGGAGGTGGCGGCCACAATGGGGGAGGTGGGGAGTGGAGGGGAGGGGAGGGGTGAGGCTAGGGTTTGAGGGAGGGGGTGGCGCCTCCCCCCCCTATGGCCGGCCAGCCACATGGGCCAAGGCCCAGGGCCCGAGTTGCCAACCAAACGCGGAAAACCCTCTCACAAATCCTGATTTGGTGATTTTCTAAAAGAACCATTCTCCCGATTAAATTAATCTCTCCCGACTAATTCCTGTCGAATAAGTTTTAGGGTATTACAGCAGCATCCTTCTCGACACTATATTCAATCTAATTATACTTATCAAACCAACTAACATTGAAGCAGCGTCTTTTACCTGATATTTCAATCCAAGTGACAATTGCTCATACCTATACCTAGTTTAAAAAAATTGCACTTTTTTTGGGGTATACCTAGTTTAAAAAAAAATGCACTTTTTTTGGGGTATACTTAGTTTTAAAAAATTTGCACTTTTTTGGGGGGTGCCTGTGCACCACAAGCAACCCCCCTGCTGCCACCCATGTATATATAGCATCCACTCCAAAACAAGCTGTTACCAACAACTTCCTCCCAAAAAAGCACTGATCGAACCATCCAACCTTCATAGTCCCAATGGTTAAAAAAAATATAGCCGTTATGTGCCGATCAGACAGTCCAAAGTTCATCCAGACCATCCAACTAGGTGTTGAACCAAAGCACACCTTCTCTAGAAAATACTCTAGAATAGCCCAAGATCCTTAAGTTGGATTAGTTAAGCATCTAATGTACATTTGCGAAATTTTGGACTTTTAAAACCTTTTGTTATAAAGCAAATGTGTTAAAACCTGGTTTTCCAAAACCTAGAAATGAATTTTCTAAAACAAAATAAAATTTTGACAAGATCTTGAAACCTAGTTCAGAGTGGAGTGTAAATCTTATGTTGAAAATCCGTTGATTTTTTAAGAATAGAATTAAACCTAGTAATCCAATACTCCTTCTCCAATTCAAAAGCTCAAATTGAAGTTGGGGCAAAACTAAAAAGGTTTCAAGTGTGGGAATGTTTATTTTGGAATTCAACTTAAAAATAGTAAAATCTCAAAAGCTTCTAGAATACTTGAGGTAGTTTAAAAAGGAATCTCAATTTCAAACTTGAAAATATACTTTCTTTATATCAGAAATACAAAATGAATTTTATTTTGAAAATTTAGTGGGACCCATAAGCTAGGAATGATTTAGTTGGATTCTATCTTCTCTGATATGCTTGTTTGGGATTTTCTGGAATTTTTGGAGGTTATTTGGTTCCTTATTTGAATTGCATGTTCAAATTTGAATTTGCAATCAAGTAAATTTTTGTGTCTAAATTCATCTAAAATCATTATCTATCCTCTGTATTAATTTCTTCATTTTTGGAGACTTTTGGAATGTTGGTGTTTATTCGATGCTTTCGCTTTGTCGATTCTTTTCGTTCGATGACGGTGATTTGGGAGTGCAACTGAGATGTTTGTGAGAATGTCTAGAGTCCCAGCAAGCAAAGGCAAGCTTCAATCCTTGATCATGTTGATCTTGTTATATTGAAAACTATTATCTTGTTTGCAGCTGTATGTATGCATGCTTTATTTGTCAAGCTATTTTGGCGATCAGAGGTAGCTAATCCTATTGCATGAATTCCCTAAAATTGTTCATCCCCTGTAACTAGCCTATGTTAATATTCCCGCTGATAATTAGTGCTCGATGGATGTCATATGGTATATTTATGCTTATTCGATGCGATGCTTAGCAATGCTTATCTTCCGGCAGATTTGGGTGGTTGTCGACTTTGTCGATAACCTTGATCGTGCAAATTATTTTTTTATTATGCTATGTCCAGCACCTGGTGCGGTTATAATTTGAAACCTAAAAGTGCAAATAAAATGATTTAGACTTGGGCAAGTGAAAGTTGGTGTGTTGTTGGGCGTGTGGTGCGGTCTTGCCTGGGTTAACAAGGACCGAATATCTTGTTTGCCCAAAACCAAGCATTATTGCGTGCATCCACATGAGGGTATTGGGAACCCCTCTTGACTTAGTACTTCGTTATGTGTTAACTCTGAGCTATAGGTGGTACATGTTAGGGAGAAAAATGTTATGTTGTTGTTGGAAATGTGCTGGGTGGGATCCGGGTGGGTTCCCACGCCTGAGGAGCATCGGTAGTTGTTGAGGCTTTACCAGTGACTCCGACACAACGTATGGGTCCACCGTGGGAGCCCCGCCTACACACACAAGGGCGGCTCACGGGGGGTTTCACCCATAGGGCGGCTCTTAGCTAATATGTTGTATTGGAAAATGTCTCGTAGGACTTAGCTCTACCGGCATTCCTATGGAAGTGTGCTTAATGGCTTAGAAAAGGAGCGGTCTAGTGTGTGGGTAAAGTTGTACACCCCTGTAAGGTATAATCTATTCAAATAGCTAAGTCATTGGTTATGGACACGCTTGGGATTGGATTTGCAAGTAGGGGTGTTCGTTCGGTTTTTTTGGTATTTTTTGTTCGGTAAATACGGTATTGTTATTTCAGTAAATACGGTGTTTTTAATAATACGGTCGGTTTCGGTAAATCCCAAAAAAATTCGGTACAGTATTTGTAAGTACCATATTTACCAAAGTTGACGCGAATTGTGAACGTCGGCGTTGCACGTAGCGGGCAGCACTATGCACCGCAGTTGTAGCAACCAGCAAACTAGCAAAGCATGGTAGCACACTAGCACTGAGCAGCACTGAGAGCGTGCCAGCAGCCACAGGGATCGTGGAAATGCCCCGAAAGCCGAAATGCCTGAGGTGGATCGTGGATTGGGCTCTGTCTCCGTGTGACTATGAGGTGGAGTGGTGGGCCGTGGATGGGCCGAGCGCGAGCGCCCGAGGCAACAAGCGAGCCAGAGCTACGTGCGTAGAAGTTAGAACTCGACGTGGACATAATTCGGTATTTTTGGTTTTTAGTCAGTTTTACCGAAAAAACCAAATTTCTGAATCCCGTAACGAATACCGGTCAAACCGAGTTGACCGGTACGGTTTATTCGGTGTGGTACAAAAATGAACACCCCTATTTGAGAGAGTTAGACTCAATATTTTGAAATTTAAACTTAAAACTTGATCGGGTGGTATTGAGAGTGGGTTCTCATACTATGTTTTTGTGTTGTAGGGGCAGCCACCTGTAGATATTAATTGTTGTCTATTGTTAATTACTCGCTGTTATTTGAAGTATTAAAAATGTTTGCTCACCTACAATTTAAATCTACTACTTGTATTTCAAATGAAAGATTGTTTTGTGCTAAAAATGAACCCTATAACCTTCTCTATTGAGTAGAGCTTGCAAGTAGCTATGTATAGGTTTGGTAAAGTCTTGTGGAGTACATTCGTGTACTCACTGTTTGCTTTTATTTACTGATCTGGGCAGCAGGTGATGAGATCGAATCGGGTAAGGAATGATGCGCAAGAAACATCGATTTGCTAAGGTTTAACCCCAATTGGTTGCCCTGTGGGTTATGGCAAGCCATTAGGACTCTAATACTGGTTAATTCATTGTTTTATTTCAGTTTATTCGCTATTTTCCGCTGCTGAAATTTAGTATGTAAAATTTCTGGATGGTTGGCCCATTTTGTATAATTTGCTTGAGCCGAGCTATGTTTAAATCAATTGGCCTGAATGTGGCGTTATACTTCATCCTTGGATGTATGGTGCGATAAAATGTTGTCAGTTAGTGCGTGCTAGCAGCTGATCTAGGATGCTAGCATGTCACCTGTTCTGTACTTGAAACCAGTTTCAGGTCCTGTTAAGTGTTGTGCCTCGGGCTGCTGTGTGACGGTTACCATCTAGCATACGCTTCGGTGCTGCATGCATGGTAACCAGAGTTCTAGTGAGGGGTCAACTTTGTGCATACGCCTTCGTGGGGATGCGGGTCGATCCTTATTGGTTGGCAGCCGGTGCAACACGAAATGAACTCGGTTTCGGGTACATGGTAGACTTGTAAGTTACGCTTGCAAGACCGGGACGGTCGTTCCTGTTGAGGAACCGTCACTGGCAAGTTCAGTCCGAACGATTACCTCGTAGATAAATAGAGAATCGTTAGAACGATGCAAGAACACAAGAACCAAACAAGAGATGAACACAGATATGAGAGGGAACTGTAGGCTTCTCTTTATTGCTCTTTCAATAATGAACGTGTACATTGGTCGGGGGTCCCCCTCTCCTATATATAGGCTACGGTGTGGATGAGGTGCCCACATGGGCCAGGACTCCTGGTCGGGCCCAGTTTCTTAACACTCCCCTTTGGGCTCCCATCCTTCATGTCCATGCCTCGTCAAAACTCCATAAAAACCCAGTGGGAAAAATTTAGAGAAAGAGTACATGAATCATGTTCTACTATGCTGCACGAATTGCCTCATTAAAAACCTTAGCCGAGAAACTTCAGGAAAACTCGTCAAGGGAAAAAGAGTACAATCCACCCAATTTCATTTAATCTCTAGGATTTACCTTTTGGGTAGTCGATCTTCATGATCAAGCTTTAGTAATGAGTTTGTGAAGATTCTCTCCCTGAATCCTACATGTGAGGACCCCGGTTTATTCGGCTTGTACTGTTTAACCATCCACTTGGTCCTAACAGTACAAATCAAATAAACCAAGCCTCGAGATATGTATACTTCCTGCACTGCAGATACACACCCTGTTACAAAATCATGCATCAATCCCATTCATACACATAGAGCCAAGCAAAAGCAACAACTTAAAGACATAGATAATATAAAGAGAGTTATTACAAAAGAGAGGCCGACCGGCCAAAAGCCATACAAATAAGTAAATACACAGTGGAAGCAAAATGGCCATAAGATGGCGATAAACAAAAGCCAATCGGTGTGCCTTTACCCACAAGGCAACCAACCGGACCGCCAAGCTAATCGTCCTGAGGCAGCGCAACACAACTCACAAAAGTGAGGCCCTTGGGGCTCACCTTCTTCCTCTGCAACAATTAATATTAAGCAGCGGATGAGTACAAAACTTGTTTTTGTACTGCAAGACCGACGTGTGAGATAACAGAACTATAATTAACTACATGCAAACTTTATTTAAGTGGATGAGGCTCTGGACTTATTTTCAAGATAAAGCAAGTTTTCATTTGCAATAGGGTAATAGATTCAAAGCAAGTTTGCAATTAACTTTTATGGTTCAAATAAAGAGAGACAATAATAACAATAGATAGATGACAACACCAACCTAGAAGTGACTAACCCATAGTCACCACAACCATAGCATGAAGTACCCTTCATACCACCCATGTCAAGTTTAAATTTTTAAAAGGTTGTAGTCTAGTTCTTGCACGACCTTACCAAGCATGTCCATAACCTAGACGAGGCTATTCGAATAGTTTTAACCCTGCAGGTGTACCAATGTACCCACACGATAGACCACCTTTCCACCAGCCACGGTTAGCACACTTCCTTTGGTATGCGTGCATGGCTAAGTCTAACAAGACGCTTTCCAATGGACGATGCTAATTAAGAGCCGCAACCCACGGAGAAGGACACATTAGACAGCCTAACCGGTCCGCTAATGCTCCTCCAAACACCACACACAAGAACACACCCACCAACCAGCTCATAATTAGCACCTCCCAAAGTACTTAGTCAAGAGAGGTTCCATATCCCCTCGTGTGGTTAGCACGCACAAGCGCTGGCTTAGTGACACAAGTAACTCGGTCCTTGGGGACTTAGGCACCATTCCACACACCCAACAGATCACATCAACATACCATTGTGCCCAAGTCAAGATATAGTTTTGTTTTCAGTTTTGATTTGTAAATCAATAAAACACAAGGGTTGGACATAATGGAGTAGTATAAGTAGTTGTGTGATCCGGATCACCGACTAAGTCGATGATCGCCCAATACTACCGATAACTAGGCATGGCTAAGCAATATTCATTCGTAATCTACTAAGTGATAAGAGTTCATCCATCGAACTCTAACCACAGCAAATAACCTAGGCTCGGGTAGTAGAGGATAACCATTTACCTCAGATTTTGCAACTAGAGGTCTAACTAATCAATTTAACAACAAAATAGCAATGCATACATAGAAGTTAAACAAAATATTAGACTTTAAAAGTAATGGGATTAATGGAAATGATCAAACTGCTTGCCTGCTTGTTGTGGCTCAATTTGTTGCGGAGGGTCGTTTCGGGGGTTACCGCAAATGTCGAACCCTAAGCGAAAGAGCGAAAACAACCAATAAGACGAGCAACACTTAAACAAAGGAGCAAGCAAAATTATCCAAATGCGACAAAATTCATACACAATGTAGAATAGGAATAAACCTAGACATAGGAACTGGAAAAACCTAATTTGGATTTGTGGTGCAAAAGATATTCTCTAAAAACCTATTTTCGGTCATAATTAGCACTGTAGCAAAAATATTTTCTAGAAATATTTTGGAGCTGAAATTTTTAGGGTAGCTACCTACTGGTATAGTGATAATCCATATGAAATTTCAGCTCATTTGGAGTTATATTGAAAGAGTTATGATTTGTCTAAATTGTTTAGGTATTAAACTAAAATATGATCCTTATGATTTCTAAAAACAGTAAAGTTTGTGAAACCAATTTTCCTAGCAAATACACTATCAGGGAAGCTAGCACAATTGGATTCATACAAAATGATCTATAGATTAAAAGTTATGCATTTTACAAGTTTGCTAAAGTTCTGAAAAACAGTATTATGTTCACTTGTTTACTATTTTTGAAAATGGTATTCCAGGTTTGATCATGGTCTACAATTATTTTTACATTTAAGTTCAAGTTATAAGGAAGCTAACGAAATTGGAATCATCCAATATGGAGCTAAGATGACAAAGATATGAAAATGACAAGACCCTAATGTGATACTGACTTCTGGACTTAGCACTTTCGGGATTTTCCTAACACCGGAGGCGTGGGCGATTGAGAGCCGTCGATCTCGATCGGACGTCCCGATTGAACCACGCTAACGCGTTTGAAAACGCGCGCGAGGCGGAGGCAGAGGCGTGGACCGTCGATCTCAAGATGGACGGCTCACAAGCACGCGTGACACGATGCAGCACAAATCTAACGAAAATCCCGGCGCAGATCTAGGGATGGCGGCGCACACGAGCCACGTTGCGCCGCCGCGCTGGCGCGGCAACGAGCCCGATGGCTTCCGCGCAAACGCGCGGCGACCAAAAGCACGCGCGCGGTGAATGCCGTAAATGGCGCGCATAGCGTTGCGCACCTCTCGTACCACCCACACCGACGGTGGTGGACGAGCGGCGACGGCAGGGGCGGCACGGTAGAAAGATGGCAACGCGGCGACAAGCGACAAGGAGCCCGCAGCGGTTCATTCAAGCGGTGCCCGAGCATCTAGGGGCTACCAGGAGCTACCGACCGACGCGGAGGTGCAGAGGTGGTCTGAGCACTCCGCGACGAAGTTCTGCGACGGACCGAGGAAGACGGCGTGGAGCGGACGGCCGAGCAAAACCAACCACACCGCGTCATCAAGATGGATTCCAACGACTCCGGGATGCTACCGAGCAAGGAATCGGAGGAGGAGGACTCACCGTACTGGAGACGAAGAAAGGTGCTCGCGGCGATTTGGGGAATCAAAATCTCGGCGCTCCCGTTGAAGCAACCTGAAATGGAGTGGGGTTAAGCACCACCGAGGTGAGAGGAAGCAACAGAGCAAGAAGGGAGCCAAGAACCACCGAGCACCGTCGGCATGAGAGCTCCAAGCTCGGCAATGGCGGAAATGGGCGCTGGGGTTGTGCAGGCTCGCTCAAGCTTAGAGGTGCAAGAGAGAGCGCGGGAGAGGAAAGGAAGCCAACGGAGGTGACCGGGGCTTAAGTAGGCACGAGAAGCAAGAAAGCGCCGTTGCTCGCCTCGGGTTCTCATGCCACTGCGGTCGCCGTGAGCGGCGGGAGCGATTGAGACGGCGACTAAGCGGGGCGGTGGGTGACGGGCATTTAATGCGTGCGGACACCGTTGCGAGATCGCGGATGGGACAAGGCGCCGCGCGCCACGCTCGGCTACGCCATGGCATGCCGCGCGAAGCGAGAGGAGGACGACGACGCACACCGTCCGATTCGCATCAAGGGTGAGAACACGATCGCGATGAAACGGCAAGACAAACGCCCACCGTCCGATTGAAATCCAACTACCGAGCATCAAAGGGCAACGGCGAGTTGTCCGATGCATACGCCACGAACGCGAGCCGTCCGATTGAGATCCAACGGTCGAGCGCTGCGCCCGATTGACCGTGCGGTACGAGTTAGTTGACTCGACCGAGTCGGTTGGCTCGAGCTAGTCGACCGCGCCCGAGAACAGTGCAAACCCATTAGGTTTTGATTTTTGAACTGAAACTTTGAGAATTTAATTGAGGCATCAAATCAACTCCAAAATTTATGAAATTTTAACTGGAGCTTGCTGACTTAATGATTATCCTTCCATAAAATTTCCAGAGGAGTTTGTGCACTGGAATTTTCTCAAGAAATTCCAGAAGGTTAAAGCAGAGGTTTGACCAAGGTTTGACTTGCCTCTAAAATATTTCAAATAATTTCCAAAATTATGAAATAATTCAGAGGTGTTACTAAACCACCCTAGAACCAGGAAAATTATTTCAGGGTTTGACAAAAGATTTGACCAAGGAGGTTGTTAACTTGATAAATGAGGCCTTTGATTTTTAATTTTCCAAAATTCTTTTACAAGAATTTGAGAAAAGTTTCAAAGCAAAGGATGATGGAAAAGTTTTAATTTACCCTCATTTTATTACATTTGAAACACAAGCCCAAAATTTGGGATGTTACAAACCTCCCCCTTACAAAAAATCTCGTCCAGAGATTTGGTTCACTCGAGAAAAGAATGAGGGTAGTGCACACGGAGGCGATCTTCTCGCTCCCAAGTAGCCTCGTCCTCGAATGGTTTGACCACTGAACTTTAAGGAACTTGATGGTCTTGTTCCTTGTTCTTCGCTCGTCTCCTCGAGTATGCGACAGGTGCTCGCGATAGGTCAAATCCTCCCGAACATCAAGAGTCTCCAACTGAGCTTCTCTGTTGGAACACGGAGGCACTTCTTTAGCTGGGACACATGGAACACATCATGTACCCCTGCAAGTGCAGCAGGCAACTCCAACTTGTAGGCAACAGCTCCCTTCTTCTCGATAACACGGTATGGACCGACATATCGAGGAGCCAACTTGCCCTTGACACCAAAGCGCGGTGACCCTTCGGAGGAGAAACCTTGAGATAAGCGAAGTCATTGGGCTCAAAGCTCAACTCACGACGACGGCGATCCGCATAGCTCTTTTGCTCGGATTGAGGTATGCGTGGCGATCACGAATGAGCTGGACTTGACCTCGGCCTCATTAATCGAGTCCGGGCCAAAGAAAGGTCTTTCACCGGTCTCAGACCAGTTCAACGGGGTTCTACACTTTCTCCCGTATAAGGCCTCAAATGGTGCCATGCCGAGGCGGCTTGAAGCGTTGTTGTAAGAAAACTCGCGAATGGCGGGCACTTCTCCCGGTGCTTCCCATAGGAAAGAACACACGCCGCAGCATGTCCTCTAAAACTTGGTTGACCCTCTCGGCCGACCATCTGTTTGGGGTGAAAAGTGAAATTGAAAGAAAGCGAGTTCCCATAGCCTCTTGCGGGCTATGCCAAAATCGAGGCGTGAGCATGAACCACGATCGACACGATCGTCTTTGGTACACCATGCAAACTCACGATGCGGGCTATGTAGAGATCCGCCGTAAGACCTACTCAAGGTCGGTCTTGACAGGAAGAAAATGAGCCACCTTAGTCAATCGATCGATGGCGCACCGGATGGCATCATTCTTCTTTGGGGACGAGAGGTAGACCGTGATAAAGTCCATCCCGACCGAATCCCACTTCCACTCGGAATTGGTAAAGGTTGAAGCGATCGGCGGATGCGATGTTCGGCCTTGACACGGCGACACACGTCGCGCTCTGCAACGAACCTGCGATCTCCTCTTCATTCGGGTCCACCAAAATCTCTCGCGAAGATCCCGGTACATCTTCGTGGCCCCGGATGAATGGATAACGGAGAATCGTGGGCTTAGCGGAGGATCAACTCCGCAACTCCATGCCCTTTGGAACTACGAGGCGTTTGCGAACCTCACGACACCAAGCTCATCTACGGAGAAGCACTTGGTGTTCCATTCTTGACATTTTCCTTGATGCGGTTCACTCCAACATCCGATTGCGGCGAACTTGATCCGATCCACCAAGGTTGGTTGTACAACCAAGGAAGCGAGGAACCATGCTCAACTAAACCCAAGTTGAGGATTTGGAACTCCTCGGAAGAGGGGCGATGCTCTGAAGCAACAATGCATTGCAGCGCGCTTGCGACTAAGCGCATCCGCAAGCGACATTGGCCTTGCCGGATGGTAGTGAATACCCATGTCATAGTCCTGATCAACTCCAACCATCTCCTTTGCGGAGGTTCAGTGCAGTTGGGTGAACAAATACTTTAGGCTTTTGTGATCGAATACACTTCACAGCGATTACGATTAAGTAATGTCGCCAAATCTTAAGTGCATGAATCACAGCCGCCAACTCCAAGTCATGGGTAGGATAGTTGAGTTCGTGAGGTCTCAATTGCCTTGATGCATAGGCCACTACCTTGCCTTCTTGCATAAGGACACAACCGAGGCCTCGGCGAGAAGCGTCACAAAAGATATCGAAGCTTCGACGGACATCGGGAGAACAAGAGCGGAGCGGTGGTCAATCGCTTCTTAAGTGCTTGGAAACTTTCCTCGCAATCAGCGACCACGAGAACTTCTTGTCCTTCTTGAGCAACTCCGTCATAGGCCGCTATCTTGGAGAAGTTCTCGATAAGCGGCGATAATATCCCGCTAAACCAAGAAAACTCCGAACCCGGTGGCCAAAGTGGCTGACTCGAGAAAGCACGTCACGACCTTGCTAGGATCCACGCCTACGCCTCTGCCGAAAGAATATGGCCTAAGAAGGCTACTTCCTTCAACGAGCGCGCACTTGCCGAACTTTGCATACAAGCTTGTGCTCGCGGCTTGCCCAACACAAGCTTCAAATGCTCGGTGTGTTCCTCATCACTCTTGGAGTAGATAAGGATATCATCGATGAAGACCACAACGAACCTATCCAAATACTCCATGAACACCGAATTCATGAGGTTCATGAACAAGGCGGGGGCATTGGTTGTCGAATGACATGACGGTATACTCGTACAAACCATAACGAGTAGAAAAAGCGAGTCTTTGGAATATCCTCGGTCGAATCCGAACTCGATGATATCCCACTCTCAAATCAATCTTGAGAAGACTCGAGCCCAGTTAATTGATCGAAGAGGTCATCGATGCGGGGCAAAGGGTATTTGTTCTTTACCGTGACTTCATTAAGTGGACGGTAATCAACGACATCGCAGCGTCTTGTCCTTTTTCGACAAAGATTGCCGAGCATCCCCAAGGAGATGAGCTAGGCGGATGAAACCCTTCTCTTGAAGCTCTCCCGGTGCTTCTTCAACTCCACCAACTCAATTGGATCCATCCGTAAGGCCTCTTGAAATCGGGCGATGCAGGGAACCAACTCAATGACAAACTCGAGGTCTCGAACTGGTGGCATCCTCGAAGGTCGTCGGGAAGACATCAACGAAGTCACATACCACGGGACTTCACTAATATCTAGAGTCGGCTTCGCCGAGTGCGAAGAGATGCGGACCTCGCAGCTCGACGAAAAGCGAAACTCGCCGCGGAAGGACTAGTGAGGTAGATGAGTCTCCTAGCGCAATCAATTTGTCCCATGTCTTTGAGACAACCAATCCATGCCTAGGATTACATCTAAGCTCGCCGACCAGAAGGAGGATAAGGTTTGCCAAGAATCCTACCCCTTCTATCTCAACAGGACATCCTACACTCAGTTCAGCTCTCAACTCCAACCGGGAGAGCGAATGGCAGCGGGACCAACAATGGAGTAAAAGAAGACCTCCCACAGTGAAAAGACTCGAAACAAGCGAATGAGATGCGCTGAATCAAATAATATCAGAGGTGGAAAGAGTTAACAGAAGGGTACCCAACACGGCGTCGGGTGCCTCTGTGCCTCCTCGCGGAGATGAGGTTGACGCGCCACTACCCACGCCTTGGGTAGCGGGGACAACCTTCCGATCACGGGAGAACCACCTCCTGCCGCGTCCTCCATTAGGACGAGGGCCGCTCCGATCTGTTAGGGCAACTATTGGCATAATGCCCCTCGGTTGCATGAAAGCAAGTGACCTGCGGCCGGATTGCGGGGCCACCTGCCGTTCGCAGCGCCGTGATCGGGCACGGCTGCGGAGGGCGGGAGCTGGTCTTGGCGGCCTCGGTGGTAGTGAAGCCACAGAGCGGGCTCTGGGTAGGCCCGACACGAGGACGCGAGAGGCCGGCTGTGCGGACCATTGGGCCTCCCACTTGCGCTTGCGGGACTCGCGCCGCGCTGCGCCTTGTGCTCTGCAACAATGGCCTTGTCCACCAAGGCACGAAAGTCGACAAAGTCCACAATGGAGAGCTGTCTTGCGCTCCTCGAGACAAACCCTCCATGAACTTCTCCCGGCCTCATCGGTAGCCACCTCGGAATGGAGCATAACGAGCCAAGTGGTTGAACTCGCATGTACTCCATCATCGACTTACGCCCTTGCTTGAGCGCGAAACTCCTTCTTCTTGAGCCTTCATCAAGCGGCGGGGATGTGAGCTCGGCGGAACGCCGTCCGAACTCATCCCAAGAGGCGGTGTGGCGGCGGTGCATGGCCAAGAAGTTCTCCCACCGGGAGAGCGCCTGAAGGCGATGGGAGGCAAAGAGTGCCTTGTCTGGTCGGGCCGCGAGCAGCGTCGAAGCTTACGCTCAACTTTGCGCAGCCGATCATCCGCGTCAAAGGGTCTTGGACACGGAAAACGTGGGGCCGAGTGCGAGAAACTTCGGCCAAACCCCACGAGATCGATGTCCTCCCGCTTTGCCCAGTCACGAGGCACCGGCAAGGCGGAGGTGTTGCGCGCAATAACATCCAGCCAGACCCTCCGTCCTCTGAGCGGTTGCGCTCTATCCAAGAAGGACCTCACCATGGTCGGAGGAGGCGAAGCTCCTCATCAAACCAGTGCACGACCCACGGCCGCCACGAGTACCTCGACCATCTCGCTTCAAGAAATTTAGGTTAGAAACCAAAACACTAATACTAGAAGTTGATGAAAGCGAAAAGCTAACGATTAGAGGAATGAGACATCACCCTAACCAAAGCCAAAAACAGCAAGTAACAACTTTAAATGTTTCCAAAGAAGCTCCAAAAAGGAAACATTAAACCAAGCTCAACTTCTCATGCCATTAACCCGTATTGAATGAGCGAGCAATGGTTTGAGAAGATAAAATTTCAGCACAATACCATAAGTCTAACACTACTCAAAAGCAAGTTTAAGGTGGTAAGAATAGTGTTAGATACTTAGCTAACTAGTAGCACATCCTATCCTTTTATTCCCACAAGTTTTAATTGATTAACCCTCATTTTCTACCCTATTTAGAACCTTTGAGCCTGCTGTCAGGAAATTGAATGCTCGCTGTCAGTTTGCATCCAAGCCTCCTAGCCGAAATCTTCAACTCGGAGCTTCAAAATCTTGTAGAGGCGGCTAACACTTCAATTTGCCAAACTCATTGGTTCCCAAAACCCAGTCTAAACGATAATGACTATCTTTTGAGAGAAGGAAAGGGAGAACACCTTTTAAAACTCAAATTAGAGCAAGATGAGAGAAAAAAGCTAAGATAGGTAAGAAGTAAAATCTGAGAACTTACTTAAGCTTTCATAAATCATTTGATGCTTTGAAATTAAGTTTTTCCAAAATATCCTAAAGACGATCAAGCTTGGGTTACCACGGTCGGAATGGCTCTGATACCAACTTTGTGAGGACCCCGGTTTATTGGCATGTTTGTTTAACCATCCACTTGGTCCTAACGGTACAAATCAAATAAACCAAGCCTCGAGATATGTATACTTCCCGAGTGCAGTATACACACCTTACAAAATCATGCATCAATCCCATTCATACACATAGAGCGAAGCAAAGCAACAACTTAAAGACATAGATAATATAAAGAGAGTTATTACAAAAGAGAGGCCGACTGCCAAAAGCCATACAAATAAGTAAATACACAGCGGAAGCAAAATGGCCATAAGATGGCGATAAACAAAAGCCAATCGGTGTGCCTTTACCCACAAGGCAACCAACCGGACCGCCAAGCTAATCGTCCCAGACGGCGCCGCAACACAACTCACAAAAGTGAGGCCCTTGGGGCTCACCTTCTTCCTCTGCAACAATTAATATTAAGCAAAGCGGATGAGTACAAAACTTGTTTTTGTACTGCAAGACCGACGTGTGAGATAACAGAACTATAATTAACTACATGCAAACTTTATTTAAGTGGATGAGGCTCTGGACTTATTTTCAGCATAAAGCAAGTTTTCATTTGCAATAGGGTAATAGATTCAAAGCAAGTTTGCAATTAACTTTTATGGTTCAAATAAAAGAGAGACAATAATAACAATAGATAGATGACAACACCAACCTAGAAGTGACTAACCCATAGTCACCACAACCATAACATGAAGTACCCTTCATACCACCCATGTCAAGTTTAAATTTTTAAAAGGTTGTAGTCTAGTTCTTGCGACCTTACAAGCATGTCCATAACCTAGGGCGAGGCTATTCGAATAGTTTTAACCTGCAGGTGTACCAATGTACCCACACGATAGACCACCTTTCCACCAGCCACGGTTAGCACACTTCCTTTGGTATGCAGGCATGGCTAAGTCTAACAAGACGCTTTCCAATGGACGATGCTAATTAAGAGCCGCAACCCACGGGAGAAGGACACATTAGACAGCCTAACCGGTCTGCTAATGCTCCCCTCCAAACACCACACACAAGAACACACCCACCAACCAGCTCATAATTAGCACCTCCCAAAGTACTTAGTCAAGAGAGGTTCCATATCCCCTCGTGTGGTTGTACGCACAAGCGCTTGGCTTAGTGACACAAGTAACTCGGTCCTTGGGGACTTAGGCACCATTCCACACACCCAGAGATCACATCAACATACCATTGTGCCCAAGTCAAGATATAGTTTTGTTTTCGGCTTTTGATTTGTAAATCAATAAAACACAAGGGTTGGACATAATGGAGTAGTATAAGTAGTTGTGTGATCCAGATCACCGACTAAGTCGATGATCGCCCAATACTACCGATAACTAGGCATGGCTAAGCAATATTCATTCGTAATCTACTAAGTGATAAGAGTTCATCCATCGAACTCTAACCACAGCAAATAACCTAGGCTCAGGTAGTAGAGGATAACCATTTACCTACAGATTTTGCAACTAGAGGTCTAACTAATCAATTTAACAACAAAATAGCAATGCATACATAGAAGTTAAACAAAATATTAGACTTTAAAAGTAATGGGATTAATGGGAAATGATCAAACTGCTTGCACGCTTGTTGTGGCTCAATTTGTTGCGGAGGGTCGTTCTGGGGTTACTGAAATGTCGAACCCTAAGCGAAAGAGCGAAAACAACCAATAAGACGAGCAACACTTAAACAAAGGAGCAAGCAAAAATTATCCAAATGCGACAAAATTCATACACAATGTAGAATAGGAATAAACCTAGACATAGGAACTGGAAAAACCTAATTTGGATTTGTGGTGCAAAAGATATTCTCTAAAAACCTATTTTCTGGTCATAATTAGCATCTGTAGCAAAAATATTTTCTAGAAATATTTTGGAGCTGAAATTTTTAGGGTAGCTACCTACTGGTATAGTGATAATCCATATGAAATTTCAGCTCATTTGGAGTTATATTGAAAGAGTTATGATTTGTCTAAATTGTTTAGGGTATTAAACTAAAATATGATCCTTATGATTTCTAAAAACAGTAAAGTTTGTGAAACCAATTTTCCTAGCAAATACACTATCAGGGGAAGCTAGCACAATTGGATTCATACAAAAATGATCTATAGATTAAAAGTTATGCATTTTACAAGTTTGCTAAAGTTCTGAAAAACAGTATTATGTTCACTTGTTTACTATTTTTGAAAATGGTATTCCAGGTTTGATCATGGTCTACAATTATTTTTACATTTAAGTTCAAGTTATAAGGAAGCTAACGAAATTGGAATCATCCAATATGGAGCTAAGATGACAAAGATATGAAAATGACAAGACCCTAATGTGATACTGACTTCTGGACTTAGCACTTTCGGGGATTTTCCTAACACCCGGAGACGTGGACGATTGAGAGCCGTCGATCTCCGATCGGACGTCCCGATTGAACCACGCTAACGCGCTTGAAACGCAGCGTGAGGCGAACAGAGGCGTGGACCGTCGATCTCAAGATGGGCGGCTCACAACAACGTGACACAGCGCCGCAAACAAATCTAACGAAAATCCCGCCGCAGATCTAGGGATGGCGGCGCTGACAGGCCACGCCACGCCGCACGCGCTGGCGCGCCCGACAGCGAGCCCGATGGCTTCACGCGCAAACGCCGGCGACCAAAAGCACGCACGCGGCGAGTGAATGCGGAAATGGGTGCGCGATGGCGTTGCGCGCCCTCTCGTACCACCCACACCGCGGTGGTGGACGAGCGGCAGCGCGACGGCGGCGCACGGTAAAAGATGGCAACGACGACAAGCGACAAGGAGCTCGCGGCGGTTCATTCAGCGGTGCGAGCATCTAGGGGCTACGAGGAGCTACCGAGACGCGAGGTGCGGAGGTGGTCGGGCGACTCCGCGACGGTTCTCGCGACGGACGAGAAGGCGGCGTGGGAGCGGACGGCCCGAGCAAAACCAACCACACCGCGTCATCAAGATGGATTCCAAACGACTCCGAGGATGCTACGAGCAAGGAATCGGAGGAGGAGGACTCACCGTGCCGAGGCGAAGAAAGGTGCTCGCGGCGATTTGGGAATCAAAATCTCGCGCTCCCGTTGAAGCAACTTTGAAATGGAGTGGGGTTAAGCACCACCGAGGGTGAGGAAGCAACAGAGGCAAGAAGGGAGCCAAGAACCACCGAGCACCGTCGCGACGGAGCTCCAAGCTCGGCAATGGCGGAAATGGGCGCTGGGTTGTCAGGCTCGCTCAAGCTTAGAGGTGCAAGAGAGAGCGGGGAGAGGAAAGGAAGCCAACGGAGGTGACCGGGGGCTTAAGTAGGCCCGAGAAGCAAGAAAGCGCCGTTGCTCGCCTCGGGTTCTCGCTGCGCATTGCGGTCGCCGTGAGCGACGGAGCGATTGAGGCGACGACTAAACGGGCGGTGGAGTGCGGGCATTTAATGCGCTGCGGACACGTTGCGAGATCGCCGGATGGGACAGGCGCTGCGCGCCACGCTCGGCTGCGATGGCGCTGCGCCGCGAAGCGAGAGGAGGACGACGACGCACACCGTCCGATTCGCATCAAGGGTGAGGCACGATCGCGATGAAACGGCCGCGCACAAGCGCCCACCGTCCGATTGAAATCCAACGGCGAGCATCAAAGGGCAACCGAGTTGTCCGAATGCATACACGAACGCGAGCCGTCCGATTGAGATCAACGGTCCAGAGCGCGCTCGATTGACCGTGCGATGCAGCTTAGTTGACTCGACCGAGTCGGTTGGCTCGAGCCCGAGTCCCGACCCGCGCCGAGGAACAGTGCAAACCCATTAGGTTTTGATTTTTGAACTGAAACTTTGAGAATTTAATTGAGGCATCAAATCAACTCCAAAATTTATGAAATTTTAACTGGAGCTTGCTGACTTAATGATTATCCTTCCATAAAATTTCAGAGGGTTTTGTGCACTGGAATTTTCTCAAGAAATTCCAGAAGGTTAAAACAGAGGTTTGACCTGTTTGACTTGCCTCTAAAATATTTCAAATAATTTCCAAAATTATGAAATAATTCAGAGGTGTTACTAAGCCACCCTAGAACCAGGGAAAATTATTTCCCAGGGTTTGACAAAAGATTTGACCAAGGAGGTTGTTAACTTGATAAATGAGGCCTTTGATTTTTAATTTTCCAAAATTCTTTTACAAGAATTTCAGAAAAGTTTCAAAAGCAAAAGGATGATGGAAAAGTTTTAATTTACCCTCATTTTATTACATTTGAAACACAAGCCCAAAATTTGGGATGTTACACTACACTTCTCTAAGTCTCATCATTCCAATTCCACGTATGCACCTTTCAAAGCTAGATGCTGGAAGTGACTTAGTGAATAAATCTGCAAGATTTTCACATGATTTAGTATGCAGTACTTTGATTTCGTCCATCTTTTGCATTTCATGAGCATAGAATAACTTGGGGTTGATATGCTTTGTGAGAGGACTC
The DNA here is from genome assembly GCA_036346255.1 of Ampelocalamus luodianensis. Lineage (NCBI taxonomy): Eukaryota > Viridiplantae > Streptophyta > Magnoliopsida > Poales > Poaceae > Ampelocalamus > Ampelocalamus luodianensis. Next base: position 42,724,727 of record CM070624.1, read on the forward strand.
TTCACATAACCCATCTACACTTGTGCAACACAAGCTGCATTATCTTCATAGATAATAGTGGGGGTTTGTGCGGTATTCAATCCACATGACTGCTGGATGTGGTAAATCATCCGCCAAAGCCAAAAGCATTCACGTGCGGCCTCATACAGTGCTATAATCTCTGAGTGGTCCGTCGAAGTCGATACCATAATTTGTTTGGGCGATTTCCATGAAATTGCAGTTCCACCACACAGAAAAACATAGCATGTTTGCGACTTAGCTGTATGCGGGTCTGACAGGTACCCGGCATCTGTATAGCCAGTTATTGTTAGGTCTTGGTTCTTTCTGTAGAACATACCAAGGTCTTTACTTCCTTGAAGGTATCAGAAGACGTCCTTTATTCCCTGCTAATGCCTTTTGGTAGGTTCTGCACTATACCTTGCTAGAAGGTTCACTTCAAATGCAATGTCCAGTCTAGTACAGTTTGTCAAATACATGAGTGCTCCAACTGCACTCAAGTATGGGAATTCCGGTCCCAGTACTTCCTCCCCCTCTTCTCTAGGTCTGAACGGGTCCTTGTCTTGCTCCAAGGATCTCCCGATCATTGGCACTTTCGAAGGATATGCCTTTTCAAAGCCGAACCTTTCCAACACCTTCTGAGTGTAGGTTGATTGATGTACTAAAATCCCTTCAGGGGTATGCTCAAGCTGCAAGCCTAAGCAATATTTGGTTTTACCCAAATCTTTCATTTCGAACTCTGACTTCAGGTAAGAGCTTGCTTTTTCAATATCTTCCAAGATCCCGATGATATTCAGATCATCTACATATACTGAGATTGTGCAGAATCCATCCTGGGATCTTCGTATAAATACACAGGGACAATCCTCATTGTTCGTGTAGCCTTTCTTGCAGAGAAAGTCGCTTAAGCGATTATACCACATCCTGCCTGATTGCTTCAGTCCATACAGTGACTTTCTGAGTTGCACACTGTATAGATTTCTATTTGCTCTATCTTGGTTCGGAATAGGGATACCTTCATATAAATTTCCGAATCCAAGTTCCCATAAAGGTATGCAGTTACCACATCCATCAATTTCATTTCCAAATTCAGATTTACTACCATTGAGATTAAGTATCTAAAGGTAGTTCCGCCCATGACCAGGGAATAGGTTTCTTCATAATCGACTCCTGGTCTTTGAGTGAAACCTTGTGCAACAAGCCTTGCTTTATATCTTACAACTTCATTGTTTTCATTTATCTTTCGAACAAATACTCATTTATGCCCTACAGGGTGCACATGGGGAGGTGTACGGCTTACGGGCCCAAAGACCTCTCTTTTATTCAGAGATATTAATTTTGCTTCTATTGCCTTCTTCCAATCTTTCTAATCTGATCTTTTCTTGCATTCAGCGAGCGATGCAGGCTCTGGATCAAGATCAATGATTGTGGCAATTTTCTTTGCAAAATAAATGTCGACATTAGCTGTTGCTCTATTCATAGATTCTCCCGTGGTTACATAATTTATAGCTATTTCTTCATGGGGCGGTTCTGCTAATGCTTCTACTTGCTCACCGCTACTTTCAATTGCGGGGGTAAGTCCCTTTAGTTTTTCAGCTCCGATGTGTGCGCACACATCCATGCTGATGTCTCCCTCCGTGGGAATATTCAAATCCGGTATGCCCCTTGCTGAAGGTTCCATACCAGTGCCAGGTCTCAACTGGCTCCCCTTCTGATTCTGGGGAACTTCAGTGATCGGCTGTGACAACTCCTTCTTATCCTTTTTCGCCAGGCGTCCCCGGTTACTTGGGATTCGAGGGGCCGGAGTTCTCGTCCTTTTATTCTGAGGCCTCTGGACGGGATTAGGGATACCTTCTATTTTCTTTGGTATTTCAACCCTCTGCTGTGCATTGCGTGTAGGCACATGCGACTTGGTCACGCTCTTCAAATCACTAAAGTGGTCAGGCAGTTGATTCGCTAATGCTTTATCTTCTGGACTTCTCTGTCTGCTTCACTAGTGCGTGGGTCATGTGCATTAATTCCTGTGGCTTGCCACATTATTTCCCGGCATTTTTCATCAAGAGGTTGATTTCCTCCCCCTAATGACGGGAAACTATCCTCATCAAATATGCTATCGTGGCTGGTCAGTATGCAAATCTCCAGTCATCGGGTCCAGATACCTGATTATGGATGCAGTCTCATAACCAACGTATATCCTAGACTTTCGGAGAGGGTCCATTGCAGTTCGCTGCGGTGGTGGTATAGGTACATAAACCTTGCAACCAAACCTTCGGAGATGAGAGATTTTCGGTGTTGACCCTTGCGCTAGTTGCATAGGTGAATGGAAGTTGTATGCCGACGGTCTAAAATTGATGAGAGTTGCTGCATGCAGGACTGCGTGTCCCCAACACGTAGTTGGTAAATTTCAATTCTATAAAAGCAGTCGGGCAATGAATTTAATTCTTTTAATCAATGCCTCTGCTAGTCCATTCTGAGTGTGGACATGTGGTACCGAGTGCTCAACGGTAATTCCCATTGCCATACAATAATCATCAAATGCCTTTGAAGTAAATTCTTCGGCGTTGTCCATTCTGATAGACTTCACATGATGATCAGGGAAATTATTCTTTATTTTAATTATTTGCGAAATCAGCTTTGTAAAAGCATAGTTTCTCGTAGACAATAAGCATACATGCGACCATTTCGATGAAGCATCGATGAGCACCATAAAGTACCTAAATGGCCTTGACAGGGGCTGAATAGGACCGCAAATATCTCCCTGGATTCGGTCCAAGAATGCAGGGATTTCATCCTTCACTTTCAGAGGAGAAGGTCTGGTAATTAATTTCCCGGTGGCACATGCAGGGCACACAAAATCTTCTGAATTCGGGAAATTCTTTACATTGATATTATGTCCCTGAGAATTGTTAATTATATTTCTTATCATTCTAAGACTGGGGTGGCCTAATCTATCATGCCAGAGACAGAAAAGTTCAGAGCTTCTAAAAGATATTTTCAGGACAGTATAGGCTGCAGGTGCCCTAATATGAGTGTAGTATAGACTAGATTCGTATGAAGGAAGTCGTTCTAATACCCTTTTTCTATTTTCTTCACGCTTTGTAATGAGCAGGTATTCCTTACCATACTCTTCTTCAGTCTCTACATGGAGACCGTTAGCGCGAATGTCTTTAAAACTTAAAAGAGTCATAGTCGATTCCGGGTACAACAAAGCTTCTTCAATGACCAATGTCGTGCCCATCGGGAGTATAATCGTGGCTCTTCCTGAGCCTATTATATAAGTATCGCTGCCAGCGATTGTCGTAAGACTACCAGCATTCTTGCTGATCGACTGAAATTTTTTTGTCTCTCTCAATATGGTATTTGTTGTGCCACTATCTGCTAAGCACACTTCCTCCATAGGACGCCACACGCGTTCTGATATATAAAGTATTTATTAATATAGAGTAGTAAACAATCCACACACAAAATACTTCAAACAGAACAAACTTGCTATTTATTGATACGGGAAAAGTCTTGCTGGACACATCACAAGAATTTATTGCAAATGCTCCTCTAGAGCTTACAACATTTATTCAAAAATTCAAAGTTCTATGATAAACATAAACTGCAAATGACTATAAAACTAAGTGCCATGCATGTACTAGATCGTATCAGCGAAGTATGAAGAAACTTCGGCCTGAATCTGGTCTATTTCTATCTTCTCTTCTTCGGCAACTACAGCTACAGCCGCTGCAATGTCCAAAGAAGGAGTGATGGGAGCTACTGCAGGACTGTCCACATCCATAGGTGTGGCCAATGACTGTGGGTCTTCTATGCCTGCGATGGCGAGGTGCGTCTCATGATGTCATTTGCCCTTCTTCTTTGCCTTGAAAGCATCAATCACGTGCTGCGGTTCACGGCATACACGTGACCAATGTCCCCAAGTGCCGCATTTGTAGCAGTTTTGGTCCTGCTGGCCATAGGGCTTCTCATCGCGCTTCTTTTGTTCGCCTTTCTTGGCTTGAGCATTCTGCTTGGTCTTATGACTCATGACTTTACCCTTCTTGCCTCTTTGCTTCGAGTGAGGCTTTCTCACCTTGTAGCTGCTAGCGTTGACTTCATGGCCAACTTTGCTACTAGGTGGCTGTGAGACGTAGTTCTTTCTGAGAACCTCATCTTGAGCTTCCGCAACTTACATAATATCTATCAGTTCGGCGTATTCCTTGTAGCCATCCTAACGGTAGTTGCGTGCGAATTGCACCACATTTGGATGAAAGGTAGAGAGGGTTTTCTCAATCTTCTCCGCATCTGTGATTACTTTACCACAAAGCTGAAGATTTGTACAAATTCTGTGCAAAGCAGAGTTGTACTCCCCCACGGTCTTGTAGTCAAGAAACGCAGCGAGTCCATTCTCGCTCGCCTGAGGTAGGATGGTGTACTTTCCGAACCGTTTCTTGTGGCGGTCCATAAGGCCAGTGCGCTCTTCTCTGCCATATACTCATTCTTGAGAGTTAGACAAAGATGATGTCTGAGGAAATGAAGTGCTTGATCATTCTCCTCAGCAGTTGGAACGGCATCCTGCGAGGCGCCGAGTCCAATAGCAGCACGGAGCTTCTTGGCTCCAAGTACGATCTCGATATCTGATGCCCAAGTCAAATAATTTTGGCCATGCTGGGCCAGCTCCTCGAACTCCCGATTCGTAATTCCAGTCATCTGCATATTCATGCAAGAGGTGCATAAGATTACTGCTGGTAATGTGCATAAAACGGTTGCAAGAATTCTCATAATGTTCCCGTATTTTTCTACGCATTTTTCAAGATTTACTGCTATTTTCAATGATTAAAAGTAATATAAACAATTACAGATAATCAAAACAGTAAAAAAAATTGCATAGAAATAATAATAACAAGAATAAACAGACCTCAAACTTCAAAAATATGCACACAAAAAAGGATTCCATAGGCCCTTTTCTGCTAAAAAAGGACTTTTCGGCGAAACCTGTAATTTTCAGGGGTTAAAACGCGAGATTTCAGTTCAGAGAAAAAATTTCTTGTAATTTCTAGAAGTTCTGAGGGGTTTTTCGCAAAAATCAAAACTTTTCCACCGTGCCCCCCCCCTTCTTTTCTTGTTCCACCGGCTGCCCCCTTCTTCCCTTTTTTTTCTTTTCACCGGTCGGCCCAGCTATTTCCGGCCCAAAAGGCTGGCCCATTCGGCCGTTTCAAAGGGACATGGAGGTAGGGTTTCTAACCCCCTGTTCACCCGGCATGGCGCGTTGGCGGGCGGCGGGTGGGCTCGGTGGCGAGGCGGGCGCGGGGACCGTGGTGGATCGACGGCAACGCGGGGCGACGGGCCGACAATCGATGGCGGCGCTGGCTGGCGCAGGGGGCGGCGAAGCAGGCGGGCGGGGCGGCGTGGTGGCAATGCGACGGCGGCCGGCACAAGGCGAAGCGGCGCGACACACGGCGGCGGCGGAGTGGGCGTGGCGATCTTGGGGCGCGGCGCTCGCGCGGGGCAGCGAGCGAGTGAAGCGGCCTTGTTTCTTTGCTTCCTCTTTTTTCTTTCGAGTAATGCATGGCGGCGCCATCACGCAGACGGCCACAAACGTCGCGGCGACCGGCGGCGGTGCGCGCGGCATTCTTGGCCGATGGCGGGCGGATCGCGTGGCCTCATGCGCGAGGCGGTGGTCGGGCGGTGATGGCGGTGCCGCCACATGCGGGTGGCACGCGGCTGACCGGCGACGGCGCGGCCGTACGGGGCTGTGCCGGCTGTTTTTTTTTTCTTCTTGCATGCAATGTAATGTAATGGGGTGTAATGCTGGATTGCAACGGAGGCGCGGCTACATGCCGATATGTGCATGCTTGCCGCGTGCTGGCGGCGTTGCTCTGTCGTTGCCTCCGTAGCGATGCGTGATGGCGGACTATGCCGACCGGTAACGTATCGCGAGGTAGTGACAGCCGCTTGCAGACAGTACCGTGCACATGGTGCCTTTCATGCGATTGCATCTACTACCTACGGTACAATCATCATCTACTCTTTCATGCAATCCACCGATCGGCTTGGCCAGCGACTTCAAGTCGGCTCGCGGTAGATTAGAGCGGATTTGCACCGTAGGAAACCAATCTAGAAAGCCAAATTTGCAGAATTGAAAGCAATCTAGAAAAACGATTCAATCTACGAGTGTCGTTCATCGACGGTTACCTTTTCGATGCGAGGAGAGTCGATCGTGCTGATAACGTGTTGAGGAACCGTCGCTGGCAAGTCCAGTCCGAGCGATTACCTCGTAGACAAATAGAGAATCGTAAGAACGATGGAAGAACGCAAAAACCAAACAAGAGATGAACACAGATATGAGAGGGGACTGCATGCTTCTCTTTATTGCTCTTTCAATAATGAACATGTACATTGGTCGGGGTCCCCCTCTCCTATATATAAGCTATGGTGTGGATGAGGTGCCCACATGAGTCAGGACTCCTGGCCGGACCCGGTTTCTTAACAGTTCCATGGGTGTTCGTTGACAACTTTTGATCATGCCTGTGAGAAGGTCGAGCTTAACTTCCGGGGTCTCCACATAGTCTAACCCAATAGTCCGTTTTCGTCTAGACCGTTCAACTGGGTCCGTTTTCGTCTAGACTTGATGACTAGGAGTTGAAATTGGGCCGCCCAGATAGTCCGTTTGGACCGGACCATCCAACTAGGTTAACTCATTTGCACCACCTTTGGGAAATTGTCCGACCCAAACGGGCGAATGGTCCAATCCGACCCGATTGTCCAACCTCAACAAGGACTGCTCAATTTCCACTTAGACGGCCCTACCTTCACACGAGGAGCAATTATCCTAGAATTGCATGTGGGCGTGGAAATACCTGTAATTTGTATGTTAGCATTCATTATGTTTGGCTGTTGTTTCATTGATGTCAATACTTGTTTCACTAATAGTGGTACTTATTTTAATTACTTGGATTATTTTGGTAGTTATAATACACCATTCATTGCTACTAAAATCATGTATTACAAATAGCGAAATAACTCAATAATTAAAACAAGTATTGAAATCAATTTAAAAAAGTACAAAAATCATGAAAGCAAGTGCCAAGGAGAATTAAAACCACAAAAAAAAAAGCACATACATACAATCTAGAGGGTATTTACAAGTCAATTTAACTTAGAGGACAAATAAATGAAAATGAGACATATAAGGCAAATTGAAAAGGCAGGTAACTTTCAAGGTGTTTATAGATCCCCCCACCCCAAAAAAAAAAACAAAGACCAATAGCTGACATGCTCCAACATTACAATACGAACATTCTCTCTTGTTGAATTCTAACTCAACATACATTTATTTCACGTCGCGACACATATGCCTACAAAACATATTATTCAACTTCAAAATTTAATGAACAGCTCAATCGTATACTACAATTCGCAGTCTCCCTAAAATTACAGCGTCGAACCGGTCATAATACATCACAGAACTTCAAAACAAGGATGGCCATACTGGACCACTTTAAAACAAGAACACGGGTTCACCAGTGGTATTGCCAATTGTAACCCCTGCCAGTATCCTTCTCGAACTCGTGGCAGCAAGAATTTAACACATCCAATCAACACATCAACCATCGGATGGGGTCCAAAAGCAATTGATGCCTCAAATAATAGAGATGACCGCAAGAACAAGTTTTATGAATAATGATTGACTCAGATCAGCTACGATCAATTACCGCCGAGCAGTATCCTTCTATATATGTACTTTAAGAAAAACAGTTAGCATGCACATTGAGTTGGATGTGTTGGTACCATTTGATCAACCAAGGACCTTCCTGACTTCCTCAACAAACTGCACTCTCATAGAGGGATCCATCTGCACAGGTATCCAAAGAAGAACGTGTCACAAGTCAGAAGATGGTATAGTAAAACAAAAAGGATATGTTTTAGAATCACACAAAGAAAAGTATCTAGCAATGTGAAACAAAAATACGAATTCATACAAAAGTACTTGGTAGTTAGGCAGCGTATAGCACCATTTTACCCACCCTCAGCAAGTGGATTAAAACAAAAGGCAGTAAAAACTACGCATGCTTACCTTATCTAGTAGCATGGCAAGACCCTGCGGCAATGCTTGTAGGTCTGAGCTGGAGTCTGCAACATCTGAGAGCAATTGTGATACCCTTTGAGCCCTTAGACCTTTGATATACTCCTTATAGTTTTCTGGGTTGTCCTTCCAAGCAAGGAAAGCATCGTCATTATCCCATTCAGTGCTTCCTGCTTCAGCTGCCTGAGAAGCCAAGTACCATTTCTTGATCAGCTCCATTGCTGATTGGTGAGAAAACTGCTCGCCTGCCACACATCTAATTTCTTTTGCAAGAACATCCTCTGAAATCCTCCTCCATAATCTCTTATAGAAGAAAAACCGTGATTCTTCCCAGTCTACAACTTTCCTAATCACACCTTTAGCAGCCATTCTGAGGGCCGTGTCGTGCAATTCAGCAAAACGTATTGCGATCTGGGTGTATAAAGGCATCAACTGTTTCGTACGAGCCTCTATACTCTTCTGAAGGGATTCTATGTCAGATAGACTTTCATTTCCATGCTTTGCTGTTTGTAGTTTTGCTTTCAGATTTATCAACTCTGGGTCAAGCCTACCCATGCAGTCTTGGAGTTCCTCTGACCTGAACTTGATTTCAATTAACCCTTGAGGTTCGAGAACATTGCCTTTTGCAGTTCTCTCGGCATAACACTCAATGCGGTCTGGATTTATCTTGCTATCAACCACAACCCAAGCCCCACCACGTAGCTCTCCAGCCATGGGAATATATACAAAGGCAGGCTGATTGTATGTCCTAAGGTTCTCAACAATTGTGGACCCAGCCTGAAGAATTCCTTCAAAAAGATCTCTTTGCCCACCAGAGAAGCCTCTCCAGTTAGCAAGGATGAACAGAGGTAATCCTTCACGGTTGAAGTCCAGCAATGCCTGAGCTGTCTTAGTTGCAGAATCTGGAAACCACACTTGGCCAGCACGAGGAACAGATCGCTCATGGGAATCAATCTGACCCGGGTCAGCAGGGATGAGCTGCATCATGGTCTGTGTTTCCACAGCTATGACACCCACAGGAATCCCTCCAAGCTTTGCTCGGCCAGTAACCACCGTTTTTGCCCATCCTTCAAATGTCTCCACAAAGCTGTCTTTGTCAAACATACCACCCAACCAATTCCCTTGGCTGTCATCAACACCACGGATGGCTGCACGAGGATCGCATGTGTTCTCAGGGATGTATGCAACAGGTCTGTCGGGTGGGTCCAAAGGTTTTGTAATAGGAAGAGGTCCACCAATGTAGGCAGGAACATAGCTGAGCCACCTCAATATATTAGAAACACCTTCAAGGTCATCTGAAACAGTCAGATGGACAACACCATTTGTCGCCATGATGTTGGGACCACCCAACTGCATGTGGGAACTGTACACTTCCCGCCCAAGAAGCTTGTTCAGGGCAGAAAACCCTGTTAAAATAATAGGCTGGTCTAGACGCTGTATGCACCGTATGCCAAGTCTAGCAAGATAGGCTCCTATTCCAACAGTCCGTCCAGTCACAAATGTAAGTGTAAATGTCTCCTTGTATGCCCTAGAATAAGCACTGGCAATAGCAGCGCTTCCATGTATATTCTCCACACCAAGTCCATCCTCCTTGCCCACAACAGAATCAATAACCCACCTAATTTCACCACTATCCAGCTGCAGCTTGTGAGCTATAACAGAAGAGTCAATACGAGCATAGTCTTCTTCAGTCAGATAAATGTACTGAAACCCACGTTCAGGGCTGCCATCATCAGACCACCCTACACGGAAGCAAGATTTCACTTCATCTGCTATGCCAATCCGAGCACCAGAGTTTGCTGCCAAGTAGATAAGAGGAAGTTTCCTCTCACAAGCTAGGTTGGTAACAGCTTCAAAAAATGCATCTTCCCTTGGGCCAAATGATCCAGCTCTAAAAGTAATATCATTTGCAACAACAATAATCTGCCTGCCACTGGGAAATTCAGGAGTGGACATCTCCAATATCCAAGCTACCATACCAATGTCATTGAGCCCAGCAGGACGCTCCATGGGAATTAAAGGAGTGCCCCATGACCCATGCTTGTCAGCAAACACCAACTCCGTTGCTTTCACATAAAATTGGCTATTTTTACCATCTTTAGAAACACTAGAGGTGTTAGAGTACCATGAGTTCCTCAGCGCAGTTTCAAATGCCTACAGTTTTTGAGTTCTTATCAGCTAACACAATGCAGAGAGAGAGAAAGATAATGGTCAACTCACCAGTGGGAAATCATAGCAGTATGTCGTTCTGTTGTTCCTAGCAGAGCAACGTTTTAGATCAATAACACTCAAAGGCTGATATTGATTATTCAGTGCCACACCATGCAAAGGACCAGTTGACGACATGGTAGAATGGTATACTAATTTCTGTGATTCTGTATCTTCCACCTCCCGGTAGATCTAAAACCATTAAAAGCATATGTGCTTCAGAACAAAATAAGTTAAAATGAGTAAATGACATTCAAGCATTAATTCCCTAAATGAAGATCACTAGTTCTAGTTAATAAGGGCCATATGTGCACTTTGATTTTCATGTGCCATACAGAAAAAGAAGACAGTATTGGAAAAAAAACCTTACATCGACAGTGCAAGTGTGACTAGTAACATTGGTTGTTACAACTCTCCAGGTACCACTGGCAGGCCCATCGCAATCCAACTTAAGTTTCACCTCCCATTGGCATACAGACAGATGATGCATCCTTGCACCAACAAGTTCATGTATCTTCAGAGCCATTTCTTTCAATAGCGAGCATGTAGTAGCTTCATCTTGGCCAACATCCACAACTGTGCTCCTGAGTCAGATTTGAAGCTCATTTAGAAGGCAATCCTCAAAAGACATATGTTCCCAAAAAAGAATTATGTGCATACTTACCCTGAAACAGGAACGAGATCAAGAAGCTTTTGTTCTTTCAATATGCACAAATACATGTGAGAATGACCTGTCCTAATCGCATGAAGCTCCAATTCTTCTATAGCAGTGATCAGCGATCTTAATATGCTGCTCGATGTAAATGAGAGAGATTCCACAGCACTTCCTACTTCAACATTACCAACATGGCCTGATGTAAACTTGTTGCCTGCACTGGGTTGCCTGACTAGAGTTTGGAAAAATACCCTATGCAACATTTTGGGATTTTCAGTGTTTCTAAGTGTGTATATATGCCATTGCCGATCTCGTGATGGGGTATACTTCATTTCATTGTATCCTTTCACTTTCAACTTATCCTGTATCCACAATAGGCAAAATAAATACAAATAGTGAATAAAATAATCAAAGCATAACAATAAAGTATATAAAAACAGTTACAGACCAACTCAAGAAGTGCAGAATGAGGAGGCTCCACATGCCGGAGAATCATCTCTTCCTCATAACAAAGCCTTTCATCTGACCAGAGGAAGGTATGGCGCATTGGCATGCGTGCTCCATATCTTTGAATAATGCAACTTATAACCTTCACACCAGCAGCATGGAGATCACCTGTGACACTATTCTCCTTCAGTATCATGGTAAGCTTGTCTATCCTGTCAGCTTGATCATTATCACCACTGAAAAAATGGGTCAAATTAATTAAGGAATTCCAGCAATTACTAACTGCAGATATAACTCCTTGACACTAATATTACCCATGAACAGACCTGTCTTCAGTTTTATTCATTTGATTATCAGCACCTAACAAAGCAATGTGCATCATGTTGCCCTCAGAGCTCGCATAGTCTGATGTATCCATTAGAGCAGCTCCAATGGCTGTTGATGCAGATTCAAGCGACTTCAGAATGACCATAGCACCCCATCTCTTCTCACCAAGAGTGTCCCCTTGTCCATTTCTGATATCAGCATGCCCTTCAGGGAATTCCCATAAAGCAATAACACCAGATTCCTTCTGTTTTATCTGGATACTATCCTTCACAAGATGAGGCTGAAAAATATTATTCGCAAGTTAGCCAGCATACCAAGCAATAACACGTACTACAAGAAGTTCTAAAATCACATCTTTCCACACCTAGTTTCTGTAAGTTTTTTTTTAAATGATGAACATCTTGTTTCGTTAGGATGTTTATAGTGTATACTTCCCAGATGTGCTGAGGGAGTACAAAAAAAATTCAAAAAATGGTTCGTGTAATACCTGGTATAATCGAGATATGTATGTCTCAATCACTCTCTGCTGAACAGTTTGATCACCATAATCAAACAAAGAAATAAGTGCGTCTTCAACTGGAAGTGGAGCAGTGACTAAATCTTCCATTATCTCATGCATAGAGAGACCCTCCTTTTCCTCAGTAAACATCTCCAGCTCCGAAAGGTTCCTTGCAATGATTGTGCGGAGTTCACTAAGTTTGGTTTGTTCAAGAAGTTCGCTAGCTTTAAGGGCCAACTGTGTTTATTAAGATGAATGTAATTAATTAGACTAAGATATCAGAAGAAAAAAATTCAAATGCTTCTGTTATTTCAGAACATCATTGTCACCTTATAATAACTCTTATGATTGAGAGAAGCAAAGCGAATCAACTGATCCCTGTAGGCAGCAGGATTTGGATACACAAGATTCTCCATGAGTTTTAGTATCAGCTTAGTTTTGTTTCTCACACCCTACGAACAAAATCAAACTATCAATAAAAAAGATTGCTTCGCTAATCACTTGCACAGAATCATCAGACAATAAAGAAATTTACCTGGTGAGACAACACAATGTCTACAACCTTCTGTAGGTCTTTACTATGTTGAAGGCGCAGGCGTTCAATCACATCAGACTGCAAAATGGCATCACATCAGACTGCAATAATGAGTCAGAATGTTTCTAACGAATTCCATCTTAAGCCTTGTACAAATTATTTGCTACCCAACTCCCCATAAGATTATGAAGCAAACTATAATATGTGCATATCATCATCTGATATATGTTTCACATAACTAAAAGAAGGAAAAGGCTCAACATTTTTTTAATCTAGCTGATCTGTTCATTTTTGATATGTAAGATACCTGAATGACATCACTGAATAGTTCTTCAACAGAGAGATACTCCTCGAAAAGGGACTTGACAACAAAATGAGCATGGGTTTCTCTCCCACCCTCATATGACTTCAGTAAGCTCATAAGAGGCTCAACAAGCCTTTCATTTGTAGCCTTTTCCTTCTCAGAACCATATGCAAGATTTGCCTACAAGAACGCTTGTTACCAAAAAAATAGCAAACGGTTCAGACAGGGATACCATAAAAGAAACCTAAAACTCACCTTGATTATCCCTCTTAGCATCTTGGAAGGGAAATCCTTGCTCTTCCCGTGGTCAAGATTAACCTTGTATTCATTGTATTTACCCTCCAACTGAATCATACAAATTAGAAACATTTGAACTAGAACACAAAAAAGTTATATAAGAACAATAAACCAGAAAAACTGGAGTTAAAAAACAAATCAGAACTTCTTGAAAGATTCAGCTAATCTATCAAGTCAATTGCTAAAGTGAAATATTTTGAGTTTTGACCAATTCAGCAGAATAAAGTAGTTTTAATTTTTTACACAATAAACTACAACAAATAACCAAGCCAGTTGAACAATCTACAGCGCAAACTAACGAGATAAAGCACCATAATGTTTAGTCCACTGTTTACAATCTTTTAATATCATAAACTAGAAGCCCACATGGAAAATTAAACAAAATCTATCTTGTAAAATGGATCAATGTTCCTTTAAGCCAGACTCAAGAAATCATGTCAATTGTCACATACCTCACTATCAAGTTGCCTTGGAAGTCTAGTTGCTAAAACAGACATAAGCTCCTCCCACTGTAGAAAAGGTAGCTCAGGAGTATCTAGGCAGCATACCAAATCTTGTACAACCTGAAAAGGAAGATGAGCACAATTAGAAGAATAATCAAATGCTAAGGAGATAGACTATGAATTGCAATAATAAATTTAAAAAGTATGATTGGAAATTTATCAAACTAGAACATAAATTGCTGAAAGAAAGCAAAATAGCACAAGCACAAATACAAATGTATATAGTAGGCAACTTTCCATTTGCACACTAGTGTGAGCATGATCAACATATACGTGAAAGAGCATTCGAATCTAGATTTACCAATAAGATTATCGAAAAATTCCACTGATTATACACCGTTCAAAAGCAAAAGGTAACAAAACCCAATGAGGAACTAAGGATAATCCAGAACTCATATAAACATACACAAAATGATATTTCAAAAAACCAGGAAATACAAGATTGAAAAAAAACAGAAATAATATCACGGTACAGATCTTGGTGTTTACTTCGTTGATAGTATGCTCATATCCTGCAAGGACCATTCGAGCAGCATTCAAACTTGCAGCACATCTTTTATGAACTTGGCTAGAAGCAGCAATAGGAAGGCCCATTTTTGGAAAAATACCACCAAATGGCTCAGCTCTCTTCACAGCAGAAGGATCATCAAGGTCCAGCCTTGCTATAAGATCACCAGCCTAGAACAAAATATAAGTTTGGATACTTTACATACAATGGTTATGTGCAGCATGGACAGCACAAGGAACAGAAATGTAGGAATGTAACCTGCATTGCCTGACCCTCAGACATCATAACATGAATGACACCAGAAGCAGGCGACAAGAGGGGCATGCACATCTTCATAACCTCGACTTCCGCATATGGTACATCAGCATCGACATGATCGCCATTGGCAACCAAGAAACGAAGCAGCTTGCAGGGTGTCTCAGCTAATAACTTTGACGGATCATGATCATTCTGCAAGAACGCAGTGTCATTTATCTACTTGAGGATAAAATGTAGTATGACCAAGAATTATAGAATCTACATTTTTTTTACTACCACTAACAGCGTATGGCTTGCTTGCAACATGGTATAAAAGCATTCTAGAATGTATGATGCCGTAGTGTTCAAAGACATCTTCTACCTTTCTGTGCACCATTGGTTATGGTAATCCTTAAAAACACGAAGTATTGTGGTTGAATTTTACTAAAATCGACAAACAAAAGTAGCAATATAACAGTACGGGATCCCTCGTAGTTATATTACAGCACTGTAAGTCTGTAACTTGTTTTTATACATCACAAGACCTGCGGTTGACAATGTTTATTATCACCAGCTGTATTGGGCAGCCATATGTACTGTTTCACAGAGGATAAATATCAAACAATAGCATGTTCTACCATCCTATAATCCATAACAAGGATACGATTACAATTTCCTTATGACAAATCTACAAGGAAACGTCATAATCCATCTTTTAAAATGAACTACTAAAGACCAAAAAGTGAATGCAGTAAAGAATCACAAATAAATCTGGAAAAGTTTCCAAAGCAAACACCAAGAATACAAATAAAAGGAACAAATAGGCTATTCTTACCTGTAACATGCACGTCTTTCCATCAATAAGAAGTCGTGTACCACCCGCCTCTTCTTCAGCATAAATTACATGGCTGTTTCCATCCAGCTGAAGACATTGCAAACAAAGAATCAGAACTCTTTCATCAACTTCACAACCTTACATCATATTTATTACTAAAGTATAAAAGCAAGAACATATTACCTGCATCAAGAGGCCACCATCACATAATGTTTGTACATTTGCTTCAATCACTGATTCATTCATTCGCAATCTGTAGCTACCATGTCCGGTCCTCACAGTCTCAATCTATGACACAATGTAGATAAGACTTAACGACAGTTACTATTTCATTATAACAACTGAAAAGTTCTCTTTTAGAGGAATGTCACACTTACTGTATATTTTGTCCCCTCTATATTCAAAGTAACAGTTGAATAGACAAGGGATATATGCTGCACATAAGAATTATTGGTCAAACATTTTCACCTTCAAGCAATATCGAGAGTTTAATAAACCCATTGAAACAATACCTTTGGTGGAATCTGACCCTTGATGAGATAGCTAACATAATCAGAAACAGTGGCTGCATTGGTGGTTACTGTTTTCTGTAGCACAAAAACAATGATTTAAATTATACGATACACTGATTATGTTTTCCACATTTGCTTGACACAAAAGTGGTAGTGAGTGTAGTTTCTTTATCTTACATATAAAGCTCCTCCAACCACTGAAATATACCAGGGAGGCCTCTCAGCTAGAACACGCATGGCTATTCTGGTATCCAGCCAACCAGTGTGAATCTTATTTTCTCTGAAGTCTGAGGCCTGGATTAAAGATAAGGGAAATTGCGGCATGGGAAAGTCAAATGTAAAAAAGAATTGTATTGCAACAAAAGCAGGATTGAACAAGCAGTTATTAATTCTTACATTCAAAAGATCAACTGTGTAATCAACGTTTGAATGAATTTCACCACGAATTTGAACTTCTTTTAATGCAAGGGCCATGTTGGTTATTGCTGCTGATCTAGACACTCCATATGCAAAAACATGCCCTGTAATGAAAGGACCAATCTTTCAAAAGTGAGGACCAATATAAATATCACAGAATATTCACTCAGATAAATTTTACATACCAAACTGAGAATCAGCAAATTCATGAATGCCTCCACCAGACTGAAAGCAGATAAAGGGGTAAGAAAGTGAGTGTTGATTCGGTTAATACTTGGCCAAATGAGAATAGATAGTTCAAAAACAGACAGTTGCAGCCCAATTTTCTGCACAAGTCAAAATAATGTGACAGTGCAACAAAGTTATGAACAACTTACCTTTACTGAGAAGTAGGCCCAAACATTTGGCTTGCTTTTAAAATTTATCTCCTGAAAAATGAGAAAATCAAGATCCAGTCATTTTACTAGCCCTAATTTATTTAAACCATACATCTGACATCAGTAAATCTCACCTTTACTTTTCCACCAGTAGGCTTGAATCCATCATCGGGATCCTCACTAGTTATTCTAACTGCTACACAATGGCCCTTTGGCCATTCAGAATCTACTTCATCAAAATTAAACGGAGTAGCAAGAGCTGCTGTTTTCCTCCAAATGTCATAGCCACCTCCATGGTCCATTCCATAGAAGCGTCTGATCTCTGTGTAATGAGACAGTTTAGGTATGGAAATAACAAGGAACAGTAACTAAATAACTTCGTATAATACTAATTACCTGGAATCTGCCAAAGGGGTATACCCATTCCAACTGCAACTTGAGCAGCAGGCAAATTTACTTCAGCTATCCACTCAGTAACAGGATGCTCGACCTGAATGGAGGCCACTTAATGTAAACGAATGCCAACAAAATCTAATCCTGAAGAATGTTCAAAAGAACAAACCTGCAACCGTGGATTAAGCTCCAGAAAATAGTATTCGCCAGTCTCCATGCTGTAAAGATATTCAACAGTAGCAGCACCAACATAACCCACAGCCATAGCAAGCCTCCTCGCTGCCTGCTCAAGCTCTTTCACTGTCTCACGAGGAGCAACAGTAACTGGTCCTTCCTCAATTATCTGTTGCAAACAAAAAAAACATAAATCCTTTGATCTACAGGTAAAAAGTAGATCCTTTAATACAAGGGATGGCTTTAGATCTGGGACAACAAACCTTTTGGTGTCGTCGTTGCACACTGCAATCACGACTGTGAAGTGCTGCTACGTTGCCATATGGATCACAAAGCAACTGAACTTCAAGATGTCGACTCTACAAAAGGAAAAAAGTCGGGAGCTCTTAAATAGGGTTTAAAATGAAATATACCATATGAGTGCAGATTACAGTAAACATTTCCAGCCAGTAAGAGCTGCATAATTTCTGGTTTCTTGACAAGGTACTGTACAATGTTAAATGAAACTCTGGCCAACTTAATGCAAGTACATACAAGGTATTCCTACAGTAGTTCGAGAAAACAATTCTAGCAATAATCGAACAATTGAGAGGGAAAAAAGGTTGAATATCTTTGCCACAAAACTAGTTTTGGCAAATCAGATGTTTTGTTGCTATCTCCTATAAATTCAGCAGCTATAATCTTCAATCCTTCAACGATACTGACCGTGAATTATCATGTTTCATTCCAATGAAAGATCAAGATCACAAACGTTCATGTATATCGCATATGTGATGAACGAAGCTAATGAAGATAAGCTTGGTCCAACTGTTAAGAATGATAAGTCTTACATAGCATGTGCAATGCCTTACATAAAAAAAAAGAAAAGTTACATAAGAAAGATAGAATAAGTTAATAATTTCTTTTATCAATAGTGTCTAAATACACTATGCATTTAGGTACCCTGACTGAAGAGCCCACAATACTAATAAGTAATATCAATTAACATGATGATCTTAAGAACCAATGGTCGTTGGCAAATTTATCAATAATGTATAAATGAAGCTTCCAGAACATATAATGATAAACTTTGAAACAACATGAATTGAAAAAATTATAGAAAAATTCTAACCTGAGATGCAAGCCTCATGATAAATATTGGGGAGCCAGGTACTTCACCTTGCACTTGCTTAAACAACGCTCTAACCTCATCATCATTATGAACCTGCAAGAGAAAATTGAGTTAATCTGTTAAAATGGTTGGACTTAACTCTGGGCGCCAAACATCACAGTACACACAATCCCTTGAAGATAGCCACACTACATGAATAATGTACCTTTCTTATTCCTTTACCACCACCACCCCAGGATGCCTTAATCATGGCAGGATAACCAACCACCTGACAACTTGCAACTGCTTCCTCTGTGGTAGTAACACAAGCTTTTCTATACATATCCTCAGGTATCGAGTCCAAGCAACATTCTAAAGGAACTTCCACCTATAACATGGTACCATTAGGTCATAAAATGCATACACCACAAAAATCAGCAGACAAGTTAACAAAGAGAATGTGAGGCTCACATGTGATCCACTCCAAGGAAGAGTCGGCACCCCTGCTGCTTGAGCAATGAGAGCTGAACCAACCTTGTCACCTAGTGCATGCATTGATGATGCTGGTGGCCCAAGAAAAACAATTCCTTTTGCAGTTAGTGCATCTGGAAGTTCAGGATTCTCAGATGCATGACCCCAACCAGGCCAAACAGCAGAAACACCTGTTCTCTCTGCTATCTGCAATAGCAAAGTTACAATGTTAATATGCTAGAAGAAACAAAGAGGAGCTAGTGCATCAATTACACAATGAGTGATGAACAGCACTAACCTCCACTATGAGTTGGACATTTGCATAGTTGTTATTGTTTGTTCCACCAGGTACCTCAACAAATTGATCAGCAATTCTAATGTGCTCTGCATTTATCCTCAAGTCTTCCGGAGTTGCCATAGCTATCAACTGAATCGCTTTCTCTGATCCAAAGGTATCATTAGCCCATGTTCGAACACTCCGCATGAACTTAGCTGCTGCCATTCCATTATTGGCGACTAATATATTGTGAATTGGTGTTTTGCCACC
Organism: Ampelocalamus luodianensis; assembly: GCA_036346255.1. Taxonomy (NCBI): domain Eukaryota; kingdom Viridiplantae; phylum Streptophyta; class Magnoliopsida; order Poales; family Poaceae; genus Ampelocalamus; species Ampelocalamus luodianensis. Next base: position 42,744,128 of record CM070624.1, read on the forward strand.
CAATGCCATACAAAATTCAACAACCTTAGACACTGAAGCATGCCTCCCATTGTGTGCTTCATTCAATATCCCGTTCGTTTGGTAGGAACCCCTGGGGTCTTCAGAGCCACTAGAAAAGAAAAACACAAAGCCATTACTGTGGTGTCCATGATACATACTGAACATATTCATGCCTAATATAAATCAGCAAACTTCAAATGAGCTTTTCATCCATCATATGGGTACATCTTCAGTTAGCAGATAATACCAGTTTAAGTCAGAGTATTTACATATGAACAAAATTTCTATGCAAAAGGATTTCCAGAGACATATTTTCATAAGTGTCCAACAATATTCCATGTAGTGCAGCACCACAGCGGCAATATGCCTGAGAGTAACCACTAAGGAAAAGTAAACATAGCCATAGCAGTTCTTGATAGCATTAAAGAATGTGTTTTTTTGCACATGTACATGTGACCACATGCGCTATCTCCCACCATAGAAGTGCTCCAAGATTCGTGCTACGTTTTTGCCCCTCCCTTGTCCCCCCCCCCACCCCTCTCCTTCCTCTCTCTCCCTGCCGCGCCGCCGCCGGAAACCCTGCGCCCCGTCGGAAACCTCACCAAACCTAGAGTTTCGTGGGGTTTCCGGTGACCGACGGCAAGGTTTTCCGGTGAGACAAGATTTCCGGTGGGTGCGGGGTTTCCAACGACGGTGGCAGCGCAGCTCGGGGCAAGCGGTGCAGTGGGCGGCATGGTGAGAGAGGAAGGAGAGAGGGGGGAGAGGGAAAGGGTAAGAAAGGGAGGGGGATTTTTGCAAAAACGTAACACAAATCTTGGAGCGCTTCAGCGATGGAGATAGTGCATGTGGTCACATGTACATGTGGCTTTGATTTATCCTAGCATTAAAACAGAATAATATCGGGTGAAGAAATTAAAAGTAAAGCATATCCTTTGCCATATTACAACCTGCCAGTATGCGGAACATATTTCAGAAAATAATTCTCTTAAAAACATTGAACATGACTTATATGGGAAAATTAATTTCATCATATAGCATTACTTGTAGAAGAAAATAGGGAGTACATAACAACATGGAAGAACAAAGGTAGTACATAATGTATCACTATAATATATCAAAAAATAAAACAAGAAGGAACACAGTGCACCATATGCATGAATGGTTTATTTTCCGACGCTAACAACAGGTGCATAGTGTATAAATATGCTGTATTGAAGTATAAATCTATGGGAATTTAAAAAATTACCACTTCAACATTTCAGCATATACCAATAATAAGACAAGAAAAATCTAGAAATAAGTATAAATAAGCTCCACAGTCTATTTTTCTTCTTTGCAAAACAAACATGTACTGTAAATGACTTACTATGAAATATCGACTTCTGGAGCTGACGTGGCCTCCTTTGGGAGGTCGATGATGCTAGCAAGACCTACATCCAGATACGCATTTGAAACCGAGGAAGCCAACACAATAGCTAAGAAGAAGAAATTATTTGCCAATTTTTCGAAACTAAATTTCTTCATACTAACTAAACATTCGTTTTTTTTAGGAGAATTAGTATATAATAATGAAATGAATTCAGTCACACATACTTGGCAATGCGACATATGCATAATCTTGTATTATGCTTTCCTTTTCCCTTAAGAAAACATCATATTGAATATTTAACATTCAGCCCACTAAAAACATTTAATCAAGAAAAATTAGGCACTCTTCATTATACAAAAAAAATACTGGTGGATCAAAACAAAGATGATATGTAAACATTGCTGCGGTCCTTTTGTATGTGAACAAATTCAGTATCTACTATTTTGTGATTTATATTGAGATTTCTTATGTTACAATGAACATTCTATCAGCCAAGAAAAGAATGTATGCATGTCTGAGCTAGACTACAAAATGTAGTTTTTCAAAACAACATGATTCTCTGGTTTACCTTGGCGAATAGACTGGTTATTCGCTTTGGCATCTGACACGGCTCCATCTCCTTCGTCCCTTATTGACTGAATACGACGACTTTTCTTCTTGGAGGTTCTTGATGGGGCAGATGATTGGAATGCAGCGCCAGCTGAATTTATCTGGCGAAGAGTAGATAGTGATGACGTTGTTGAGGCATTAAATCCGACAATTGGCAAATGTGTGGATCCCATTGCCGTCCCGTTGGCCAGACAGCACAGTTGCAGAGTTTCTCAAAGGCACAGTGCCATATAAAGAGAGTGTAAACCCCCAGGTTTGGAAATCTGAGAGATGCAAATGAACAGGAATCATTAGATCATATAGACATGCTACAAGAACTTTATCAACTAATTCGTGCACCACTCTCAGTAAGTTTGAACATTCAAAACTGAAAAGGCACCTTTCTAGTATAACTTTGTTGAAGATTAGAAGAACCTGTTCAAGATTTATAAATCTTCATTTACCAGACCACCGCTACTACTAACCCGTATTCTTCATGTTCATTGTCATTTCAAAGCACAAATTTAGTATGTAAATGGTTGGCCTACTTTGCAATGAAAGCAAAAGGGGGAAATAGAAAAAGAAGGATTGACCTTAGCTATTGTAGGCAGGGATCCCTAATAGCATGAGGTCAAAACAGGAGAAATAGCAATGACTCCACGAGCTCACCAAATGGCAACAAAAATATTTCTGTGTCACGAAGCTACTCTTAGAACAAAATGAAGGATTTTTGGTACTCGAGAATTCTTGAAACATTCCTTCTGAAGAAGGTACATAACTTTTTGACACGCTTCAAGACGCTCAAAAAAGGCAGAAGGATTTTGGAATAAAATAGACAAAAAAATGCATTTTTTCCAACGGTACAGGTAAACCCCTTTTTTCATGTCTATCGTCCTGCGGTGGTGCAACATCGCTGCGGCTTGCACTTAGCACGGATATGTTCCACGAAAGCACATAAAGCCAATCTAAGAAAGCCAATGATAGACAATACAGCGTCTTCAACGAGCAATTTCGACCAGCCACTAACTTAAAACGAAAACACTACTTCCGTACCTACAGTAAGAAACACACATTTCACCCATGCAGTATTATCCTACATCGAGAGAACTTAATCATCACCAAAGACGCCTCACCTTCCCAAGCATTTCAAACCCCAGCTACAGTAAACGAATCCCGGGCACCCTTAAACCCTCACCCTCCCGACCAACCAACCGCGCGGACGGACGCCCGCAAACAGCATCACTCCCAACCCAACCCGCACAGGAAAAGCAACACGAGGCACCAGCGGCGGCAGCAGCGGTGGCGCTAGGTCTCACCAGCCCGAGCGGAGGCAGATCGGCGGCGGATCTGGAGCGCAACAGAGGAATGGAGGGGCCGGGAGAGGGCGTAAATAGCCAGGAGAGAGTACCTCGGTATGGAGGCGGAGAAGGCGACGCGGCCGTGGCTTCGAGGGTGACGGTGCGGGGTTGGATCTTGCGGCGGCGGGGCGGAGGCGGGGGAGCGAGGGGAGCGGAGCGGGCGGCGGGCGGATATCCCGAAGGGTGACGCGGGATGGGTGGTGTGCGGCCTAAAATAAGAACACTTTCGGCAGCATCGGCATCGGAGACTCCGCCCCACGTGACGGTGAGCGTGGTACGCCGGATGGACGGCCGCGATTGGCTCCAGCTGGGGGATCGGATGGGGGCGTGGACGGCGCGGATGCGGCCAGGTGGATAGGGTTTTGCTGGTTTCCTCTCGGTCTGTCTTGGCGTGTCCCTGTTTGAACGGTTGAATGCAGCAGCAGGATGATCAAAATGGCGAATACGGCTTCAGTTAAGTTTAGTGGTTGAGCAGACGAGACTTGCTCTGATGGTGACCTCCCCGTCTCTCTCTGCGTAAATTATAAATTATGTATGTAAAAATTTTAAATTGGAATCAACGCGAAGGTATAAGTTGTCAAATTAATATTGATGATACCACGTTATTCTGAATAAGAGTAAGTTTCCGTTATAAATTATGTGCGCCGAAATTCTAAATTGAAATCAGCATGGAGGCATAAGTTTGCCAGATATTGATGATAGCACGCTATTCTAAATAAGGAAAAGTTTCAGTTATAAATTATGTGCGCATAAATTCTAAATTGGAATCGGCATGGAAGCGTAAGTTTGTCAAATATTGATGATACCACGCTATTCTAGATAAAGGTATGTTTCGGACGGATGAAGGCCATTCTAGATAAAGGTATGTTTCAGACTGACGAAGGCCGTTGCGGAAATGCAAGTAAATTAGAGAAAAGGATAGTATTAATTGACCGAAACATTAGACTATTTCTAACTTTTTTTTACAAAACACCCAGTACAACACACTGACGTCCACATACATACACACCACCACACGCACGAACTCACACACACAACACCTACGAAAGACTAGACGAGCAGAGCTTGACGAAGAAATAACAAAGTCAGCACCGGCGTCTCGTGAAAATCTTCCTAAATGAGACACGCAGAGCCAAACCTAGGGTTTGAACCCTAGTGAATTTGGGGTATAACCACCACCACTAGCCACCCAAACAAAACTTGATTCTCTTTGGACTATTTCTACCAATGATGTAAGGTTCGAAGATTCATTCATACAGAATGCATGGATGGCTTTAACTGGTTTTGCACATGTGAAGGCTAGGTACGCATCAAGTGTGCATCTTCTTAGAGCCAAGAGCATAAAATTTCATTAATCAGCTGGGTTACAACACATGTTGTATACACAGTACCCAAAAGTCTGACACCACGTTCAATCAGGTACACCCTGATCTAGCTGGAGATGCTTGCTTCGCTCTTAGATGAGTAGTCAAGTTTGCATCACGCCAAAGGTAAACAAGCTAAAAGAAGAAAAATCCCTACTTAGCTCTTTGATTTCCGCTGGTACGGGCAAAACAGATGCACACTGTTTAAGGCACTTGTCTTAGAGACCGAGGTCTAAGGCCCGTTTGGAACACGACAATTTTTCCTCAGCAATTGAATTATTTTATATGAAATTCATATGTTCCAACAAGCCCGAATAAGTTAAAGTAATGCATCTCCACCACAATATGCATCAATCGATAACGGCGACCTTGCACTGGGGACCATTTCACAAACAAGCATTACAGCAGAGATTTGCACTAGCGGCAAGTCAATTGTCAAACTATGCGCACAGGTGTTTTGTCTTTTTATATATAATTTGCTTGTGTAAATCTTCAATTTGATTATTTTCAATATTATTTGAAAAGCATCCAGATACATTTTTGTTGCCTAAGTAAAGATATTATTCTCTTTTAAATTTCTCACAAATGCAATCATTAAATTATTTTCAGAGTCAGTAGCATCTCCCTCTGCATTCGTGAATAAATTGAGTGTGTTTAAATACTTGTACGCTTAATTCTCACATAGTTATCGCCGTGTAGACAGTTTTTATTCGATACATACACCCTCGGTTTGTCAGTAAAATGCCAAAAGTATTCTATTTGCCTCTCTTTGATTTTTTTTTTGTATCTCCACATGTTTATTAAAAATAATCCTTTCAAATTTTCTTTGTGTTCGTGTTCATTTAGATTTTTTTTCCTCAAATTATTAATTCGGAAGCTAGAGATCTATCTGAAGGTCTTAATCTAAGACTAATCATGATTTAATAGCATAAACCCTAGCTCATTCTCTTGAACACCCAGACTGAAAATTAGAGCGGAAGCATGAGACCTTACCCGAACTTGAAGACGCCATGAATATGGTGGTCTGATGGTGTAGATGTGTCGGTGGAGAGGCGTCGGCGTTCGTAGAGGTGGCCGTGGACGAGAGCGACGGTGTTCGGTCTTCGTTCACCTCTGCGCACGTTCTAGATCGGGTTCTGTTAGGGATATCGTGGTGGCCAAGAACAACCTTAGTTTTTTGCCCTGCCGAATCCCCTCTTTTTTTATCTAGCGCAGGGTGACCGGGACCCGAACCAAAACACGGTTGGCCGCGCCTCCGATCAAGGCGCGGTGGAGACGTGGTCTCCGTGGATCTCGAAGCGGTTAGCGAAGATCATCCCAACATTCTCCCCTTTGATCGTAAGGCTAACATCATAAGCTCATTCTCAATGAAACAGCACACCAAGATAATGTGTCACATGACCAATGAAGTGTCATACAACCTCAGTATCTATAGTGTACTATCTCATCTTAAAATGGATATACATTATACTTAATGGGAGTTGGTTTTCTTTAAGGTCCTTTTATCCAGAATCAGAGGCTTTCCAATAAACCCATGCCGGCAACATGATCACGAAAGATATTGGGTGGTAAGCCTTTAGTAAGCGGATCCGCAAGCATTGACTTAGTACTAATATGCTTGATCACGATGGTTTGATCTCGGATTCTATCTTTCACAACATGATACTTAATGTCAATGTGTTTGGCAAGCACCACTTGACTTGTTGTTACTCGCATAAAAGATGCGGGTTCGTTATCGCGATATAAGGTGAGTGGTTTAGAAATCTTGTCTACCACTCTAAGTCCCGGACAAAATTCTTAAGCCATACACCTGCCGGTGGCCTCATAACATGCCACAAACTCAGCTTGCATCGTTGAAGATGCCGTAAGTGTTTGTTTGGAGCTTTTCCACGAGATAGCTCCTCCAATGAGTGTGAAGATATAACTGACGTGGATTTCTTAGTATCAACACATCCCATAAAATCGAATCAATAACCAACAACTTCAAGGTTATCGAATTTTTATATGTGAGCATGAAATTCTTAGTAGCTTGCATATAACGCAAGACTTTCTTAACGGCCTTCCGGTGGTCCGGTCTGGATTTGACCGATATCGCCAAGCATCCGGTTACAAAAACTAAATCGGGCGTGTACATACTTGAGCATACATAATGCTTCCGATAGTGAAGCATAAGGAACCGACTTCATCGATCGGTTTCATATTGGTTCCTTGGACATTGAAATGTCCCAAACTTATCGCCTTAACAATAGGAGCAAAGCGAGCGAGCACTTATGCATATTGTATTTCTTGATACTCATCAACGTATGCCTTCGAGATAAACCTAATATTCCTTTGGACCTATCTCGGTGAATCTCAATGCCAAGAACGTAAGAGGCATCACCAAGATCCTTCATATCAAAATTAGATGAAAGAAATCTCTTGGTCTCAAACAAAGATATCCTTATCATTTGTGGCCAATAAGATGTCATCCACATAAAGTACTAAGATGGTGAATTTACTCCTTGAACTTAACATATATGCAATTATCTACTTCATTTTCTTTAAAACCAAAATTCCTTATAATCTTATCGAATTTGAGGTACCACTGCCTCGACGCTTGTTTCAAGCCATAAATTGATTTCTTAAGTCGACATCCCATATGCTCCTTGCCTTCCACGACAAAACCTTCCGGTTGAGCCATGTAAACATTTTCTTGCAAGTCGCCATTAAGAAATGCCGTTTTAACATCCATCTGATGCAGCTCTAAATCATAATGAGCTACAAGTGCCATAACTATTCTGAATGAATTTTTAGTTGAGACAGGAGAAAAGGTGTCATTATAGTCAATCCCCTCTCTTTGTGAGAAGCCTTTTGCTACAAGCCTTGCTTTGAACCTTTCGATATTTCCCTTAGAGTCGTGTTTGGTTTTATAGACCCATTTACAGCCTACTGTTTTGACTCCGTCAGGAATTTCTACTAGGTCCCACACATCATTAGTGCTCATAGACTTTAGTTCATCCTTCATGGCATCAAGCCACTTAGGAGAATGTTCACTCATCATGGCCTCCTTATAAGAGGTGGGATCGTCTACCTCCCTACATCATTAATATCCTCATTCATATATACAACATAATCATTCGGGATGGCGGATCTTCTCTCCCGTGATCTTCTAATAGGTTCATTAGCTATGACAGAGACTGCGAGGCTCGTCATTAGGTACAACATTAGGAATTTCAGAGACCTCAACGATGGGTGCAACAAATGATTTTCTCACGGAGGTGCAAACACCGAGGCACGAGGAATAAAGGTCTCTGGGATGAGCGGTGAAGGAACGTAAACCCGCTTCTCCTCAAGATCTATTTTCCTGGGCTCCAGCTCCTCATTATTTTCTAAGAACACAGCGTGCCTTGTTTCTACAAACTTAGTTGTCCTATTAGGACAGTAAAAACGATACCCTTTGGATCTTTCAGGATATCCAATAAAATGACAACTTATTGTTTTAGGGTCTAATTTCCCAATATGTGGATTAAATATCTTAGCTTCAGCACGACAACCCCACACTCGTAAATATTTCATACTCGGTTTCCTCCCAGTCCATAATTCATAAGGTGTCTTAGGTACTGATTTACTGGGAACCCGATTAAGAATATGTGCAGTTGTCTTTAGTGCTTCCATCCACAAACTAATTGGTAAACTAGAGTGACTAAGCATGCTCCGTACCATATCCATAAGTGTACGGTTGCGTCTCTCAGCTACTCCATTCTGTTGAGGTTCACCTGGCATAGAATACTGGGCAACAATGCCATTTTCTTGAAGAAACTTAGCGAAAGGGCCAGGAATTTGTCCATAAGAGGCATGTCTTCCATAATATTCTCCCCCACGGTCCGATCTTACCACTTTAATTCTTAAGTTGTGCTGATTTTCAACTTCAGCCTTAAATATCTTAAATTTGTCAAGTGACTCAGATCGGTCTTTAATGGGAAAGATATAACCATAACGGGAGAAATCATCAGTGAATGTTATAAAAGAATCAAAACCATCCACCGATGTCACAGGAAAAGGACCACAAATATCAGTATGAATTAATTCTAAAAGTCCTGTGCTGCGAGTAGCTCCCTTCTTTATTTGTTTCACATATTTTTCTTTAATGCAATCAATGCGAAGGTCCGAGTCGAGAAATCTAATGGGTGGAGAATCTCTTCCTTAATGAGACGCTCCATTCTCCCCTTCGAAATGTGGCCTAAACGACAGTGCCACAATTTCGAAGAAGTCTCATTATTCTTTTTACCCTTAGCATCATACACATTCAAGGATACAGGAAATTCATTAAGGGAGAGCATATAGAGTTTGTCTCGTCTAAAAGCAAGACCAATATCATTAGAATCAAACGTAATAATACATTTATTATCACCAAAAGTACACTTAAAACCTTCATCGTCCAACAAAGAAATCAAATCAAATTCCTCCTAATAGAAGGAACATAAACTACATTATTGAGACGGTGAGAAGCCGTTGTCTAAGACTAATGTAATTGATCCTATTGATTCCACTTGGCTTCCTTTCCATCCGCGACTCTAAGGCTTCGCCCCTTTCTTAGGGTTCTCGCGGTATGGAATCCCTATAAAGAATTAGTAACGTGCACAGTTGCACCTGAGTCAATCCACCAGGAATTAATGGAAAAATTAGCATAAAGTGTTTCATCAACAAAAGTTATTGTATCATTACCCTTCTTTGCGAGCCACTTTAGGAATCAAGCACAGTCCTTCCGAAGTGCCTGATCGCTTGCAAAAATGACATTCACCCCCTTTAGGTGCTCCAGCAGGAGCTACATGAGGCTTAGGTGCATTGTGCACTTTAGGCCCCGACTTATCAGCATTGGGGAAGAACGTCAACTTCTTCTTAGATTTGAAGTCCCCTTGGAACTTCCTTTTATTGGAGCCACCAACTTGAAGTGCAAGATCCCTCTTTTCCGTCCTAATTCTTTCCTCCTCCTGAACACACATGGCGATTAAATCGCTCATGTTCCACTTTTCTTTCTGAGTATTATAGTTGATCTTAAAAGCTGTATACTCAGAAGGGAGAGAGGTCATAATGAAATGGACTAGGAAACCATCAGAAATTTCCATGTCCATTCCCTTAAGTTTTCCTACCATATCGGTCATCATCATTATGTGTTCTCTAATCTGCGGATCCATCATACTTAGTTGTCAAGAGCCCTCAATCAGTCGGCATAAACTTTTGTGGAGCCCTTAAATTTTTCTTCAAGCGATGCGGATACTCAGTAGCTTTTTTGAATCGGGATTGCTCCCGATCCCAAGCGAAATGGAGGTCTTCATTATCATAAGTGATAGACGGTTGGACCGCTCCCATTTCTCAGCATTAGTTTCATAAATTTTCTTTTTGTCATCATAATTTTCCTCACCCTCGGAGGGAGGAATGGGAGCTGGTACCCTTAAAGCATAATCGAGATCTAATACCCCAAGGACAACATGGATCCTCTCCTTCCAGGAGGGAAAATTACTCCCCGTAAGCTGTTCAATGTTGTCGATGGTGGCAGCGACATTTGATGCATTTATTGCTGAATATCAAAATACACGGCATAAATCAGAAATAATCATAAGAAATATGTTGCATGCAATTAATCCTACGTTGGTCTGATTAATAACACACAAAAACTATAGTTCTAATTCACATCACCGTTGGGCAGAAAATGAAAAGAACTAAACAATTAATATGGCTACACACATGATTATAATCAACGTTGGTCAGAATATAATCATATGCATATACATAATGCCAAAAAAACATAAAATGTAAAAGTCTCTAATTAAAATATCTCGTTGGTTCAACTTTAATCAGAGAGTGAGCATAATATTGAGCAACAATACATTATTCATGATATATCATAATTGGGCAATCATAACAATAATTAAAACAGTGTATTAAGACTTAATCATAAGAAAATGCACCAAAAAATAAAAGAAAAGGAGAAAACTTCTGTTCATGGGCCTCCTTTCTTCAAAACCTCAGTCACTGGCCCAAAACCGAGCGCAGCCCATAAAAATGCGCGGCCCAAAATGCGCACACGCGGCCCAGGCACGCGCGCGGCCCAAAACGCGTCTGCCAGCCCGAATCCCGCAAGCGCCGTCGGATTCTAATCGGACGACCGAAAAAACTTCAGCCCAACACCTTCCGCCGGCCCGCAAAATCGTGACCATCGGATTCGATCGGACGGACGACGTTGCACCCGAGCGCGATAAAAACACGAAAAAACCCTAACCCTAATCTCAGTCTCTCCTCCTCCTCGCGAAAAACGCGGAAGCTGCAGCGGCGCTCACGCCCGAGGAGGCGACGGCGACGGCTTGAGGCGCCATCACGCGTGCGGGAGCACGAAGCGACGGCTGCGGCGGTGGCGCCTCCTCAGCCCTCCTCGCCGGCGAGTGCGTGCAACCGAGGTTGCGCGCATGACCGTCGAGTGGGGCTATGGTGGCGCCCATGACCGGACCATCTCCGGCTCTTCCAAAAAAAAAGTAAGTATCCGCCGCTAAACTTTGGTTTTGATTCGGGTTTGAGGGGTCGGGTGGTACTGATTTGGGGAACCAGAGGGGATTTCTCGGGATTTCATTAGGGTTCCTAAAAGATTTCGAAGTCCTCTCCTTCTAAATTCTAACCTGAGCCATTAGTCAATAGATCCGGGCCTCTAGACTTTAGATCTGAACCATAAGAACATCAAATGGGGCTAGAACAAGTTCGGTATGAGCTAATGGGTTCAAAACCGAGACTAGGTTGCTCTGATACCAAATGAAGGTCTTAATCTAAGACTAATCATGATTTAATAGCATAAACCCTAGCTCATTCTCTTGAACACCCAGACTGAAAATTAGAGCGGAAGCATGAGACCTTACCCGAACTTGAAGACGCCATGAATATGGTGGTCTGATGGTGTAGATGTGTCGGTGGAGAGGCGTCGGCGTTCGTAGAGGTGGCCGTGGACGAGAGCGACGGTGTTCGGTCTTCGTTCACCTCTGCGCACGTTCTAGATCGGGTTCTGTTAGGGATATCGTGGTGGCCAAGAACAACCTTAGTTTTTTGCCCTGCCGAATCCCCTCTTTTTTTATCTAGCGCAGGGTGACCGGGACCCGAACCAAAACACGGTTGGCCGCGCCTCCGATCAAGGCGCGGTGGAGACGTGGTCTCCCGTGGATCTCGGAAACGGTTAGCCGAAGATCATCCCAACACTATCTGCACATACTTATTAGTTACTGCAAATGGATCATATATTATTCGTCTCTTCGGCAACTATTGTCGTTTGTGGGCTTATCTTTTTAGTTCAAATTTATGGAGGAAGTTCGAATATGGCCATTTAGGTTTAAATGCATCTGCCTATAGTCGAGGTCGAACCTACAGAGGGCATTATGATGCCTTCTCGAGCACACAAATTTTTATCGACCAAAGACAACCAAAACCAAGCGAGTGAATTCAGGTCAACGTGGCCGTGCATCAAGAACGACAATCTTGCACACAGTAAATCCCAGCTGCGATTCGCAAACCAACAGAGTTTTCACTTGCAACGAATTGACCCGTACTGATGAAACCCAAGGTTCTCTCACTCATCTGATTTCTGACCTTGACTCCGTAGGCCTCCGGTTGGCTCCAGCTTCAGTTTTGCCGCCCGTATCTGATCGATCATGACATTGTCATCTTCACCGTCCGGTGTGTTCAGAGAAATTGTTAGCACTTGCTTGGCTTGACTTTCATCTCCGTGGTACTTATGGGAAAAAATTTCGCAGTGTCATCTTACTGGCATGGGAACAAATCATCTAAGCCATAGGAAGGTAGCGTTGCTAACACTCCCATGGTGGTAGGACTGATCGCGTCCTAAGTTTGGTCTATCCCATTTGAAATTGAAGAACTCCACGCACGATCCCCTCCTTGCCTCGTCTCCACACGCCATCTATGGAGGCAGTGTCGTGGCCCTAGTGGTGCTCCTTGCAGCAGTGCTCGTAGAAGGCGTCGTCGCCATAGGTGTTGCATGTAATACCCTGGTCTGCTTGTAGTATGGCCCTTATGGAGTTGTGTGGTGGGATTAATTCCGTATTGCTTGTCTAAAGTGGGTTATAGTATTATATAATGCTTGTTTGGTCCAAGGATAATTTGGCCCCAACCCTTCCTTCCTCCTTTGTGCAGAGTCTCGATCTAGTCTGCTTGTTAAAAAGGAAAGAAAGAACTTCTCGATCTGATATGTTCTTTTTTTTTTGAAAGAAATTCTCGATCTGATATGTTCTTTTTTTTAAACTCTGGTCTGATGCTTTCGATGTATACTCTTTTAGGCAAGAAGAGGAGTGCTCTTCTAATTTGATATGCTAATGCGATAATGGATGTCCCGATCTTTCGATGAGAATGATAACTCGATATGGTGGAGACAACTCTCACGATTCGGCTACCAATCGTACACAATTAATATGTCCGGCAATCGCTGAACCAACTCCGTGTATGATTGGTAGCCGAATTGTGAGAGTCGTTTCCACCAAATCGAGTTATCCTTCTCATCGAAAGATTGGGACTCTGTGATTGTTATCGATCTTGCTAGAAGCACGATCGATCTAACCACGAAGGTCTATTCCTGCATGCAATCGAAGAACAAGTAAGAACAAGATAATAAGCAATCTAAAATTACAAACAGGATTAAGTACTCAATATGGTGGGATTCCGAAGTGATACTATGGTTGGTCTAGTCGACACAAGCTAATACACGAAGTTGTAATGTAGCTAACTTTTAACTAAACGAAATCCAAACCCTAAAGTGTCGCACACATGAGAATATATGAGGGTGATGGCCGTGACGGCCAAGGGGGTGGACGCACACCCCTAGGGTTACAAGGCCCATGGGCCTAAGTGGAGATGGTGCAGCACCTTTTTGCCTTGGATTCAGAATCAATGCCGGATTGTTTTGGTGATTGTGGCGCACACGAAAGGAATTTGGATGTGGAGCTGGATCCATTGGAAAGAAGATGAGATAAGCTTTCAATCAAGTACTCGTGCACCTCAAACGGACTTCGTATGTGAAAGTTATGCATATTTGAAGTCGGTGCTTTCTCCGGAGGTCGAATTGGATTCCAGAACGTGTCCCACTGGAACTCTTGCTTGACTTGAAACCAAAATGATGTGGGGACCTTTTTTGTACCATGACGTGGAGTAGCGGTCATATTCGGAGGGTTGATGTCCTCATTATCTGCTGATTTCGATTTTTGATCTGATCTGATTTTATTTTTCGATTTTCGATCTGATCTCATAATTTCTAGCTCAAAACTTGTTTGTGTGCATCAATGGAGTGATCCTTTCTCATGTGTTGATCTGTCACTTATTTGTTGGACACTGTTTTCTACTACATCATGTATTCTAATAACATTGGTGCAAACAAACGCTGTTATGTTATCTAATACCATTCCTTTGTGGAACAAAACAAATTTGGTAACGAACTAACAATCCATTCCCCACCAAATACCTTTGCAATCCCATTCTCATTACCTTTGCATTACAAGCCTTGAACCAAACACCACCTTAATGTTAAGTGGGAAAATTGGCTACAGGGCATTGCAATTTGCCAATGGACATCCAAAAAACGTGGTGCGGCCAAAAGACACTATAAAAACTTGTAATTTTGCCGTAGAACATCGAGACGACTATTTTATCATTTTCGGTCAGAGGGGAGAGAGAAAATTTCAGAAATGGCAATTTTGCCCTTCAGTCGGACTTGGCTCAAAAATTCCGACCGCGCCTCTTGGTCCAGCTGCACCAACTCGCACCGTCTTCAACCTCGGGTAGGGGCGCAGACTCACTCCACACGCCCGTGGCATCGCTGCGCGCTCGCCGTCGCCGTCATCCACCGCCCTCGTCGACCAGTCCCCAAGCTCCTCCTTCTCACGCCGCTGTCGTCCTTGCCGTTAGCAAGCTCTTAAACCCCGTGCTGCTCCCTCTCTGCCTCATTTTCCTCTTCACCGAGAAAGAGAGAGAGAGAAGGAGAGAGCTCACCTCATTACTTCCCGCAAGCTCGCAAGGCCACCGCCAGACTCCACTCACCGTGCTGCTTCCATTTTTTCTGGTCCGAGCCATCCTTGTCCACTAAATCGCCGTGCGCATCATCTTCGTCTTCGCGGCCGGTGGCCTTGGCCGCGAAGCTCGCGGGCATTCCGGTAGGTCATCCTCAACGCCGCTATGTCCTTTGTAATCGCAACATCTCACTGAGTTGACTGGTGGGTTTAATTTGTTTTTGGTGCAACATCGAGGGCGTACGAGTCCATCTTCTTCAACCTCGGTGACTCGCCGCCGTGCACCACCGACTTCCTCCGGTGTCATCAGCGTGTGCTTCATGATCCTGGTGACGAGGCGAGCTCAGCGCACTCTTCCCCGAGCTCAATCGACGCCCGAGGCGTCTTCTCCGCGAACACCGCCTCTTCGGCTCCGCCTCCGGCCGTCGCTAGCCCGCTGCCGGCGACCATTGGGCTCCCCGCCACTTCCATCAAGTTCACAAGGCTGCCCCACACCCGGTGGAATCAACCACGAGCTCGGAGACCCTCTGATTCGTCGAATCGCCTGCACGGCCGCGCCGCTCACACAGGGAGCTCCGTTTACCTTCAGCGAGTTAGGCAATGACATCGTCATTAACTCCTAATTGTGTTTTCGTGTATATATGACTTGTAAGCCCACCTTTTGTAAACACGTTTAGAAATCTAATTAAGCCCATTTGAAACGTTAAGTCTTTGACATGTGGGCCTTATGGCTGGGTCAGTGGTGTAAATTGACTAGTGGAGGAAGAAGATGGAGGGTAAAACAGACTTTTCACTGCCTTTCTCTCCTCTTCATTCCGAAAGTAATATTTTAATGGGGTCAGTGTCCTACAGCAAAATTACATATTTTTACAGTGTCTTTTGGCCGTACCACGTTTTTTGGATGTCCATTGGTGATAGGTGACAAATTGCAATGCCCTGTAGCCAATTTTCCCTAATGTTAATGGACAGTGTTCTTACTCCATGGGTTTCCCTACCGAGAAACCAGAGCTAGCCCAGTCTTTTGGAACCTGATCGTTCACCTCTTCTAATCAAACATGTGTATCACTGTATACTAGTAGGGTATTCGTGCGTTGCAACGGAACCCTAAAAGAGAGTGATACATATCAGCACATAGGATCCTAAACCGCATAATAAATATCAATTTTTTTCACACACATATAAACAAAAACATTAACTCCGTTTATTGCATCACATGTTACTACTACTCGGAAAATAAAATTTTGAGCTTATAGATTATTTACCTTTGGAAGTTGAAGTTGATACCGACTTCCTGTCGGGACCCCGGGTATGGAACCCCGAGACCCTCTGTGCACACTGAACTAGTCCCATAATCAGTAGTTAGCTCGCACAGTAGCAACATAGATGAAATCATATCCATACAACAAGATTAACGATAAAGCAATCGAATAATATTACTATTAGCAAAAGACCTTATGATCAGGGTTGTTACAGAGTTACCACGTAGGGCTCAACACCAATAGGTTACAAGCAGTGGAGAACAAAACGTCTATGGAAGCCATCCGACATGCCCACAAGCAATCGAGTGGAGGACGCGACCTAGCTTGCAAGTTCTTCGAAGTACTCCTCTTCGAAGAACTCTGAGTTCCTTGGTTCACCATCCTCTGCTGATCAAACAGAGGGCATAACACCGTGAGTACTTTGAATGTACTCAGCAAGCCGTGGGGAATTGTATGCAAATAATATTCATGCAGAGCTTGACAAGAACAGTTTTATGGTTAATTTGCAGAAAGCAGTATTGACTAGAAATACAATAAGTAGATTGCAAAGCACAGATTGAAAGATTAATACATAAGTAATCAAGTTCTTTGAAAACAACTCGTGAACACCCTGTTCACTTCCCAGCCGACTCGTGAACACCTGTTCACTTCCCAAACAACTCGTAACCAACCACGACCACATTTTGAGAAAATCTACCCCTTGCGTGGAATCACCAAGCATTATCCATAACCGGGGACACGACTATTCGAATATCTTTATACTCTACAGAGGTTGTACAGCTTTACCCACATAACACGACTTCTCTAGTTGGTTTGATATGCGTCGATACCACTACCTTAGGTGAGCAGTCTAGAGAACGTGTCAAGGCCTTTACAAAGCTCTGTTTTGACTCGGTTCTGCTTGCTAAGAATTCGCCTTCCTGGCCCCCTCTTGCGCCATTCTCAGCCAAAATAGAACCGACTCAAAGCATTGCTAATTAGTTAGCCTGGTCCACCTCATAAATGAACTTGTGGTTGTACGGTATTGCCCAGATCAATGACCCACAAAGTTAAGTCATTAGTGGTTACTCAGGCGAAACAACCACATCCCAATGTGCTTCCTGTACCCCCTTTACTGCACGATCATTCGCCTGAGTAAGAAATCATTTTGAGTTCAACCCAACCAAATGACAACCATTGCCATGGCACAACATCTTTTAAAAGCAGTGGCTCCGCCACAATTCCATATATCATTTAGTTAAGTTTATCATTCTTTGAGTATGATCAAGAGTCCCTCGGATAACTAAAGCATAGCTAAGCATAATACGCACCCATGTTGGTATTACAATGATGTCCAACTAAGATTACCCATCCTATGGTGTCTAAGGGTACATGTCAACATGGATTTTTTTTTTGAAATAATCTTTTTTTTATTCAGAATTACAGCAATAATACCATTAATTTATTTTACATAAATAACCTCGCGTCGTCGTACGGTTGAGCGACTTGGTATAGTCGCCCAACTAAAGTGTGACACATGTGCGAATCAGTCAATGAAACGGCGATTTCACCCTCTGAGGCATTGTCGCCATACGGCTTGGTGATATGACCCTAGTCGCCATATGGTTTGGCGACTATGTTTCACCTGGGCCCAAGTCGCACAACCGTATGGCGACTTAGGGTGGCTTTAAAACCGCGTTGAGCGAGCTGAGCCGCCAGAGTGCAAAGAAAAGAAAGAGAGCAGAAGGAGAGGAGAAAAGAGGAGGGGAGGAAGAAGAAGAAGAGGAGAAAAGAGTTCACTTTGTATCGACGACCACGATGGTGAGTTTGTAGTATTGTTTTATACAAGTATATTCTTTAAACCATGGTAGGTTAGCAATCGACGTCATATGTTGTGATAGATTATTAGCAAATATTTAGAAATAGCATGATTAATTAGTAACCATTGTAGGTTAGCAAGCAACATCATGTGTAGTAACATATTGTTAGCACATATTTAGGGATAGCATGATTAATACAATTAGTTTAGTAGTTTGTATAGAGAAAAAATTAGTCGGTAAAAATAAATTTAGTTGTGCTATTCCGCGTGCTACGCTAATTTCGTCTGGCATGATGAATGATAACATGTTATTTTTGTATTATAAAAAACATGTCGATAACCCGTGCTTTGTGGAATGTTAAATATATGTATTTATTTGCACAATAAAAAATGATAGAAATTACTTTATAATTTTGGTTGGATTAAGGAATTATGAAATAGTAAGACAAAAAGCATAGATATATGGTACCGAATCCGTAGGATTCTGAAATATGTGAAATTTTGAAAATTTTTCCATAAAGCTTCACCCAATACAAATATGCATGGTAACGATGATGTTTTTAATATTTTGCAATGCGTAATATAGCCTTCTGTAGGGGAAATTACGTGTTTACCACTAAGATTTCATGAAATTGTATATGTATTAGCACTGTGTTTCAATATAGTGTTTATGTTTTATTTGCCATTGGAATATAATTTAAACGCTCAATAATATTAATGGTTTTAATTTCTCAATTCGCAGGTGTGGCTCACGACCCTGGTGGTTCGGACTGGCATTTCGGCCTATTGGACTGGTTGGTCGATGCGCAGCACCGCGTGAGCCGTCGTGTCCCGCCTCCTGGTCACGGGGACGACGCGACTGACTTGGGGGTGGTTCGTACGCAAACACCCCGACAGGCTTGGAGACTAGACCCACGCTGGGTAGAGAGGTTTGTCTGCGAGCTGTGCCACTTGTTTTGTGTGATATGCCCGCTATGTACTTACTTCTTTGTGCTTTGCAGGTTGAGTCGTGCCGGCCTTCTACCTCTCGCGCAGATGGTGGAGGCCACCGAAGAGGACGACGCTCCTACCGAGGACGACGGGGAGGTCCAGGCCAGTCCAGAGCGGTCATGACGGTTCCCATTCAACCGGTCGCTCCTGACAGCCCTAGTGGATCGGTGGCGGCCCGAGACGCACACCTTCCACCTCCCATTCGGGGAGATGGCCCCTACTCTGCAGGATGTCGCGATGCTGCTCGGCCTGCCTATCGCCAAAGCCGCGGCATTCCCACTGGACACGCCTGTGAACTGGCGCAACGCCCTGTTGGATAGGTTTCAGGGTGTTCTTGGGGCGGAGGCGTGCCACCGTACTTTGACATCTCGGTGCGACAGCGGCATGGCCGCCCCTATGGTGGCTTTCGCAGTTCCGGGTACGTATAATACATATTTTACATGTTTAGAGATGCACTATCCTAGCCGTATGACAGTCGTACTAATTATTTGTTTGTGCATAGGTCGAGCGGATGGTACCACAGCCCACCGCCGAGCAGGTGTCGCGGCACCTCGAGGCGTACCTGCTATGGCTCTTCGGTTGGGTACTGTTTATTAGCAGCCACAGTGACTCCGTCGACGCCTGCCTCGTGGGCTACGCGAGGGCCATCGCCGACGGCGAGGAGCTGCAGATCAGCTGGGGATCAACCGTACTTGCTGCGACGTACCCGTGGCATGTGCGATCATGCTGTAGGATGAGGCCATCATCTATCTTGACAGGTTGCCCCCTCCTGCTGCAGTTGTGGTCGTTCGAGCGCTTCTTTCTCGAACAGCCCATGCTAATTGACACCAGTTCGTACAGCGTGGACATGTACCATGGGGACGCGGTCGACCGGCCGACCGTAGGGTCCCTTTGGTGCCGTAGACGGGTATGTACTCTCCTACATCTTCACTACACATGTATTACGGGTCATCCTTTATAACTACTGTTCTGGCTTGCAGACACAATACGCACACGTGCAAGTTACACGTGTGTAAGAGCACTTCGTGGAGCAGCTGGACCACCTCACCGCTGACGACGTGCGCTGGGAGCCGTACTCGATCAGAGGCGAGCAACGTGCTCCGCAGGCTATCTCGCCGCTTGCGCGACCAGCGACATGGCGGACGCAGAGGAAGCTCGTCTTCGACGTCTTCGTCAAGGACTACGCAGTGCACAGGGTGATGCGCCAGTTCGGCCTCCGCAAGGTTGTTCCAGTTCCCATCAGGACGAGAGTGCCTGACTCTGACCACACGTGAGTTGCACACATTACATGCTAGAATATGTTTTCGGCAGTTATGCTATGATGGCTTGTGATTACAGTGGTCTATTTTGCAGGTATAGTAGGAGGGGTGGCACCAGGACACAGTGGCCGGCGAAGATGGAGCCGTGGGTGACACAGTGGGTGAATGCCCATGAGGACTTGGTGCAGGAGGACGCCCCATACGACCCCACCTCATACGACGAGTACCTCCACTGGTACGCCCCGCGAACACGTACCAGGCTGGTGCATGTCGTCGACCCTCCCCCGATCGTGTACCAGCCCCGACCGATGCGTTTACACTTTGCGCGGAACTTGCATGTTGCGGTACCTACTATCATCGTTTTTTAAAATGTCTGAGAACAATTACCTCAATTATAGGTTTAATGCTTTCATTTTCTCCTTGCAGACGGACATCACCATCGGCATTGCCACCGACGGGTAGTCGATCCTGGACAGGGCTGCCATTGGTGCTGTGGTGACGCGCGATGAGCTATTCCAGTTTGTCCGTCGGACCTACAGTGCGGCTAGGTGTGTCGTTTCCCCGACGTCATGCAGGACAATCTAGGAGGTGGCCACGTCGACACATACTCCGAGGCCGGCATGTCCTACAGCCCAGTCAGGAGGCTCAGGAGGTGCACGTCCCCATGCCCTGCCTGCACCTGCTCCTTGGCAGCCTGGATCATTCGGGTGGGCACGTGGGTACACACCGCCATAGCCGCCGCCCCCGTCGTTGTTGCAGTATCCTATCTTCTCGGACCCGTATGGTCAGTACGGTGGCTTTGAATTTTTCTCACGCATGGCCCCTGACTCAGGTACGTTTCCTCTCTTTAGGTTTCTGATCGTTCATGTATTGTACAGATTAACATTATTTGTTCTGCAGGTTTCCAGGTCCAGACGCATGGACTTTCACTCTCCCCGCACGTCAACGTGGACGCCTACTTCGCTGAGCCACCCGGGGATGTCAGGGGAGCAGCTGAGCCCGCACCCGTGGAGGTTCTTCCTGGGTCGCAGCTTAGCGGGCCCGTAGTGGTCACGCCGACACCGGTGGAGTCCACCCCCTTAGAAGCACGGATCAGCAGGCCTCCTGAGCGCCTTTCGCTGTTTGGGCCCCGGTCAGGCACCCCGCGCTTTGGAAGCCCAAGTGGGGGCGTATAGGTGGCCACGTACCGGGTGTGGGACGTGGCGACGACGGAGGAGGCACTGCGGGTGGCGTAGTAGGTGGCCAGTAGGGGGTATTCGTTTTGCTATGTGTACTTGTATTATTTGTTTACCTAGTGTGGTTCCTGATTACCATGACGTGGTTCTGTATGCACTCCCTCTAGCATTTTCTGTAACTTGTATTATGTGTTTACGTATTGTACTTCGTATTTACTACGATATGGTTGTCTATGCGTTCCCTCCAGCATTGTTCTATTTCTTATTCGCAGATTAATTTTATATGGCCACATCGCTACACAAAGTTGACTCACCGGGTCACGTCGCTACGCAAAGCTAACTCATCGAGTCACGTCGCTGTGCAAAGCTGACTCGCCGGGTCACGTCGCTGCACGAAGTCGTCGAATAGTTCAGTGACTACCAACTATTGGGCCAGTACAGTCTTCCAAGTTGTCCAACACTTCAGTGAGTAGTACACGTGTTGCTCATCCGTTGGGCCCGTACCACCTGCCAGGTCATCCAACACTTCAGCGAGTAGTACACGTGTCGCTCAACCGTTGGGGCCGTACTACCTGCCAGGTTGTCCAACGCTTCAGCGACTATACGGTCGTATAGAAAGGCAAACCAGATCCTGTCACCATTATTTTCGCCATTTCGCCATTTCGCCATTTCTCTCGCTATTTCTCTCAGCAGACAACCAGAGCAGAGCAGATCGGAAGAGGAGAAAAGGGGAGTAATACAAAGATAGGAGGAGTTAAGAGGGGAAGAAGGTACAGAGAGGGACAAGCGGAGGAGCACGAGAGAGGCAGAGAAGGGGAGGGGAGGAGCACGAGAGAGGTAGAGAGGGGGAGGGGAGGAGCTCGAGACGTCAAAGAGAAAGATGAACGAAGCTCGTTGATAGAAAGAGAAGGTCTCCACGTGAAGGTAATAGTATTGATTGTTGTTAGTCTCATCCAAATGTAGGCGACATGTAGCTACTTGTTGGTTTAGCACATATCTTGGGAAAGTATGTGCAGAAATCTTGAGAAATCGCTAGTCGTAATGTTTTAATTTTTTGCAGTGATAAATCAGTCATGTCGGAGCCCACAGTATTGAAAGTGCATTATGGTGTTGGTATGGTTCATGAAGGTCCATATGGTGTTGATCTAAGTGGTTTGCAGCAAGTAACTCTGGTACATTCGGACGGGGAGAATGCTCGAATCGGAGAAGTCCTACACTGGCTCACCGGAAGCTTCTCCTTAGACCCCGAGGTGTGTAGTGTCTTCGTATAAGGGCTTTGGAGCCATCGCCCTGCATATCGGTGGGAGTTGCGGCTTTGATGTGCACGGCTGTGTGGAAGGGATTTCTGGAAGGCTACAGGCGCCGTGGCTACGAGTGTGTGCTACTCGTGCAACCATGTCCGAAGGGAGCCATTGGAGGACCTTCGAACGACTCTCGTGGGGTTGGTGGGAGTAGGTCCCATGAGGTGACCGATGTTGCGGAGGCACGAGAGGACGAGGTGACCCATGTTGTTGAGGCCAAAGAAGAATATCGCACACCGCACGCTCAGCCCAGTGCACAGGCGGATGCGGGTGAGCAAATGGACAATATAGTGCGTCAAATGGAAATCGATGACTTGGCGGCTTGAGCGGAGGAGGAAGCTTTAGAAGAGAACGGTGATGACTCTTCCAAGGAGGATGAAGGTCCCATCCCGCAGGAATAGAATAGGGTGGACGTTGAGGGTCTTGCTGTGCACGACGAGCACGAATCACCATGTGAGTACCATGGGACGAAGGTTCGGCTTCGTGCAATGTTTCCTGACAAGGGATCACTGCAAGATGCCATTAAGCTATGGGCCTTGTCTATGCAGCAGCCATTTCGTGTACTAAAATCCAGCCAGGAGCAATACATCGTGGTCTGCGCGCAGGCTGGGTGTCCGTGACGTGTGCACGCACGGACGCCCAAGTACGAGACTCACTGGATTGTCTCCAAGGTGGAGGCGCACTCCTGCTTGCTCAGTAGTGTTCTGCCGATGCATCGCAACCTGACGTCCACCTTCATTGCCAATGTGATATACGGAGAGATAGTGAAGAAGACGAACCTGGAGGCCAAGCACATCATGGTGGCTATCGAGTAGAAATTCAAGTACAAGATTAACTATACGAAGGCATGACATGCTAAGCAGAAAGCTTTGGAAAGGAGGTTTGGTTCTTTCGAGGCGTCTTATGACAACCTTCCTCGTATACTCCAGGTGCTGCAGGACAGGAACCCGGGCACATATATTGCTGTGAAGGACAAGCCATCCAAAAGACCGCCTCTAGGTTTTATGGTATTACAGAGGGCATTCCTAGCATTCAGTCCCTGCATTGATGCATTCAGACACATGTTGCCCGTGATCTCAGTGGACGGGATATTTCTAACTGGGAAATACAAGGGCATGATCCTGACAGCAATTGGCGTTGATGGGATGTTGCTCTAGCAGTTGCATGCTTCTTAGATCCTTGCTACAAGATGAAGGTGGTTGAATTTTACTATAAATCGATGTCTGACTGTAACACCTCAGCCCAACCAGAGCCTGGAATGCTACTAACTAAATATACTAACAATTTAAACACAATGCATAGTTCTAAATCTCGACATAACCTCCTTTGTATAACTAAGTATACCAAAGATTCCAACCATTTCATATATTCTAATCACTATCTCATCATTCAAAATTCATTCAAACATCCAAAATAATCTATTCAGCTAGAGCATTATCAAGCATAATCAAAATTTACTACTCTCATTATTACAATTAATCCAAAACATTCAACCATAGCCATGAATTAATCCTCAATAGATTACTATTATTAGAGTATGATCGAAATGTTAATCAGCATTTAAACAACATACATGCATGTTATCTCATCAACTGTGTTACACAAACCACACACCAATTACTTTACACACACATGCTATGCAATATGCTCAACATGCTCTTTATCTTTATCTTTCTCTTTTGCATTTTACCGGTAATGCAAAGTGTGCATCTGTCGATGCACACTCATGTCGATGGCACAGGGACCATTGCCCATACTCCGCAAGTATGGGGACCTAAGCCCATGCTCTACAAGCATGGGGACCTTTAGCCCGTCATAAACATGCCGAGGACCTCAACAATTGCTTGGTCATCACATGACCCAGACTTCAACAAGCCATCATGACGCATATGTATGAAATCTCAAATTAATATAAACATGCATCCGAGGCAATATTGCATATGAATAATCTATTCATACTACGAATGCTCATAATCAAGACTTCATAACCTTCAAACATCCTAGAATAACACTTTACTTATTTCACTAGAAGCCATGAACATTACCAAACATACCAGCATAACAATCATGGATAACACAAATACTCCTAGTATTTATCAAACATTGTCATTCAATGATATCTATAATATCCATCATTATACTTGCCTTAACCGCGAGAGAGCGAGGGACGTGCAGAAGGTGCTGCCTTTGAGACCAAACCCCACCTGAATATAATTATGAACCAAGCTAAGACAATCATATTGGATCCAAGACATAATTTAATAGCTCAAACAATAAAATGCCAAACTCTCAAACGCCTTCCCACTACCCACTTCTAACGATCGATCTCTCTCCTCTTTGGTCAGTCAACTTCTAAAATTCATAACTTTCACTACAGAGGTCCAAATAAGGTGTTCTAGGACTTTCTGGAAAGGTAATTAAATTCCCCAACTAAACCTAGTTGAGGGTCCCTTCTGAATTGGCCATCTAACACCCTTACCAAGCCAAATTAAAAGACATCAATATTCATGTCGGGTTCTCTGAACAGTACACTAAAATCACCATAACTTTGGCTACGAAAGTCCAAATCTTGCGTTCTTTAGCTCTTTGAAAAGGTATGAAAATTACCTACATTTTTCATTATATCGAGATCCTCTGATTTGCTCCGTAACTGATCGCTCAAGTCATATTACTAAAACTTGTCAGAATACCGACAGATTTGTAGAACAACAGCGCTACGAAATTCATAACTTTTGAACTGCTCGTCCAAACGACGCGATCTTGAACTCTACAGAAAGATATCGACGTCGCCTACAACTTTCGAGGAGGCATCTAGGACAAATTCTGCACTTAACTTTCTCAAAAACGTCGATCTTTACAGACTGTCCTAAACAGATCTATTACCGACGTTGCCTAATTACTCAATTAAACAACTAATCGAAAGGGGAACGGGCTTTACCCTTGTAGAACCGCTGAAGAACATGATGAAAACCATGCGATCCCTTTTCCCCTCCCATCACTCTTCTCTCCCTCCCTTCTTCCTCTTCTTTCTTCCTTCTTCTTGATCCCTTGGCAGCAACAGGGAAGGAGCTTGGCTAGGGAATGACAACATGGAGGGGCGGCAGCAGGGGGGAGGATGTGCTACAGTAATGGTGGCGGTACTGTAGCATGAAGGTACTGTAGCAAAGCTAGGGTTTCCCCCTCCTTTTTTTGTGGCCGGCTGCCCTCTCTCCCACCTTTGGGCCGAAATCAAGTGGGCCAAAAGCCCCGGCCCAGGTTGCCTACCTTTTTCAGTAATCCCCTCTAATCCTCTGTTAAATCATTTTGCTAATTGGTCCTTCCCTCTAATTTATTTCTTCTCATTTAATTAAATTTGGAGTATTACATTCTACCCCCCTTAAACAGAATTCGACCCCGAATTCTAACCACGCTCAATGCCAAAGGATAAACACAACTAAGAACTTACTAATATTACCACGTACCTGTCGTGAATAAATTCCAGATATTGCTCGCTGGTCAACGGCTCTTATGAAACCTCACACTCCAAATTCTCTTAACACCGGGTCATACAAAACATTATAAACCCTGCTCCAGAATTCAAGACGGTTCTGGCGAATTGCTATCTTCCAAAATCACCGCAACTTTTAATAGTCAGAACTCAACCGAAACAAAGCATTCACAATGCAACCCACTCTTAACCAACTTCCCCCCAAAAACTCTCAAATCCAAAATCAAAGGTTATTCAAGAAAACCTTTTCATCTTCCAACTCGGCAGTTTACAAACACACACCACATAAACCAAAAGAGAAATCGCTCAAATGCCCAAATCAAACACTTCACTTATTTTCCTGGACTGGAAAGATCCACCTTGCCATCATATAGTCAACTCAAATTGCACCCAATCTTTGTCATAAAAACTCAGCTCAAACAAGAATCGAGATGGCACTTCTCTACTCGAGAAAATATTCTTTTCTCATATGTTCTTTTAAGAAATAAACCTTCTCCCAAATCATAGGTTTTCAAATTATCACACTAACTCCTTCCTTTTAACCGACAATCCCAAAATGATCCTCAAATGGAAAGAACAACCATACATTTTTAGGGGGACTCTACTAATCCACAAAAGGATTCTGTAGTCCACTCTAATACTAAAGGAATTATTTTGACAAATGGTTTCCAACACCTCATCAAAGTTTTTTTTCACCCATAACCACATCATCTCATTCTGTTAAAATTAATCAGCCTCAAATTCTCAGCACACAAACTCATTCACTTTACCCCAATTATTCTTTCAAAGATCAACACACTATTCAAATTTGCTTATGTTCATCTACCTCTACACATAATATTGTGTCTCCAAGGTCCTAGTATAAAAATGCATAGCCCAAATTCACCGTCCAAGTCTCCTACCATGAATTTCTGGTATACTTGATAGGTAACTCTCAGATCTGATGACTAAAATTTTACACAGCTCAACAATTACCTCAGCTATTAATGTCAACATTCCTCACTAATCAATTAACCGCCCAATGCAATTCATTTCACCAATCTTAGACCCTCTCTGACCCACACCAATCAAATACAGCTACTCGACCACAATATACCCATTCACCATACCCTAACTGATCGACTAGGATTCAAACATACTCAATCACTAACATCAAAATAAATAAATATATTCTTGTTCAAATCTTCCTTAGAGATAATCTAACTCTCATATGGTTACTCACTGAGGCCAAGTCATACTTGACAATAACTCAACAATCACTGCTATCCCATTAATTGACACGATCATGAGATTTTTCTACACTACTACTCTCATTAAACTTCACTATCATAACTTTTCTACACAATCTTACTAAGTATCCAATTGCGATACTCTAATAAATTTATCAAGAGTCCATATTTTCGATAATCCCAACATCCCAACATGGACAAAGGTTATTGGATCATAATTCGCCATAGGTTCCACTAGTTGTAACACTATTCAATTTTATTTCATCGACAAATATTCTATTTAAATAGAACTCTCTCTAGGTGTTATAGGTAAAAACCAATTCACTATTTACTGCTCTTCAAATAGCTTGGTTCCCAAAATTTCACCACTATCATATACTTGTCCACCACCAACCAATTGTCATAATACACTTTATAAGACTTTGGCAACACAAGTTGGTTAATTCCCTTCTCAAAAGGAAGAAACAACCAAATACAAGTTTTCAACGCATAAGTAAAACGTGGCTCCTCGGAGTGAGCCCGAGAACAAGAGAAACAGTCAAATATTAATGATCCCGAAAAACAAAATACGAGTTTGTAAATGAGGGCACATGTCCCACAAAAGGAGCTTTCAAACCTCCATAAATCGTAATAAAATACTGCTATGGAAACCCAATAAACTCTTAAGCTATAACGATAAAAAAGTTGCAGATTACAATTCTTAACTCCAACCTCAAATACTTATGGTACACATTTTCCGTTAACAAGGAAAGCAATTTTCTTTGATTACAACATTACTTGCCAACCCAAACAAGAATTGCCTTTAAAACCAAATCACATTAATCACTCAGGAACCAAATGAAACCTTCACATACGTCACATTGCTCAACTAATTTCGTTTACTACATAATTCATGAACTCCAAAAGATCACTAATGCAAAACTCCAAATATTTCATTTTAATCCATATTACGAAAAGCAATCAACTTACTTTCTCTCTGGAAGAACCATCACCACTCCAACGCGTCACAATCTCTTGTAGACTGTATTTCTAACATCAAGAGTAATTCACTCTTAACAATGTTCGTTATCGTCAACCCTTCCTTTTAAAAAGTCCCTAAAAGCTTACCAAACTGTTACATACTAGATTATCATCTCATCCTCAATTCAGGGTATACCAAATTCTTACAATCTCCCTACAACAACCACTCTATTTTAGAGGGAACTGACTACACAATTTAAAAGGTTATCCCAAGACCCTTCCATCAAAGACATACTATTATCCGATAGTTCTACCATCACGTAAACATTGTTCATCCATTAAATCCTGTCAGTTTATCTCTTAGTGATGCTCAACACCAAACTTTAATAGACAATAATTGCACCTAGCAATTATATATAATCACTAAGTATCCACCAAAGGTTACTCCAAGATTAATATCCACTAAGACAATAATCTAACTCCTTTTGAACTTAACCATCCCAAACAGTTAGATTAACCCATTGAGATCCGTTAATCTAATTTACCAAAGAAGTTTGCCAAATGTATCACTCTTAATGATCAACTCAATTCATCAATGTTCCGCACTTTTTATTAACTCTATTGATTACAATTAGATATAGCCATACTCTTAATCATGGCTCATCAAGAACTACTACAAGACACTTTCAAATTTATCAACTTTCCTTTCAAAGATCTTAGTTATGATCGATCATGCACACATTGCAGACCTAACTTGCATATCTATTAATTGCTTTGATTATAACCTCTCACTTAACCAAGACAAAACATCGCTAAAGCATTTAACATCTTCTTTCATAAAAGGGATCCATTAATCTTCAACACGCAACATACCCAAGAGAGATACGTTGAGTCAATCTTGCACATACAAAAGGGCTTGCAAAAAGTAAATTCGCATTATCCAAATCATCCAGCGAAATAAATGAGTCATGTTTTCCAATAAGAAGATAAAACTTCAATACAAAAGTCAATCTCGGCAATTAACCAAGTTCACCAGCTGTAAGCTTAAGTCAACAGTTGGGAAAGCAATAACTGGTTTAAGGGGCAAATTAAGCCAATGGAAACACATTAACCTTTCTCAAAGCAACTCATCAACCGCAATGGACTAACAATCCAAAAGAAATTCATCAACCACAACTGGACAAGAGTTGACCAAATCCAAATTCAAAGAAGGGAACAACTTCTCTAAGATACTCACTATCATGTCGGTACTAAGATATCCGAGGTAACCACTTCACTAATCCCTTACTACGAACAGTGGTGTAACCTGGTAAAGTCCAGGGCCACAACCACAATCTCAACCTCTCAACATCTATTATCCTCACATATAACAATCATATAACCAGTTAATAAGCAATCTTACAATATTCATATCAACAATCATCAATGCGATATAACGAAAACGCAGAAGCAATGCAATAACCCAACCCCACTTACTGTGCACCAGTGTGTCAAACTTTTAAGTTGGTTAGCCATTCGCAAATTTTTAATTAATCTAGTAACCACAGACCTACAGCCCGCTCTGATACCAACTGTAACACCCTAGCCCATCCAGAGCCTGGAATGCTACTAACTAAATATACTAACAATTTAAACACAAGGTATAGTTCTAAATCTCGACAGAACCTCCTTTGTATAACTAAGTATACCAAAGATTCCAACCATTTCATATATTCTAATCACTATCTCATCATTCAAAATTCATTCAAGCATCCAAGATGATCTATTCAGCTAGAGCATTATCAAGCATAATCAAAATTTACTACTCTCATTATTGCAATTAATCCAAAACATTCAACCATAGCCATGAATTAATCCTCATCAAATTACTATTATTAGAGTATGATCCAAATGTTAATCAGCATTTAAAGTGTGTGGTAGTAAGTGCATCCAAGCAACCCTACTCCCTCCCATGCATGCCATTCTTGCAAGTGGTACCTAAAACACAACAAACAACAAGAGGTGAGTCCAAAGACTCAGCAAATATAATAAATGGCATAAACAACATACATGCATGTTATCTCATCAATTGTGTTACACAAACCACACACCGATTACTTTACATACACATGCTATGCAATATGCTCAACATGCTCTTTATCTTTCTCTTTCTCTTTTGCATTTTACCGGTAATGCAAAGTGCGCATCCGTCGATGCACACCCATGCCTGTGCCATCTGGCACAGGGACCATTGCCCATACTCCGCAAGTATGGGGACCTAAGCCCATGCTCTACAAGCATGGGGACTTTTAGCCCGTCATAAACATGCTGGGGATCTCAACAATTGCTTGGTCATTACATGACCTAGACTTCAACAAGCCATCATGATGCATATGTATGAAATCTCAAATTAATATAAACATGCATCCGTAGCAACATTGCATATGAATAATCTATTCATACTACAAATGCTCATAATTAAGACTTCATAACCTTCAAACATCCAAGAATAACACTTTACTTATTTCACTAGAAACCATGAATATTACCAAACATACCAGCATAACAATCATGGATAACACAAATACCCCTAGTATTTATCAAACATTGTCATTCAACGATATCTATAATATCCATCATTATACTTGCCTTAACCGCGAGAGAGCGAGGGACGTGCAGAAGGTGCTGCCTTTGAGACCAAACTCCCACCTGAATATAATTATGAACCAAGCTAAGACAATCATACTGGATCCAAGACATAATTTAATAGCTCAAACGATAAAATTCTAAACTCTCAAACGCCTTCCCACTACCCACTTCTAACGATCGATCTATCTCCTCTGTGGATAGTCAACTTCTAAAATTCATAACTTTCACTACAGGGGTCCAAATAAGGTGTTCTAGGATTTTATGGAAAGGTAATTAAATTCCCCAACTAAACCTAGTTGAGGGACCCTTCTGAATCGGCCATCTAATACCCCTACCAAGCCAAATTAAAAGCCATCAATATTCACGTCGGGTTCTCTGGATAATACACTAAAATCACCATACCTTTTGCTACTAAAGTCCAAATATTGCGTTCTTTAGCTCTCTGAAAAGGTATGGAAATTACCTACATTTTTCGTTAGATCGAGATCCTCTGATTTCCTCCTGAACTGATCTCTCAAGTCAGATTACTAAAACTTGTCAAAATACCGACAGATTTGCCGAACAGCAACGCTACAAAATTCATAACTTTTGAACCGCTCGTCCAAACGACGCAATCTTGTACTCTACAGAAAGATATAGACGTCGCCTACAACTTTCTAGGAGGCATCCAGGACAAATTCTGCACTTAAATTCTCACAAACGTCGATCTTTACAGACTATCCTAAACAGATCTATTAGCGACGTTGCCTAATTACTCAATTAAACAACTAATCGAAAGGGGGAACGGGCTGTACACTTGTAGAACCGCTGAAGAACATGATGAACACCATGCGATCCCTCTTCCCCTCCCATCACTCTTCTCGCCCTCCCTTCTTCCTCTTCTTTCTTCCTTCTTCTTGATCCCTTGGCAGCAACGGGGAAGGAGCTTGGCTAGGGAATGTCAACATGGAGGGGCGGCAGCGCAGTAACGGCGGTGGCGGTACTGTAACATGGATGTACTGTAGCAAAGCTAGGGTTTCCCCTCCTTTTGTTTGTGGTCGGCTGCCCTCTCCCCCACCTTTGGGCCGAAATCAATTGGGCCAAAAGCCCCGGCCCAGGTTGCCTACCTTTTTCAGTAATCCCCTCTAATCCTCTGTTAAATCTCTTTGGTAATTGGCCCTTTCCTCTAATTTATTTCTTCTCATTTAATTAAATTTGGAGTATTACACTGACAACTCTAGAATTAAGGAGATTAGTGAATTTAGGAAGGTTGTTAAGGAGCTGTTTGATTCTTATGCATCCCTTTACACTAATCCTGCAATTAGCACTATGCATCCTCCATGTATAACTCACCCCACCATGTGGATCCTGAGGATGAAACAAAAAGGAGAAAACTAGATGCTTCTCTAAATAATACGATACAGATCAATGGGTGTTGATGCGTAATGTGGTCCAATCTTTCACGGTACTCATATTTCAATCTTGATCAAAACAAAACCCTAGCTTTCCTCCTTGGTTCGACAAAAAGGAAGAACAAGTGTATCTCCAAAACAAGTAATGATATTTGGTTAATGTTGAATCAATCCGAAGAGAGAAACAAAATTAGACCCGAAGAACAACTCCAAATCATGAGCAATTAAGGATGCTACGAATTGGTGAGATGATCCACAAGGAATCACGGATCTTGAAAGAAAAGTCACACTCCAATATTCACGCAATCACAAAACCCTAGATGGGAATTTTCAAAACGTATGTACTCATTATGCGCCACATAAACATGTGACCTTTCTGTATTTTCTTCAACTCTAACTTCCTTACAATGGGAGTCTACCCCTAAATATATAGGCTTGGTGAATAGTGCACGTGGGGGAACAGAAATTCGAGGTGGTGAACAGTAATCCAACTCGATGAACAGTGCCACATGAATAGTATCTAAAATTAACTCCTATTGCAAACTCCTACTTTAATTCAAAATTTAAACTGCTCTAATTTCTGAAAATAAATTAAACTATCCTATTACAAGCAATTTCAAAATTAACTTCTCTTTTAAAGAAAGATCTGAATTGGAATTGCTCTAATCCAAATCCATTTCGGATTCTTAGGCTGAAAATGCATTGATTTTGAAATTGAGTTTGAATTTGGCTCCTTTGTATTTTCTTGACCGAATTCTCTTGCAAACTTTCCAACATGCAAAGCCCTCAATCCTTGTGTCTTCCCATGTACACTTAAGTTCCCCCTTCGGCCTACCTCCCTCTCCTTGCTCTTGGCTGAATCTAGTTCTTGTTTCTTTCCCCTTTTATGCAAAATAGGCTCAACTTGAGGTTTAGCACAAACTTGCAACTTAGGGATATTTACTAGTGTAGTAGATGCACCTAGTGCCTCATCATGATATCTGTGAAGTTGGTCAAGAGCAGTCTGACTTGGATAAATATTGCATTG
Source organism: Ampelocalamus luodianensis (assembly GCA_036346255.1). Taxonomy (NCBI): domain Eukaryota; kingdom Viridiplantae; phylum Streptophyta; class Magnoliopsida; order Poales; family Poaceae; genus Ampelocalamus; species Ampelocalamus luodianensis. The sequence continues at coordinate 42,777,339 of CM070624.1, forward strand.
AGCCATTGTTGAGATAGCCTGAAGATGAATACTTTGATATTTTTTTCATGGTGGAAAACCCAGGGTGTGAAGTATCATGTCCTTGCTCATCTTGCAAGAGATGTTTTGGCTATTCCTGCATCAACAGTTGCATCAGAATCTACCTTTAGTGCCAGAGGAAGAGTTATTGACAAATATCATAGTCATTTGGACACTGAAGTTGTTGAGCCCTTATTTGCACCAAGGATTGGATAAGAGCATGCATCTAGGAAAGGTAAACAAATAAAAACATGCAAAGGATGTACTTCTACATTATGTTACTTATGTATTATGTTTGGCTGAACCACAGAACTAGTACTAATTTACTTTTGTCCATTTATTTCAGATCAAAGCGATGTAGCTTCAATTTTGGAAGATTTAGATATTTTAGAAATAAATGACAAAGTTGAACAAGATGAAGGTATATAGCAATATATGTACAGATAGAAGTGTTTGTGCTGTTAGATGCTCAGATTTAATTACGTATCTCAACTATTGGTTATTATGTATTTATGTTGCTGGTGCCTGCAGCGCTACCGGGGATTGCAATGTCATGGATGTGGAAGGAAATTGGAGCTCATTCTGATTGCTATACTGCTTCGAAATGTGTTTGATTTTGTGAGTTGATGTGCAAGTGCTTGGCACTTAAATCATATCTTATGCTTATATGTAATGAGACGCTCATATCTATTATCGAGTGACTTGGAACAAATGTGCACTGTCATGAGATGCTCATATGACTAAAAGTCTAAAATTGTCAATCCATTATGTCAGAATTTGCTAACCTAGATTTGCTTCTTTTGTTTGGGACTTGGGACTAGGAGGATATAATAAATTGATATATGCTATTAGCCTATTATGCTGTATGTGGAATGTTTTTTACATGGCATTTTGGAATGGTGTTGAAACTTGGAACAGAGTAGGGCTGCAAACTAATGGAGCTTGTAAGTTGTAACTGAAGGAAGCATGCTTATTGCATGGAAGGAAGTAATCATGAACCTTGTTGTAGCATATTGTTGTCCAGCTTATATATGAAATGGATGACTGTTCTTATTTCTGTCTAGAGATGTTGTAAATGGAAATTTCTGTAGAACTAGTAATAGGACGTATGTTATACTGACAAAAGTAGCTAGAGCTTTGACACCCTGGGCTGCCAATGCTTGCTTTAACTTTCTGCATGTATTCTTTGTTGTAAAAATGTGAGATTGTTTATCCTGAGATGATTTTGCATCTGTTCATGAAAAAGCAATTGGTTGCTCCTGCTACCAGAAATAAGAAATTGATACCTCACCTTGTCGGCTGTGCCTGTCAGCCTGTCACCCATGACCAGTTGGACTAACTGGGGAAAAACACATTGATCGATAGAAAGAATTGTTATTGTACAGGCCACAAAAAGAAAATTGAAAAAACCATATGATCTATGGCTGTTGGTTGTTGTTAGGAGCATCGTATAGAGTGTAGACAGTAGACCGTAGATGTGTAGTCATGTTACATAAATTTATTCTACCGAGATTTATCGTAAAGTTGTAGTATATTCGCATTCGACCGGATTGAGTACATATTCAATTCGAATTCGTATTCATTACGACATTCGATTCATATTCGTATTCGAGAATGTTCGAATTCATATTCGTTTTAAAAATATGTATTTGTATTCGTATTTGATCCATTTCCACCCCTAATATTCACGAATATGGAACCCGTGTGCAAAGTGTAAACGTGACAAATATTATTTATTTCTACCCGAACCACTAAACCATGATATGGTACTCACTAATATGGAGCCCATGTGTAGAATGTAGTCGGGTAGAATTTAATATTTGTTTAGTCACTTTTACTACCCATGACATGGTATTCGCGAATTTAGAACCCATGTGCGAGCGTGACTAAGATGAAGGTTGTTTTACATCTTCATATTATTTTCACCCGGACTACTAAATCATGACATGGTACTCATTAATATGGAGCCCATGTTCAGAATGTAGTCAGGTGTATTATTTGTTCATTTCAGTATGTTCGTATTACTACTCATGACATGGTATCACGACAAGAAAACCTCCTCATAGAGACGCTTTTAAATTTGTCTCTAAAATAAGGAGTTATACATTCTTGAGGCGCTTTTAGAGACACTTTAAAAATCACCCCAAAAAATTGTATGCTAAAGATGGTTTTGAGATATTTTCGAGACACATACAAAATTTTATATTATAGAGATGTTTTTGAGACACTCTCTAATTTGCCTAAAGTTTATGTTGTGTAAAGACATTATTTTGAGTTTCCAACTCGCTAAAGATATTTTTTTCGGTGGTTGATATGTGTTAAAAGAACTACATATAAATATTGCAACACACAACTAAACATGTGAGGTTGTGAGGTTGAGATGGCTAGTGTGACAAGTCTAAGAGAAGTATTTTCCATGAGGTTTAAAGTTCGAGTATTAACCTTTGCAAGAGTCTACACATTTTTTATATTTTATTTGTTGAGGCATAGTGCAACGTCTATATATAACGATGCATATCCTGTAGAGACGCTTTTAAAAGAGACCACTAATGTCATAGCGACAATACATGAGATGACATTTATGAGGCGTTTTCGAAAATACCTCTAGAACTGATCATGGGTGGAAAAAAAGTGCCTCTACTGTACAAAGAAGTCACCTCTATGAGCTAGTTTTGCTGTAGTGTATTTACAAATATGGCCCATGTGCAAGCGTAATAGAGACGAAGGTTATGTTTCATCTTTATATTATTTTCACAAGGACTACTAAATCCTGACATATTAATATGGTGCCCATGTTCAGAATGCAGTCGGGTGGAATATATTATTTGTTTGGTCCGTATTACTATCCATGACATGGTATTCACGAATATGGAACCCATGTGCGGGCGTAACCAACGTATAATGTTTGATTATTTAGCGATTTCCCCCACGCATTATTTTTTGTAGCATACACCCGTTCATGATCCGTATCCGCTTTAAGGGTTCGAACCAAAGAAATAGGGTATTCTTGCTTCTCACCCTTGGTTTGTATCCATTCGTAGGGACCGAACCTAAGAAATGAGATTTTGAGGCTTCGTTCTCGGTTTGTATCTACTAACGGGACTGAACCAAGGAATGAGGCCTTCATACCCAGCCTTGATCCGTATCCATGCGTAGGGACTGAACTTAAGAAACAAGGATTTGATCACTCCTTGATTTGTATCCACTAACGGGACCGAACCTAAGGTGGCCAAAACATAAAAGAGAGAGGGGGTAGGGAGAATAAAAAGCTCCTTAATTTGTATCGCAATGATCGAACCTAAGGGTGGAGAGGGGTAGAAGGAAGAAAGCTCCTTGATTCGTATCGCAATGACCAGACCTAAGGGCCAAGGAAGAACATCTCACCTTCTTTGCACTTCTAACCTTTTCCCAATGCTATCTTGCTCTCTCTATTTCTCTGTAGTTTCTCCTCTCAAGTGTTTGCCAAAAGTTCCATTTGCCTATAAGCTTCACCCCTATTTATAGAGCAGGATTAAAGGTTGTTTCCTTTGAGGGAAGTTGCACCAAACTCTCCTCCTAATTTCCCTTTTCTCATAATTTCTCTAATTTGCTAATGGACAGTGTAAGCACTGCAGCCGATGATTTGCATGCAGTTGTGCATGACGTGCGTCATTTGGACTGGAATTTCTGTGAGTTATGGCTGAAACATGGGCCCCGCTGGTTAATTAATTAGTGGAGAAAGTAATTAGTGCATGCAAGTCTTTGAATCCGGCACTTTACCATGCATGCAGTCTGGACGTACGTGGGTTAGTGGGTCCAATCAAGTGCTTAGTTGATCAATTAGGGAAGCTCCTAATTCATGCATGCATGCACACGATCAAGGAGGCCACCTTCCATTCTCTTATTACTTTACACTTCTATGTACACAGTGGTTTTAGAGCGGGCCATTATCATTTTTGTTACTTTCAGTAATTGAGAAGGCAATGAACCCCTTGATGCATGCAACCACTCTCTTTACGTGAGAGAGATCCATGTGGACCATGCAAGATCATTCATCTTAGGGAAAAGTATTTAATTTCTGCATGCCTGCAGCCCATGATGCGCCGCTTATCTGTGACAAGGGAGAAGTGCTATCGCATGCTATGGCTGACGATTGGCCCCTCATTCTTAATTAATTAATTAACATTTTTCTTTTTCGTTAATCAATTAACTAATCAATTTCGTTAATTGGGAACTGAGCATTGCTCAGTCGGCGTAGGGGCCGGCATGCCCCCCAGGCCACCAGCGCTCAAGTCGTCCGAGACGCCTACTGTAGCTGATTTCACTAATTGAAATCGGGAGAGATAAGTACCTATTTAATAAAATAAAATAAAATAAAATGAATCACTTAATTCATGCATGCGAACTGCCTTATTTGTGACCTGAGCTCAAGCGTGGGCCTTGCCCAAGAGGTTAGTTGATTAATTACTATCCCTCTTTTATTTTGTTGGTTTGATCGAGGACCTACAAGAAGCATATAATTAGGGCTGGAAAAAAAGCTAGAGGCTCGTGGCTCGGTTCGGGCTCGTTACGGCTCGGCTCGGGCTCGTGAATTTTCGAGCCGAGCCGAGCCCAACTCTTAGCTCGGTGAAAATTCGAGCCGAGCTCGAGCCAGCTCGCGAGCCAAACGAGCCAGGGAGATCAGCCAAACAAGCTCTGCCCCATCCTTAAATCCTAGTCATAAGAACCTCTCGGTACTCCCCCCCGATCCATTCCCCTCCCCATCCCCTCTCCCCCTTCTCCCCCCCAGTTCCACGGTCCACCTCGCCCCCGCGCGGCCTTGCCTGCTGCCGGCGTGCCGCTCCTCCACGGTCCACGGACCACCTCGCCCCCGGCGCCCTTGCCTGCTGCCGCTCCTCCATGGACCACCTCGCCTCCTCCACGGTCCACCTCGCCGCCTCCACCCGCCGCCGCTCCTCCACGACCACCACCCCCCGGCGCCCCACGGCGGTGGCCTCCACCTCGCCTCCTCCACCAGCCGCCTCCACCTCGTCTCCTCCACCAGCCGCCTCCACCTCGCCTTCTCCACCCGCCGCCGCTCCTCCACGGCCACCACCCCCGGCGCCCCACGACGGCGGCCTCCACCTCGCCTCCTCCACCCGCCGCCACCTCCACCTCCGAACCCGATCCCCTAAGCCTGAGAAGCCCCTCACCTCCTCCATGGCGGCAGGCGGCAGCCCAGACCTAGACGCGCGACGCCCTGGAACAACAGGCGAAGGAGGCATCAAAGCTGCTGCCGCCCCCGGTCCTCCGCGCCGCTCCGGTCCTCCACGCCGCCGACCTCCCCGAGGAAGCCACCAAAAGCCCTTGTCGTCCAGACGGTCCAGTCATCCGGCTCCATCCGCTGCCCTCCCATCCCCTTCTGGAGATGTACATCATGGTTCATGGATGCACTGATTGTTGAATCTAGTTCCAGTGTCTTCACTGTGATTTTGTTGATTGAATGGATTGCACTGATTTTGCTGATTGAAATTGAATGAATGCTGCACTGCTGTTCGCATTTTGCCGTTGGCTCGTGAGGGCTCACGAGCCGGCTCGAGTCGCCTTCCGAGCCGAGCCGACCTTCTGGCTCGTGATCAAAGTGAGCCGAGCCGAGCCTACAATGAAAACGAGCCTGAGCGAGCCGAGCCAAGCCTGGCTCGGCTCGGCTCGTTTCTAGCCCTACATATAATTCACATGCATCTATTTGGCTCATATATGACCAGGGTGATACAAACATCCTTATCTATGTTGTTCCATATAGTGTTTTCAATTCATCAAGTACCTCAGGACAACATGGTCTTACTAAAAAGTTGAAGAATAAGAGAAGCTTGTGCGTCAAGTTTGTGCAAAGAAGCTTAATCAATAGGTAAATCTATTCGTTGATTTCCTTTTAATTTAGTTGAGAATATTATACTACCTAATAGCAAGTCATCGCTTGTTGTTAGGTTTAAAGGAGAAGGTTTGTGGGAAGATCAAGGACACGATGCTTCTGAGGGTGTTTTGATGCTCGCAAAAATAGCATGTGGTTCGTGGGAGGCATGAGAGGTAGGGCCGCATGAGACAGACCACAGATGTTGCCCTACTGATCTTGAAGTTCACGACAATCTTTGCAGCAACTCAGAAGGATCTATCATGCACAATATATATATTTGGAAATCTTATCAAGTCTACTTTTCAACAGATCAAATAACATGTGATTTGAAGCGTTCTACAAAGTGGTATGGCTATTGGAGTGCATGCTGCACATTCAGACCGATCGACACATGAGAGTTGACAAAGTTGACGAGTTCGTGGCTTGTACGACATCTTGGTAGGATATCCAGCTATGCCATGACTTTTCAAAGGTTTACAAGAGTTCCTTTCTCAAGTTTCACAAGGATTCAAGTCATTTCATTAAGGAAATTGCAAAGGTAGGAAAGGTTTGTGTTCAATTCGGAATCGGAATCAACAACACAGTCCGGATTAAAAAGGCCACAACTTTCACAAACGGAGTGCGATTTGGGTGTTCTTTGCTTGTTGGAAAGATAACTTCAAGCTTGACGCAATAGATCCTCTCTCGGCCTCAGATTCGACCTATGTAAGAAGATATGTCCGAAATAATGTGACTGTTGTAAAATCAGAGTTTCCTTTTTATTTTAGATTTTGTCTGAATTGGAGTGGGATCTCTAATTCTAAATTAGACTAGGAGTAGGGCCTCTTGGCTAGCCATAGGGGTAGATAGCAATACTATAAATTGAGGGGTAGAGCCCCATTGTAAATCTCAAACCACGATTAAAGATTTTGATTGCTTTTTGCATCGACACTTGATTCTTCGAAGAAGTTTGGTGAAGGCCGATGACTTGAAGGGGAATATGATATTTTCTTCTAAAGACCGTTCTGTCTTTTCACTAGGAATTGAGGGATCAGTAAACTCCATTGGTGGTCGGGTGGAATACATGTGAGATTGGATGAATTAAAGAGTTGCAGGTTCATGCATGGCATCGGGTGAGCAACTACGATTTGTCAAGTCAAGCGTGCAAATTATCTTCGATCCTACGTTGAGAAGATCAGACCCCCTCGTATCATCTTGGTATGAGAGCTTCGTTCACTCGGTAGGATCTTTACCCTTAGTATTAGATTCCGTTTTTTTTCTATACACGAAAAAGCCGTACAATTTTTTTCTTTAAGCCATAGTATTTGATTCGGTATTTCAGTGAGTTGTTTAAGTTTCTATTCATTAGAATGAAGTTTAGTTTGTTGTTCTTGAATCTCTTTTGCATTGCTTTTTATTTGAGCCTAGTTTGACCTTATTTTAGTCGTGTTTGTACCAAAAAATAACACAAAAAGAAGTGGACATCAATTTATCCTTTGTGAACCTTTCAATCCTTTGCGAATAATTTGAACCTAGCAAGACTAGCTAAATCGTTGCTTAGGGCTGGATATTAATATTTGTGTTCCTACAATTGTTCAAAAATCAAAACGTGGGAAAGAAATTTTGCTCATTTATTTGAAACAAGTGTTTGTGCCATAGTTAAAAAAAGAGAAGAGAAAAAGAATAGAAAAAGAAAAAAAAAGAGAAGAGAAAAACAAAAACAAAAACAAAAGGCCGGACCCTAAAATTGAGCACAAATCGCACTTCCAATTGATACAATTGTGAGCATGCCTATATTATGTGTGCAATCTTGTGCCCTAGTTTCATTTAATTGCAACTAGCGAGCGTTTTTCTATAACTTGTGCAATACGAGCTATTTTGTTCTTCACTTATATCTTACATAGCTCATACTTATATCTTACATAGCTCATTCCTTGATTGCATTAATTTCCAATATCTTTGCCTATGAGTTGCTTTGATTTTCACTTATCTCGTTATGATCAGCAACTAGGCATTAAATTCTAGTTTGGATATTTACTTAGCTTTACAACATCCAGAATTTTCAGATTAAGTAAGTATCCATATCAAGCTCCACATAAATTGTTAGGACCAAAAAATGCAATTCTGGATCCTCTGGGTATAATGCACTAGTCTAGGATCACGCTTGTGCACATAGTGTCAACAAAGATGAATATCGATCCACACAAGCGATTAATAGCATAAACGAGTAATTTGAATAACAAATAATAGTTTTGACCTTATGGTCGAGTTTATATTTATTAAGCCATGCAGAGCTAACAATAAAGAAATCAGTAGTGGAACAAAATAAACTTCAATGTAGATCCCATCAATTCACCAAAGGCAACCAACCGGTTGGGATCCAGACCCTAACGATCAACAACCTTCAACGAACTCCTCCTCGAAAGTAGGCGATGACTCCTCTTCTGTAGATTTGTTTGCAGAGCAAACATGAGTACACAACCGTACTCGCAAGACATACCACAGAATGCAATTTATAGATGCAGGCTTATTCCAAAGGAAATGGCTTCTATGGTTATTTTGCAGAAATGCAAAATTTACAATTGAATACAATAATAAATTGAAAGCATAATTCAAAACAAATAGACGATAATAATTTAACAGTTTGTTTTCACAAAGAACACAAAGCTAACCAGTTTAATTCACATAGCCACATGATTTAGATCACATAGCTGTCCCTTCCCAAAGTTTTATGAAAATCTACCCCTCGTGTGAAATCCCCGAGCATGTCCATGACCGCGGACGTCGCTATTCAAATAGATTGATTAAATACTCTGCAGAGGTTGTGCACTTTACCCACACGATACGATCAGTGTAGCTAGCACTCATCATAACAAAACGTTTCAGAAACTTCATCTCAAGCATTGACACTCCTGGTGTGCTTAACTGCTATACTAAAATCCAACACAGTTCTTTGGCATAACACACATTGTTGGACAGGGATGCGGCGAACCGTCCCACGATGTGACTACCTGGTAGTACACACCTCCACCCATTCCAACACAGCCTAACCTACTTCCTGAGTAATCAATGTCAAGAATCCATAACTTACTAAGTTAGTCTCGTCCCATACCAGGCATGTGGTTGTACAGTAAGGCTCAGTTCAATGGCGCACAAAGTTAAGTCCTTAATTGACCAAGGCAAGACTTCCAATTTCTAATTATGCCGCGAAGATTATCATTCCTATCCAACTCAGATCCACCATAACAAAACACAACCACTTGCCTCAGTCGAAATCTTTTCCCACCCTGTTGGTTAAGTACAACATATGCCATCAACGAGTAATAGCACATAGTACACACAAAGTTTTATCACATAGTTCCATAATTACTTAGTCAAGTTTATAATTGCAACTCACATGAGATGATGACTCGTAGCATGGCTAAGCAATCTACTCATACTAACCAACCCACATTGGTGCTATAGTATTACCAACTAATAATGAACCAATCTAAGGTGACAAAAGATCAAGGCATAACAATAATCAAGATGGATATAACAATTTGGATTAATAACTAAAACCAAAAGAATTTAAATAAATACTTAAAGTAAATGCAATAATTTGAATAAATATAGTTTTGAAAACTAGGATTCAACATGATTAAAGGTATGACTTGCCTTGGAAAAGGTCTAGTTACTGATCTTGATCTTGAGGCACTCCTTCTTCAACAAAGCTTTCCGAAGTATCAACGTTTACTCGCAAACGAATCAAATAAAAAAACAAATAAATAACAGTGGCAAAACAAACTCCAAAAATTAAATAAAAATCTCAGATAAATAGATCTCAAATTTAGATGAATTTAGGAATTTGAATGGGCTCAAACGGAGTTCAGATGCAAAAGATATGGGCTTTAGAAGTTTGAATCTAAGGAGAAACCCTAAAAACTGAATTACTGGATTTTTGGGATTTATTTTTCTACTGGGAAAGAGGATTATGTTGTCAGCATGACGCCAGCCCTTGGATTTTCGGAAATAAGATAAATAAAAGAAAATACTAACATGCGGGATCCACATGACAGTCTCACGGCTCACGGTGAACTTGATCCACTGAGCCTTTGGATCTAGGGTTTGGTGAACCGTGCCACACATGCACTAATGAAGCAGCCACGCATGCAACACGTATGCACAAATGCTGACGAGGCACTGAGATGGCTAGCTGACAGGGACGCCACGCCAGCTCGACGACGAAGCGGCTCGGGAACCAAGGGTTCCAGCGAACGGCGGTGTTTCACCGGCGGTGAGTGGTACCAGCGTGAAGCTGACGCTATTGCAAACCTGTTGATCCAACTCCGGGTGGTCGGGGACGTCGGTGATGGCCGACGGCGAGCTCGAAGCTGCAAAGTCCCTCGGTTATTGTCGGACAAGACCTCCGGTGATGCTCCGGCGACGTGAAAGGGTCCTTGAGGTAGCTCTAATGACGGGGATGGCGATGAAGCACACCACAACATCTAGGCGACAATGACGGTGCTAGAATTCAAGAAAAACCGACGGCGGTGACAAACCCGAAAGCTCAGATTGCGACGGTGCTGGAACGATTGGGGCACAATGGGTGGCTGCTCTGGAATCAGGAGGCGATTGCGAACCCAGGGGTCCTATTTATAGGGTTCGGGCGATCGTAGATAAGGAATCCCCAAATTGAATTTGAAATGGTCTCTTTCAATCTTAGAGATAGAAAGCGAATTGGGATATGATTTGATCTGAAACGGGTGCAGAAAAGATAGAGATCAAATTTAGTTCGATTTCTCGGGATAAGATAGTTGGGGATTTGATTTGCCGGACAAAGCTTCCAAAAGCTCTAATGGCGAACAGATGTGGCCACACACAAGGAAGAAACCGAGACGGAGATGACGATGGTGGCAGGCCCACATGTCAGCGAAAAGATGCGAACAAAGACTTTCAGACCAACTGAACTGACTGCCAGATATTGATCGGACGGCTCAAACTAAAAGTGATGTTCGGACAGTCCAAATTGATTTGAACGTTCGGACCACCCGAACAGTAAACTTCATTGGACCGTTCAAAAGAGATCCAATGTGATGGAGGCGGGGTGCCCGATCTTTCAATGTGATGAGGACATGACCTCTATGGATACAACCATATTTGCTATGTTTAATGTTCTAAGTATAAGAGCTCGTACGCTTCACTTAAATTATAAGGTGAGCTCGTTTTTAGGAGTGTCTTTATATTATATGAACTATATGATGCTACCTAATGATGAAATATATATATGTGCAGCACCATGTCACTTTTGGTCCAAGAGAAGCAAGCGCTCGAGTGGACTGTTTTGAAATCCATTCGGCCTCGAATCAGCCCGACAAAGATCAACTTAAAACAGGCATAACTTTCTCATACTATGTCCATTTAAGGTCCACAAGTACTTGATTGAAAGCTTATTTCGTCCTCTTTCCAACGGATCTGGCCTCATCTTCAAATTCCTTCTGGACTGATCACAATCATCAAAAGAAGACGTCATATCAATTGTTTGGGCCAATCTGGGCTTTGTAATCATACTGAACTTGGCCCATCTGCCATTGGGCCACTTGGGGGCGTGGTTACTGTTCACGTGAACAGTACCCACGAGTTTAATCCCACCCTTTATTAGTTGTGTGGCTCCTCATCCCCTATTTAAGGAGACCGCATCCCCTCTAGTTTTCTTGGATTTTGTTTATGTTTAGTTTGCCTTCGTTGCAACTTGTATCTTTTGCGTGTGTCGACTAGACCACCCAATTAAGATCCTTATTCAGAATCCCAACTCAATTCAAATATTTCAATTCATATTTGCAATTTCAGATTGCTTATTTATCTTGTTCTTGCGTGCTTCTTGGTGTATGCGAGAATCGACTTCGTGGTCGTCAACCGGTATTCGTGCACGGTTGATAACGACTTGTCAAGCAGTTCAGCGATTGCGTGGTTTCGGACCTTGCGAGTTCGTAGCCAGGATCGTGAGAGTTGAGCGACTACTACCGAACGTATCGTTCTCATCGAAAGATCGGGCCAACAATCGGACCTTCGGGTTCATTAGGTGGTATCAGAGCTTCAGTTGATCGGTGAGAATTTCCAGTTTTCTAGTAGTAGATTCGTTTTTCATACCTAGAGTCCAGAAAATTGCCCAAAAAATTATTGCATCTATCATCCCTATCCGAACCCCTTCTACATATATTAGAAGGAGAAAGAGGCAGCCGCATAGAACAAAAGCCGCGGTAAAAAAAAAAAGAGAAAAGAAAAAGAAAAGAAAAGTGCATGAAAATTGGTAGATACCTTCTACATATAACCAAAAGCTTCCACAAAAAATTTCAGCAAGTTTGTCCCACGGGTTTGAAAGATATAGCAGTTTCAAATTTAAACCCGAGACGGATTCGAGTCCGAGTAGAATTCCGTATCCGAGACACCTTCAGTAAAACGGGCATAACTTTTGCATACGGTGTCCGTTGTTGACGTTCTTGTGCTCGTTTTGAAACTAATGACGAGGCACATCTTTTCTACCTAAGCCACTAGTCTCCCTCCAGGTGCCCCAAAATCGGCCATCTTCGACCCCGAATTCGCGTCGCAAGTTTTCAGTTTATGTTTTTGCCGTTTCTTTCGATCTTCCTTTCGGAATTTGGAGTTCACCTCAACTGTAAAGTTGTAGATCTCGTCGAAACCTTTCAAACAAGCATATATAAGCCATATAAAACTTTGTTTTGTTTATCGCTTGAGACTAGCTGTTGTTTCGCTCAATCTAGAGGGTCGTTCGCGTGCACCCATATCGCTGTTTTTGTGCTCTACATCGCGCGGACAATCTTGTGCCCTAAGAAAGAAGTTTGAGTAGTTGGCTAGCGTCTCTCCTAGCACTTGTTGTGAGGCTTTCCTTGCTTGCATCAAGTCACATTGATCGCTATGCAGCGTACATACACTTCTCTTCATAGGGCTTTGATTAGCTAGCTTTGATTAGGCTAGGATCAACAACATTAGCTAGTACTTTGAACAATCTTTCAACTTGCATTAACTGATTTGATTATTGCTGATCCTTGCTACTATATTGAAGCCTTCCAAGCTCCACTTCCTACTAACTCAGCAGGTGTTATTCCTCGCAATCGTTGGACTATTCACAGGTGAGAGTATCACGAACCAGCCACCGGTTGTATCACTTCCTTGCAGCATTGGTAAGAACTTGTAAGAACTGGGTATAAGCTTGAGTGTGAGTGACTTGGTTGAGCCTCCAGAACCTAGTAGTTGATAGGGACATATACTTGTGATTTGTTTCCTTGTTTTCTACTAACTATGGCAGGTTCACGGAAAGATTGCAAGATATATCCACCTCTTCTTCGAACTGTTGGACGGGAGTGCAAGATAGTGAACGAGGAAGATATGCACACTTGAGACAAGTTTTTTCACCACGGGAGGTATATGATAGTGATAGTATGTCTCATAAAATTAACTTCACGGTACCCTCGTTTGCTGGGAATTATGATCCTGATGCTTATCTCACATGGGAATTAGATGTACAACAATTATTTGCATGCCATGAATTTCCGATCATCTAAAAGTTAGGGTCATACCGTGAGTTTTATGATTTTGCATCTATTTGGTGGAGTGAATATTGTCGTACTAATCGAATATACCTAGAACATGGAATGATTTGAAGAGATCAATGAAACATAGATTTGTACCTTCATATTATTCCGTGAATTGCTTAATAAATTGCAACGCTTAAGACAAGGTAGTAGTTCAGAGAGGATTATTATCAAGATTTGCAAACTATTTTGTCTCGTTGTGGTTTAGAAGAAATCAAGATGCGAAGATAACTAGATTTCTAGGAGGATTAAACCATCAAATTCGAATAAACTTGTTTATAAACCTCCCATCGTCACTTGTTTGTTTCGTCTTGCTTGCCAAGTTGAAAAAGAAGTACAGGACGACAATCCAAGACCGCTCGTGCTTTTTCGCCTACTTCCACTACACCTTCACGTGTACACGAAACAAATAAGCGCACGGTACAAACCTCCGCATCAAGATCATCTTCGGTTGCTTCTCCTGCCGCTGATCTACCATGATTGCCGCCCCGCTTTGTGAGCGTTACTTTGTCTCGTTGTCTTGCACCCTTGGCTCGCTCCTTGTTAATTGAGTGGAGCAAGAAGAAGAAAGAAAAGCTTCTCACTACTCACCAACTTCAGTACCAACATCATCCGAGTCGAGCCTACAAGGTAATACAAAGGTACCGATTTGAACACTCAATCTAAGAACAATAACCATGATTTCATGCCTAGTATCATTGAGCAAAGGAAAATCAGATTGTAGTAGAAACCATCGCATCACATGAGGTGGATGAACCTAGTCTTGAGAAGGTAGAAATTCATTTCTAGGTACGTAATCGATATTATTAAGAATTTGCATGAATCTCGTGATAATTTGATTGATTTGCCAGCTGAGTTGAGTGCACCATGTGATAAACTTGTTGATTTACCTGTTAACTTGAGTGCACCATATGCTGAAGTAATTGAATTGCCTGTTGTTTTAAATGATTCATGTGATGATTTAATCGCATACAATGATCATGTGGAATTGGTTAGACATAAAGACGTTTTGACTAAAATTTCTCTTGCTGATTCTTTATGTTATATTATGTTGGATTCACCTATGAAATTGTCACATGCCTTGGAAAAAGTTTCTGTAATTGCATGTTCGAAATTCTTATTTAGCACCTACACCCCTGGATATAAATTTAATTTGATTGGAGATTATGGTGTAGACAATCAATTTCTTGTATATCGAATATGCATAACTTGTGATCACATCGATGAATTGAAGCATGTTGTTTCGAACAACAATTCTTGTGTGCTGAATCTTGTTCAATATGAGAGTCAAATAAAATTTAGTGCTCATCCCATGCCTATGTGTTCACATTTTATGACACCATCTAGTAAGGACAATCTGAATGCAGATGTTGAATTATGGAAGAACTTACAAATCTTTTCACCACTGCTAGATGAATTTGCTATTGCTCGTCTGACATATGATTATATGGGTGAATTTTGTTTGATTCCAAAAGTTGTAGATTTGCCCATATATGCTACCACTGCAAGTTTACAACTTCAGATATTTGAATTGCATAAACGCTTCACTTACATTTGCAAAACTAGTTGCAATAATTGTTGTGTGAGAACTTTTGTTTTGATCATTCACATATATGATTGTTGCTGTCTTCTAACATTAATGGTGCAACAACGAAGAACTGTTAAAACAGATGACATATGCATATATCATGCATACACTTTGGCTTCTTTGTTACCCTATTTTCAGCTTATCAAAAGCCGAGGACGGCTTTGTTTTGAAGAAAGGGAGGATGATGAGGACATGACCTCTATGGATACAACCATATTTGCTATGTTTAATGTTCTAAGTATAAGAGCTCGTACGCTTCACTTAAATTATAAGGTGAGCTCGTTTTTAGGAGTGTCTTTATATTATATGAACTATATGATACTACCTAATGATGAAATATATATATGTGCAGCACCATGTCACTTTTGGTCCAAGAGAAGCAAGCGATTCGAGTGGACTGTTTTGGAATCCGTTCGGCCTCTAGAATCAGCCTGACAGCATCAACTTAAAACAGGCATAACTTTCTCATACGGTGTCCATTTAAGGTCCACAAGTACTTGATTGAAAGCTTATTTCGTCCTCTTTCCAACGGATCTGGCCTCATCTTCAAATTCCTTCTGGACTGATCACAATCATCAAAAGAAGACGTCATATCAATTGTTTGGGCCAATCTGGGCTTTGTAATCATACTGAACTTGGCCCATCTGCCATTGGGCCACTTGGGGGTGCGGTTACTGTTCACGTGAACAGTAACCCGCGAGTTTAATCCCACCCCGCTAGTTCTATTAGTTGTGTGGCTCCTCATCCCCTATTTAAGGAGACCGCACCCCCTCTAGTTTTCTTGGATTTTGTTTATGTTTAGTTTGCCTTCGTTGCAACTTGTATCTTTTGCGTGTGTCGACTAGACCACCCAATTAAGATCCTTATTCAGAATTCCAACTCAATTCAAATATTTCAATTCATATTTGCAATTTCAGATTGCTTATTTATCTTGTTCTTGCGTGCTTCTTCGGTGTATGCAGGAATCGACCTTCGTGGTCAGGTCAACCGGGTATTCGTGCACGATTGATAACGACTTGTCGAGCAGTTCAGCGATTGCGTGGTTTCAGACCTTGTGAGTTCGTAGCCAGGATCGTGAGAGTTGAGCGACTACTACCGAACGTATCGTTCTCATCGAAAGATCGGGCCAACAATCGGACCTTCGGGTTCATTATAATGAGATTGATAACTATCGATTTTGATGGAGGTGATTCTCGCGATCCGACTACAACCGTACGACGACGCTTGCGCCTTAGCAATCATTGAACCAACTCCGAGATGTTATTGACCTTGCTGGAAGCACGATCAACCTGAACACGGGGTTTAATTCCTGCGAGCAATCGAAGAACTAGCAAGAATAAGATGTAGGCAATTTGTTATTGCGAATAGGATTGTAGCATTTATGGTAGTGGAAACAAAGATGGGATCTCGAAGGCTGTCTTGACAGGTGGTCGACCGACACAACTGAAGAACAAAAGTTTGCACAATGGCTAAACCTAAACTCAACAAAATGTGAGTTATAGCAAAGGGAGACAATGGCTCCTATATGGGAAGACGACCAGGGGTGGCGGCCAGGGAAGTGGACGCACACCCCTAGGGTTACAAGGCCCATGGCCCAAGAGGAGGTAGCGCAGCACTCTTTTGACTCGGGCTAAAAAATAGATATGGATTATTTTGTTGATTGTGGCCGACTCGGCTGGAATTTGAAGCTGGGGTTGGATCCATTGGAAAGTAGACTTGATAAGCTTTCAATGAACTCCAAGAACGTCCCAAACGAAGTCTGTATAAAGAAGTTATGGCCGTTTAAACTTAGTGCTATCGCAGTAGTCCGAACTAGAATCCAGAACGAGCCCAACTCGAACTCTTACTTGGATCGGACCCAAAGTGACGTGATGATCTCCATTACGCCTTCTATGATTTTCCATGACTCCACATACCTCTCCTTGATCCTTTCTCATGTTTCTAAGCACAATTAAATCACTTGCATTAGGTAACGGTCTATTCTCAGTAATATATAAACCTATGAACGAATTCACCTGGTGATTAAGTTGGCGAGCACGAGCTCGAGTAATTGGTCCTTGTGACACTATTTGTGGATCAGTTGTGTGTGTAGGCATGGTTGTATCCAAGTTAGGGATGTCCTCATCATCCTCCTCTTCTTGTATTTGAGTCGTCCTCGACTCAAGCTCATCCTCTTCTCCCATGTATGGCTTCAAATCTGTAATGTTAAATGTGGGACTAACCCCAAAATCTATAGGTAGTTCAAGCTTGTATGCATTATCATTAATATTTTCTAACACTTTAAAAAGACCATCAGCTTTAGGCATCAATTTTAACCTTTTCAATTAAGGGAACCTATCTTTTCTCAAGTGCAACCAAACAAGATCTTCTGGTTCAAAAATTAAATGTTTTCTCCCCTGACTACCAGCAAGTTTATATTTAGCATTCATGCGCTCTATACTCTCCTTAGTTGTCTCATGCATTTTTAAAATCAAGTCAGCACGTTGTTTTGCATCAAAGTTCAATTTCTCTGAAGATAGAATATGCATTAAATCAATAGGAGCACAAGGCACAAAACCATAAACAACCTCAAATGGGCACATCTTTATAGTAGAATGCAATGAACGATTATAAGCAAACTCAATATGAGATAAGCATTCTTCCCATATTTTTAAATTATTTTTCAACACAGCCCTAAGTATTGTAGATAAAGTTCTATTCACAACTTTAGTTTATCCATCAGTTTAGGAATGATAAGTAGTAGAAAATAACAGCTTGGTCCCCAATTTAGCCCATAAAGTTCTCCAAAAGTGGCTAAGAAATTTAGCATCACGATCTGAAACTATAGTATTAGGCACACCATGCAAGCGAACAACTTCACGAAAGAATAAATCAACAATATGGGTAGCATCATTGCTCTTATGATATGGTATAAAGTGGGCCATTTTAGAAAATCTATCAATAACCATGAATATACTATCGCTCCCCTTCTTTTTTTCGGACAATCCTAAAACAAAGTCCATTAAAGTATCTTTCCACGGAACGCTAGGAACAGGTAGAGACATATATAAACCATGAGGATTAAGTCGTGACTTAGCTCTTTGACATGTAGTGCAGCGAGCAACGTAGCGCTCGACGTCCCATCTCATCTTTGGCCAAAAGAAATGATCAATAAGTATATCCTCCGTTTTCTTCACGCCAAAGTGTCCCATCAGCCCGTCTCCATGCGCTTCCAGTAACAACAACAAACGAACAGAGCTAGCTGGAATGCATAACTTGTTAGCTCTAAACACAAACCCATCATTAATGACAAATTTGTTCCACGTTTTTCCTTCTGTACAATTCAACAATATATCTATAAAATCAGCATCATGCACATATTGCTCTTTAATAGTCTCCAATCCAAAAAATTTGAAGTCAAGATGTGAAAGCATGGTATATCTCCTAGACAAAGCGTCAGCAATAACATGCTCCTTTCCCTTCTTGAGTTTTATGACATAAGGAAAAGACTCAATAAATTCAACCCACTTTGCATGCCTACAATTCAGTTTACTTTGACTTCGAATATGCTTCAAAAATTCATGATCAGACTGTATAACAAATTCTTTGGGCCATAAATAATGTTGCCAAGTTTTCAAAGTTCGAAATAGTACATATAATTCCTTATCATAAGTAGAATAGTTCAAACTAGGCCCACTCAATTTCTCACTGAAGTATGCACTCAATTTCTCACTGAAGTATGCTATAGGTTTACCTTCTTGTAACAATACACCACCTAAACCAATTCCACTAGCATCACATTCTAGTTTAAAAGTCTTATAAAAATCAGAGAGTTGGAGTAGTGGTTCATGTGTTAACTTATCTTTCAATGTGGTGAAGGCGTTCTCCTATACGGCGCTCCAAACAAATGGCACACCCTTCTTGGTGATTCAATGGTGCAGCGATAGTGCTAAAATCCTTCACGAAGCGACGGTAGAATCTAGCAAGTCCTAAAAAGCTTCGTACCTATGTGACCGTGTTAGGAGTCGGCCAACTCTGTATTGCTTCAACCTTGGCTTGATCAACTTCAATTCCCTGTGGAGTAACAACATAGTCAAGAAACGTAACTCGATTGGTGCAAAAGGTGCACTTCTCAAGGTTACGAAATAAACGTGCACCACGTAAAGCATTAAAAACAACACGTAAATGGTCAAGATGTTCATCTAAAGATTTGCTGTATATCAATATGTCATCAAGATAAACCACCACAAATCTACCAATGAAAGCACGCAAAACTTCGTTCATTAGTCTCATAAAGGTGCTAGGTGCATTAGTTAAACCAAAAGGCATTACTAACCACTCATATAATCCGAACTTAGTTTTAAATGTAGTCTTGCATTCATCGCCTAATTTCAAGCGAATTTGATGATATCTACTACACAAATCAACCTTCGAGAAAACAACAGAGCCACTCAATTCATCAAGCATATCATCTAACCTAGGAATAGGATGGCGATACCTAATGGTGATATTATCGATTGCTCTACAATCTACACACATGCGCCATGATCTATCTTTCTTAGGCACTAAAATGACCGAAACAACACAAGGACTAAGATTCACGTACATACCCTTTAGCAAGCAATTCTTGAACTTGGCGCTGAATTTCTTTAGTTTCTTCTAGATTGGTCCTATATGGTGCGTGGTTGGGCAGTGATGCGCCGGGAATTAAATCAATTTGATGTTCAATCCCTCGAAGCGGTGACAACCCCAGCGGTATGTCCTTCGGAAAGACGTCGTTGTACTCCTGCAAAATATTAGTGACAGCAGAGGCAAAGAAGAAGGTATATCCTCAAATGAAAACAAGGCTTCTTTATAAACTAATGAATAGCAAACAGAATTACTAGCATCCAATTCAGTCATATCAGATTTGGTAGCAAGAAAACTAGCACCTTTCAATTTAATTTCTTTATTCTTCACATAAGCAGATTTAGGTTCTTTCTTCTTATGTTGCTCAAATTCTTTTGCTACAATCTGATTTTTGCTTTTAGCATTCTCCTGATTTTTCTCTCTACTAGCTCTAGCAAGTTCATCTTTAACAATTTGTTCAAGAGTCATAGGATGCAGCATAATTTTATTTCCTTTAAACATGAGAGAGTATTGATTATTTCTACCATGATGCACACAATCAGTATCGTATTGCCAAGGTCTTTCTAATAACAAAGAACAAGCTTGCATAGGAACAACATCGCAATCAACATAATCATGGTATAAACTCCTAGAAAAATATACTCTCACCATTAATGTTACCTTCAACTTACCACTGTTGTTGAACCATTGAATATGGTATGGGTGGGGATGAGGGTTGGTCGGCAAAGCAAGCTTCTCCACCATATCCATAATCGCCAAATTGTTGCAACTCCCCCTATCAACAATTATGCGAATCGAGCGTTCCTTGACAACGCTCTTGATTTGCAACAAATTATGGTGCTGATTTTGCTCAGCACGAGAAATTTGAGCACTTAGTATGTGTTGCACTATAATGCTCAAATACTTGTCAACATCTTTGGCGCTAACATGTTCTGCCTCATATTCAGATTCATCATCATTTTCTGTAGGGTCAGTTGCAAGCATAGCATATGTTTCATCATCAAAATCACTAGCAGAGGAATACCCACCATCGTCCCGTATAATCAGTACGCGCTTGTTTGGACAGTCCCGCATCATGTGTCTATAGCCTTTGCACCGATGGCATTGAATATCCTTAGTTTGTCCTGTCAAAGCAACCGAAGATGAGGTTTTTGCAAAAGCTTGTGGTGCTGATTTGGCTGCTTCAAAAACTCGTGATGTTGGATTTGAAGTAGCAGGAAGCGGCTTATTGTTGAAGGGTGGCGGTGGGGGTGCACCGGTGGCCGGGGCAGTAGAGGTGCGTGGTATCCATGAGTTTGTGCGACCTGCAGAAGAGTTAGATCATGTCCTCGTTTGGCATCCTTGCACTTCACGTTCAGTTTTGCAAGCAAGATAAAATAATGTAGTAATGGAGTTGTAATTTTTATAATCAGGGATGTCTTAAATTTCTCGATTCAATCCTCCCAAAAACCTAGCCATTGATGTCTCTTCATTCTCATCTAAACCACAACGCAACATACCAATTTGTAATTCTTGATAGTAGTCTTCCACAGACTTTATACCTTGTCATAGGCTTTGTAATTTATTTAACAAATCACGAGCATTATATAGGGAACAAATCAATGCCGCATAAGCGATTTTAAAGCCTCCCAAGTGTTAGGTATGTTATTGGGATGTTAACGGCAATGTTCTTTCCACCAAACAGAAGCAAAGTCGGTAAATTCACTAGTAGCAGCCCTAACTCGTCTAATATCAGGAAATTCATGACAAGCAAATTTTTTAATCCACAGCTAGTTTCCAATTAAGATAACCATTAGGATCATATTTACCATTAAAAGAGGGCATAATGAATTTAATCTTAGCGAAAGAATCATCGTGGTCACGTACCTTATGTCTTGGGGGGTCTCGTCGCATACCTTGTCGATTAAAACGCAACTGTCGATGAGCTCGATCGTTGTTGTGGTTACCCATGTCATTGGCCTCGGTATCAGTCATGTAGTCGAATTCATCTTGTCCTTCTGGCAATACAAAAATAACCTCTTTTTTCTCTTTTTTTTCTTTTTTTCTTCTGTGTCACAAACTGAAACAAAATTTTATTCTTGGTTAGGGTTTCCCTTGGTGTGGCGGCGGTAGGAGGATGGTGGTTTGCCACGGCAGGAGGATGGTGGCCATGGTAGGACACGATAGGGGATGGCAGCAGCGCTGGTGGTCGCAGCAACGACTCTGGTGGTCGCAGTAGCACGAAGGCAGAGACGGCAGTGGCTCTGTCGGGCGCGGCAAGGACTGGCAACAGTGGAGGTAAGCGGCAGATTGAAGCCAACCACAATGGTGCCACCAAACGTGAGCAGAACTCGAAACTCTAAAGGAACTAGACACTAAGACCAGCAAAGGACATGACGATGCAACCGAAAGTTCAACAATGCAATGCACTAAAAATAAAGATGCAATGGCGCAATCGGTCTTGGACAGATAGGTGATCTAATCTTATAATTTTTTTGGCTTTTTCTGGACTTTCGGAATTAAGCAACCTAACTACGAAAAACAATAAATTCTCTCCGAGCAACCTTGAGCACTGATACCACTAGATGGAGGTGGGGTGCCCAATCTTTCGATGAGATTGATAACTATCGATTTTGGTAGAGGTGACTCTCGCGATCCGACTACAACCGTACGATGACGCTTCGCCTTACCAATCGTTGAACCAACTCCGAGATGTTATTGACCTTGCTGGAAGCGCGATCAACCTAAACACGAGGTTCAATTTCTGCAAGCTATCGAAGAACTAGTACGAATAACATGTAGGCAATCTGTTATTACAAATAGGATTGTAGCACTTATGGTATTGGAAACAAAGATGGGATCCCGAAGGTTGTCTTGACAGGTGGTCGACCGACATAACTGAAGAACAGAAGTTTGCACAATGGCTAAACCTAAACTCAATGAAATCCGAGTTCTAGCAAAGGGAGGTGGTGGCTCCTATATGGGAAGATGACCAGGGGTGGCGGCCAGGGAAGTCGACGTGCGCCCCTAGGGTTACAAGGCCCATGGCCTAAGAGGAGGTGGCGCAGTACCCATTTGACTCGGGCTCAAAAATAGACACTGATTGTTTTGTTGATTGTGGCTAGATCGGTTAGAATTTTAAGCTGAGGTTGGATCCATTGGAAAGTAGACATGATAAGCTTTTAATGAACTCCAAGAACGTCCCAAACGGAGTCTGTATGAAGAAGTTATGGCTGTTTGAACTTAGTGTTGTCGGAGTAGTCCGAACTCGAATCCAGAACGAGCCCACCTCGAACTCTTGCTTGGCTCGGACCCAAAGTGATATGATGACCTCCATTATGCCTTCTATGCTTTTCCATGACTCCACATACCTCTGCTTGATCCTTTCCCATGTTCCTAAGCACAATTAAATCACTTGCATTAGGTAGCGGTCTATTCTCAGTAATATATAAATCTATGAAGGAATTCACCTAGTGATTAAGTTGGCGAGCACGAGCTCAAGTAATTGGTCCTTTTAACATTGGTTGTGGATCAATTGTGTGTGTAGGCGTGGTTGTATCCAAGTGAGGGATATCCTCATCAGAACGGCTCAGATGAGTTTGAGCGCGTGGAGAGAGAAAAGAAGCATCTGACAAGCGGGGACCACCTGTCTGTGAAAGACAGCGCGCACGCGTGGGAAGGACTAGGCTGTACAGTGCTAGGCTAGGGCTGAATAGGTTTGGGTTTCAGCCCAAAGAGTTTTTCTGAGATTTTAATTAGTTTTCTATTTTAGAAAATAGCAGAAATTCAAGTAAGCAAATAAAAAATAGCAAATGAACTCAGAAAAAATCTAGAAAAATCTAGAAAATATATCTAAGCACATAGAATGCAAGTAGAATAGTTTTGACAATAGTTCAAGTTGACTTTAATCATATTAAATGATTTTAATATTAAAAGTCCATGTTTAAGCTCTTGAATTAAATTCAACAAAACCAAATGGTGAAGTTTCTCCCTACTAACTATTAAAAAGGTTTTTAAAGTTCACAAAGTTGGGATGTTACAAACCTCCCCCTTAAAGGAATCTCGACCCTGAGATTCAGGCTACTTAGGGAAAAGGCTAGGAAACTTGGCTTTTAGCTCTTCTTCACGCTCCCACGTTGCTTCTCCTTCTGAGTGGTTGCTCCACTGAACCTTGCAAAAACGAACAGTCTTGCTTCTGGTACGAGGCTCTACGACATCCAAAATCTTCATTGGCTGCTCCTTGTAAGTGAGATCCCCTTTCAACTCAATTCAATCCAAAGGGCTTGTTCTTCTGACACACGAAGACACTTCTTCAACTGTGAGATATGAAAAACATCACGCACTCCTTCTAACGACTGCGGTAGCTCCAACTGATAGACAACTTCTTCACGGCGTTCCAAAATCTTGAACGGATCAACATACCTCAGGGCAAGATTCCCTTTGGCATGAAACCTTTTTATACCTCTGAGTGGAGTGACTTGAAGATACACAAAATCTTCTGGCTCAAAGCTGAGATCACGACGACGATTGTCAGCATAGCTCTTTTGTCTTGACTGAGCTATCTTCAATCTCTCTCTAATCATAGCCACTTGCTTTTCTGCTTCTTGGATAATATCTGGCCTGAAAACTAAACGTTTTGCTGTCTCTAACCAATTCAGAGGGGTTCTGCAGGCACGACCATACAAAACTTCAAACAATGATATTTGCAGACTGACTTGACAACTGTTGTTGTATGAGAATTCTGAACACAACAAACTTTTGTCCCAACTGGTAGCATTAGCTAGAGCACATGATCTCAATATATCCTCCAATATCTGATTAACTCCTTCAGTCTGTCCATCCGTCTGAGGATGATAAGCAGTACTAACATTTAAATGGGTACCCAAAGCTTCATGCAAACTTTGCCAAAAACGCGAGGTGAACTAAGATCCTCGATCTGACACTATCTCCTTGGGCACTCCATGCATACTGATAATTCTCGACATGTACAGTTCTGCAAGGCGGTCTCCTGAGTAAGTGGTTTTGACAGGCAAGAAATGGGCAACTTTAGTCAAATGATCAACTATTACCCAAATTGAATCGTAACCCGATTGAGTCTTGGGTAAATCGGTAATGAAATCCATTCCGACCTCTTCCTACTTCCATTCTGGAATCTTCAACGGTTATAACAAACCAGCTGGTCTCTGATGTTCGACTTGTACTTTCTGACATACGTCGCACAAGGCAACGAACTCCGCGACTTCTTGCTCCAATTTGCCCACCAAAATTTATTCTTGACATCCTAGTACATCTTAGTACTTCCAGGGTGAATCGAATACTTTGAGTCATGGGCTTCCTTTAAGATTAGTTGTCTTAACACATCCACATCTGGTACGCATATACATCCATTGATCCAAAGTATATCTTGATTATCCTTGGTGAAATCTTTGAATTTTTCTTCTGCCATCTTTTTCTTGATCTTTGAAATCTCTGAATCCCTTAGTTGAGCTTCACGAATCTGTTTCTCCAGGGTAGACTGTACTTCTAGACTGGCCACAAATCCTTCAGGTACAACTTCTAACTTTAGCTTCTGAAATTCTTCATACAGTTTTGGGCAACTCTCCTTTACTTCCAAAGCATTACAGTAGCTCTTACGACTTAGAGCATCTGCAACTACATTGGCTTTTCCGAGATGGTAGTGGATTCCAAGTTTATAATCCTTTATCAATTCTAACAATCTTCTCTACCTCATGTTCAAATCTGACTGAGTGAAAATGTATTTCAGGCTCTTATGATCTGTGTAGACGTCGCAGCGACTACCAATGAGGTAATGACGCCAAATCTTTTAAGCATGCAGTACGATAGCTAATTCCAGTACGATAGCTAATTCCAAATCATGGGTAGGATAATTCTCCTCATGAGGTTTTAATTGCCTTGACGCATAAGTGACAGCTCTTCCTTCTTGCATCAGGACACATCCTAATCCTTGACGCGAAGCATCACAATAGATATCAAAATCCTTCCGAATATCTGGCAAAATCAACACTGGGGCTGAAGTCAAACGCTTCTTCAACTCTTGAAAATTTTCTTCATAAGCTGGGGTCCAAGTGAACATCTTCTCCTTTTTCAACAACTGCGTAAGAGGCTTAGCAATCGTTGAGAATCCTTCGATAAAACGGCAATAATATCCCGCCATTCCCAAGAAACTGTGAATCTGAGTTACTGTCTTGGGTTGCTCCCAATATAACACTGCTTTGACTTTACCGGGGTCAACGGCTACTCCCTCGACTGTCATCACTTGACCAAGAAAATCAACTTTCTTCTTCCAGAAGTCACACTTACTAAACTTAGCATACAACTGATGCTCCCTGAGTTTCTCTAGGACTAGCCTCAGGTGTTTGGCTTGTTCTTTCTCCGACTTAGAGTAAACCAAAATATCATCAATGAACACCACTACAAACTTGTCTAGATATTCCATGAATACTTTATTCATCATGTTCATGAAGTATACAGGGGCATTTGTCAGACCAAAGGACATGACTAGGAACTTATAATGTCCGTACCGCGTTGAGCAAGCTATCTTCGGAATATCCTTGGGACAAATCTTCAACTGATGGTCACCTGATAGCTGGTCGATCTTTGAGAACACTCTGGCTCCTTTTATCTAATCGAACAAATCATCAATTCGGGGAAGTGGATACTTATTCTTGATGGTGACTTCATTAAAAGAACGGTAATCGATACACATCCTCATGCTTTCATCTTTCTTCTTGACAAACAAAACTGGTGCTCCCCATGGCGACGAACTAGGTCTTACAAAACCTTTCTCAAGAAGTTCTTCAATCTGATTCTTTATTTTTGCTAACTCATCGGCTGGCATCCAATAGGGTCTCTTAGAGATTGGTGTTGTTCCTGGCACAAGATAGATGACAAACTCGATGTCACGGTCTGGTGGCATTCCGGGTAACTCTTCTGGAAATACATCTGGATATTCTCTGACGATAAGTATGTCTTCTAAAGAGACAACCTTCAGGCTGTTAACTAACAAATGTCCATCACGAACGGAGGTGGCTAGGAATCCACTTTCGTTCCATTGGGGTCTTCAATTGTCATGGCCCTTCGGCCACAATCTAGCACAGCTTTGTACTTAGATAAACAATCCATGCCAAGAATGACATCTAAGGTCTGGGTGTTTAGAACAATTAGGTTGGCTAGAAACTCAACTCCGGCTATGATTAACTTAGCTCCTAAACATCCCATTTAGAGCTTAGCTCTGCTCCAAGCGACTGGACTAACAGAGTATGCTTAAGATGTACAACTTTCATTTTATTCTTAGTTGCAAAAACTCCAGAAATAAACAAATGCGAAGTTTCAGAATCAAACAAAACTGATGCATGTACTAAGTTAACCAAAAACTTACCCAGTAGATGTTAGGTGCTTCCTGGGCTCCTTCCAAAGTGATGTGGTTGACACGGCCTCTGACCACAGACTGTGGTGCTCCTCCGGATTGGCCGGTAGCTTGAGAAGCTCCTTGCTGGTTGCTTTGTGCTAGTGTCTTGGCGGGTGTAGCTCCAAGGTTGAAGCGTATTGGAGTGATTATTCCCTTATGCCGACACTGATTGGAAAAATGGCCTAGCTGATGGCAAGAATAACAAACGCTTGATTCATGCTGCCTGTTACTTCCTGGGTTGGGGTTGGCTGGTGCAGGATTGCAAAAATTCCGAGCAGCTGGACGAGGTGCTGAGGTTGGTGCAGGTGCTCTGAAAGAATTTTGTGGTGGAAAACAATTGAACTGCGGTGGTCCTGTCCTTGCCCTCTGTTGCGACTGTTGACTTCTTTGCTGGGCCATCCTGCGCTTACGATGGTCTTCTTCAACTCTTTGCGCTCATCCTCAAGGACTAAAGCTTTGTTGACCAGTTCTTGAAAATCTAGGAAGGTATAGGCGATCAGGTTGACTTGTACCCAGAATTCAGTCATTTCAGGAAACGACTCTGATGAGCCTTGTCGGTGGTGACGTCTTCTGTGGCATAGCGGGCTAGCTGAGAAAACTTATTGAGATAGTCAGTCGCTGACATAGCTCCTTGCTTGAGAGCGTGGAACTCATCCTTCTTTAGGTCCATTATTCCTTCTGGCACATGGTACTGACGGAAGGCTGTAGAAAACTCTTGCAAAGAAATATTTTGCGGTGTCTCATGCGCTGCACAAAAATTCTCCCACTATTCGGCCACTATGCCTTTCATCTAGTGACTGGCATACATAACCTTTTCGTGGTCGCTGCATTGGGTGATCAGCAGCTTCCTTTCGATGATGTGAAGCCAATCATCAGCCTCAACTGGTGAGACATTCCCAGAAAAGGTGGGTGGACGAGTCCTCATGAACTCAGCTAGTTTAGATGGTCTATGGTGACCATGAGCAGCTAGGGCTCCATGCTGGTGATTGTTGTTGTTGTTGTTTTGATTGTTCATGGCTTGCATCTGATTCATCATGGAGTACATCAGCTGGGTCTGGGCTACCATGAAAGCTCTGAAATTTTGTAAGTCGATCGGGGGTGCTTGTGATGGTACCGCTCCCGCGGGGGTTTGCTCGTTGACTTCTGGCACTAGGGTGCTGGAACCACTTGCAGCAGTCTGACGAGTCTGATCCATCTGGTGAAGCTCCATGGGTTAGATAAGGTAGCAAGCACAAGATGAGTTAAGAACTAATCGGGGGTAGGCTGAACCCAACAAACACAATTTCAAGAAAACCAACTGAAATACCTTTATTATTAAGGGTTTTAGCATGGCTGCAACAAATGCCTAAGGGCATTTGCAGCTCATACTTGCACACAAAAAAAACAGTGAACCTAAGCACACAAACTACGGTCTAAAGGGTGACACTTCTACACTGAAACTGGTTAAGCCTGACTAAACTGAAACTCTAGCGAACTCAGTAGCTAAGGTAGCCTCCACAACCATGACGGTGCTCTCGCTTGCTGTAGACTTGAAAGTGAGCTGGCATCCTGGCAAACTGATCCTGGTGTGCTAGGATTGGTGCGGTAGGAACCGGAGTTGTTGGTGCAGCTGGCTCTGCGGCTTCTTCTTGACCCTTAGGGCCTTCTTTTGGATCTTCTTCAGGATCCTCCTCTGGTTCTTCCAGTTCTTCTAGGTTTTCTTCCTCTTGATCCTCCTCATGATCATGCTGGCTGTAAAGGGTTTCTTGCAGAATGGCGATCCTTTCTTCTGCTCTCTATAAGGTCTCGTAGGCGCACTCCAGATCGGTGGCCATCAGCTCTAGTGACTCCTCCTACGCGGCGGCGTACTGAGCAAGATGCACCACTGTAGCGTTGCCCTCCCCTTCCGTGGACGGGTAATGTGCATGTAGATCCACAGAGGCAACTCTGGGATGATAGCGGAAGACGATGTCCTTCAGCTCTCGCACGTAGATGTTGCAGATCCTTAGCATGGCGATGCGTGATGACTCCTGTATTCCCTCGAGCCATCTGGTCTTCCGGATGGAGATGATCAAAGGCTGGCTTGTCTTGGTGTCCATTCTGGCGTAGATCGTCAAGCGGCAAAGCACTCCACGGTCTCAACCGTTCACGATCCAATTGCTTCCATGGTACAATGGTCGGTCGAAGCCTCCAAGACCATGTAGTAACTTCCAAAGTTCAGCAGCAAATCCTCCCTTGCGTTCACCGTAGCTCTAAAGATGAGGCATTTGTCAAGACAGACGAAGGGGTAAGAGCAATTGAAAATAGCGGGAAGAGGAGAAATTTCAGCAATAGTTGAGTCAAGAAAGACTTGGGAGAAGTTAAGCAATTGATTAATCTTGTAAGTTAATTTTTACTTTAGAAAATAATTTGGACACTCTAAGACAGCCAATCTAATTAAGGTCAAGACCTACAGTCAGTATGGCTCTGATACTACCTCTGTAGGGACCCAAAAATACAATTCTAGAACAAAATAAACTTCAGTGTATAATGCACTAGTCTAGGATCACACTAGTGCACACAGTGCCAACAAAGATGAATATCGATCCACACAAGCGATTAATAGCATAAACGAGTAATTTGAATAACACATAATAGTTTTGACCATATGGTCAAGTTTATATTTATTAAGCCACGTAGGGCTAACAATAAAGAAATCAGCAGCAGAACAAAATAAACTTCAGCATAGATTTTATCACTTCACCACACGCAACCGACTGGGATCCAGACCCTAACGATCAGCAACCTTCAATGAACTCCTTCTCGAAAACAGGCGATGACTCCTCCTCTTCTGTAGATTTGTTTGTAGAGCAAACATGAGTACACAACCGTACTCGCAAGACATACCACAGAATGCAATTTATAGATGCAGGCTTATTCCAAAGGAAATGGCTTCTATGGTTATTTTGCAGAAATACAACATTTGCAATTGAATACAATAATAAATTGAAAGCATAATTCAAAACAAATAGACGATAATAATTTAACAGTTTGTTTTCACAAAGAACACAAAGCATGTCCATGACTGCGGACGCAGCTATTCAAATAGATTGATTAAACACTCTGTAGAGGTTGTACACTTTACCCACATGATACGATCACTATAGCTAGCACTCATCGTAACAAAACGTTTCAGAAAATTCATCTCAAGTATTGACACTCCCAGTGTGCTTAACCACTATACCAAAATCCAACACAGTTCTTTGGTATAACACACACTGTTGGACAGGGATACGGCGAACCGTCCCGCGATTCGACTACATGGTAGTACACACCTCCACCCATTCTAGCACAGCCTAACCTACTTCCTGAGTAATCAATGTCAAGAATCTATAACTTACTAAGTTAGACCGGTCACATACCAGGCATGTGGTTGTACAGTAAGGCTCAGTTCAATGGCGCACAAAGTTAAGTCCTTAATTGACCAAGGCAAGATTTCCAATTTCTAACTATGCCACGAAGATTATCATTCCCATCCAACACAGATCCACCATAACAAAACACAACCACTTGCCTCAGTTGAAATCTTTTTCCACCCTGTTGGTTAAGTGCAACATATGCTATCAACGAGTAATAGCATATAGTACACACAAAGATTTATCACATAGTTCCATAATTACTTAGTCAAGTTTATAATTGCAACTCACATGAGATGATGACTCGTAGCATAGCTAAGCAATCTACTTGTACTAACCAACCCACGTTGGTGCTATAGTATTACCAACTAATAATGAACCAGTCTAGGGTGAAAAAAGATCAAGGCATGACAATAATCAAGGTGGATATAACAATTTGGATTAATAACTAAACCCAAAAGCATTTAAATAAATACTTAAAGTAAATGCAATAATTTGAATCAATATTGTTTTGAAAACTAGGATTCAACATGATCAAAGGTATGACTTGCCTTGGAAAAGGTCTAGTTATTGATCTTGATCTTGAGGCACTCCTTCAACAAAGCTTTCCGAAGTATCAACGTCTACTTGCAAACAAAGCAAATAAACAAAACAAATAAATAATAGAGGTAAAACAAACTCTAAAAATTAAATAAAAATCTTAGATAAATATATCTCGAATTTAGATGAATTTAGGAATCAGAATGGGCTCAAACGGAGTTCGGATACACAAGACATGGGCTTTAGAAGTTTGAATCTAAGGAAAAACCCTAAAAACTGAATTACTGGATTTTTGGGATTTATTTTTCTACTAGAAAAGAGGATCATGATGTCAGCATGATGCTAGCCCTTGGATTTTCAGAAATAAGATAAACAAAAGAAAATACTGACATGCGGGATCCACATGACAGTCTCACGACTCACGGTGAACTTGATCCACCGAGCCTTTGGATCTAGGGTTTGGTGAACTATGCACGCACGCACTGACGAAGCAGCCACGCACGCAACATGTACGCACATACACTAATGAGGCATCGAGATGGCTAGCTGACAGGGACGCCACGTCAGCTCGATGGTGAAGCGGCCCGGGAACCAAGGGTTCCGGCGAACGGCGGCGTTTAGCCGGCGGTGAGTGGTACCAACATAAAGCTGACGCTATTGCGAACATGTTGATCCAACTCTGGGTGGTTGGGGACGTCAATGATGGCCGGTGGCGAGCTCGAAGCGGCAAAGTCCCTCGGTTATTGTAACATCTCAATTTTGTTGAGCTTTAATATGATTAAAGTCGGCATGAAAAATGGTCAAAATTATTTTATTTGGATTCTATGTACTCAAAAATATTTTTTAGATTTTTCTAGAATTTTTTTCGAGTTCATTTGCTATTTTCTATTGCTTATTTTAATTTCTACCATTTTAAATCTCAGTTAACTCCTTAGGCCAAATCCCTTTGCTTCGGCTGACTCTCTCGCCTTTTTCAGCCCAGTCCACCAGCCCAATCAAGCTAGCCCGCGCGTCGCGCGTAGCCCCTTTCGCCGTAGCCGTTGGATTACTTTGAATGGTCCGATGGTGTTGGGTCGTTCGGAGGTCCGAACGTCACCGGTGCTTTGGACCGTCCGATCCAGGGTGAACGGTCAGATCAGGGTTTGTCCGGTCACGCCCGCGCCTTCGTGCTCGCTGCCAGGTGGACCCCACTTCCTTCGTCTCCATGCCACCTTCTTCTCCGTGCGCGTGTTCGCCGCATCCACCACTGTTGAGGTCAAGCTCCAGACGACAACGGAGCTTATCCAATTAAACCACCACAGTTTTTCACACCAAAACTTATCTCTATCCTCTCCGTGTCCGTTCAGGTCAAACCCGAATTTCAAATCCGTTTGTATCTCCGTTTTCCTCGTGTGTTCGTTTCGAACTCCGTTGAACCCCGTCGCCTACGCCTCGTCGTGCCGCCGCAGACCCTATAAATAAGACCATCGGGATTGCCAGAGTGCTCAAGCCCCCGATCCTCTAGAGCCCTAGTGCCGCCGTAATTCCTCATCTAGGGTTTTCAGCTGAGCTTTTTCATCTTCGGATTTCACCACTGCCGATGACGTCCTGCCCCAGTGGAGCACACCTTCGTGATCAGCTTCGCCGGAGCTACCTCCTGAGCCTACCCACGTCGTTGGAGCACCACCAGAGCCCTATCCCAACAACACCCGAGACCTTCTGCCGCTTTGACCTCGCTGTCGGACACCACCGTCGTCCTCTCGCGCCGGTGAGCACACCAATAGGTTCGCAATATCCTTAGCTATGCGCTGGTACCACTCATCCTCGTCGGAGCGCCGCCGTTCGTTGTTTCCATATGAGCCTGAGCGTCGCCGCCATCAAGTCGACGTGTCATCCCATGTGGCTTGCCACATCAGCGCCCGCGTCTGCGTGTCATCCCACGTGGCACCATGTCAGTAGCCACTTCAGCGCTCGCGTGGCAGTCCACTGGTCTCCAGATCAATGGCTCGGTAGACCTGGTCTACCGTGCGCCGTGAGACTGACGTGTGGGTCCCACACGTCAGAGTTTTTCTTTTTATTTATCTTATTACGAAAATCCTTGCTGACATCATCATTGCACATTAATCTAATTTTTCTATTAAGGATTAATTTGGAAATTCCAGTAATTCAGCTTTTAGGGTTTTTCCTTTAGATTCAAACTTCCAAAGCCCATATATTTTGCATCCAAACTTCGTTTGAGCCCATTCAAATTCCTAAATTCATCTAAATTTGAGATATATTTATCTAAGATTTTTATTTAATTTTTGGAGTTTGTTTTGCCTCTGTTATTTATTTGTTTTGTTTATTTACTTCGTTTGCGAATAGACTTCGATACTTCGAGAAGCTTTGTTGAAGGAGTGCCTCAAGAGCAAGACCAGTACCTAGACCTTTTCCAAGACAAGTTATACCTTTGATCATATTGAATCCCAGTTTTCTAAAAGTACTTTGCTTCAAATTATTGTATTTACTTTAAGTATGTATTTAAATGCTTTTGGTATAGTTATTTTCCAATCTGTTATATCCACTTTGTCTTTGTATGTCATAATCTTTTGTCACCCTAGATTGGTTTACCTTGTTGGTATTATCATAGCACCAACGTGCGTTGATTAGATACGAGTAGATTGCTTAGTCATGCTACGAGTCATCATCTCATGTGAGCTGCAATTATAAACTTGACTAAGTGATTATGTAACTATGTGATAAAACTGTGTGTACTGTGTGCTATTACTCGTGAATGGCATATGTTGCACTTAACCAACTGGGTGGGAAAAGATTTAGACGGAGGCAAGTGGTACTGTGTGCTTTAATGGTGGAAGCTATGTGCATGGGATTTAATCTGTGTGACATAGTTAGATTTTGGATGTCTTACCTTGGTCAATTAAAGACTTAACTTTGTGCGCCATTGAACTGGACCGTTGATGCGGCGTAGATATCATCTGAACCATGCCTGCAGCTGTGCATGGACTTGGGCCATGCATGTGCATGTGCACGTACACACACATGGGTGTTTGATCCAGGAAATAAGAAATCAAGTGCAAATCATGTTCTATACATGGAGACAAGATTCACAAGAGAAAAGGAAGGAGATAAAAAGGAATTTCTATCCAAAAGGAAACTGAACCGAGAGATCAACACATGCAGGATCAAGTTTGTTCGACCGTCTCATCTAGGATCGATGCCGCGTACACTCCTATCTTTGCAAGCGCTTGGTTGGGGGCCACCAGAAGCTGATGCACCAATCCAAGATGGCGCATCAAGCCAGTGCAACAAGAAGACCAGGAAGTTTCTGGTGCACCAATCCAAGATGGCGCATCAAGCTGGTGCAACAAGGAGACCAGGCAGCGTCCTTTCCCTACGTGCGTTAGGGTGGGGGCCACCAGAAGCCGGTGCACCAATCCAAGATGGCGCATAAAATTGAGTTTGAGTCTAGTTGGGTCTGTGTGCACTTTGTTGGTTTTGTTTTTCCAAAACGTGTTAGGCTATAATTAGGTGGGTCCAACTTATTTAGATATGGGTGCCGTATTAGTTAAGAGTCCATCAATTTGGTCTTTCGGCCGAAAGTTTGTAAGGCTATATAAGCCAAGGGTTGAGCGTCATGTTAGGGGTCAAGCTGGAGTTATGAATTAAAACACGTGTGCGTGTTGGCCTTCGGCCGTTAGGGTTCGTCCCTGTTTATGTGTATTCTTGTGAGTTCCAATCTTGGATTTCATCTTGGCGTGGTGGTTTCTAGCTGTGGTGCTAGGAGTTACTCGTTGGATCTTTGATCCCTACCTCTCGTTCGTGTACTATGGTGTGCGCGGATGTGAGATTTATCAAGGAGATTTGTGTCAGATTACTATTCATGTGCATGCTACTGTTCACATGCATGGTACTATTCATTCGATGCTAAGAGAAGAAGACGACACACTGCTGATCTTCGAGTTCCACCGTGAAAGATCGGGCAACCCACGGATTCAATCTCGCCTCGAGGTTGATCCGCATCATGTGTGATCTAAGTCATATGGCTGTGTGAATAACTTGATTAGGCTATGTGTCTTTGTGAAAACAACTGTTAAAATTAATATAATTTATTCGTTTTACTTCATGTTTTAATTTATTATCATATTCAATTGCAAATGTTGTATTTCCGAAAAAGAACCACAGAAGCCAATTTCTTTGGAATAAGCCTGTATCTATAAATTGCATTCTGTGGTATGACTTGCGAGTACAGTTGTGTACTCATGTTTGTTGTAAAACTTACACCCAAACCTACAGAAGTGGAGGAGTCTTCGCCTGCCTTCGAATAGGAGTTCAACGAAGGTTGCTATCGTTAAGGTCTTGATCCCCGTAGGTTGCCTGTGATGATTGATGGGATCCCCGCTGGAGTTACTTCTATTCCGTTGCTATTTATTCTCTGTTAGCCCTGCGCGGCTCAATAAGTTGTAAACTCGACCATATGGTCAAAACCCTTATTTGTTATTCAAATTAATCGTTTACTCTATTAATCGCTTGTGTGGATCGATATTCACGTATGTTAACACTGTGTGCACTAGCGTGATCCTGGACTAGTGTATTATACACAGAGGGTCCAAAATTGTAATTTTGGGTCCCGACAGAGGTGGTATCAGAGCCACACTGACTGTAGGTCTTGAACTTAGTTAGATCAGTCGTCTTAGAGCATGTACAATGCAGGTGTTTAGCAAAAAAAACTGATTTTTCTTGCCACGTAGGATGGATGAGTTGCTTATTTTGTAGCATCGATGCTTGATTAGGCACCGGTGCTTAAGATGTGCTTATGTATATAACTATAGATAATACAATCATCTAAGCACCTACAAAACAGATGCTTGCATTGGAGGAAATGACTTTTACATAGGTGCTTGATGACGTGGCTACATTATCTTTTTTTAAGCACTCGTTTATAAGCATCTCGCATTGTACATGCCCTTAGAGTGTTCAAATTATTTTCTAAAGCAAAATTAACTTGCAAGATTAATTGAACTACTTAACTGCTCTCATACCTTTCTGGACCCAACTATTGCTGAAATTTTTCCTCTCCTCACTGTTTTTAAGTTGTTCTTGCCCTCTTGTCTGTCGCGACAGATGCCTCTTTTGCAGAGTTTTGGTGAGCGCCATGGAGGAACTGCAGCCGAGCTTTGGA
The DNA here is from genome assembly GCA_036346255.1 of Ampelocalamus luodianensis. NCBI lineage: Eukaryota > Viridiplantae > Streptophyta > Magnoliopsida > Poales > Poaceae > Ampelocalamus > Ampelocalamus luodianensis. Next base: position 42,813,476 of record CM070624.1, read on the forward strand.
AGCTACTACTAGTACTTGGAAGATTCGACCGTCAGTTGTACCATGGTACCAGCTGGATCGTGAATGGTCAGGATCGCAGAGTAATCGTCGTGTGACGATCTACGCCAGGAAAGATGACAGGGTGAGTCAACCTTTGAACATCTTAGTTCGAAGGATCACTTCGCTTGTGGGAATCCAGAAGTCATCACGCCACATCTACGCGCATGAGCTTCAAGATACTATCTTCCGCTTCCACCCTTGTGCTGCCACCGGGGATTTGTCAGCTCGCTACCCGTCCACAGTTGGTGCACCTTGCCCACTTCTCCGCTGCTCAGGAGGAGTCCCTGGACTTGGTCAACATAGAACTGGAGTGCGCCTATGAGACCTTGCAGAGGACGGAAGAAAGGATCGCCATTCTGGAAGAAGCTCTCTACGGTCAGCACGAGCCCGAGGGAGAAGCTGAAGAGCAGGAAGAACCAGAGGAGGACCCAGAAGAAGATCCGAAAGAGCCAGCAGAAGCAGAAGAGCCGAAAGAACCAGAGGAGGATCCAGAAGAAGGCCCTGAAGGTCAATAAGAAGCCGCGGAACTAGAGGAGCTAGCGCACCAGTGACGCCTGTTCCTGCTGCACCAGTTCCGGGGCATCATGATTAGTTTGTCAGGATGCCGATTCGCTTTCAGGTCTATAGCAGGCGTGAGTGCCGTCGTGGCTATGGAGGCTTTCTTGAGTCGTCCGTCTGAGTTTCAGTTTAGTAAAGTCGCCCTTTAGGCGGTAGTTTGTGTGCTTAGATCGTTGCTTCTCTTGTGTGCAAGTATGAGCTGCAAAGGCCCTTAGACATTTGTTGCAGCCATACTAAAACCTTAAATAATAAAAGTATTTCATTTGAGTTCTTTTGAGCTAAGTTTGTTGGGTTTAGCCTATCCCCTACTTAGTCCTTAACTCATCTTGTGCTTGCTACCTTATCTAACCCATGGAACTTCACCAGATAGTTCAGACTCACCAGACTGCTTTCTCAACGCGGTATGGACATTATGAGTTTTTAGTCATGTCCTTTGGTCTAACTAATGCCCCTGCATATTTCATGAACATGATGAATAAAGTATTCATAGAATATCTAGACAAGTTTGTAGTTGTGTTCATTAATGATATTTTGGTTTACTCCAAGTCGGAGGAGGAACACGCCAAACACCTGAGGTTAATCCTAAAAAAACTCAGAGAGCATCAGTTGTATGCCAAGTTCAACAAGTGTGATTTCTGGAAGAAGAAAGTTGATTTTCTTTGTCATGTGATGACAGACGAGGGAGTGGCAGTTGACCCTGGTAAAGTGAAAGCAGTGTTACATTGGGAGCAACCCAAGACCATAACTCAGATTCGTAGTTTCTTGAAAATGGCAGGATACTATCGCCGTTTCATCGAGAGATTCTCAACGACTGCTAAGCCTCTTACGCAGTTGTTAAAGAAAGAAAAAAAAGTTCACTTGGACCCCAGCTTGTGAAGAGAGTTTTCGAGAGTTGAAGAAGCGTTTAACTTCAGCACCAGTGTTGACCCTGCCAGATATTCGGAAGGATTTTGATATCTATTGTGATGCTTCGCGTCAAGGATTAGGATGTATCCTGATGCAAGAAGGAAGAGTTGTCGCTTATGCGTCAAGGCAATTAAGACCTCATGAGGAGAATTATCCTACCCATGATTTGGAATTAGCTGCTGTAGTACACATTTTAAAGATTTAACACCATTACCTCATCAGTAATCGCTGTGAAGTTTACACATATCATAAAAGTCTGAAGTATATCGTCACTCAGTCAGATTTGAACAAGAGAAAGAGAAGATGGTTGGAATTGATCCAGGATTATAATCTTGGAATCTACTACCATCCTGGTAAAGCCAATGTAGTTGCAGATGCCTTGAGTCGTAAAAGCTACTATAATGCTTTGGAGATAAAAGAAAATTGCTCAGAACTTTATGAAGAATTTTAGAAGCTGAAGCTAGAAGTTGTATCTGAGGGATTTGTGGCCAGTTTGGAGGTACAGTCTACTCCGGAGAGGAAGATTCAGGAAGCCCAACCGAAGGATCTCTTGCTATTAGACATCAAGCTCAAAATGGCAGAAGGGAAATTTAAAGATTTCACCAGAGATGATCAAGGTGTACTTTGGATTAATGGACATATCTACGTACTAGGTGTTGATGGTCTAAGGCAGCTAATCTTAAAGGAAACCCATGACTCAAAGTATTTGATTCACCCTGGAAGTACTAAGATGTATTAGGATGTTAAGAATAAGTTTTGGTGGCCAAATTTGAAGTGAGAAGTCGCAGAGTTCGTTGCTTTATGCGACGTATGTCAGAAAGTAAAGGCAGAACATCAGCAACCAGCAGGTTTGTTGCAAACCCTGAAGATTCCAGAATGGAAGTGGGAAGAGATCAGAATGGATTTCATTACCGGCTTACTCAGGACTCAATCGGGTTATGATTCGATTTGGGTAATCGTTGATCGTTTGACTAAAGTTGCCCATTTCCTGCCTATCAAAACCACGTTCTCAGGAGATCGCCTTGCAAAGTTGTACATAGTCAGAATTGTCAGTTTGCATGGTGTGCCCAAGAAGATAGTGTCAGATCGAGGATCCGAGTTCACCTTGCGTTTTTGGCAAGGTTTACATGAAGCATTGGGTACCCATTTGAATTTCAGTACTGCGTATCATCCCTAGACAGATGAACAGACTGAAAGGGTTAATCAAATATTGGAAGATATATTGAGAGCTTGCACTCTAGCTAATGCTACCAGATGGGATAAAAGTTTACCGTATGCAAAATTCTCATACAACAACAGTTATCAAACTAGTATGCAAATGCCACCTTTTGAAGCTTTGTATGGTCGTGCCTACAGAACCCCTTTGAATTGGTCAGAAACAACTGAACGTTTGGTATTCGGGCCAGATATCATTCAAGAAGTAGAAGAGTAAGTGGCCATGATTAGAGAAAGATTGAAGATAGCTCAGTCCAGGCAGAAGAGCTATGCTGATAATCGTCGTCATGACCTCAGCTTCGAACCGAAAGATTTCGTGTATCTTCGAGTTACTCCACTCAGAGGTGTCAAAAGGTTTCATGCCAAAGGGAAGCTTGCCCCTAGGTATGTTGGTCCATTCAAGATTTTAGATCGCCGTGGAGAAGTTGGTTATCAGTTGGAGCTACCACAGTCGTTAGCAGGAGTACATGATGTTTTTCATATCTCGTAGTTGAAGAAGTGTCTTTGTGTGCCAGAGGAACAAGCCCCGTTGGAATCAATTGGCTTGAAAGAGGATCTCACTTACAAGGAGCAGCCAGTCAAGATTTTGGATGTTGCAGAATGCCGCACCAGAAGCAAGACTATTCGCTTTTGCAAAGTTCAGTGGACCAACCACTCAGATGGAGAAGCAACGTGGGAGCGTGAAGAAGGGCTGAAAGCTGAGTTTCCTAGCCTTTTCTCCAACTAGCCTAAATCTCGGGGTCGAGATTCCTTTAAGGGGGACGTTTGTAACATCCCAATTTTCTGAGCTTTAAAAATTCTTCGAATAGTTAGTAGGAAGAAAAGTCATCGTTTAATTTTATTTGAAATTATTTCAAAAGCTTAATATGGACTTTCAATATCAAAATCATTTACTATGATTAAAGTTAACATGAAAAATGGTCAAAACTATTTTATTTGGATTCTATGTACTCAAAAAGATTTTTTAGATTTTTCTAGAATTTTTTGCTGAGTTCATTTGCTATTTTCTATTGCTTATTTGGATTTCTGCTATTTTCTAAAATAGAAAAACCTATTTTAAATCTTAGTTAACTCCTTTGGCCAAATCCCTTTGCTTTGGCCCACTCCCTCGCCTGTTTTAGCCCAATCCGCTAGCCCAATTGAGCTAGCCCGCGCGCTCGCGCGTAGCCCCTTTCCCCCAGCCGTTGGATTACTTTGAATGGTCCGATGGTGTTGGTTCGTTTGGAGGTCTGAATGTCACTGGTGCTTTGGACCGTTCGATCCAGGGTGAACGGTCAGATCATGGTTTGTTCGATCGTGCTCGCACCTTCGCGCTCGCTACCAGGTGGACCCCATCGCCTTCATCTCCGTGCCGCCTTCTTCTCTGCACGCGTGTTCGCCGCGTTTGCCATTGTTGAGCTCGAGCTCCATACGACAACAGAGCTTATCCAACTAAACCACCTTGGTTTTTCGCGCTGAAACTTATCTCTATCCTCTCCGCGTCCGTTCAGGTCAAAACCGAATTTCAAATCTGTTTGTATCTCTGTTTTCCTCACTCATTCGTTTCAGACTCCGTTGAACCCCGCCGCCTACGCCTCCTCGTGCCACCCCGGACCATGTAAATAGGACCATCGGGATTGCTAGAGCGCTCACACCAAAAGCCCTCAAGACCCCGATCCTCTAGAGCCCTAGCGCTGCCGTAATTCCTCATCTAGGGTTTTCGGCCGAGCTTTCGCATCTTCGGATTTCACCGTCGCCGGTGACGCCCTGCCCCCATGGAGCACACCTTCGTGATCAGCATCGCCGGAGCTACCTCTTGAGCCTAAGCACGTCGCCAGAGAACCACCAGAGCCCTCTCCTGACAACACCCGAGACCTTCCGCCGCTTTGACCACACTGCCGGCCTCCACCGTCGTCCTCTCGTGCCGGTGAGCACACCAATAGGTTTATAATATCCTCAGCTACACGCTAGTACCACTCATCCTCACCGGAGTGCCGCTGTTCGCCGTTTCCGTACGAACCCGAGCATCGCCACCATCAAGTCGACATGTCATCCCATGTGGCTCGCCACATCAGCGCCCGCGTCTGCGTGTCATCCCACGTGGCGCTGTGTCAGCAGCCACTTCAGTGCTCATGTTGCAGTCCACCAGTCTCTAGATCCAATGGCTCGATAGACCTGGTCTACCGTGAGCCGTGAGACTGACGTGTGGGTCCCACACATCAGAGTTTTTCTTTTTATTTATCTTATTCCGAAAATCCTTGCTGACATCATCATTGCGCATTAATCCTATTTTTCTATTAAGGAATAATTCAGAAATTTCAGTAATTCAACTTTTAGGATTTTTCCTTTAGAACCTCAATGTGTGCTATCTCTACCCAAGCCATAGTCCATTATTGTTGTACTGCCTGCCAGATCTCACAATGTTGGCCCAACCTCGTTTGTCTGCATTCGAGAAGGATTTATGTGAGAAGAACGTATGTAGGTAGCAACTGTACATGTTACTCGGATGAAGTTGCACTGACAAGTGGACAAGTAGCTCGACCATCCTCCCGTCGGGAGGGGGCATAACATGGTAAAGATCGAACTGTCACATTACATGCTACGACACGTAAGGCTCCACCATATGGGAAAAAACAAGGTGGCAGGTGGTCGCCCATAACCCGGCGTCTTGTGTGCATTGCACAGATAGTCCATGCGGCGCTAACGTATTAATGAACTGTGGGCTCCAAGGAGACTATATGATGTTGTCATCGTACAACATCTCGAACTCCTCGTGGAACATGGGGTAGCACCTCACCGGTCTATCTCTGGCCTAGTGTAACTTGCTAGCAGTGCACCGGGTGCCCATAGTGGGCTTGCCTATTGGGTCACGGAACTTGCCGTAAGGGTGCCCTACAATCTCAAAGGTAGGCCGCCCAATAGGGAAGTGCTCCCAACTTTGCAATTAGAGCAGCACGTAGCAGACGATAAGGATCGGTTTCTCACCAACACCGTGATGCGAAGCGCCATAGAACCCCCTATACATGGCGCAAAGGACAGCTAATCTAAAGCTGTAATGAGGCATCTCCCCAGGCTCATCGTCAACCAAAGACTCGATGATGTGGACAAAGCTAGGGTACACTCAATCACCCTTTGTGGTAGGAAACATGGCCCAACCGAAAAGAAACAATAGGTATGCGACGAGGTGCGTCCTAACAATCTCATCCGGTGCATCCGTCAGGCATAAACTAAAATGCCTAAGCCACGCCCAAGGGACACAATAGGCCCTATGTGGGATAGCTAGACCGAACCAATGCACTAAGCGGACCTTCTAATTCGTCGACGGATGGGATGGAACAACTGCGGTTCTCATGATCGATAGACCAATTGTAACACCCTGGCTTAGCAAAAGCCCAAGATGTCACCTATAACTATTATTACTACACTTTTCTACATCAAACTCAAGTGTTACTACCTTCTAGGCACCACGATTAAACATTATACAATGAGGTAATCATAAATTTCAGCAAGACGGTTAATCATAGTTCAATTATAATTCAATCTAATTAATTATCAAGGGCATTATAGATAAATTTTAATTAAGAGAAAAACAACAACTAGCAATAATATCGATCATGAACTAAGGGAACCACAACCTATTCAATTAATACAATTCCAAAATGATTGAATCATGAAATGGAATGAAGTGCTTCTCAAGTGCAACCGTCCCATATTCTACTTTCTTTCCAAAGTATGTCGTCATCAACGTTCACCTAAAACATTAAATAAACAAGCATGATTCCAAGACTCAGCAAGTACAAACCAGACAATAAACCAAATCGCATAAACATACTTTGAATTTAACACAATCAGTCATCCACAATAATATCATAACTATTAACTTTTATTGCCATGCAATGCATATGCCACAAATGCATGTTTCTTTTCTCTTTGTATTTACCTGTAATATAGAGTATGCATCCGTCGATGCATACCCATGCCTGTGCCTTCAGCACAGGGACCTCAAGCCCACACTTCACGAGTGTGGGGACCTCATGCCCATCTAATACATGACGGAGACCTCAAACTTCTCATTACTTGGCTACAATGTAGACCAAACCTCAAGGATCAAAGAATGATGTAATAATTAATTTAACTTTAACAACATTACCATGCCATCCCCATGGTATTTGCATCAATATATCATAATCACATTTAAGCAATAAAAATCTTACCATGTCATTCCCATGGTAGTTGCATCATCAACTCAATCTTACTCTTTTCATCAATAATACTGTGACACTAAATAACTTACCAACACATTGTTTTATCTCATATCAATAAATCAACAAGACAATGACAAACACCCGTTATCACCCTTATACATGTACTTGCCTCAACTGTGAAGTTTGACGATGAGAAGAGAGCACTACCCCTGGTTTCAAACCACCACCTGAACATTTAATAAATATCCTAAGGAGACATTTCAAGGCATACCATAATACAAAATAGATAAATAAATTGCATTGCTCCTAATCGCCATCCTAAACAACCCTGTTTCCCCTTGAACGTCATTATGTCCCAAAACAGGACAGTCGTCTTACAAAAATCGTATCTCCCATTCCGTTTATCAAAAAATGCATTCTTAGTCTCTCTGGAAAGCTTAGGAAAATATCTACTAAAGTCTAGTTGGTCGGATTATCATATTTTGCCTTTAACAAATTTTAGCATACAGATCAAAACAACTGTTAGAATCTGACATACATTTTGGACAGTAAGATTGAAACATACATAACTTTCATTCTAAAAATCCAAAAATGGTGTTCTTTAACAATACTAAAAGCTAATTGAATTGTCTACAAAAGTTGTTTTGGGCAACATCCCTAATTCGGCATTTATCTAATTTTAATCTATTTAATACCACGACTGATATAACGTGACAGAGCTTCTAGACAGCGGCAATTCAAAAATCATAACTCAAAAACCATAACTCCAAATAATGCGAACTCATATACTACTGAAACCTAGAGAAAGTTACCACAATTCTTTAGGAGACACAAAACCCTGATTTCACACTGAACTAATTCAAATCTACAGATCAAACAGAGCTGCAGATTACCGATCTATTGATAGTAGGGAACCAATATGATATTCGACCCCAAATTGCATAGAAAAAACATTAAACTAGTAATTGGGGAAATAAAATTACCCTAGAAGACACACTGAAAAATCCACAAGATCCTCCTTTTCCCTTCCATCTTCCACTTCCTCTTCCTTTCTTCCTTGGCTGAACCTCTTTCCTCCCTTCTCTTTGGCCAGCAGTAGTAGTGGGGAGGATGGCACCGGGGAGAGGAGGAGCAGCAGGGATGGGGTGGAGGTACTATACCATAAGGTGGCTAGGGTTTGGTCCCCCTTGGCTTCTAGTGGGCTGTCGGCCCACTCATGGACCTTGGGCCACTAAGTTGTTCTCCCCCACTTGACTTTGGTTTGGCGGCCCACTCCTCTCTCCAATTTCTCAATTTTTTCTATTTTATTTCCCTTAATTCTCTATCAATTTTTATTGCACTCTCAAATGATAGTCGGCGTATTACACCAATCAAGAAGGATAGATCCTGGAGAGTGATCATCATCACTCCTGACTGAAAGTGAAAGTTGTGCGTCTTATGTCTCCATCTGTTAACAAATACCAACATGAGAGTCCTGTGCAGTGTGAAGTAGTGGCCGATGTGGAGTATGATGAGGACATCACTCCTTCGGATACAAACACCACTCCTATACAAGGTCCAATTGCAAGAGCATGTGCACAACAATTAAATTATCAGGTGATCTCGTTTCTAGGAGTGTATAATTTTGTATTGGGGGATGGATTGCTACCTAAGTCTTGTGATGTTATTTTACTTAGGAACCAAGGCGAGTAGGGTAGTCCTACCACAACTACAAGTCAATGCTGACTAGCACTCATCAAACCTATGAGAATAGGAGGAGAACGTCCATGCGGTGGGAGAGCATAAGGGGAGAAGCCCAAGAATCCAAAGCCCAAGTTTTAAATAAGATTTCCAAGCCCAATTTGGACCTCCCACAAGTCCAACCGAATTTGAACTCGGAATTAACTCAGGACTCAATTCGGATTTGATTCGGGACAGCCTAATAGACCCGTAATAAAAAGATTATAACTTTCACAAACAGAGTCCGACTCGGGTGTTCTTTGGCTTGTTAGAAATCTTATTCTGAGACCTTTCCGACGGATCTAGCCCCACCTCCAAATTTGTTTGGAGCGCATAAAAATGGTCAAAACAAGACGGTGGATCAGGAGATAGAGTTAGGGTTCTACTCCACTTGTTGTGGCCACCACCTCTCCTTCAATATATACTGTGTGCATGCCTCTTTTAGGATTTTTAGTCTTGTTTAGATTAGTTTTTCTACCATGAAAACATTGTCATGTGTTCTTGTGTCGACTAGACCAGTAACTACGATTTGCAGGCCTCAACTCATGTGAAGTCATATATCCTATTTGCAATTTTAGATTGCTTGTGTATCTTGTTCTTGCTTGTTCTTCGATCGCTCGTAGGAATTGAACCCCGTATTCAGGTCAATAGCATTCTTGGCACGGTTGATAACAACTCGGAGTGTGGTTTAACGATTGCTTGGTGTTCTAGTTATGATCGGTTATAAGCCTGTATCGTTAAAGTCGTTCTCCTCCAAATCGAAGTTATCATCCTATCGGAAGATCGAGACCCAACTTGTCTCATCATGTGGACGCCCCACGATCCTGGAAATGTACTTAATTAAAGTTATACTGTAGCACAATTCTTAATTAAGGAACAATGCTGCTCCTTTATTAAAGATCATGCTAGAAGCATAAATTTAATAAGTAACAAACCCAATATTTAGGCATCCCGGATATATGTCTCACAATGGTTCCCAGGATCAGTGACCATTGCACATATATCCTTAAACAACATTGCATCACACACATACAAGTCATACATTTACATAATTAAACAGCAGCTTACAATTTTCGATTTAGTACTACAATATCAAGTGACTTGGTCACTATAAAAGACTGACAGCGGAAGCAAAATGAAACGACAAAACCACCAATGGCCCCATCCACCCGCAGGCGATTGCGTGGAGGAAAGAAATAGCTTTACTCGTTAGTGTCACCCTGATCGGCGCTAACAGGTACTTCATATAAATAACCGTCCTCACCTGCAACAATAGGTTATAGCACCTTGAGTACGGAAGGTACTCAGTAAGACTTACACAAACTAATAAAAGAAAGTGTTTGTTAGAACCTATACAAAGGAGTAGAATTTATACATGCATAAGGTTGCAACAGGAAGGCATATTGGTTCAATTTTGCATAAAGCAATACGTCTTAACCTACAATTGCTAAGTTTTGATAAAGCAATTTAATGAAACAAACTGGACTAAAACAATAAGTAAATGAAAATAAATGTAAACAGATATTGCATGAATTCCCTCATGCTAAACCAGAAACCAAAACAAAAGTTTAAACCAAAACTCTATACAGGTGACATCAACTCAAGTTATCGTCCATGACCGTGGACACGGCTATTCGAACAGTTTAATACCCTGCAGGGGTGTACAACTTTACCCACACGACTTAGTCAGCCCGTTGTCTTCGGATGCCTCCGAATGATGATACACTTCCTTTGGTATGCCGACCGGGGAAACTAAGATTTGGTATTTTTCAACAAGCTCACACTATTGAGTTGGATACCCATGTGTGAACTGATCTCGCTTAAACAACGACTGATAGCATCTGCTTAACCGGGGCACACATGTTGCGTCAGGAATACCGACCCAAACAAAAGAAATACGAACTGGGTTCGCTACCCATATTAGATTGCAATCAGCATCTTTAAGGTACGTACATGCGATGGAACACAAATACGCCCTCACCCTCCTAAGAACATCTGCTATCGATATAAAACTCACATGGCATAAAACGCAGTCCGAAGACCTAAGCATCTATGCCATACAAGATCAATACACATATCCTTACTCCCCTGTTTCCAACTCAATAGCATTAACCCTTTACTTAACCAAACAGCGCCCATACACCGCGTGTGGAAGTACGTGGGGGACTTGAATTGAATAGTTAGAGTTCAGTCCTTAATTGGTCCAGACAAGTCCACCACAATTCCTAATCTCGTGCACGAAGGCACCACCACTAGCTTCCTCTTGTCCAGATCAATTGAAATGTAAAATTCACTTCTGGTGTAAGTAAACTGGACAAAGAGTTTAAAATAACTGAAATTCAGTTGTGGCTCCCATGTTTGACAAGATAATCTTGTCAAACTCTAAAGTTCTCTAGACTGCATGGCTAAGCCAACTCTGAAATTAAAGCTTATAGTATACAGTACTACTCTAAGTTTGAGTGTATGGTTAGAATTAAGGTAATCCACAATGTTAGGTCATAACTAACTACTACAGATCACAATTGTATTTTCAGAAAAGTAGCATGCAACAGTTATCACTGTATTTGGAAAATCTATTGTACAAAACTTTGATGATCAACATGGTGCAAAGAGGATGCCTTGATAATAATATACTTCTTGTGTAGGCTCTGGTTGCTCAGAAATAGATTCAAACACCTCAGAAGAACCAGATTCTAAAAGAGACAATAAAATCCAATAAATACCAAAGTTGACAACAAGTACAGAATGAAAGAAAAAGGTATGATCAATATGGAAATGCATGTTTAACAGCATGCTTAAGTTATACCTACCCCAATAAAGACAATAACCCATATTACCATTTACTGCCTTTAAATGACAGAAACTAGAGTTTAGGTCAAAGTTTCAGTTTTCAGATTTTGAAAAGAAATGAAAACAGGGTAGACTGCAGATTTCGGGTTAACTGAAAATAGATTAAGTAAAAGATTCTAAATTAAAGCCTACTTGATCTTGAGAGTAGATAATACCCTAGTTTAACCCTAATCGGTCAGATTACAAAAACTGTCAAAACTTCAAAAGTTGTCGGTTTGGCCGACAACAATGACAGAAGTGGATCTTTGCTAACAAGCTAAATAGATGACAAGAAGAATCAAAAGAACAACTTATTATGATACTAGCGTTCAGTTGAGACCTACACAGGATGATAAGTTGACAGGAGAAACCCTAGTTCTTGAAAACGATATGAAAGACCGAAAAGTTATGAAAACAACTTTTCAGTTTAAAGAAGGTGAGAGTATTATATGTACAAAGGAATGGTGCATATGAGCTGCTGAGGTCCTTAAGGTGCTCAAGATGACAAAAACTAAGGTCTTATCTTACCAGGATGAGATAAACACCGAAGGTTTTGAAAACCAGCTTTGATCAATAGAGAAATAAACTCTGGGTTAACCTACAAAAGATGCTAAATCCTTATTGCAAGGTGAAACAAACGTTTAAGATGGATAAGCAATTGATAGGAGCAAGAAACTCCACTGGATCGGCAATGGAAGATGAAGAACTCCTTCGGTCAACAATGGCAGCAGCAAAAGCTAGGGTATATATATAGATGTTGAGCTACAGGGCAAAAGGGGAAGTGTCTAGAGCTGATGAGGTGTCCAATTAGGGCTAAATATCCAAACAGCAGTTACACAACCTTTGGATAATGCCTCTACTCCGGTCACAGAGCCGGCGACGAAGCACAGAGGCAAGAAGGAAGAGAGACGATTCCCTGACATGCGGGCCACGCTGGCAGCCGCAGTCGCGCGCGCCTCCTAAAACGCGAAAGAACATCGACCGTCCGATTAGAAATGGGCGGCTACGATGAACCCAGGGTTTAAAAGAATTTAAACGATATCAATTAATATGGGCCGTACGATCTCAATTGGACGATTGAGATTTAAATAGAGCCCTACGGGAGTCCGGTGGTTAAATTCAAAAAGGAGCGTTGGATTAGAATCTAACGATCGACCTAAAAGGATACACGTCACTTTTAAAAAGGGATGACGTGGTACCGTCAGATTGGCTTTCTATGGTCAAGATTGAAGAAGGAACCGGAGTGGTCCGAATGTTATCCCATTATAGGCCCTACGATCAAATCCAACGGTCTCATAAAACCAGGCTCTAAAAGCACGCGGTAAAAAGGAACACCGTAGGATTAGAATCCAACGGTCAACGACGACTGCGCGCCTTTAAGTTCAAAACAAAAAGGGCGTAGTGGTTAGATCTAGGATCAACGGTGGGGATCGAGAGGGGATCCGGAGTGGTCCGATTGTTATCGCGCCTCTCGGTCGCTCGATCAAGATCCAAGGGTGGAGATTGCTTTGCATACGTGGACAGCCCACGTGACGTCGCAACCCCGCCCGTTCGATTGGAGATCAACGGCTCGCGTCACGTGAAGAGTTGGGCTCGCGCCCGAGCGTGACTGAGCCGGACCAAATGCACCGGTTGGACCCAACCTCACGGGGTTCGAGTCGCTACAGTGCTAGGGCTTGGGTTTAGACCAGAAGAGTTGACCAAACTCTAAATTCAAAGTTTAAAAGTTTGACTGGGCTTTAGAAATAGTAAATAAATTTGTAAAATCATGAAATTTTGCAAGGAGGCTACTGGGATAATATATTTCCCAAATAAATTTCTAAAATCACAGTTTCACCTTATAAAATACATAAATAATTACCCTAGCCGAATAGGTTTATTTAAAGTCAAATATTTTTCCTCCCAGTCAAAATAATTTCTAAAAATTTCAACAAAATTATTTCTGGGCAAGATAATTTATCTAAGCTTCAATAAAAATACTTCCCAGCAATAATACAAGCTCTAACTTGTATTACCTTTTGAAACTTCGTATAAGTTTTGGATCTTGGCTAGAAAAGGAAAGTTTTCATTTGTAAGATAATACCCAATCTGTAAAAATGAACAGTGATGCTATGAACAGCACCTCATTACTGTTCAAAAAATATTTTATTATTGTTCATAAAATTGGGGCTGTTACACATCAGGTGGTATCAGAGCTAAAGTTGACTGGTAGGAATTCTTGTATCCCTAGTTTACTTACTTATTTTTGTTTTTAATACCTATAGTCCTGAAAATCTGCCCTATAAAAATAATTAATCTCCACTGTCCAAACCCTGTTGTGTCTTTCAATCTATTAGTTTTTATTTGCTAAATTGAATTTGTGTCTATTTTAGCTTTGTCTAGTTGCTAGTCATATCTTTGGTCCTATAAAAATATGAAAAAAAATCTTGAAACCCTAGCCCATCCACCATGTCCTAAACCCAAAAAGAAAATTCAAAAGAAAATTCCCACGTCAAAATCCATCTGGAACATCCCAAACCCTAATTCCCAATTTCAGCCATAAGACTCCCTTTTATGCCGCCGCCATGAAAATCGCCATCACTTTTGATTCCTTCATCCTTTTAAAGTTAAACCACCGCCATTAGATCAAAAATTTCATTATCCATCTTCCTGCAAAATTTCACTTCAATCCAGCAAGGTAGTCAAAATTCATATGCGGTGAAAGTTGACCTAGTTTTTTGTTTGAATATGAAACTGTCTACACTTATGATTTTTGTGTGAATTTTTCAGTTGGTCTTCAAAAAGTGGCCCCAAAATAATAATTGTAGAAAAAGCCATCAGGAAATATATAAAAAAGAATCATTGAAAAAAAGGCTTATGACAAAAAGTTACGGCCAAAATACTGACGTACTATCAAGTGGACAGAAAACTACAATTTCCAGTGTTGGGTCAATACTTGTGCTTTTCACTCCAAATTGCATTCTATTGAATTATCTTGTGTCTACCAGTGCTTTACATTGTTATACCCTTGTTTTAGCCTTCATCTAGCCTTGGTTGATCAGGAACATACGCTAAGTGCTTGGTACGAACTATAATTCAATTATGTGCAATTTCTGAAATTAACTGATTGTTCTCCTTGCTTCCTAATATTAGGCATGTCCAAGCTCCACTTTATACTAACCAAGCAGATCACGTCGAACCGGCCCTTACAATCGCTTTACTCATCACTTGAGTCAAGTTACCACGAACCAGCCACCGTTTGCATCACCTGTTTGCATTGGTAAGAACTTGCAAGATCTTGGTAAGGGCTTCAGCGTGTGTGACTTGATAAACTACAACACCTAGTAGTGATAGAAAATTTACATGATCTTTTGAGTTTTCTTGTTTGCTACTAACCATGACAGGGTCACGTAGGTCTACAAATGGTAGGAATAACAATGACCACTTTTTGGAGCATGAGAGTGAAGGCCCCCTCACACCACGCATTAAAAGGATCGTGCAACACCTTGAGCACTTGCTCAATAGGCATGGTGAGAGTACTCACAATGACTTGGATCAGATCAACAACAACCTTGCGGCCCTCAACACACGTGTTGAGCACCTCGAACAATGTCGACCACTTGCTACAGTTGCGGTCCATGATGAGCCGAAGGTGGAGGACCCTCCTACTCGTCGCACACTGCCTCCCACGCGCGCTTGGGTGGATGCACGTAAACATAAATACTTTAGTAGTATGCGAGACCTTGTGATTTGTGCTCTTGATGAAGAGGAGAGGATTTATAATTCCACCATATGTGAAGTTGAGAGAGTCTCAATTGATAGTGTGAGAGATACGTCAATAGAAAAATGAGAGGTAGAAGATAGGAACAACGAAGTTATTATTAAGACTACAACGAAGTTATTATTAAGACTAACCTATCACTTTCTACTGCTAGTGTTGTTTCTCAAATTGTGCAGGTTGACATTGAAGACAAGGAGTTGAATGTTCAACAACCGACACCGTTGGAAGCAAAAGATGAGGAGATAACCACGGTTGGAGATGAAGTACTTGCTGCTCTATGGTTACATCATGATGATTTAATACCTACAGCACCTACATCATCTGAGGAGGACATTAAAAGTAACAACATTGGTGTTGATTTGTTAGTTTATCGAGAAAATGTTAGTAATTGTGAGAACTCTTTTCGTCAATTAGAAAATCCATGTTCTGAATTTGATATGCTTAACCTACATAATGTGGAATTGATTATTCATAAGGAAGTTCTTACTAGAGTATCTCCTAGTGATTCTTTGTACTATATCATGTTTGATGATCCTAGAGAGCTATCCAGAGTGATTGAGAATGTTGCTGAAATTTTATGTTTAAAATCACTAGTTAGTACTTATGCCTACACATATAAGTTCAATTTGATTGGAGATTATAGTGTAGATGATAAGTTTTATGCTTATCGAATATGCATTACATGTGATAAGCTTGTTGAATTGAAATTACATGTTTTGTGTAAATAATCTTTTGTGCAATGTTATGAACCCAATGAGACGAGTTTCAATAATAGTGCTTGCTGTTTAAAAAGATTTCTTAAGCCTACTTGTTTATCCTTTGTTGAACAATTATGTACAAGTAATCAAAGTAGCGCAGTTACAACATGGAAGGCACTAAGAATTTTCTCTCCTATATTTGAACAACTTAATCTAGTTTATCCCTTTAATATCTTCTCCATGTACTTAGAAAAGTCGAGGACAACTTTTTCTCATAGGAGGGAGAATGATGTGAATGAAAGTATTGCAATGTATATATCAAATACATCCTATGGCAGCTGCTGTGCTAAATTTTTTTTGCGCAAAACAACGAGAATGACACAATAATTGATTCATACATATATCACACATATACGTTGTTCTCTTTCTTTTGTACACTTTCAGAAATCATAATGTGCTAAACGGAAGGAGTTTGGATGACACACACACACACACACACATATATATATATATATATATATATATATATATATATATATATATATATATATGCATATACGTTGTATTATTTGTTTAGCACATTTTAAGGCTATCGAAAGCCGAGGACGGCTTTCGTGAAGAAGAGGAGGATGATGAGGACATCACTCCTTCGGATACAAACACCACTCCTATACAAGGTCCAATTACAAGAGTACATGCACAACAATTAAATTATCAGGTGAGCTCATTTCTATTAGTGTATAATTTTGCTTTGGAGGATGGATTGCTACCTAAGTTTTGTGATGTTATTTTACTCAGGAACCAAGGCGAGGAGGGCACCTGCCACAACTACAAGTCAATGCCGACCAGCACTCATCAAAGCCTATGCGGACAGGAGGAAAAGGTCCATGCGGTGGGAGAGCACAAGGGGAGAAGCCCAAGAATTCAAAGCCCAAGTTTTAAATAAGATTTCCAAGCCCAATTCAGACCTCCCATAAGTCCAACTGAATTGAAACTCAGAATTAACTCAGAACTCAATTCAGATTTGGTTCAGGACATCCTAATAGACTCATAATAAAAAGACCATAACTTTCACAAACGGAGTCCAATTCGAGTGTTCTTGGGCTTGTTTGAAAGCTTATTCTGAGACATTTCCAACGGATCCAGCCACACTTCTAAATTCATATGGAGCGCATCAAAATCATCAAAACAAGATGACAAATCAAGAGATAGAGTTAGGGTTTGACTCCACATTTTGTGGCCTCAACCTTTCCTTCAATATATATTGTGTGCATGCCTCTTTTAGGGTTTTTAGGCTTATTTAGATTAGTTTTTCGATAGTGAAAACATCGTCGTGTGTTCTTGTGTTGACTAGACTAATAACTACGATTACAGGCCTTAACTCATGTGAATTTATATTTCCTATTTACAATTTCAAATTGCTTGTGTATCATTTTCTTGCTTGTTCTTCGATTGCTCGTAGGAATTGAACCTCGTGTTTAGGTCAACCACATTCTTAGCATGGTTGATAACGACTCGGAGTGTGGTTTAGCGATTGCTTGGTGTTCTGGTAATGATCGGTTAGAAGCCTACATCGTCAAAGTCGTTCTCCTTCAAATCGAAGTTATCATCCTATCGAAAGATCAGGACCCAATTTGTCTCATCAGAGTATCCTCGCAAAGGGTAACAAGCCTATGTCCTGAAGGAGTGGGATGTAGCGAGGATCAACGGGCAAGTAAAGCCTCACTGACCTAATCACAAGGGATAGAGGACCATCCCCAGTGATCTACAACTTGCTACGGTGATGTTCATCATAAAATTGTTCAAGTAGCTCTGGTAGAGGAGGCTTAGCCCTGGTCCCTCCCACCATGGCCTGTAAGAGATTAAGTACCGAGTCAGTTTAGATCAATTGGAATGCTAAAATACGTGGAAACGAAGCATTAAAATGAGCATGGTGCATGTCAACGCCATATGATTGAAACTCAGCATTCCATGTCCTGTAAAGATGGTGCATGTCGTAGTACTTGGAGATGTACGACGCATATATCTACTTGACTTGCACGCACGCCTTATACACATGTGAGCATGACTTATGTAGGAGTTTCGGCTTGTTCAAATGCATGTAGCCACATCACCAAGGGTGCAAGCATGCTTCCTATCCCCCTGGCATCACTATTGCCATATTTCTGCCTCAGCCGGATCTCATACGTCCTCCTCAGGCTATCGATCACCCAGATGTCATGCATACGAGCTTTCTGCATCTTCTGGTCCATATACCTCTCCATGTTCTCAGACCACTGCTTTACTTCATCCATCTGCCGCCTCACTGTGGTGGCTCTATTTATGAAATAACCGACTGTGTGAGTCAAGTCTCCTCAACGATTGTGGTGATAGGGGGCACCGCACACCTTTCAGCATGCTGTTGTACACCTTAGACATGTTGGTTGTCATAATGTCGTACCTCGGACCATCGGTGTCGTACAGCTATGACCATTTATCGAACTTTGGAGTGTGGAGATTAATTCAATCGGAGAAACTGATGGGGCTCCTGGGGCCCTCTTGCACCCTGTTGTCCCTCTTGTGGCTCTAGAGGGGACTCCCTTGTATGCCTTGTAGTCCGCTCTTCGAGGTCTTTCCAAATAGCCTCAAACTTCCACCTCGTGTTTTGCATGCACAGTTCATTAGCTCCTAACTATGGAACCATCTGAAGAAGTTTGATGCAAGATGCCTCATGCACCATAAGGTTTCCACGTCGTTCCACTGGTAGGGGGTTGCGTCCCATTTTTCATGGTGTTGAGAGCAGACAACAACCCTACATTGTAGTTTGTGATAAGACATACGTTGGGCCGGTGTCCCACAACCTCCCGCTTGACATTTGGCAGGAACCACAACCAACTGGCTTTATTCTCATTCTCTGCAATGGAAAATGCAACCGGAAGAAGCTGATCATTTGCATCGGCCACTACCACAGTGAGAATGATGCACTTGTACCTCCTGGTGAGGAAAGTGTCATTCATTGTGAGCACCGGATGACAGCACTTGAAGCCGTCTATGGACCGAAAGAATGCCCAAAACACACGGTCCAGTATGTAGCAGTTAGGACCTCCATCGGAATCTTCTCTTTTCATCTTGTTTACGTTTATGCCTGTTGTCCCGTAAGGGGAGAGTTTGGATTAGGTGTCGGACGATGCCGATGCTTACCTGGATATTGGTTTTCATGGTTAAGGAGCTGACAAGGTGGGACACGGTGGCCTATGTGGCACGGAGAGGGTGTGTGGGGGAGGGGAGGACAGATGAGCAGCCAATCCTTTGTTTAAGTAGTCGAGATGCTGCTGCAAAGAGAAATGACAGCGATGGCGCTTTCATGCATGGCCCATGCTGTCTCAAACTATTTCGGCCTTGAAGATCTCGATGCATATACTTTGTTCAGCCAGCTTACATGTCAGGCCCAAAGATCTCATTTATATCACCATATGACATGCCACCCGTTGATGGCTTCGGGTTCTTTGTCCAGGCCTGGTATCCATCCAGCACAGGTAAGGCCGTAAGGGTCGGCCCAATTTATCAAATCCTAATTAACTTGAAACCAATTAATAAATTCCTATAAAAAAAAGCAGCCAATAAATGACTTCTAAAGATATGGTTTAAGATCACGCATTGGAGATAAGGCTTTGGTTGATCTGGTCCGTTGTACTTTGGAAAACCAAGCAAATAAAACAGTAACTGAGTAGATAATAGAATGGCGAGAATTAATCCCCTGCCAGATATGCTTCAGCCCCCTGCCTCTATTTCAGCACGGCCACAGAAGCATTGCACCCCCCACGTCGAAACACAACAAGGTTTGCTTCAGCCTCCTGCACTCCATCTCCTCTCATGGCGCTTCTCAAGGAGGATACTAGGGCCCTGTTCTTGGCGTCCTTGCTAGTCATGGCCATGGTCTTGTCATCCAGCCATGCACAAGGTAGTACCGTAATGTATATAGTGTAACACTCCGATCGAAGGTAGTACACAAGGTGGTACCGTAATTTAATGTAGTGTAACACTTAGATAGAAAATCTGCACAATGCCTAGGCAACGTGGGGCGGACCGTGCATACGTAACACCTCTCTTGTACTTTCATCCTTGTTTCGTGTAAAAAGGTTAAACCAGATAGGGGCGCAGAGCGTTTTTTGGCCCAAATTCAGATTCCAGTTGGTATTTTGACGTTACAATTTTGAGTTTTACCTGTATTTTTACGCTGGGTCTTAGGTCATTGTCCGAGAGGTCCGAGGTCCAACTCCGTCCCTAAACCCATAGGTGCTACATTTGGACCTAACATACACTATATGCTACTACTACTACTCACTTTAGAAAATCAATGTGGGATAAATCCTACAATTACAGCTCTATATAGACTACATGAGCCGCACTACAAGTGGACTGGGTATTACATACGGCTAGTTAGGCAATGCACCACTATATATTTTCTCGTATTTTGTGTTGATTTATGTGTGCATACACGCACTTACTCCGCTACTGGATTGCATTTCGACGTTCGTGTGCAGACCAGTGCTTCAAGGTCTTGCCGTGCAATGATAAGACGTGCAGCGCCTTATGTCATCAGAATGGATTCAGCAACCCCAACATAAGCTGCACGCCTCCCAGGCGAGAAGAGGTTTATGGCACGTGCTGCTGCTCCGAACAAAAAGTGGACGCGCGCCGATTGATGTCGAAATGATCGGTTTTATTTCACGACGGCGGCATCGATCGAGAAATAAAAATAATTTCTATCCTTGAGGTTCAGTTTTATATATATACATGGATAGTTGGATCTCTATCTTGCATGTAATAATGGTGAACAAGCATGTATGCATCTCAATTAATGATGCATGCAGGTGCAATAGACTGACCGGATATTGCTGTAGTAAGATGTTATTAAATTGGCGAGTCTTTGCTTTTTACGGTTAAAGCTATGCAATATGGCATGGTGAGTCTTTGCCGAACACTCGTTTTTTCTTAGCAAATTTCACAATACAATAGACATATGGCGCTTTTAATAATTAAAAAAAAAGCACGGGTTTTGTAATTCATTGCAGAAAACTACATAGAAACTCCCTTTGTAACACAAACCACAGATTTCTACATTGCCTTATCCAGCCGATCATCCTAGACTCAAAACTCGCACACACGTAAAGCGCTGACTTGGAACACCAGTTGCCACATCGGATGAGCCCACCTGGCAGGATGGAGGCCGGTCTCACTAGGCCGTGCCAATCTAGGAGGTGAGCACAGTCGGTCAACTCGGTGCGCAGCCTGAAAAGCACATCGTCTCTCAACCAATCGTAGCTCATGTTCTTAATGATTTGCTTGGATGCAACGAAGATGGACTTGAGAGTCCCGAGAAGCCCCGGAGCAGTATGATCTGGGCTACGAATGGAGGACCCGGTCGAACTGAAGTGACGTACAACAATTGTTCAGTACCAAATAGTAAACATATCATGAATAAAGCGAGCATAGGTTGTGAGTGTTTTACAGTGTCGTCACGCCACGAAGCATTGTGTTGATCGAACGAGTGATGAAGGCTCTCCTGGTATGTAACCTGCTCCGGACGCTCTAGTGGAGGATGGGTAAGTCCGGTGCACGACAGTGGTACGTACCACTCGATGTACTCACGGTAAGTCTGAACGTTGTATGGCCGTTGCTCCTGTACAATCTCAATGTGCACCATCTCCGTCCAAGCTGTAGTCCATTGATGCTAGACTGCCTTCCAGTTCTCAAAATATTGGCCCAGC
The DNA here is from genome assembly GCA_036346255.1 of Ampelocalamus luodianensis. Classification (NCBI taxonomy): domain Eukaryota; kingdom Viridiplantae; phylum Streptophyta; class Magnoliopsida; order Poales; family Poaceae; genus Ampelocalamus; species Ampelocalamus luodianensis. Next base: position 42,835,134 of record CM070624.1, read on the forward strand.
CTAAATTGCCTACATTCGAAAAGGATTTATGTGAGAAGAACCCATGTAGGTAAGAACCATAAACATTACTAGGATGGAGTTGCACTCACGAGTGGACAGTGCGCTCCAGCATCCTCCCGTCGGGAGGGGGCACAACATGGTACAGATCATACTGTCGTATTACGCGTTGCGGCGTGTAAGGCTCCACCATATGGGGAAAAAACAAAGTGGTAGGTTGTCGCCCATAATCCGGCGTCCTGTGTGCACTACACGGATAGTCCATGTGGCGCTACCGTGTTCACAAAATGTGGGATCCATGGAGACCATATGATGTTGTCATCGTGCAACGTCTCGAACTCGTTGTGGAACACGGGGTAGCACCTCGCCAATCTATCTCTGGCCTAGCGTAACTTGGCAGTAGTCCATCGGGTGCCTATAGTGGCCCCGTCCATCGGGTCGTGGAACTCGGCGTATGGCTGCGCTACATTCTAGAACAAAGAAGTGCTCCCAACTCCACAACTGCAGTAACACATAGCAGACAGCAAGGACCAGTTTCACACTAGTGCCATGCTGCGAAGCATTACGCAACCCCCTATATGTGGCGTAAAGGATGGCAGATCCAAAGCTTTAATGGGGCATCTCCCTAGGCTCGGCATCAACCAAAGACTCCGCGATACAGACGAAACTAGGGTATACCAATCACCATGTGTGGTGGGAAACAAGGCACAACCAAAAAGATGCAAAAAGTACATGACGAGGTGTGTCCTAACAATCTCATCTAGTGCATTCGCAGGGAATCTACTGAAATATCTAAGCCATATCCGAGAGACACCATAGTCCCTGTCTAGGATAGCTAGGCCAAACCAATGCGCCAAGCAGGCCTTCCAATCCGCCGTCGAACAGGGTGGAACAAGTGTGTCTCCCTTGATCGACAAGCTAGTCAAGAAGGAAACATTCCAGAGAGTGATCGTCATCTCTCCCCACCGAAAGTGGAAGATGTGCGTCTCAGGTCTCCATCTGTCAACAAGTGCCAACATGAGACTCCCATCCAGGGTGAAGTAGCGACCAATGTGGAGCATCCTCGCAAAGGGCAATAAGCCCGTGTCCCGAAGGAGTGGGTCACAGCGAGGGTCAAGCTCCCTGTAATGCTTCTCTGACCTAAGCACAAGGGGTGGAAGACCATCCCCGTTGTAAGGTCGAGAAGGCCGACTAGAGGGGGTGACTAGGCAGTTTTAAAAATTCTTTTGGCCAAAATCGAGTTTCATGCGGAATTGTAAATCAATTTGGTTTTGCATAATTAAAACCTAAATCAACTAGTCTTGACTAAGTACACGAACAAACTAAGTCTAAGACAAGGATTTCAATTCTAAGGTGATAAGTTAGCAATTTAATTCTACAAATGTAAATTGCAAGAATGTATAAGAAAGCAAACCACTAGAACACAATAATTTTTTCTCGTGGTGATCGGAAACTTGCCGGTTTCCCCAAGTCCACGGTGAGGTAAGCCTAAATGAATTAGACCTGCTCTACAAATTAAGCCTACACCTCAACTCCAATCGGGGTTACTCTTCCTCCACTCCGGAGATGACGAGCACCAAGCCACTCACAACCACCTAGGTCTTCTCACAACTTTTTTTGAGAATATCATCGGCGCAACTCCTCCAAATCGTCTAGGTATCAGCAAACACCAAGAGTAACAAGTCAGAGACGCTTACTTGAACTAATCAAGTGTCTAAGCTAAGGTACTAAATCCAACACCTAAATCAACACATGCACTAGGATTTTGCTCTCTGAGCTCACCAAGTACAACACATGCATAAAAGAGATGAGAGGCTTGCTCTTTGCTCAAGGGGAACGAAAATAGCATCAACACTCTCCCATAACCAGCTACAAGGGGTATTTATACACCCACACAAGAAAACTAGCCGTTGGAGGAGAATCTACAGAAAATCAGGGAAAACCAGTTTAACTGCCAACAAATGGCCGGTCAAATCACCCTAGCTCCAACAGCTATAAAAACTAATCGTTGGACTCTCAACTGGACTGACCTCCCTCACAAGGGCCGGTCAGACCGCCAGGCGGTAGTTAGACCGCTTCGCAGAAGAGCCAAGCCAACCAGAGCAACTCCCTTCTCTGGAAAAAGCAAAACGAGGGAGATTGACTGTGGGGCCAGTCAGACCGGCCAACACATGGCAGTCAGAACCGGGTCCCATCGATCAGATCGGTCAGCATGGGAAGTCAGACCGTCTGGAAGTTTGGACCAACACTCAGCCCAATCAAACCCCTTAAGAGCTGGTCAGATCGCCCTATGGCTACGGTCAGACCGCCAGAGTCTTGGAAGGCTAAAACTCAGACTTTGCATTTCACTACAACTCAATTTGCAAAACACATGTGCCAATTGATGTGCAATGCAAACAATGAAAGAAAGCGCAATTCTCAACAAGTTGCAAAATACATTTGCCGACTTTTAGAATCATGCCAAAAGGAATTAGGTACATAGACTTAAACCATTTGCAAAACACATTCGCAAACTAAATTCACATGCTACAAGGATTATGCACGAGCCTCAACTATTTACAAAACACGTTCGCAAATACCGTCAACATGCCAAGGAGAGCCAGAGCAAGCACTAACAGCTATCAACACATGACACACTCAAACTACTAGTCAAGATCCCTCTTAACTGTATGACAACCTCTACTAGCAATCCGGTCTCCCAACCAAACACCGAGACTAGTAAAAGACTAGGAACACATTCGTAGCCTATACTAGTCATACCTTTGCCTTGAGTATCCATCTTGGAGTGATCACTTGATGACGAACATCTCCACTCCAAGTCTGGATTCTTGACTAGATAATCATCAACACGTGATGATTTTCTTTACTCCAAGTTCTTGAGTTGAATAACATCAACACATGATGACCTTCTTCAATTTGGGATCTTGTCTTGAATATAATTAACACATGATGATTTTTACTTCGAGATCTCATCTTGAATATCATCAACACATGATGATATTCTTTACTTCGGGATCTTGTCATGATGCTCATCAATACATGATAACACCCATCATCCCGAACCTTGAGTTGATGACAATCCACTTATGATGCCATCCAAAGTCTTCATCATCATGAGACTCAACTTGTTTCACCAACTCAAAGAAAATGTTAGTCCACACGACGATTGTCATTAATCACCAAACTACCCCATTAACTCATAATAGCGGGTCTAGATTGTTCACCCGTCCCTGGTGACCCACAACTTTCTACGGTGATGTTCATTGTAGAATAGTTTGAGTAGCTTCGATAGAGGCATCGTGATCCACAACAAGCATGCCTTGTAAGAGATGAAATGCTGAGTTAGTTCAAAACAAATAGAATGCCAAAATACAACACTGTTCGTGAACATAAAATGATAGTAAAGCTAAGTACGACTAAAATTAAGATTGAATTAATTACGACTGAACTAATTAGGACTAATCAACTACGGCAACTTTAATTACGATTAATTAATTATGACTTATGAATTTGGACAAATTAAGTATGAACAAATAAATTATGACTAATTAATTATGATTAATTAACTACGACAAATTCAATTACGACTAAACTAATTAAGACTAGATTAACTATGACTAAATTAACTATAACTAATCAACTATGACCTATTTAATTATGACTAACTGATTAAGACTAATTAATTTGGACTAATTAATTATGAATAATTAACTATGACTAATTAACTATGACTAAATTAATTACGACTAATGTGGGACCTAGGCGTTGAATACCCAAAATCCTCGTGTGTGTACCGTACTAGTCCCATGATCAGCGGTTAGTAAATATATTCACAACATTGGCATACACATCCATACACAATTACATACAACGTGAAACAAATATGGTACATAAACTTAAATGGTTACATAGTTTACAATACAGGGGCCGACTAACCAAATTAAACAAAGTATCAGAAGTAGCAAGTTAAACAGCGAAAGCATAATATATATAATCGAAAAGTCCAACGGTATACCCATACAAACCCTCAGGCAACCGACAAGAACAATTCCTAGCAAGACACATCATCGAACACTCCGGTACTGGGTGCAAAGAATGTGTCGTCTAGCATAGGCTCATCCTCAAACTCTGAACAACAATTTAAACAAGTTTGAGTACATTGTGTACTCAGCAAGACATGTTAGTGTATCACAACATTTATATATATGCATGACTAACAAGGGAGGAGGCTTTATGCTACAAGTTGTTTTCAGCATTAGGAAAATTTTATTTGCAATATCAATACATAGTATTTTGCAACGAAAGTTTGAAGAGCAGTTAAATAGATAAAGAACAATAAGTAAGTAATTTGATAAGTAACAAATCACAACTCTCCTTGGCTGCGATCAACATCTTATTCTTAGCCATAGACACAACACTCATATATAACAACACCAACATATCCATCCCAACATTTCCCGATAAAACCACACAAAGCATGCTCACGACCGTGAGCACGACTATTAAAATAGATTTACACTCTATAGATGTGAACAATTATACCAATAATATATGAATTCTCTAGTTTATCTGGCATCCGTCGATACCACCACTCACGATCTTTATTAAGCAGTCTAGAGCACGTAACGAAGCTTTTACATCACCTAGTCCTAGCCATGCACTAGCTGATGAGGGCATCCCTAACACTTATACATCTTTCCCTATTGGTGGTCATACACATACTGAGGTGGACGCCATACGTGACGCTACAAATAATTCAAGTACAGAAGTGCATATTGGTCCACTAACGAGAGCAAGAGCTAAACTTCTAAATCAACAGTGCTTTTGTTTCTTAATGAATCTTCTATTGTCATTGATGAGAATTGGGTATTACCTCATGCAAATGTTTTGTGCATTCTCAGTTTGAACATTGTGAAGCCTTTGGAACCAAGAGGAGGCGGAGTCAAAGCAATGGAGGAGAAGCTCACGTGGGTCAACCAAGGGAGAAAAGCCCAAGAATTCAAGCCCAATTCGGATCTTCCACAAGTGCAACCGAAATTCATCTCGGAATCAACTCGAATTCAATTCGGATTCGGTTCGGGACAGCCCAACAGGTTGTAATAAAAGGCCATAACTTTTGCATACGAGTCCGATTGGGGTGTTCTTGGACTTGTTTGAAAGCTTATTCCAAGGCCCACACAATGGTTTTGGCTCCAGCTTCAGAAGACTTACGGTCGCACCGCTATGGCCGAAACAATGTGACGGACTTAAGTTAGGTTTTCCTTTTGTGTGTTTTTAGGTCTTAGCCGACTTAGAGTTTGATTCGGCATGTGTGGCGGCCCTAGGCCGTGCGTGAGTCGTGGAGGCGCCTTAAATACCCTTGCCCTCCCTTGTATCCATTAGACCAGTTTATTCATAAGATTGAAACATAGCTATTGCTTGTTCTTTCGACCCCAGAGTTCATGCGAGGACTTTGAGAGAGGACTAGGCGATCCAATTGTTCGTTCTGCAATTCAAGGTCAAGCCGCCGTTCCATTGGGAATCGGGGACTTGGCGTTCGTTGTTCGTGGTCTCGCGACGAACAACTACCTGGTGTGTTGTGGGCGTATTCCGAAGAGTTGAGGGTTCGTGCATTGGCGCGAGTGTTCAGCTAGCGACATCGTTTACTTCGCATCAACTATCCACGGTTTCTCACTGAGAAGATCGGGCCTCCCCCGTATCACTAGCCTAGTGAATGAACATCCTCACTTCACCAGGGTACACCCCCGTCTCAATGAAGCATTCACCGTTGTGTCGGAAGGCTTTGTTTCCAACATCTCGGCAAAGGAAGGCCCTTTGATCAATCACATATGCTCACACTACTACGGCCTACCAACATACAAGGCTCGTTTTCGATGAGTTAATTAGCTAAGGCCATCCCATACGGGCACATGTGGTTGTACGCTTAGACTTAGATTGGGAGCGCCAGTGTTCGGTCATTAATTGACCCAGGTGAGGATCTCTCTCTATCTACTTATGAGGTACACCTCTCACACTTCTCAGAATATAGTATAACTTGCCCGCGTCACAAACTAAGCTTTTCATTTTTATTTGTATACAAAATAACAGAGGTAAACCCCTTTGGACCATCATTTGAAAATATCCCAAATTCATCTTCAACATTTCATCTATTTTCAAATTTTAGTAAATCTAGAGCCCTACTAAGCAATTGTGTGATATTCGCACTCGAAATACCCAAATCGACATCATTTATTGCCTAAACCATAACATATTGGCTACAACAATAAGGATACCAATATCTCAAGGAGGGTCATGCATTGAATAGAATATAACTACCGTTATCCCTAAATATAGCAATTTTAAGCAAACATACACGCATGCATAATAGATTTTGTGAAAAGAAGTACAATAATTAAAATAGTAGGATCAAAATGGTTAAAGGAGGTTTTTGCCTTGCTCAAGTTGTTTAGAGAGTGAGGTCGCTTGTTCGTCGTTAAGTTCGCTCGCGAACTCTAACGTGTGTTCGAAAGAGCCGAGAATAAATCACAAATGGAAAAATAATTTCAACAGCAAGAAAGTCGAAATATTTTTGCATAATCATACGAATCATGATTTTAGATGAATTTAGAAAAAATATTCATTTGATGTGGAGTTCGTATGCAAAAGTTATAGCCATTTGAATTTAGCTCGGTTGTTAGGTGACGCCGAAAGTGTATTTTCTGAAATTTACATTTTCCAACAGAGAAAGTGCATTTTCTTTGAACTGAAAATGGATCTTCTCATTTCAAAGCGCATTTCCTTTGAACTGAAAATGGATCTTCTCATTTCATGAATTGTTCTTTTTATTGAAAGTGATTGGCGGCCTACAATAGATGAAATTGACTTGCATTCGATTTGTTGTTGAATTGTTACTAGTTTATTGAGAGTACCTTACCATGACTTACATGGGAGGCCTAGTTCATTTTAATAATTTATTTTTTTATTTTCTATTTATCGAGGAAGTTCCGTGATTTAGGTGTGTCCTATGAGTATCAACAAGATATTGTCCTTACGATTTAGATGGTGGCTTTTATGCGTTTGGGTTTCATCATTGTATTGATATGTTCTTTTCATAGTTATTATCATGACCAAGCTTACACTAAGCTACACCTATTACACTAGGTTAACCTTTAACTAAAATATGTACTAAAGACTATTTTTAGTTGAGCAGCTAATTACTTATTTCATTTCATGAAGCCTAGGTGTTATTGACTACTAATTCTTACCTAGCAAATATTCATCCTAGTTGATTATCCTAACAAAGGGCTATTTATAGGATTCACTATGACTACCTTTTATTTTAACATGGTAGATCTAATGGGAGGGACCTACATGGCAAGAACTCATATTTTAGATTCTACTTTCATCTTAGGCTTAATTATGTGTGTGGCATGTATCATATTTTGTCCAAGTTAAGTTGTGCTCGTTGGAAGGATAATCCCTCAATCTAGTCAACTGTTAATGGCGTGGGGTCCGGTGGTCATGTAGACACCTTGTAGACACCTTAGACGTACATGACTACATTATAACAAAGGCATAAGGTTTTATGGTTAACACAATTTTTAGTTGAACTCCTATTTTAATCTAGACATTAGTGTCATACTAACTAATCTTAAATTAAAGTTCACCACCATTTATGTATTGACCGGTAATTTTGTATATTAAACCTATACTTAAAAGAGTCTTATAGCTTGTTATCGTTTCATGAAACTGCATGACTATATCAAATTGTTTTAAACTAAGACCCAAGGCATCCATTGATGGTCTAGGACTTTAACATCCAAAATTTTTGGACCCTTTTTGAAAATTTTCAAAATAAAAATAATTATTTAATTTTTTTTCTCGAATTGTGAAAGCTTAATTTGAAATTTTAGAAATTAAAAATGATTTAACGTGAATTAAACAAACTCCAATTAATTAAAAATTTGTTTTAACTGGTTTTCTAGTTTTATCTTGGATTTCTTTTTGCACGATCTCGTTGCTTTTACTTTTAAAGGTCTATTTATTTCTTTTCAAGTGTTCCTAAATTTTAGAGTCTTTTTAAGAGCTTTAAAAGTAAAATAATCCATTTGAATTTTATTGCATTAATATAAAGCTTAATTTGAATTTTTAGAAAAAGAAAAAAACATTTTAATTGATATATATATATATATATATAAACTTCAATTAAATCCAAAATTATTTTATTCAATCTTTTCAAGTTGTAAGGGTTTTTTTATGAAATTTTCTTGAATTTTTCAAAAAATTATGTATTTTTGGATTTTTTTTTTCTTTCTTTCTCTCCTTTCTCCTTTGTTTCTCTTCTCTCTCTCTCTTTCCTGTTTTTCTTCCCTGGCCGACAGAGGCCCATAACGCCTAGTTTCTTCACCTGCTGGACTTTCTTCTTCATCCTTCCTCTGCCCCGTTTCACTCCTCTTCACCATTCTCTTCTTGCCCACCAAAGCCTCCAACCGGAGCTTCCGCGCCGCCCATTCTCTTTCACCCTCAACTCCGACCGCACCGCCCTGTCATCGTTCTCCACCTCCGGTCATCCCCTTGCCTCCCAATTGGCATTACATGTTCCCAATCCTCCACCTTTTCCCCACTCTTTCCCCTCTCTCTCCGCCCCTGTGCCGCGCCACCCCCGCCGCTGACCCTCGTCGCTCAATCGCCTCAGCCATTCTCTGGCTTCCCCGAGAACTTCGGCCGCTTCCCCATACCCAGGCGCCACCTATGCTTCCTCTATTTTCTCCCCCACGCCTCTGTACCGTCGCCACCACTGTTCGGCCAAGCGCCACCACCGCCACTACAGTGCCCCGCCGACCGAGCCTCCACCACCTTTGGGTAGGTCTCATCCACATGATTCCATTTTGGTCGGTCCCTACCACCATCGCACCTCCTCCCGCTGGCGACGTCACCATGCCCGAGCCGCCCCCAATCTCCCAGTCATTCTCTGTGAAGAAGAAGCTTGGCTCTCTTATAAGCATGGCCCACATGTCATCCACACCACTTCCTCTCTCTTTCCACCTCTCTCACCTCCATGAGGGGTCCTCTAGGAAGCCATTTCTTTAATTCTTTTAATCCTTTCTAGAAAAATCAGATTCCAGATTATTCTATTCCTTTTATGAAATTCTATCATTTCATCTGTTTGAAAACTTCTGAACGTTCGTTCTCCCTCATACGAACTCTGATTCCGTCGATTCTTATTTCCAAATTCATCTAAATTCAGCCCCTTTTTTGTTCTAATTTTGTAATTTTTGAATTTTAATTAAAATTGTTGTATTTATTTGGCTCTTTTCACGCGTATAGGTTCTAACGTTCCCAAAGAATTCCTGGACCCGTTGACCGAAGCAACTCAAGCCTTCGATGAAGGCAAGTCGTAGACTTTTGATCATGTCATACCCATTTTATAAAATTATATTATTTTATATCAACATGCATTGCTTGCTCTATAATAACTACTTTCAGGAATAGTTAATTACCCAATTGCCAATATGTCTCCTTGAATAATTGTGAACAACATATACCATTGGACACCATAGTTTGGGTTAATCGTAGTTGGATTTATTTAATTACCAACATGGGTGCATAATATGATTAGCGATGGTTTAGATTGTACGATAGAATTCATGATCGCATGCTCATAAAAGACAGAATTTGACTTAATGAAATATGAAATTGTGGTGCGGCCACTATTATTAAAATTTGTTGTGCCATGGTAAGGGTTGCCATTTGCCCGGGTTGAACCATAAATGATTTCGTACCCAGGCGAATGATCATGCAGTAAAGGGGATGATTCGTGATGTAGTTGCCTCGCCTGAGTAGACACAATGGACTTAACTTTATGCGCCATTGATATGGGCCATATCGTACAACCACATGTCCAGGGGGGTGGACCTTGCCAACTAATTAGCAATATTTTGTTTCAGTTATGTTTTGGTTGTTGAATTGGCACAAGAGGGGGCCCAGAATGGAAAATCCATGGCGAGCAGAACTGGGTCAAAACAGAACTTTGTAAAAGCCTTGTGATAATCACTTAGTCGCATGTCTACAGAAGCGTGTCATGTCTAACATTATAAGATGATTATCTCATGTGGGTCAAGATGTACAACATTTGCAGAGTATAAAACTATTCGAATAGCCGTGTCCCAGGTTATGGACAATACCTGGTGATTTCACACGAGGCGTAGATTTTCTCAAAAATGTTGAAATGATGATTTGGTTGGAATGGTTAGGAAGTGAACAGGGTTGTCCACTGGTTGTTTCAAAGAACTTGCTTACTTTTGTATTAATCTTTTAAATTATGCTTTTCAATCTATTTAATGTATTTACTATCAATACTACTTTCTGCAAAATAACCCTGATGGTATCCTTGTTCAAGCCTTATATGAATACTATTTTCATACATTTTCCTACGACTTGCTGAGTACTTTATGTACTCACGACTTTGCGCCATTGTTGGTCAGTCACCGAGAAAGATTCAGGAACCACAGAGTTCTACGAGGAGTAGTATTCCAAAGAATATGCGAACTAGGTCGCTGTAACAGCCCTAACTTAGGGTTTGTACTTCCAATGTAAAATTTTGAGGAGAAATAAAAACTTTTGTTGTCTCATCAAATCATTTGGAACTTTTCCAAATTTTCCCTAGCAATTTCCATTTTCTAGAATTAAATTCTTGTGAATGGAAATTGTTGTCAGCAAATTCTTAGCTTTCAAACTTGTGATCATCCTCTAAAGTTATTTTTCCTATCATCTTGACCATCCTAGCTACCTCCCTGAATTATTTCACAATTTTTAGATTTTATTTGCTATTTCAAATGGCCAAGTCAACCTAGTTTGAAATCTGGTCAAACTTCTGTTCAGCAGCTTGTGAATTTTAGTGGGAGAAATCTAGTTCATAAAAACTCCTGGAAAAATTGCATAAGGTGTCCCTCTGTTCCAGTTAGCTTCCATAAAAATTTCGAAATTTTTGGAGCCCTAGAGCTATCTCTAAAAATTTCCCAAACCTTCTCTGTCTTTTAAATCAAATTCTAAAAACACTATTCCTCGGGCCCGAACCCAACTCAGGCTCGAGTCCGACTCGCACCACTTGACTCGGTCGCACCACCTAGTTGCACTGCTGCGCGCCGATGGTCGTCCACCGTCCGATGAAGATCGAACGATCCACGTGCGCGTATGCAACCGACCTGTCCGAATGCATACATCAATCTCGACCGTCCATCTCAGATCCAACGGTCGGCGCGAAAATGGTCGAGTCAAACCACTGGTTTGCGCCGCACTTGACTCGGGCTCGCGCCATTTTGCTTCTGTCGCTGACAGGCGGGCCCCACTTGTCAGGTCGTCACCTACCTCTCGTTCGAGTGCTGAGTGCCGGCGGTAGCATGCATGCGCGCCACCTCGCCTCGCCGCCCATTCTCGGTTTCCTCGCGCGCTTCACCTCGGCCGCATCACCCGCTGCTAGCCCATGCCCTGGTGCAGCATTAATCGCCGTCATCTACCTCTTTGTCTCGCCGCTTTTCTTCCTTGCGTCTCGGTGCCGAGAAGCTCCGCCTCTTGTTTCCTCCGCCCTCGTCCCTACTTAAGCTCACCCTAAGCTCCCTCTTCCTTCTTTAGATACCATTAAGCAATCCCCTATCACTCATTGCTCCTTCTGAGCTCAATTCATAGTTGTGCTCGAGCTCTGGTGCACGACCGTGCCGCCACCGCCGTGTCAACACCACAGCCAGTGAAGCTCATCCTTCCCTTTGCGCGTCATTTCGTGTTCCAGCTCTCAACTGTGCTTTCCTCAACTAATTTGAAGTTTTATTCACGGAGCCGTTGAATTTTGGTGTCCCTCTTCTTCGGCCGAAAGTTGGGTCCTTCGTCCTCTTCTCCGGTGAGTTAGTTCCTAGAGCAATTGCTCGCGCTAGCACCATCTAGTGCACTCACTCGAGCTACCTCCATCTCTCTTTTCCTCTATTTTTGCTCAGGTTGCTCCCTCCTCGGTGACCCCTTGATCGTGGCCGGTTCTCGTCGCGGGCCATCTCCGTGAGCTCTTGAGCTGCGTAATTCGGTGAGTTCACCGTAACTCACGATGCCCATCTGCGCGCTAATTTTCATTGTCTACCTCTGCAGTGCGATCGCACCTTGTCACCTCACCGCCGGCCGCCGTGCTCGCCGTCGCCGCGTCGCCGCAGTGCATCTCCGACGGCCTCGAGACCACCCTCAGCTTCGGCAGATCTCCCCCAACCCATTTTGGCCGTCGTCGCGACCTCGCCGCCCATCCTTCACCGGCGACGAATCCAGGTCCAGAGCCGCTGAGCCTCTCTGTTCTTCGGTTGTGATCTTCTGCATGCTGTCGGCGGTGGGGCCCACTCCTTCAAAACCAGTTCGTTAGTCTCTAATCATGATTAGGAATGTCCTTTAGTTCACTCTCTTGCTTGATTTAAAATTGGGATTGGAAGTTTGAAAGTATTTTAGTGTGTTCTCTGAAATTGTCTCCTATTGTCGGTTCTGTTGTCAGTAGCTAAATTCTAGTTTCATGCTTATGCTTTGGATTCTTGTTTAGTGCTAGTTGGCTCCCTTTGTTGTGGTGGTTAGCATGAGATCATTTAGTAGTATCTTTAAATTTCAAAGCCCTTGTTGTCATGTTTGATCATAGGGATAGCTAAATGATCATGTTGTTATCTCTGTACTTTTGACTTATCAGTGCAGTAAGATTTGGAGTAGTAGCATCTGAATTGTGATAACCTCCCTATATGTTGGTGTGATACTTAGATGTGTTAGTAGCTGAATTTTATTAAAGCCCAACTTCAATTAGAAAATTGTTAGCATCCAATGGTTGGCTAATTATCTAGTTAGTGTTTCCAATAGCTTCTTGTAGGATCTGTGCTCTCACCTGATAATAGCTGTTCTAGAGTAGCTAGCTGTTTTTGGAGTTACTAACTTGTTGATTAAATAATATATGTGCACACAATCACCATCAAAGTCTGTCCAAAAGTTTAAATCATGTAAGAGGTTTGATTTTGTGGTTAACCTAACAAATAAGTGAGTGGGCCTCTGTAGCAGTTATTTGTCATTCTTTTTCTGATAGTCTAGCCTCTGTGTATAAGTTAGTGTTGGTATGTGATCTTTGATTTTTGCCGGTGTTATTCGTTCTTATTATTGTTTTGTTCAATCGTTAGGATTCGATATTTGCGGCAACCAGAGAACGATCCTCCGCAACATATTGAGCAACAAAGAGCAAGCGGTTTGATCATGTTAATCCCGGTATTTTAAAGTCTAATATTTTGTTTCAGCTGTATGTATGCACTGCTTAATTTGTGTTAAAATTGATTAGTTAAATCCGGTAGATGCATATCCTGTAGGTGAAATATTGATCTTTACTACCTGAACCTAGGTTATTTGCTGTGATTCGAGTTCGCTGGATGAACTCTCATCACTTAGTAGTGTACGGGTCCCGTTGCTTAGCCATGCTTAGTTTTGGTAGGGTGGGCGATCATCGACTTAGTCGATGATCTTGATCACACAAAATTATTACTAGTCTTATGCTTCAATTTTATGCTCTGTTAATTGTAAAACTAAAACTGAAAACAAAAACGATTTAGACGCGGGCACAACGGTAAGTTTGGTGTGATCTGTTGGGTGTGACTGGAAAGGTGCCCGGGTCAATTAAGGACCGAACATCTTGTGAGTACCTGTTATCCAGGCATTTCGGCGTGCTAACCACACTAGAGGGTATGGGACCTCTCTTGACCTAGTACTTTGGCGTGTATTGGCTCCGGGTCGCAGGAGGTCGCAGGAGGGATGGAGGTGGGAGCATGGTAGTTGTCCGAAAAGCTTTATCCTGAGTGGGTAGTTGTCTTTTCGGCTTTACCATGTAAGCGTATGGATTTCTATCCATACGAGCGGCTCGTAGTTAATACACAATATTGGAAAAAGTCTCGTAGGACTTAGTGTGGCTGCATACCTTCTAAGTGTGCTTTGGCTTAAAGGCGGTCTGAAGTGTGGGTACAGTGGTACACCCCTGCAGGGTTAAAAACTATTCGAATAGCCTCGTCCTAGGTGATGGACACGCTTGGGTAAGCTTATCAAGAGTTAGACTACAACATTTAAAATTAAAACTTGATGGGTGGTACGGATCTGGGATTCGTGCTATTGTGGTGGTGACTATTGGGATAGTCACTTCTAGGTGGTTGCTTGTATCTATCTTTATTTCGCAGTTATTTCAACAGTAAAAACGAATTGCAAACCTGCCTTCAAACTGTATTATATTATTGCAAATGAAAATTGGCTTTATGCAAATGAAACATATGACCTCCACCAAACAAGCCTGCATGTAGCATATGAGCAGTCCGCTAGTTCACATGTCGGTCTTGCGGTACAAAGACAATCTTTGTACTCGGTGCTTTGCTTAATGTTTTTGTTGCAGAGGAAGAAGGTGAGCCCCAAGGGCCTCACTACGTGAGTCGTGTTGCCGTTTCGTGGGACGACTAGACTTGGCGGTCGGTCGGATGCCTTGTGGGTTGAAGGCACGCGATTGGCTTTGTTCATAGCCATCTTATGGCACTTTGCTTCATTTATCGTCCTTGTTATTTGTGTATCTTTTGGGCGGTCGGCCTTTGTGCGTAATAACTCTTCTATTTGTTTATCTTCCGTTTGGTAGTGTGGTGTTTGGACTCTATGTTTGGAATGGAGTTGATGTCTAATTTTGTAACGAGGTGTGTATCTTGCTTTAGGAAGTATACATATCTCGAGGATCGATTTATTTGATTTGTGATGCTAGGACCGGTGGTTGGTTAAGCATTACAAGCCAAATAAATTGGGGTCCTCACAAAGTTGGTATCGAGCCATTCGACCGTAGTAACAAGCATAGTCGTCCTTAGGATATTTTGAAAGTCTTATTTTCAAATTATAAAAAGGTTTATGAAAACCTAGGCAGATTCTCAGACTTTATTCCTTACCTATCTTAGCTTTCTACTCTCATCTTACTCTAATTTAAGTTTTGAAACTTGGTTTCTCTCTTTACCTTTCAAAAGATAGTTACTACCAGTGGAATTAGTCTGGGGAGAACCATGAAGTTTAATCCAACTAAAACTTGTGGGGATAATAGGGTAAGATGTAAAGTGAGTAGTTATGTGTCTGAATTTTTGCTGGTCGGACTTTATCCTGCCTTGTGTTGTTTCTGGACTGCTTTCATGAATTTTGGGCTTTCTTGCTCTTCGAGTTGTTGCTAACTTGTCTTAGTGAAACAGGATGGTCGGGAGAACGCGTGGCAGTCAGCAGGCTGGTCATAATGAGGAGCTTCCCCCTCCTCCGACCATGGCTGAGGTTCTCGCTCAGATCGAGCGAAACCGCATGGATCAGACGCGCATCTTGGAGGTCATTGCTAGGAATACCTCCACTCCTGCCGGCGATAGCGCCACCGACTCGCGGGGACTTGCGAGTTCCTCCGCACACACCGCCGACTTTCTCCGCTCGAGGACCCTCTCGATGCGGATGATTGGTCGCGCATGGTTGAGCGGAAGCTCAACATAGCTTAGTGCCAGGCACAGGATAAGGCACTCTTCGCGTCCCACCAGCTTGAGGGCGCAGCACTCTCATGGTTGGAGAATTATCTCGCCATGCGAGCCCGGGCCATGTGGTCGCGTGGGAGGAGTTGAGATCGCTTTTCGTCGGGCCCACATCCACGATGGCCCATGATGTGAAGAAGAAGGAGTTTCGCGCCAAACAAGGGCGCAAGTGCGTGACGGAGTACATGCACGAGTTCAATCATCCGCTCGTTATGCTCGGGAGAAGTGGCCTCGGATGAGGCTAAGCAGAGAAGTTTATGGATGGCTTGTCCGAGGAGCTGCAGGACAAGCTATCTATTGTGGACTTCTTCGATTTCCGTGCCTTAGTGGATAAGGCCATTGTTGCAGAGCATAAGGCAAAGGCGCTGGGTGAGTCCCGCAGCGCAAATGGGAGGCGCATCGTCTACTCACACCACCCTCGTTCGTCCTCGGTGGGCCAGCACCGTGGCCCGTTCTTTTGCTCCACCGCGCCGAGGCCATCGCACGACTCCCCGTCCACCGAGCCATGTTTCAGCCACGCGCGCGCCGCGATCCAAGAGCAGAGCGGCCTCCGCAATCCGGCGGCCGAGGTTACTTGTTTTATTTGCCACAACAAGGGCCACTACGCCAACGCTGCCTCGAGTGTTGCGAGAGCCCTCGCCCTAATGGAGGACGCGGCGGGAGTGGTCACCCACGACTGAAGATTATTCAAAAGACCCGAGTGCGGCGGTGGTCAGTCAACCACCTTTCACCGAGGAGGCTCGGGGCGCGGATGTCGTGATTGGTACACTTCTTGTTAATTCTCGTCTGCTGCGCAAGATTATTTGATTCTCGGAGCATCGCATTCTTTTATTTCAAGATCATTTGCTGCTGCTAGTGGTCTTCACCGTGTTCCTTTGGAAGTTCCTTTGCTCATCCGCTCTCGGGGTCGGAAATGAGAGCCGATTCTGATGTCGGGATGTTCCTATCATAGTCAAAGGAGTGGGATTTTTGGCAAATCTTATTCCTTTCGATTCGGATCGGATGTGATTCTTGGCATGGATTGGTTGTCCCAACACTTGGGGCAAATCGATTGTGCCGGAAGATTGTCTATCTTACCACCCTTCAGGCGGCGGTCGAGTTTTCGCCGCCTTCGTGGTCCGCATCTATGTGCATTAGAAGCGAAGCGACCTTGCAAATTCAAGATGTTCCCATAGTATCGACTTTGTGGATGTCTTTCCTAAAGATTTGCTGGGATGCCTCGGTTCGAGATCCGAGTTTGTCATCGAGTTGCTGCCGTGCATCTCCGATTTGAAGGCGCCGTGTCGGATGCCTCCCAATGAGCTAGAAGAATTGAAGAAGCGGCTTGGTGAGCTCCAAGCAAAGGGTTTCATCCGTCCCGATTCATCTCCTTGGGGTTGTCCGGTGATCTTTGTGAAGAAGAAGGACAAGACTTTGCGTATGTGTGTTGATTACCGTCCTCTCAATGAGGTGACGGTGAAGAACAAATACCCTCTGCCCCGCATTGATGATCATTCGATCGCTTGATCGAGCCTGTGTGTTCTCAAAGATTGATTTGAGAATGGGGCATCATCAGGTCAGGATCAGATCGAGGATATTCCGAAGACGGCTTTCACTACTCGTTATGGTCTGTACGAGTACACCGTCATGTCTTTCGGTCTAACCAATGCTCCAGCTTTGTTCATGAACTTAATGAATTCTGTATTCATGGAGTTTTTGGATAAATTTGTGGTGGTCTTCATTGATGACATTCTTATCTATTCCAAGACTGAAGCAGAGCATGCTGAGCATCTGAAGATTGTTTTGGGCAAACTGCGGGAGCACCAGCTATATGCAAAGTTCAGCAAATGTGAGTTCTGGTTGAAGGAAGTAGCATTCTTGGGCCATGTTCTTTCAGCTGGAGGCATAGCTGTGGATCCCAGCAAAGTCAGCGATGTTCTATCTTGGGGCCAGCCCAAGTCAGTCACTGATGTGCGGAGTTTTCTTGGTTTAGCGGGATACTACCGCCGCTTTATCGAGAACTTCTCCAAGATCGCAAAGCCGATGACTGAATTGCTCAAGAAGGACAAGAAGTTTGTGTGGTCCTCTGCTTGCGATGAGAGCTTTCAGGAGCTCAAACAGCGATTGACTTCAGCCCCAGTCCTTACTCTTCCTGATGTCCACAAGAGTTTCGACATTTATTGCGATGCCTCTCGTCAGGGTCTTGGATGTGTTCTTATGCAGGAAGGCAAGGCAGTCGCCTATGCATCCAGGCAATTGAGACCTCATGAGCTCAACTATCCCACCCACGATCTAGAGCTTGCTGCTGTGGTTCATGCACTCAAGATTTGGCGGCATTATCGATCGGTAACGGCTGTGAGGTGTATTCGATCACAAGAGTTTGAAATACTTGTTCACCCACCGGATCTGAACCTCGAGCAGAGGAGATGGTGGAATTGATCAAGGATTATGACATGGGTATTCGGTATCATCCGGCAAGGCCAATGTGGTTCTTGATGCACTTAGCCGAAAGGTGTATTGCAATACTCACGATGATCCAAGAGCGACAACCTACACTTCTTGCGAGTTTCAGCGTCTCAACTTGTGTTTGGTTGAGCATGGTTCCCTTCTTTGCCTTGGTTGTGCAACCAACCTTGGTGGATCAAGTCAAGGCAAGACAAAGATCGGATGACGGTGTGAACGAGATCAAGCGAGAATATCAAGGATGGGATAGCGGTGTTTCTCGTAAGATGAGCTTGGTGTTGTGTGGTTTGGGCAGCGCCTGCGTGGTTCCAAAGGTTCGGAATTACGGATTTGATTCTTGAAGCTCATGATTCACCTTTGTCCATCCATCCGGGGCCACTAAAATGTACCAAGACTGCGTCGAGATTCTGGTGGACTCGCATGAAGCGCGAGATTGCCAGGTTCGTTGCCAGATGCGATGTATGTTGTCGTGTCAAGGCCGAGCATCAGCGTCCAGCGGGTCTTCTACAGCCCTTGCCTATACCAGAGTGGAAGTGGGATTCCGTTGGTATGGACTTCATCACTGGTTTGCCCCGTACCTCTTCGGGGAAGGATGCTATCTGGGTGGTTATTGACTGATTGACAAAGGTAGCACATTTTCTGCCAGTGCGTACCGCCCTCAGCGTCAGTAAATTGGCGGACCTCTACATATCCCGCATTGTGAGTTTGCATGGGGTGCCCCGAACGATGGTGTCAGATCGTGGTTCTCTTTTCACTTCCCGACTTTGGCACAGCCTACAGGAGGCCATGGGCACCCGTCTTACTTTCAGCACCGCCTACCATCCTCAGACCGATGGTCAGACGGAACGAGTCAACCAAGTCCTTGAAGATATGCTCCGTGCCTGTGTTCTTTCCTACGGGAAGGATTGGGAGAAGTGTCTACCGCTTGCCGAGTTCTCTTACAACAACAGCTTTCAGGCTGGTCTCGGTATGGCACCGTTTGAGGCTTTGTATGGGAGGCGATGCAGAACCCCATTGAACTGGTCAGAAACTGGGGAAAGACAGTTCTTTGGCCCGGATTCGATCAATGAGGCGGAAAGTCAAGTGCAGTTGATTCGTGAGCACTTGCGCGTAGCTCAGTCCAGGCAGAAGAGCTATGCAGATCGTCGTCGTCGTGAGCTGAGTTTCCAGCCCAATGACTTTGTGTATCTCAAAGTCTCACCTTTGAAGGGACATCATCGTTTCGGTGTCAAGGGCAAACTAGCTCCTCGATATGTCGGGCCGTATCGCGTCATCAAGAAAGTGGGAGCTGTTGCATACAGACTAGAATTGCCAGCCACACTTGATGGGGTGCATGATGTTTTCCATGTGTCACAATTGAAGAAGTGCCTTCGTGTTCCAGTTGAGGAGACGCCATTGGAAAATATCGATGTGCAGGAAGATCTGTCTTATCGTGAGCGCATCCTCGAAGAAGCTGAACGCGGAACAACGAACCGTGTGATCAAGTTCCTTAAAGTTCAGTGGTCAAACCACTCCGAGGATGAAGCCACTTGGGAGCGGGAAGACCGTCTTGACGATTACCCATCCTTCTTCTCGGTGATCGAATCTCGGGCGAGATTCTGTAAGAGGGAGATTTGTAATGACCCTAACTTAGGGTTTGTACTTCCAATGTAAAATTTTGAGGAGAAATAAAAACTTTTGTTGTCTCATCAAATCATTTGGAACTTTTCCAAATTTTCCTAGCAATTTCCATTTTCTAGAATTAAATTCTTGTGAATGGAAATTGTTGTCAACAAATTCTTAGCTTTCAAACTTGTGATCATCCTCTAAAGTTATTTTTCCTATCATCTTGACCATCCTAGCTACCTCCTGAATTATTTCACAATTTTAGATTTTATTTGCTATTTCAAATGGCCAAGTCAAACTAGTTTGAAATCTGGTCAAAAACATTCAGAGCTTGTGAATTTTAGTGGGAGAAATCTAGTTCATAAAAACTCCTGGAAAAATTGCATAAGGTGTCCCTCTGTTCCAGTTAGCTTCCATAAAAATTTTGAAATTTTGGAGCCCTGGAGCTATCTCTAAAAATTTCCCAAACCTTCTCTGTCTTTTAAATCAAATTCTAAAACAACATTCCTCGGCCCGAACCCAACTCGGGCTCGAGTCCGACTCGCACCACTTGACTCGGTCGCACCACCTGGTTGCACCGCGCGCTCCGATGGTGTCGGCCGTCCGATGCGGTCGAGCGATCCACGGCGGCGTATGCAACCGACTGTCCGAATGCATACATCAATCTCGACCGTCCATCTCGGATCCAGCGGTCGGCGCGAAAATGGTCGAGTCAAACCACCGTTTGCGCCGCGATTTGACTCGGGCTCGCGCCATTTTGCTTCGCCGCCGTGGCGGGCCCCACTGTCGGTCGTCACCTACCTCGTTCAAGTCTTGAGTGCGTGGTAGCATGCATCGCGCCACCTCGCCTCGCCGCCCATTCTCGGTTTCCTCGCGCTTCACCTCGGCGCATCACCCGCGCTAGCCCATGCCCTGGTGCGGCGTGTCGCCGTCATCTACCTCTTTGTCTCGCCGCTTTTCTTCCTTGCGTCTCGGTGCCGAAGCTCGCCTCTTGTTTCTCCGCCTCGTCCCTACTTAAGCTCACCCTAAGCTCCCTCTTCCTTCTTTAGATACCATTAAGCAATCCCTATCACTCATTGCTCCTTCGAGCTCAATTCATAGTTGTGCTCGAGCTGCGGTGCGCATCGTGCGCCACGCCGTGTCAACACCACGACCGAGTGAAGCTCATCCTTCCCTTTGCGCGTCATTTCGTGTTCCAGCTCTCAAGCGTGCTTTCCCTCAACTAATTTGAAGTTTTATTCACAGGAGCCGTTGAATTTTGGTGTCCCTCTTCTTGGCCGAAAGTTGGGTCCTTCGTCCTCTTCTCCGTGAGTTAGTTCCTAGAGCAATTGCTCGCGCTAGCACCATCTAGTGCACTCACTCGAGCTACCTCCATCTCTCTTTTCCTCTATTTTTGCTCAGGTTGCTCCTCCTCGGTGACCCTTGATCGCGCGCCTGGTTTCGTCGCCGGGCCATCTCGGCAGCTCTTGAGCTCTGCGTAATTCCGGTGAGTTCTGGTAACTCGCGATGCCCATCTGCGCGCTAATTTTCATTGTCTACCTCTGCAGTGCGATCGCACCTTGTCACCTCACCGCCGCCGCGCGGTGCTCGTCGCGCGTCGCCGATGCATCTCGGCGACCTCGAGACCACCCTCGCCGGCGAGATCTCCCCAACCCATTTTGGCCGTCGTCGCGACCTCGCCGCCCATCCTTCACCGGCGACGAATCCAGTCAGAGTCATTTGAGCCTCTCTCGTTCTTCGGTTGTGATCTTCTGCATGCTGTCTCGACGGTGGGGCCCACTCCTTCAAAACCAGTTCGTTAGTCTCTAATCATGATTAGGAATGTCCTTTAGTTCACTCTCTTGCTTGATTTAAAATTGGGATTGGAAGTTTGAAAGTATTTTAGTGTGTTCTCTGAAATTGTCTCCTATTGTCGGTTCTGTTGTCAGTAGCTAAATTCTAGTTTCATGCTTATGCTTTGGATTCTTGTTTAGTGCTAGTTGGCTCCCTTTTGTTGTGGTGGTTAGCATGAGATCATTTAGTAGTATCTTTAAATTTCAAAGCCCTTGTTGTCATGTTTGATCATAGGGATAGCTAAATGATCATGTTGTTATCTCTGTACTTTTGACTTATCAGTGCAGTAAGATTTGGAGTAGTAGCATCTGAATTGTGATAACCTCCCTATATGTTGGTGTGATACTTAGATGTGTTAGTAGCTGAATTTTATTAAAGCCCAACTTCAATTAGAAAATTGTTAGCATCCAATGGTTGGCTAATTATCTAGTTAGTGTTTCCAATAGCTTCTTGTAGGATCTGTGCTCTCACCTGATAATAGCTGTTCTAGAGTAGCTAGCTGTTTTTGGAGTTACTAACTTGTTGATTAAATAATATATGTGCACACAATCACCATCAAAGTCTGTCCAAAAGTTTAAATCATGTAAGAGGTTTGATTTTGTGGTTAACCTAACAAATAAGTGAGTGGGTCTCTGTAGCAGTTATTTGTCATTCTTTTACGATAGTCTAGCATCGTGTATAAGTTAGTGTTGGTATGTGATCTTTGATTTTTAAGGTGTTATTAGTTCTTATTATTTGTTTTTGTTCAATCGTTAGGATTCGATATTTGCGGCCGAGAACGATCCTCGCAACATATTGAGCAACGGCGACTGCGAAAGCGGTTTGATCATGTTAATCCGGTATTTTAAAGTCTAATATTTTGTTTAATTTGTATGTATGCAATCGCTTAATTTGTGTTAAAATTGATTAGTTAAATCCGGTAGATGCATATCCTGTAGGTGAAATATTGATCTTTACTACGAACCTAGGTTATTTTTGTGATTGAGTTATTTGGATGAACTCTCATCACTTAGTAGTGTCTGGTCCCGTTGTTTAGCCATGCTTAGTTTTTGGTAGAATTGGGCGATCATCGACTTAGTCGATGATCTTGATCTACAAAATTATTACTAGTCTTATGCTTCAATTTTATGCTCATTAATTGTAAAACTAAAGCGAAAACAAAAGCGATTTAGACGCGCACAACGGTAAGTTTGGTGTGATCTGTTGGGTGTGATGGAAAGGTGCCGGGTCAATTAAGGACCGAACATCTTGTGAGTACAGTTATCCGAGCATTTCGTGCTAACCACACTAGAGGGTATGGGACCTCTCTTGACCTAGTACTTTGGCGTGTATTGGCTCGGTCGCAGGAGGTCGCAGGAGGATGGAGGTGGGAGCATGGTAGTTGTCCAAAAGCTTTATCCGAGTGGGTAGTTGTCTTTCGGCTTTACCATGTAAGCGTATGGATTTCTATCCATACGAGCGGCTCGTAGTTAATACACAATATTGGAAAAAGTCTCGTAGGACTTAGTGTGCTAAAGATACCTTGAAGTGTGCTTTGGCTTAAAGCGATGGCCAAGTGTGGATGCAGATGGTACACCCCGCAGGTTAAAACTATTCGAATAGCCTCGCCCTAGGTGATGGACACGCTTGGGTAAGCTTATCAAGAGTTAGACTACAACATTTAAAATTAAAACTTGATGGGTGAGTACGGATGCGGGATTCGTGCTATTGTGGTGGTGACTATTGGGATAGTCACTTCTAGGTGGTTGCTTGTATCTATCTTTATTTGCAGATTATTTCAACAAGAAAACGCAATTGCAAACCCGCTTCAAGCGTATTATATTATTGCAAATGAAAATTGGCTTTATGCAAATGAAACATATGACCTCCACCAAACAAGCTTTGCATGTAGCATATGAACAGTGCGCTAGTTCACATGTCGAGTCTTGCGGTACAAAGACAATCTTTGTACTCGGTGCTTTGCTTAATGTTTTTGTTGCAGAGGAAGAAGGTGAGCCCCAAGGGCCTCACTTACGTGAGTTGTGTTGCCCGTTTAGTGGGCGACTAGACTTGGCGGTCGGTCGGATGCCTTGTGGGTTGAAGGCACGCTGATTGGCTTTGTTCATAGCCATCTTATGGCACTTTTGCTTCATTGTCGTCCTTGTTATTTGTGTATCTTTTGGGCGGTCGGCCTTTGTGCGTAATAACTCTTCTATTTGTTTATCTTCCGTTTGGTAGTGTGGTGTTTGGACTCTATGTTTGGAATGGAGTTGATGTCTAATTTTGTAACGAGGTGTGTATCTTTGCGAAGTATACATATCTCGAGATCGATTTATTTGATTTGTGATGCTAGGACCGGTGGTTGGTTAAGCATTACAAGCCAAATAAATTGGGGTCCTCACAAAGTTGGTATCAGAGCCATTCTGACCGTAGTAACCCAAGCATAGTCGTCCTTAGGATATTTTGAAAGTCTTATTTTCAAATTATAAAAGGTTTATGAAAACCTAGCGATTCTCGGACTTTATTCCTTACCTATCTTAGCTTTCTACTCTCATCTTACTCTAATTTAAGTTTTGAAACTTGGTTTCTCTCTTTACCTTTCAAAAGATAGTTACTACCGATGGAATTAGTCTGGGGAGAACCATGAAGTTTAATCCAACTAAAACTTGTGGGGATAATAGGGTAAGATGTAAAGTGAGTAGTTATGTGTCCGAATTTTCTTTGGTCGGACTTTATCCCGCCTTGTGTTGTTTAATTGACTTTCATGAATTTTGGGCTTTCTTGCTCTTGAGTTGTTGCTAACTTGTCTTAGTGAAACAGGATGGCGGGAGAAGCAGCGTGGCGATCCAGGTGGTCATAATGAGAGCTTCCCCTCCTCCGACCATGGTGAGGTTCTCGCTCGGTCGAGCGAACCGCATGGATCGAGCGCATCTTGGAGGTCATTGCTAGGAATACCTCCACTCCTGCCGCGGTAGCGGCCACCGACTCGCGGGGACTTGCGAGTTCCTCCGCATACGACCGCCGACTTTCTCCGCTCCGAGGACCCTCTCGATGCGGATGATTGGTCTGCGCATGGTTGAGCGGAAGCTCAACATAGCTTAGTGCGAGCACGGGATAAGGCACTCTTCGCGTCACCCGGCGAGGCGCGGCACTCTCATGGTTGGAGAATTATCTCGCCATGCAGCCGCGGGCCATGTGGTCGCGTGGGAGGAGTTGGATCGACTTTTGTCGTCGCCCACATCCACGATGGCTTGATGAAGTCAAGAAGAAGGAGTTTCTCGCGCTCAAACAAGGGCGCAAGTGCGTGACGGAGTACTGCATGAGTTCAATCATCCGCTCGTTATGCTCGGGAGAAGTGGCCTCGGATGAGGCTAGCGGGAGAAGTTTATGGATGGCTTGTCGAGGAGGCTGCGGGACAAGCTATCTATTGTGGACTTCTCTCGATTTCGAGGCCTTAGTGGATAAGGCCATTGTTGCGAGCATAAGGCAAAGCGCGGGTGAGTCCCATAGCGCAAATGGGAGCGCGATCGGTCTACTCACACCGGCCTCGTTAGTCCTCGGTGGGCGGCACTGTGGCCCGTTCTTTTGCTCCACCGCGCCGAGGCCATCTCGCACCAGCTCCCGTCCACCGCGGCCGTGTTTGACCACGTGCGCTGCGATCCAAACAGAGCGGCCTCCGCAATCCGGCGGCCGAGGTTACTTGTTTTTATTGCCACAACAAGGCCACTACGCCAACGCTTGCCCTCGAGTGTTGCGGTAGCCCTCGTCCTAATGGAGGACGCGGGGGAGTGGTCACCACGACGTAAGATTATTCGAAGACCCGAGTGCGGCGTGGCCGAGTCAACCACCTTTCGGTGAGGAGGCTCGGGAGGCGCGGATGTCGTGATTGGTACACTTCTTGTTAATTCTCGTGCTGCGGTATATTTGATTACGGAGCATCGCATTCTTTATTTCAAGATCATTTGCTGCTGCTAGTGGTCTTCAACGTGTTCCTTTGGAAGTTCCTTTGCTCATCCGCTCCGGGTCGGAAATGAGAGAGCGATTCTGATGTCGGGATGTTCCTATCATAGTCAAAGGAGTGGGATTTTTGGCAAATCTTATTACGCTCGATTCAATGAGTCCGGATGTGATTCTTGGCATGGATTGGTTGTCCCAACACTTGGGGCAAATCGATTGTGCGGGAAGATTGTCTATCTTACCACCCTTGGGCGGCAGTCGGGTTTCGCGCAGCCTTCGAGTCCGCATCTATGTGCATTAGAAGCGAAGCGACCTTGCAAATTCAAGATGTTCCCATAGTATCGACTTTGTGGATGTCTTTCCTAAAGATTTGCCTGGATGCCTCCGGTTCGAGATCCGAGTTTGTCATCGAAGTTCTTTGCCGTCGCGCTCCGATTTCAAGGCGCCGTATCGGATGCCTCCCAATGAGCTAGAAGAATTGAAGAAGCGGCTTGGTGAGCTCCAAGCAAAGGGTTTCATCCGTCAGTTCATCTCCTTGGGGTTGTCAGGTGATCTTTGTGAAGAAGAAGGACAAGACTTTGCGTATGTGTGTTGATTACCGTCCTCTCAATGAGGTGACGGTGAAGAACAAATACCCTCGCCCGCATTGATGATCTGCTCGATCGCTTGGTGGAGCCAGTGTTCTCAAAGATTGATTTGAGAATGGGGCATCATCAGTCAGGATCGATCGAGGATATTCAAGACGGCTTTCACTACTCGTTATGGTGCATGCAGTACACCGTCATGTCTTCGGTCTAACCAATGCTCGGCTTTGTTCATGAACTTAATGAATCTGTATTCATGGAGTTTTGGATAAATTTGTGGTGGTCTTCATTGATGACATTCTTATCTATTCCAAGATCAAGCAGAGCATGCCGAGCATCTGAAGATTGTTTTGGGCAAACTGCGGGAGCACCAGCTATATGCAAAGTTCGGCAAATGTGAGTTCGGTTGAAGGAAGTAGCATTCTTGGGCCATGTTCTTCACGGTGGAGGCATAGTGTGGATCCAAGCAAAGTCGGCGATGTTCTATCTTGGGGCCACCAAGTCGATCCAGCGATGTGCGGAGTTTTCTTGGTTTAGCGGGATACTACCGCCGCTTTATCGAGAACTTCTCCAAGATCGCAGTCGATGACCGAATTGCTCAAGAAGGACAAGAAGTTTGTGTGGTCCTGCGCTTGCGATGAGAGCTTTCGGGAGCTCAAGCGATTGACTTGACCCATCCTTACTCTTCTGATGTCCACAAGAGTTTCGACATTTATTGCGATGCCTCTCGTCAGGGTCTTGGATGTGTTCTTATGCAGGAAGGCAAGGCAGTCGCCTATGCATCCAGGCAATTGAGACCTCATGAGCTCAACTATCCCACCCACGATCTAGAGCTTGCTGCTGTGGTTCATGCACTCAAGATTTGGCGGCATTATCTGATCGGTAACCGCTGTGAGGTGTATTCCGATCACAAGAATTTGAAATACTTGTTCACCCAGCCAGATCTGAACCTCAGGCAGAGGAGATGGCTGGAATTGATCAAGGATTATGACATGGGTATTCAGTATCATCCCGGCAAGGCCAATGTGGTTGCTGATGCACTTAGCCGAAAGGTGTATTGCAATACTCTGATGATCCAAGAGCAGCAACCTACACTTCTTGCAGAGTTTCAGCGTCTCAACTTGTGTTTGGTTGAGCATGGTTCCCTTGCTGCCTTGGTTGTGCAACCAACCTTGGTGGATCAAGTCAAGGCAGACGGTCGAATCGATGACGGTGTGAACCGGATCAAGCGAGAATATCAAGGATGGGATAGCGGTGTTTCTCGTAAGATGAGCTTGGTGTTGTGTGGTTTGGGCAATACCGTGGTTCCAAAGGTTAGGAATTACGGATTTGATTCTTCAGGAAGCTCATGATTCACCTTTGTCCATCCATCCCGGGGCCACTAAAATGTACCAAGACCTGCGTCAGAGATTCTGGTGGACTCGCATGAAGCGCGAGATTGCCAGGTTCGTTGCCAGATGCGATGTATGTTGTCGTGTCAAGGCCGAGAGCATCGGCCCAAATGGGTCTTCTCTGACCCTTGCCTATACCAGAGTGGAAGTGGGATTCCGTTGGTATGGACTTCATCATCGGTTTGCCCCGTACCTCTTCGGGGAAGGATGCTATCTGGGTGGTTATTGACCGATTGACAAAGGTAGCACATTTTCTGCCAGTGCGTACCGCCCTCAGCGTCAGTAAATTGGCGGACCTCTACATATCCCGCATTGTGAGTTTGCATGGGGTGCCCCGAACGATGGTGTCGATCGTGGTTCTCTTTTCACTTCCGACTTTGGCATGACCTACGACAGAGGCCATGGGCACCGTCTTACTTTCAAGACCGCCTACCATCCTCGGGCCGATGGTCGACGGAACGAGTCAACCAAGTCCTTGAAGATATGCTCCGTGCCTGTGTTCTTTCCTACGGGAAGGATTGGGAGAAGTGTCTACCGCTTGCCGAGTTCTCTTACAACAACGACTTTCAGTGGTCTCGGTATGGCACCGCTTGAGGCTTTGTATGGGAGGCGATGCGAACCCCATTGAACTGGTCGAAGCGGGAAAGACGGTTCTTTGGCCGGATTCGATCAATGAGGCGGAAAGTCAAGTGCGCTTGATTCGTGAGCACTTGCGCGTAGCTCACCCGAGCGGAAGAGCTATGCGGATCGTTAAATCGCCGTGAGTGAGTTTCACCAATGACTTTGTGTATCTCAAAGTCTCACCTTGAAGGGACATCATCGTTTGGTGTCAAGGGCAAACTAGCTCCTCGATATGTCCGGCCGTATCGCGTCATCAAGAAAGTGGGAGCTGTTGCATACAGACTAGAATTGCCAGCCACACTTGATGGGGTGCATGATGTTTTCCATGTGTCACAATTGAAGAAGTGCCTTCGTGTTCCAGTTGAGGAGACGCCATTGGAAAATATCGATGTGCAGGAAGATCTGTCTTATCGTGAGCGCATCCTCGAAGAAGCTGAACGCAGAACAACGAACCGTGTGATCAAGTTCCTTAAAGTTCAGTGGTCAAACCACTCCGAGGATGAAGCCACTTGGGAGCGGGAAGACCGTCTTCGAGCAGATTACCCATCCTTCTTCTCCCAGTGATCAGAATCTCGGGGCGAGATTCCTGTAAGGGGGGGGAGATTTGTAACAGCCCTAACTTAGGGTTTGTACTTCCAATGTAAAATTTTGAGGAGAAATAAAAACTTTTGTTGTCTCATCAAATCATTTGGAACTTTTCCAAATTTTCCCTAGCAATTTCCATTTTCTAGAATTAAATTCTTGTGAATGGAAATTGTTGTCAACAAATTCTTAGCTTTCAAACTTGTGATCATCCTCTAAAGTTATTTTTCCTATCATCTTGACCATCCTAGCTACCTCCCTGAATTATTTCACAATTTTTAGATTTTATTTGCTATTTCAAATGGCCAAGTCAAACTAGTTTGAAATCTGGTCAAACTTCTGTTCAGCAGCTTGTGAATTTTAGTGGGAGAAATCTAGTTCATAAAAACTCCTGGAAAAATTGCATAAGGTGTCCCTCTGTTCCAGTTAGCTTCCATAAAAATTTCGAAATTTTTGGAGCCCTAGAGCTATCTCTAAAAATTTCCCAAACCTTCTCTGTCTTTTAAATCAAATTCTAAAAACACTATTCCTCGGGCCCGAACCCAACTCAGGCTCGAGTCCGACTCGCACCACTTGACTCGGTCGCACCACCTAGTTGCACCGCGCGCGCCCGATGGCTGTCAGCCGTCCGATGAAGATCGAACGATCCACGTGCGCGTATGCAACCGACCTGTCCGAATGCATACATCAATCTCGACCGTCCATCTCAGATCCAACGGTCGGCGCGAAAATGGTCGAGTCAAACCACTGGTTTGCGCCGCACTTGACTCGGGCTCGCGCCATTTTGCTTCTGTCGCTGACAGGCGGGCCCCACTTGTCAGGTCGTCACCTACCTCTCGTTCGAGTGCTGAGTGCCGGCGGTAGCATGCATGCGCGCCACCTCGCCTCGCCGCCCATTCTCGGTTTTCTCGCGCTTCACCTCGGCGCATCACGTTGCTAGCCCATGCCCAGTGCGGCGTGTCGCCGTCATCTACCTCTTTGTCTCGCCGCTTTTCTTCCTTGCGTCTCGGTGCCGAGAAGCTCCGCCTCTTGTTTCCTCCGCCCTCGTCCCTACTTAAGCTCACCCTAAGCTCCCTCTTCCTTCTTTAGATACCATTAAGCAATCCCCTATCACTCATTGCTCCTTCTGAGCTCAATTCATAGTTGTGCTCGAGCTCTGGTGCACGACCGTGCCGCCACCGCCGTGTCAACACCACAGCCAGTGAAGCTCATCCTTCCCTTTGCGCGTCATTTCGTGTTCCAGCTCTCAACTGTGCTTTCCCCTCAACTAATTTGAAGTTTTATTCACAGGAGCCGTTGAATTTTGGTGTCCCTCTTCTTCGGCCGAAAGTTGGGTCCTTCGTCCTCTTCTCCGGTGAGTTAGTTCCTAGAGCAATTGCTCGCGCTAGCACCATCTAGTACACTCACTCGAGCTACCTCCATCTCTCTTTTCCTCTATTTTTGCTCAGGTTGCTCCCTCCTCGGTGACCCCTTGATCGCCGCCGCTGGTTCTCGTCGCCGGGCCATCTCCGGCAGCCTCTTGAGCTCTGCGTAATTCCGGTGAGTTCCTGGTAACTCACTGATGCCCATGCGCGCGCTAATTTTCATTGTCTACCTCTCTGGTGCAGTCGCACCTTGTCACCCTCACTGCCGGCCGCCGTGCTCCGTCGCCGCGTCGCCGCAGTGCATCTCCGACGGCCTCGAGACCACCCTCAGCTTCGGCAGATCTCCCCCAACCCATTTTGGCCGTCGTCGCGACCTCGCCGCCCCTCCTTCACCGGCGACGAATCCAGGTCCAGAGCCGCTGAGCCTCTCTGTTCTTCGGTTGTGATCTTCTGCATGCATGATCGGCGGTGGGGCCCACTCCTTCAAAACCAGTTCGTTAGTCTCTAATCATGATTAGGAATGTCCTTTAGTTCACTCTCTTGCTTGATTTAAAATTGGGATTGGAAGTTTGAAAGTATTTTAGTGTGTTCTCTGAAATTGTCTCCTATTGTCGGCCTGTTGTCGTTAGCTAAATTCTAGTTTCATGCTTATGCTTTGGATTCTTGTTTAGTGCTAGTTGGCTCCCTTTTGTTGTGGTGGTTAGCATGAGATCATTTAGTAGTATCTTTAAATTTCAAAGCCCTTGTTGTCATGTTTGATCATAGGGATAGCTAAATGATCATGTTGTTATCTCTGTACTTTTGACTTATCAGTGCAGTAAGATTTGGAGTAGTAGCATCTGAATTGTGATAACCTCCCTATATGTTGGTGTGATACTTAGATGTGTTAGTAGCTGAATTTTATTAAAGCCCAACTTCAATATAGAAAATTGTTAGCATCCAATGGTTGGCTAATTATCTAGTTAGTGTTTCCAATAGCTTCTTGTAGGATCTGTGCTCTCACCTGATAATAGCTGTTCTAGAGTAGCTAGCTGTTTTTGGAGTTACTAACTTGTTGATTAAATAATATATGTGCACACAATCACCATCAAAGTCTGTCCAAAAGTTTAAATCATGTAAGAGGTTTGATTTTGTGGTTAACCTAACAAATAAGTGAGTGGGTCTCTGTAGCAGTTATTTGTCATTCTTTTTCTGATAGTCTAGCCTCTGTGTATAAGTTAGTGTTGGTATGTGATCTTTGATTTTTGCCGGTGTTATTCGTTCTTATTCGCTGTTTTGTTCAATCGTTAGGATTCGATATTTGCGGCAACCCCGAGAACGATCCTCCGCAACATATTGAGCAACAGCAGCAGGCAAGCAGTTTGATCATGTTAATCCCAGTATTTTAAAGTCTAATATTTTGTTTCAGCTGTATGTATGCACTGCTTAATTTGTGTTAAAATTGATTAGTTAAATCCGGTAGATGCATATCCTGTAGGTGAAATATTGATCTTTACTACCTGAACCTAGGTTATTTGCTGTGATTCGAGTTCGCTGGATGAACTCTCATCACTTAGTAGTGTACGGGTCCCGTTGCTTAGCCATGCTTAGTTTTCGGTAGAATTGGGCGATCATCGACTTAGTCGATGATCTTGATCACACAAAATTATTACTAGTCTTATGCTTCAATTTTATGCTCTGATAATTGTAAAACTAAAACGAAAACAAAACGATTTAGACGCGCACTGCTGGTAAGTTTGGTGTGATCTGTTGGGTGTGATGGAAAGGTGCCGGGTCAATTAAGGACCGAACATCTTGTGAGTACCGTTATCCAGCATTTCGTGCTAACCACACTAGAGGGTATGGGACCTCTCTTGACCTAGTACTTTGGCGTGTATTGGCTCGGGTCGCAGGAGGTCGCAGGAGGGATGGAGGTGGGAGCATGGTAGTTGTCCAAAAGCTTTATCTGAGTGGGTAGTTGTCTTTCGGCTTTACCATGTAGCGTATGGATTTCTATCCATACGAGCGGCTCGTAGTTAATACACAATATTGGAAAAAGTCTCGTAGGACTTAGTGTGCCTGCATACCTTCTAAGTGTGCTTTGGCTTAAAGGCGATCGAAGTGTGGAGTGCAGTGGTACACCCTGCGCAGGTTAAAAACTATTCGAATAGCCTCGTCCTAGGTGATGGACACGCTTGGGTAAGCTTATCAAGAGTTAGACTACAACATTTAAAATTAAAACTTGATGGGTGGTACGGATGCGGGATTCGTGCTATTGTGGTGGTGACTATTGGGATAGTCACTTCTAGGTGGTTGCTTGTATCTATCTTTATTTGTGATTATTTCAACAGAAAAGCAATTGCAAACCCGCCTTCAAACTGTATTATATTATTGCAAATGAAAATTGGCTTTATGCAAATGAAACATATGACCTCCACCAAACAAGCTCGCATGTAGCATATGAGCAGTGCGCTAGTTCACATGTCAGTCTTGCGGGTACAAAGACAATCTTTGTACTCAGGTGCTTTGCTTAATGTTTTTGTTGCAGAGGAAGAAGGTGAGCCCCAAGGGCCTCACTTCTGTGAGCTGTGTTGCCGTTTCGTGGACGACTAGACTTGGCGGTCCGGTCAGATGCCTTGTGGGTTGAAGGCACGCTGATTGGCTTTGTTCATAGCCATCTTATGGCACTTTTGCTTCCGCTGTCGTCCTTGTTATTTGTGTATCTTTTGGGCCGGTCGGCCTTTGTCTGTAATAACTCTTCTATTTGTTTATCTTCCGTTTGGTAGTGTGGTGTTTGGACTCTATGTTTGGAATGGAGTTGATGTCTAATTTTGTAACGAGGTGTGTATCTTGCTCGAAGTATACATATCTCGAGGATCGATTTATTTGATTTGTGATGCTAGGACCGGTGGTTGGTTAAGCATTACAAGCCAAATAAATTGGGGTCCTCACAAAGTTGGTATCGAGCCATTTCGACCGTAGTAACAAGCATAGTCGTCCTTAGGATATTTTGAAAGTCTTATTTTCAAATTATAAAAGGTTTATGAAAACCTAGGCGATTCTCGGACTTTATTCCTTACCTATCTTAGCTTTCTACTCTCATCTTACTCTAATTTAAGTTTTGAAACTTGGTTTCTCTCTTTACCTTTCAAAGATAGTTACTACCAGTGGAATTAGTGCGGGAGAACCATGAAGTTTAATCCAACTAAAACTTGTGGGGATAATAGGGTAAGATGTAAAGTGAGTAGTTATGTGTCCGAATTTTTCTTTGGTCGGACTTTATCCCGCCTTGTGTTGTTTAATTTGCTTTCATGAATTTTGGGCTTTCTTGCTCTTCGAGTTGTTGCTAACTTGTCTTAGTGAAACAGGATGGCCGGGAGAACGCGTGGCAGTCAGCAGGCTGGTCATAATGAGCAGGCTGGTCAACAGTCTAGAGCACGTAACAAAGCCTTTATAGAAAGAACCAAGACCTGTCTATGACTGGCTATGCAGATGTCGAGTACCTGTCGGACCCGCATACAGCCAAGTCATAAACAGGCTATGTATTCCTGTGTGGTGGAATTGCAATTTCATGTAAATCATCTAAGCAAAGTTTTGTATCGACTTCGATGAACCACTCGGAAATCATAGCACTGTACGAGGCCTCGCGAGAATGTGCTTGGCTTCGGCAGATGATTCACCACATCCAGCAGTCGTGTGGATTGAATACCGCGTAAACTCCCACTTATCTATAAAGATAATGCAGCTTGTGTTGCCCAAGTGCAGATGGGTTATGTGAAGAGACATCTCACAAAGCATATCAACCCTAAGTTCTTCTATACTCATGAATTGCAAAAGATAGACAAAATTAAAGTACTACATACTAAGTCATGTGAAAATGTTACAGATTTATTCACTAAGTCACTTCCAGCATCTAGGTTTGAAAGGTGTATTGGAGTGATGAGACTTAGAGAAGTGCATAATTCAGGGGAGAATCTTCATGAACTCATTATTGAAACTTGATCACAAAGATCGAGTACCCAAAGAATAAATCCTGAAGATTAAATGAAATGGGTTGATTGTACTCTTTTTCCCTAGACGAGTTTCTCTGAAGTTTCTTGGCTAAGGTTTTTAATGAGGCAATTCGTGCAACGCAACAAAACGTGTATCATGTACTCTTTCTCCAAAAAATTTTCCACTAGGGTTTTATGGAGTTTTAACAAGGCATGAACATGTCAATGAGTGCCCAAGGGGGAGTGTTGGAAAACCTAGACCTGGGCCGGTAGCCTTGGCTCATGGTGGGTTCCTCATCCCCTTTTGGTCTATATATAGGAGGTCCTCCCAACATTTTACAAGACTTTTACAGAAGGAATAAAGAGATAGGAGAAGCCCCTCATATCCCTCGTCAATTTATTTTTTGTACTTGTGTATGTGATTCTACTTCTATCTACGAGGTGATCGATCGGACTAGACTCGCCAGTGATGTTTCCTCAACAAAAACCAAACGACGCACTTCCAGGTTTTCAGTTCTTGTAGGAATCCAAGGACATGACAGCTCAGCCCAATTCGAGTTTTTTTCTATTCCTGCGTTTTTCAATTCAAGGTCTTATATCTTTTTAACACAAAATTTTCTGAAGTCTGTAAAGAAAAGGAATTTTTTATGGTAACTTATTTTTCTCAGATCTCTGCTATTTCTTCTTCAATTTAGTTCACAGTTTATACTTCTTCTAAGTAAGCCAACAGATCCAATCAAGCTAATAGATAATCCTAACTAAAACCAACATTCAATTCTACTATATAAATTTTGATACCAAGCTACCAAACCTATATCTTATTAGAATTTTTTTAAAATAATATTTTTAAAAGATATTTACAAAAATAAATAGCCGCTCCAAATAATTACAAAAATGACTCCTTGTCGCTAGTTCAACTGGCGACAAGAAGCTATCGCCAGTTGAACTGGCGATAGGGACCCTATCGCTCCCTTGTCGTCGGTTCAGCTACCTGTCGCCAGTTGAACTGGCGACAGGCAGCTAGTACCCTAAACTGCTTGGCCTATTTTTTATTTTCATAAATTTTGGACCGTACAAAATCTGTTAGACCCGCAATAACATTTTGTGATTGTCGTATGTTGTTCTAGTCGGGCAACTGGATGAGGTCCCTGCGGTGACGTCCGGAGTGTCAATGTCTCCTTCATCTTGACCCCTACGACTACTTCATGGCTGCTAGACCAGACGGTGATGAAGATGGTGAAGCTTAGGCCGGGACCTCCAGTCGCTTGCATGTGGGTAGAGTGAACGGAACCACCATGACTTGTTCTACTTCTGCTCTTATCTGGACTCTGTACTCTTGACTTTTGTAGACTCACTGCCTTCGTAGCTCTTTTTTAAAACAATTGGCCGCACAGCCTGTTATGTAATATAGTAAGGGCTTGCACTAATTCATATTGAGCACTGTGTGTATCGAATGCTAATTGTTGTCGTATTACCCGCTACGAGGTGTGGTTTCAGAAACTACTCTAGGACCTCCTCTCGATCACCTCCAGGACCTCATTAGAAACCTCTCTAGGACCTCCTCGGAAGCTACTTTAGGACCTCCTCTGGATCATCTCCAGGACCTCCTCAGAAACCTCTCTAGGACCTCCTCAGAAACTACTTTAGGACCACCTTAGGATCATCTCTAGGACCTCCTCAAAAACCTCTCTAGGACCTCCTCGAAAACTACTCTAGGACCTCCTCTAGGACATCTCTAGGACCTCCACATAAACCCTTCAGGACCTCCCTGAAGACCTCCTCAGAAGCACCCACCTGGATCCATCCAGACCACTCAGGACCTCCCCAGGACTCATTAGGACCATCCAAGACCTCTTCAGGACCACCCACCAGGACATCTCTCCAGGACCTCCCTCAGAACCTCTCTCTCAGGACCTCCCTCGGAACCACTCAAGGACCTCCTCGGAACCTCTTCAAGACACTCAGGACCTCTCCAAGACCTCTAGGACTTCTTCAAGACCTCCTCAGATTTCCTCTTGACCACGTGGGGTTGTAACTTTGGACCTGATCGTGGGTCTGCGCTGAGTTTCTACAGTTAGGTGCATGATCCAAGTTTGTATGTGTGTGTGCTATCTACTGATCCAGGGAATAACATAGCTTGACACAGAGTATTCCAAATCACAAATTTGGGGTCCGACAGACCTGGTATCAGATCCTACGACTGCAAGGTAAAGGCCTTAGCTAGCATAGTCGTTAGAAACATAGGACCACACACTAGAGAACATATTAGCAACCCTTCAAAGTATAAATATATGTATTTTAGCTTGGCATTTTTTCCGGTCTTACTTGACTGGCTACTTCTTCCCCTTGGTTTTTCTGAATTTTTGATCATCTCTTTTCTATTATAAATATCACTTTGTGTTACCATGTACTGCTCTCTAAAGAGTTCTCGTTAACAAATGCCTCCAAGGAGAGCAACCGCAGGGCGTGGGCGTAGGCGTGGTCGTGGTCGCGACCCGGCGCGGCCAGCGCCAAAGATCGCAGCGCCCGAGATCGCACGGCGCCAAGCACCTCCACCTCCTGAGCATCCCACACTGGGCCAAGTCATGATGCAACAAGCTCAGATGCTACAAGCGATGGCGGCTAGTCAGCAAGCTCAACAAGCACAGCTGCTACAAGCCATGGCGGCTGGCCAGCAAGTTGGAGCGGCCAGCCATGGGTCCAAGCTTGGGGAGTTCATGCGCACCAAGCCTCCCACCTCCAAAAGCGCAAATGAGCCACTCAAAGCTGAGGATTGGCTTCGTACCATTGAGAAGAAAATGACCTTGGCCCGGTGTCGCGAGGAAGATAAGGTGGTGTATGCGACACACCAACTTATGGGACCAACTGCCGACTAGTGGGACAACTACATGGCGGCCAGAGTTGAAGAAGAGCCAGCTCCTGCGGCCGGAGGAGTTGCAGCACCAGCTGCCGCAGAGGTAGCTGCACCCGAAGTAGGATGGGTTGAGTTCTAGGAAGCCTTTAGAATCAATTTCATTCCCGCAAGTGTCATGCGCATGAAGCGGAATGAATTCAGAACCTTGAAGCAACACCTCAGTAACCGAGTATCTTACTCGGCTTAATCAACTGGCTCGCTATGCATAGAGTGATCTAGTAGATGAGGAGGAAAAGATTGACCGCTTCATGGAAGGGTTCCGTGATGGATTGCGAGTACAGTTGATCACTCATGACTTTCAAGACTTCCAACATCTGATCAACAAGGCACTGCTCCTAAAAAATGAACGCAAGACATTTGAAGCTAGTCGCAAGTGGAAGTTGGGACCTCTCGGGGGCCGATAGTGAACCCACGACCACTCTATGGCACTTCATCCGGTAGTGGCCCTCAGTCGTCCACTCTGCCTTGGACCACTACTCTAGCAAATCAGCCCGGTGGTGCCTCGCATGCCACCCCGGCCCGACCAAGCCAACCTTAGTAGACCAGCACCCTGCCTGCCGGCCAGCTATACTTCAACTGTAATGAGCCAGGGCACTTCGCGCGTAACTGCCCACGTATGACCCTCACCCTCGTCAAGTTCAATGTTGGGAGTACCCCGGCACGAGTGCCACACACCCCCAGACAGTAGCAAGAGGGAGGCCTACGACTACACCAGTGCCTAGGATCACCCCGTTCCAGGGGCAGGGCCAAGTAAATCATATCACTACCGAAGGAGCACAAGAGGCACCGGATGTACAGCTAGGTACATTCTCAGTTAATTCCTCGCCAGCTCGTGTTCTTTTTTTATTCTGGTGTGTCGCATTCTTTCATCTCCTGCAAGTTTGTGGATCATTGGCAATTGCCTACCTTTAAGCTCAAGAAACCTTTAGAGCTTAGCTCACCTGGGGGACTATTATGGGCCAAGTTAGTAAGCCCTGGGGTAGAAATTCGGTTCGAATGAATAATGTTTCCAATAGACTTGATGGTATTAGAGGCCCAGACCCTAGACGTCATCCTAGGGATGGATTGGCTAGTCAGGTATCAAGGGGTAATAGACTGCACCAATAGGATAGTAAGTCTTACCAAAGGACCTGGCATGGTGGTCGTAGTCAAGATGGATAGGCCCTTCAGGTGGAGAAGGGCCTTCTGTTGTACCATTGGCGTTCCTCTGGACGGAATGCCAGTAGTACAAGATTATCTTGACATCTTCCCGAAAGAATTGCTAGGAGGACCACCAGATCGCGACATAGAGTTCATTATTGAGCTAATGCCGGGGACAGCACCCATGTCCATGAGACCCTACAGGATGCTGGTGAATGAACTCATGGAACTGAAAAAGCAAATCCGAGAGTTACAAGAGAAAGGGTTTATTAGGCCAAGCTCATCTCCATGGGGATCTCCGGTACTATTCGTAAAGAAGAAGGATGGCAGTATGCGTATGTGTGTAGACTATCGGTCCTTGAATGAAGTTACTACCAAAAACAAGTACCCGTTGCCTAGGATTGACGACCTATTCAATCAGCTCAAAGGGGCAACGAAGTTTTCCAAGATAGATCTACGTTTAGGGTATCACCAGTTGAAGATCAGACCCGAAGATATCCCAAAGACAACCTTCTCTACTCGGTACGGCATGTACGAGTTCACAGTTATGCCGTTTGGGCTTTACCAATACCCCGGCCTATTTCATGAATTTGATGAACAAGGTGTTCATGGAGTACCTGGACCAATTTGTGGTGGTATTCATTGATGATATACTAGTCTATTCCAAGGATGCCGAAGAGCACGCACATCACCTGAGCTTGGTGCTAGAAACACTCAGGGAGCACCAGCTGTACGCCAAGTATATTAAGTGCGAATTTTGGCTATCTGATGTTAGCTTCCTGGGTCATATCATATCTGCAAACCGAGTGGCAATGGATCCAATCAAGGTGGAAGCCGTCCTTGAGTGGCAACCACCTACCTCTGTGACTGAAGTCCGGAGCTTCCTCGGATTGGCGGGGTACTACCGCCGATTCATTGAAGGGTTCTCCAAAATTGCCCAATCCCTCACCCAGCTGCTAAAGAATGAAAGGAAGTTTGAATAGACTGATGGGTGTGAGAAGAGTTTCCAAGCACTAAAGGTCCACTTAACCTCTACTCCAGTTCTGGTCCTCCCCGATATCCAGAAGGATTTTGAGGTATATTGTGATGACTCCCGACTGGGATTAGGCTATGTGTTGATGCAAGATAAAAAGGTGATAGCATATGCATCTCAGCAGCTAAGACCACATGAAGATTACTATCCTACACATGACTTGGAGCTGGCATCAGTGGTTCATGCGCTGAAAATATAGCGCCACTACCTCATAGGAAATCATTGCAACATATACACAGATCATAAGAGCCTCAAATAAATCTTCACCCAGCCCGATCTTAACTTAAGGCAACGAAGATGGCTGAAACTCATCAAGGACTATGATTTGGACCTCCTCTAACACCGGGCAAGGCCAATGTGGTAGGTGATGCACTGAGCAGGAAATCCTATTGCAACCACATTGTGACTCGTGAACGACAGCCTTCCCTCCTTGAAGAATTTGAGAAGCTCAACTTAGAGATAGTGCCACAAGGGATCCTCTCCGCCTTGGAGGTGCACCCAACCCTAGACGAAAGGATCCAACACCTCCTGGAGCAAGGGAAGGCCTCCAAGATGTCGACGGATGATCAGGGCATCCTATGGTATAGGAAGCGCCTGTTCGTACACCATCAACAGGATCTGAAAGATTTGATCCTCAAAGAAGCACACGAGTTGGTATACTCGATCCACCCGGGTGGTACCAAAATGTACCAAGACATGAAGCAATGCTACTGGTGGCCACAAATGAAGAGAGACATTGCAGTGTACGTGGCACACTGCGATGTGTGCTAGTGGATCAAAGCCGAGCACCAGAAGCCTGCCGAACTCTTGCAGCCTCTACAAGTACCCGAATAGAAATGGGAAGATATAGGCATGGATTTCATCACGGGTCTGCCCAAGACCAGGTTGGGGTATGATTCAGTCTGGATCATCGTTGATAGATTGACTAAGACCGCCCATTTCATTCCGATCAAGACCACCTACAAAGGCGATAAATTGGCTGAACTGTACATGTCCCGGATAGTCAGCTTGCATGATGTGCCCAAACGAATCATCTCAGATCGGGGTTCACAATTCACTTCCCACTTCTGGGACAGTCTTCATGAGGCCTTGGGCACCTATCTTGCCTTCCGCACAGCATACCACCCTCAGACTGATGGTCAGACCGAGAGAGTGAACCAAGTCCTTGAAGACATGCTCCGGGCTTGTGCTATAGAGTTCGCTGCCGATTGGGAGAAGTGACCGAGAGAGTGAACCAAGTCCTTGAAGACATGCTCCGGGCTTGTGCTATAGAGTTCGCTGCCGATTGGGAGAAGTGCCTGCCATATGCCGAATTTTCCTATAACAACAGGTACCAGTCCAGCCTAAAAATGACACCTTTTGAAGCCCTCTACAGAAGAAAATGTCGAACACCACTGTTGTGGTCAGAAGCAGGGGAGGGATACATTTTTGGACCAGACATCTTAAAGTAAGCTAAAGACAAGGTTCGCCTTATTTGAGACCGACTACTGGCAGCACAATCAAGACATAAGAGCTATGCCAGCCGTCGTTGCAGAGAGCTGAAGTTTGACATAGGAGACTTTGTCTACCTCAAGGTTTCTCCTCTCAGAGGAACCAGAAGATTCAAGGTCAAAGGAAAGTTGGCACCAAGGTATATCGGGCCATACCAAATCATCTCCAAGATGGAAAAGTAGCTTATCAGCTGAGGCTACCCGAGGAGTTGTCCGAAATACACGATGTATTCCACGTATCGCGGCTCAAGAAATGCCTCCGAGTGCCTGAAAAGCAAGCTCGGTTGAAAGACATTGAACTTAGCAAGGAGTTAGCGTATGCCGAGCACCCAGTCAAAATCTTAGAAGTAGTAGAAAAGCAAACAAGGAACTGGGTATACCGCATGTGTAAGGTCAGATGGAGCAACCACACAGAAGGCGAAGCTACATGGTAGCACGAGGATTTGCGGAAGGCTGAGTACCCCCAGTTATTTTGTAATTAATAGAGACCCGGAGGACCTCATCTTACTCGTTTGTATGCAACCCTTATTGTAAGATAGAAGTATCTTTGCACTCCCCGTAAGCTCTTCCTACGACCACTACCTGGTCATAAGTTCCTCCACAACCAGTTCCTGGTAGAAGGTTCTCCTGCGACCAGTCTCTGGTCAATGGTGTCTATAGGTATGAAGGCCTGGCCGGCTAAGAGGTCTTCGAACCATGAATCTCGGGGTTGAGATTCCTCTTAAGGGGGGTAGGGTTTGTAAAAGCCCAGAAATTCATAAAGGCAAAAATATGGGAATTTTCAAACTTTTGGTGAAACAACTATTGATGCGCTTTTGACTGCCTTTCCAAGTTTTATTTGGACTGCATCATATTTTCTCGGCGGCTTAAATGGTGACAACATTGGAGAGCCCCTAGTTAGGAAGTCCCAGTGTCATGTAAACTGATGGGAACGGGGTCCCGATCTTCCAACAGGTTCTGGATAAGTTCGATTTGGTGGAGGCGCGACACAAATCGACTCGACTTCCGAACAACATGTTCCGAACCCCGCAATCGCAGCACCACGTCTCCTCAGGTTATCAACCGTGCGCAACCCGGTTGACCTCGCCAAGAAGGCTAATCCTCGCCTGCGAATCGAAGAACACAAGCAAGAACAAGGAAGAACACAATGGAATTGCAGATGTATTGTTTTAGCACTCGAAAGTTAGGGTCTCACAAACCGATGAACGGCGAAACAGTTCAAGACAGAATTAATCTAAGCAAAACCCAACCCTAATGGTGGGGTGGCGGTGTATATAGAGGACCGAGGGGCGTGCAAAACCTCGGACGCGCCTAATGGGCTCCAACACGATACAAAGCCGAACGGCCCAAAGACGGTGACGCAAAGACTCGACAGATTCTGAATGCCCACTTGTTTCGACGATTCCCGTTGACTCGAAGGAATTTTCACATGGAACCAGAGCCATTGGAAAGGTCGTCTTCTCAGCTTTCGATACATATGTGGAACATCCAAAACGGAGCCCGGATGCGATCTAGGCGTCCGTTTTAGTGCGGCCTGGTCCTAGACTCCGAATTGGATTCGAAGTCGGCTTGAGTTGGGCCTCCAACATGATTCGACCGCCCTTGCTGGACTTGTGCGCTTCGTAGCCCTTCTCCAAGTACTTCCAGGTCCTCTCCATGGTTCCTAATCATAATTAAATCATTAGGTAGCAATCGATTCTCAAATGAACAAAAAGAAGTACTTAGGAACGAGCTTACCTGTAAATTCAATTGTCGGGCGCGAGCTCTAGTGATTGGTCCTTGAATGTCAAGTGGAGGATTGTTGTGTGTATCCGAAGAAGTGATGTCCTCATCATCCTCCCCTCTTGAAGCGGAGTTGTCCTCAACTCAGCCTCATCTTCTTCTCCCAAGTATGGCTTCAAATCTGAAATGTTAAAGGTGGGACTAACCCCAAACTCGGAAGGCAACTCAAGTTTATATGCATTATCATTTATCTTCTCAACTATTTTAAAAGGACCAACAGCTCTAGGCATCAATTTTGACTTTCGTAACTCAGGAAATCTATCCTTTCTCAAGTGCAACCAAACAAAATCACCCGGTTTAAGTTGAACTTCCTTTCTACCTTTACTACCAATAATCCTATATTTTTCATTCATCTTTTCAATGTTTGCCTTAATAGTCTCATGCATTTTGACAATAAAATCAGCACGCTCCTTAGCATCATTATGAACTCTCTCACTAGTAGGCAAAGGTAAAATATCAAGAGGGGCACGTGGATTGAATCCATATACTACCTGAAAAGGACTTACCTTGGTGGTGGAGTGTTCCGCTCGATTATATGCGAACTCAACATGCGGCAAACACTCTTCCCACAGCTTCAAATTATTCGTCAAAATAGCTCTCAGCATGGTAGACAATGTGCGGTTCACCACCTCGGTTTGGCCATCAGTTTATGGGTGACATGTTGTAGAGAACAACAACTTTGTACCCAACTTGTTCCATAGAGTACGCCAAAAGTGACTCAAAAACTTGGCATCACGATCTGAAACAATAGTAGAAGGCATACCATGCAAACGAACTATCTCTTTGAAAAAGAGGTCAGCAATATGAATGGCATCATCGGTTTTATGACATGGTATAAAATGAGCCATCTTAGAAAAACGATCCACAACAACAAAATGCTATCCCTCCCCTCTTAGTCTGGGCAATCCTAAAACAAAGTCCATAGAAATATCTCGCTTACGGAATAGAAGGAACAGGAAGAGGCATATACAAACCATGTGGATTCAAGCGAGACTTAGCTTTTTACATGTAGTGCAAGTGAGCCACAAACCGCTCAACATCTCGCCTCATTTTTGCCAAAAGAAGTGTGTGGCGAACGTCCTCCGTCTTCTTAGCACCAAAATGTCCCATCAAACCGCCGCCATGCGCCTCCCGCAACAACAAAAGACGAACGGATCCAAGCGGAATGCATAGGCGGTTAGCTCTAAACAAGAACCCATCATTGATCACGAATTTATTCCATGCTTGTCCCTCTTTACAATGCAACAACACATCCTTAAAATCAGCATCTAAAGCATATTGTCCTTTAATAGTTTGAAGACCAAAAATGTGACAATCAAGTTGAGACAACATGGTATAGCGTCGAGACAAAGCATCAGCAATCACATTATCCTTCCCTTTCTTGTGTTTAATGACATAAGGAAAAGATTCAATAAATTCAACCCACTTAGCATGTCTACGATTCAAATTGGTTTGACTACGAATATGCTTAAGTGATTCATGATCAGAATGAATGACAAATTCTTTAGGCTATAAATAGTGTTGCCACGTCTCTAAAGAACGAACAAGAGCATACAATTATTTATCATACGTGGAATAATTAAGAGCAGGACCATTCAATTTTTCACTAAAGTAGGCAACAGGTTTGCCTTCTTGCATCAAAACACCACCAATACCAATTCCGCTAGCATCACATTCCAGCTCAAAAGTCTTACCAAAATCCGGAAGTTGGAGCAATGGTGAGTGTGTAAGCTTGTCCTTCAAAAGATTAAAGGACTCCTCTTATGATGGCCCCCAATGAAACACGACTCTCTTCTTTGTCAACTCAATCAACGGTGTAGCAATGGTGCTGAATTCCTTGACAAAGCGGCGATAAAACCCTGCAAGGCCAAGAAAACTCCGCACTTGGGAGACCGTCGTGGGCATGGGCCAACTCCATATCGCCTCCACCTTGGCTTTATCAATCTCAATTCCCTGTGGAGTCACAACATAGCCAAGAAAAGAGACTCGATCCGTGCAAAAGGTGCACTTCTCAAGGTTACCAAACAAACATGCATCTCTCAAAGCATTACAAACAGTACGTAAGTGATTCAAATGTTCATCCATGGACTTGCTATAAATCAAGATATCATCAAAGTAAACGACCACAATTTTGCCAATGAAAGGACGTAAAACCTCGTTCATTAATCGCATGAAAGTGCTAGGTGCATTAGTTAAACCAAAAGGCATGACTAACCACTCATACAAGCCGAACTTAGTTTTAAAAGCAGTTTTCCATTCATCGCCAAGTTTCATTCTTATTTGGTGGTATCCACTACGCAAGTCAATCTTTGTAAAAATTATAGCACCACACAACTCATCAAGCATGTCGTCTAGCCTGGGAATAGGATGACGATACCTTATAGTAATGTTGTTAATGGCTCTACAATCTATAGGTATGAAGGCCTGGCCGGCTAAGAGGTCTTCAAACCATGAATCTCGGGGTTGAGATTCCTCTTAAGGGGGGTAGGGTTTGTAACAGCCCAGAAATTCATGAAGGCAAAAATATGGGAATTTTCAAACTTTTGGTGAAACAACTATTGATGCGCTTTTGACTGCCTTTCCAAGTCTTATTTGGACTGCATCATATTTTCTCGGCGGCTTAAATGGTGACAACATTGGAGAGCCCCTAGTTAGGAAGTCCCAGTGTCATGTAAACCACTTTAAGACCTTTATCCCACCCAT
Source organism: Ampelocalamus luodianensis (assembly GCA_036346255.1). NCBI lineage: Eukaryota > Viridiplantae > Streptophyta > Magnoliopsida > Poales > Poaceae > Ampelocalamus > Ampelocalamus luodianensis. The sequence goes on from CM070624.1 coordinate 42,880,070, forward strand.
TCTCTTGATGGCTATTCCCCCGCTAGCGGTGGTCAAGCCTTGCGGACCTGCACTTTGTAGAACTAGGGCGGTGCGTCACCTTCCCCTCACTCGAGGCACAACCAAGCTATCATTCGGCCATTAAATGCAGTCACCCCAGCCATCCCATTGTTGGCACTGTGCCACCCACCCTGTGAACATTACCACCATGCCACCTTGTCGGGCTGTACCAAATTGCCTATATATAGCAGCCCCAGGCCCCCTCATCACCTCTTCCGCCATTCCAGTGCCAAGTCCCACTTTACTTCCTTTCGTAAACGAGCTTGAGCTCTAGGCACTCGAACGCTCATTTTGTTCAAGTGCCGGCACATCTCTGCCTTGGCCGTTGACGCCATAGGAACCGCCCTGAAGACTCGAGACTGCTCTTCGTCCCCAGCCCTCAGACCACTGCAATAGCGAGGAGCTCCATTGCGGTTGTTGACCACAGTCGCCAAACCAGCTTCGACAAGCTCATCACCACAGCTGCATACCGGTATGTTCATAGTGGCCCAGATGCTCCTCCTAGTTCGAACTACCATGTTCTTTCTTTAGTAGTTCCTTGGTCCTTTCTACCACTACTCACTTTCACGAACTCCCTTGGTCATAACACTTTCATGACCTCCCTTGGTCATAACACTCCCAAGACCTTCTCTTTTGCAAAGACCGCCCTCTTTGGCCACGACCTCCTCTTATGCAAAGACCACCCTCTTTGGCTACGACCTCCTCTTTTGCAAAGACCACTCTAGTTGGCCACGACCTCCTCTTTTCCAAAGATCACCCTTGTTGGCCACGATCTCCTCTTTTGCAAAGACCACCCTCGTTGGCCACGACCTCCTTTTTCAAAAACCAACCTCGTTGGCCACAACCTCCTCTTTTGCAAAGAGCACCCTCTCCGACCATGACCTCCTCTTTTGCAAAGACCACCCTCTTAAGCCACGACCACCCCTGGCCCTACGATACTGTAGTTGCTGCTACCACAGTAGCTCCTACGACCACCACTAATCCTGTGATCACCATAACTTCTTCAACCACTGAGTCTTGACCACTCAGTCCTCAACTACACTAGTCTAATACGTCTGATTTACAACCTTGCATCATTTAGAGTTCATTGAATGTTTGAAACCGATTTGCATTTATATGTGCTTATTTGCCTTTTTGGTTGTCTTTTGCGTATATAGAAGCCAAGTCGACCGAAGAACCATCAATCGATCCAGAACCAGATCAGCAGAGCTTCAACCAAGGCGAGTTAACACTTTGATCATATTTGAGCCTACCTTTTGCAAAGTATATTGCTTTAAATTATGAAATTGCATTGCTATATTTTATACAGCTATATTGGTGTAGCTCATAGTTAATACCTTAAGCATAATTGTGTATAAACTTCAACTCTTGAACTTGGACACTATCCTTTGTTCCCCTAGAACTTAATGGACTACATACTAATTAAATAAGTATGTACCTAAATATCATACTTAGCCTTACTTAGGTACATTGTCATGCGGGTTGCCCAACAAAAATAATTCAAAAGATGAAAACCAGATTTGGGCAGTCGAGGCTAGGAGCCTGACTGGTATGTTGGATTAAAGGTTATTTTCAAAACAAATGAGAAACCTGGAAAACCGATTTCAACTTGGGCGGATGGAAAGAGTGGCTGGTGCTGGAGGCACGAGTGGATGTTGGTAAGTGGATGTACCGTCCAAGTCATTTAAGGATCGAATCTGGTGATGACCTCTCATGTAAAAAACAGTGCAACCATAAGTCTATAATGGGTACGACCTGACGAACTAATTTGCTTGCCTCGACGTGGCTTCGCCATCGGGGGAATGTGGCATGGGTAAAGGGGAAAGAAGCTACAGTAAAACCACACGGCGCAAGAGGGAGCCTCCTGGAAGTGCATGGCATCGGGCAGTGGAAATCTTAGCGGGTAGGGTTGCGTCGAGGTTGAGCATTGTAAAGGCCTTGTGGTAATCTCCCCTTGATTCACATGTCTAAGGAAGCGTGTGTATATATCAAGGCGATTATCTCTTGTAGGTAATTGTAGAAACTCTGCAGAGTAAGAAAACTATCTGGATAGCCGTGCTCACGGTCAAGAGCGGTGCTGAGAACTTACTTGATATAGCTTTCATCGTTTATAAAACCATTTGTGGGTGGAATGGAAAGGCTAGGGTGGGACCCTAGGTATTTGAGAAAGCCTAGTCCAGGACCAGTGGTAAATACAGGATAGCCTGAGCATTGTGTGGATGGAGCCACCCAATGCTATAGGAGGTTGGACCTCCGCTAGTACTTAATAAATGAAAACCCCCTTTTTGAAATCAAATTGTTAAAATGCTAAGTCTCAGATTTTCTACTACTTGGTCTATTTCAAATTCAGCTTTGTGCAAACAAAAGAACCCTGAGCTTCAATTGATCAGCCTGCATCTATAAGAAAATGCATTGTGTGTTGGCTCGCGAGTACGGTTGTGTATTCAGGCTCTCGCTAATATAATCTTTCAGATCCACGTGATCAAGACCCCTATGACTACTTCGTGGCTGTTGGACCAGACGGTGATGAAGATGGTGAAGCTTAGGCCGAGACCTCCAGTCGCTTGCCTATGGGCAGAGTGAATGGAACCACCATGACTTGTTCTACTTCCGCTCTTATCTGGACACTATACTCTTGACTTTTGTAGACTCGCTGCCTTCGCAGCTCTTTTGTAAAACAGTTGGCCGCACAACCTGTTATGTAATATAGTAAGGGCTTGCACTAATTCATATTGAGCACTGTGCGTATCAAATGCTAATTGTTGTCGTATTACCCGTTACCAGATGTGGTTTTAGAAACTACTCTGGGACCTCCTCTGGATCATCTCCAAGACCTTCTCAGAAACCTCTCTAAGACCTCCTCGGAAACTACTTTATGCCCTCCTCTTGATCATCTCCAGGACCTCCTCAGAAACCTCTCTAGGACCTCCTCGGAAACTACTCTAGGACCTCCTCTGGGACATCTCTAGGACCTCCACAGAAACCCTTCAGGACCTCCTCAGAAGCACCCACCTGGATCCATCCGGACCACTCAGGACCTCCCCAGGATTCATTAGGATCATCGAGGATCTCCTCTGGATCTCCCTCAAGACCACCCTCCAAGACATCTCTCCAAGACCTCCCTCAGAACCTCTCTTAGGACCTCCCTTGGAACCTGTCGGGACCCCGGGTAATGCAACCCCGGAACCCTCTGTGCATTCTGAACTAGTCCTGGATCAGTAGCTAGCTCGTACAGTTTCAACATAGATGTAATCATATCCATACAACAGAATAACGATGAAGCAAACACATTAATACTACTTAGTAGCAAAAGGATCTTATGGTCAAGTCTTACAGAGTTGCCATGCAGGGCTAAACTTGCAGCGGAACTAAAATATCTCGTGGTGGCCACCCGACATGCCCACAGGCAATCGAGTGGAGGACGCGACCTAATTCACATAGTCTTCAAAGTACTCCTCTTCAGAGAGCGCGGTGCATCCAGGTTCTTCTATGGGGATTGATTAACCAGAGGGCATAAAACCGTGAGTACTTTGAATGTACTCAGCAAGCTGTAGGGAAATATATGCAATTATTATTCATACAAGGCTTGACAAGGATAGCTTTATGGTTATTTTGCAGAAAGCAGTATTGACAGTAAATACGGTAAGTAGATTGTAAAAGTACAATTTAAAAGATTAATACATAAGTAAACAAGTTTCTTGGAAAACAATAATTGAACTTCCCAACCATTTCACCCAAACCATCATTCCGACCATTTTTGATGAAAATCTACCCCTCGTGTGAAATCACCAAGCATTATCCGTAACCGAGGACACGGCTATTCGAATAGTTTTACACTCTGCAGAGGTTGTACAGCTTGACCCACAAGAGATAATCAACTTATACTGTCCGTTTAACACACTTCCAAGTGATTATCACAAGGCTTTTACAAAGCTCTGTTATGACCCAGTTCTGCTCGCTAAGGATTTGCCATTCTGGACCCCCTCTTGCGCCATAATCAACCAAAACAGAACCAAATCAAACATTGCTAATTAGTTAGCCAGGTCTACCCATATAAATAGACTTGTGGTTGCACGGTATGGTCTAGATCAATGGCACACAAAGTTAAGTCCTTATTGGCTACTCAGGTGAGGCAACCACATCCCAAAATCATCCCCTTTACTCCACGATCGCTCGCCCAAGTATGAAATCATTTTCGGTTCAACCCGGCCAAATGGCAAACACTTGTCATGGCACAATAAATTTTAATAGCTATGGTCGTGCCATAATTCCATAATTCATTAAGTCACATTCAATCATTGTTTGAGTATGTGATCATGAATCCCAGCGTACAACTATAGCATGGCTAAACATAATACGATACCCATGTTGGTAGTTTATCAAGGTCCAACTAAAACAACCCATCCTATGGTGTCTAAGGATTTATGTCACTCAAGGATACATGCCATTTGCAATTTATCAAGAAGGCATAATGGCAATTAGGTAATTAACTATTTCTGAAACCATTTTTATACAACTAGCCATGCATGTTTATATCAAACAATATACTTTTGTAAAATGGGTTCAATATGATCAAAGGTCTACGACTTGCCTTCGTCGAAGAGTTGAGGTGCTTCGGTTGTCAGGTCCGAGAAATCTTCCGAAACGCCGGAATCTGCACGTTCGAACAAAGCAATAAATAAAACAACTCCAAATAAACGCCAAATTAGTACTAACAGTACGAGAAGGAATTTAGATGAATTTAGATATTGGATTCACTCGAATCAGAGTTCGAACGAAGAAGATACGGCCTCCGGAAGTTTGAAAATCAAGAAAAAGGGATTCTCCTGATTTTGGAATTATTTTTACAAAGGAAAAGACAAATATGACGTCAACTGACGTCATCAGAGGGATTTTCAGCCGAAACAATTAAAAGAAAAAATTGACACGTGGGACCCACTATCAATGAGATGGTGTATGTGGACTGGGTTTCACTGGATTTCGTAGTGGTGTAGAGGTCGAGTGCCACGCGGCCGCCGACGGGCGACCACGTGGGAGAGAGAGGTGGCGCTGAGGTGGCAGCGAGGTGGCGGCCATGTCACACCGACAAGGGAGCGGTGCACGGGTCCCCAAGGTCGTCAGTGTTGCGCGCCACGACGATGAGTGAGGGTGGTACCAAAATAACAAGGGATGCAAGGGGGTTCTGGTGCGCACGGTCTTAACGGCGGGACTCGACTGAGCGACCGACGGCGAGGACGAAAAGTGGAGGCGGCAGCGGTTGAAGGCGGTGGTGGTGCTCCGGAGGGCTTCAGAGAGCGGGGAGGTGAGAACAAGGTGGCCCATGTTCCTGCGATGCCAGAGGTGGTGTCGGAGGTGGCGAAGGAGCCTTGGTGGCGCCGCAAATGGCGGCGGCGACCTTCGGTGGCCGGCGATGAGGAGATCAAATCGAGGGCGAAGGAGAGCGAGAGGGAGAGGGGGAGTAGAGGGGAACGGGGGAGGTGGCTACAGGGCGTCCGGTGCTCGCCTTAAATAGGCGCGGGGAGGGCTGTGAGAAGAGGACGACGTCGGCGGTTTTTGCAGAGCTCCGAACCGCCACGACGTGGGGTTGTACGGGAGGTATAGGGAGTGGGGAAGGGAGAACGTGGCGGCAGCGGGCGCGACGAAGCCGGGAGGTGACGGGGAAACGACGCAGAGGTGACGGCGGTAGGTGGACATGGCGCAAAACACGGCGCAAATCTGTGCACGCACGCACGGTCGCGCGAGGAAGAAGACAAGGGAGGGAAAAGAAAAGGCTGACAGGTGGGCCCCGCATGGCAGCGAGAGCAAGGGAGAGAGGCGGAGGGAGTGGGCTGCGCGCGAGGAGGTTGGGTCGTTCGATTTTGATCGAACGGCTCACAATGATATGAACGTCAGACCGCCCGAGGTGCTGACGTGATCGGGGCCATCCAAATGCGATCAAACGGTCCAAAACGACGGTGATGTTCGAACCGTCCGAACCACTATCTAGATCGGGCCATCCATCCTAGATCAGACAGTGCCCGATGAAGGAAGGCGCAGACGCGGGCTGGCGAAGGCGACTGGGCTGAGAGGCTAGGCCTTGGGCACCGGAGCAAAGCGGGCCAAGAGAGGGATTCGGCCCAAAAGGCAGAGAGGAAAATAAAAGCCTTTTTTATTTTAGAAAATACCAGAAAGCTAAAAGACTTTTTAGAAAATAGCTAATAAAATCTAAAATTCTAGAAAAATTCACAGAAGCCCCTTGAATTATTTTGAACTTAATAAAAATACTTTTAACTATACTTTAACTTTTAATTTTGCAAACCAAATATATTTTAATATCGGGACAAAGGAGAAACCATTTTCTAAAATCCAGAAAAAAACAAGAAAAGGACTTAAAATCTAAATAAAATCCAGAAAACTCAAATAAACCAAGCCTGATTAATTCAAATTAAATGGCTTTTGATTTCTAAATTTCAAGTTAAACTTTTGCAACTAAACAAAATCAAATGGTTGTTTTTAAATTTTAAAAATTTTCAAAAACTCTGCAAATTATGGATGTTATAGAACCACTCTAAGACCTCCTCGAAACCTCTTTAAGACACTTAGGATCTCTCCAAGACCTTCAGGACTTCTTCAAAACCTCCTCAGATTTCCTCTTGACCACGTGGGGTTGTAACTTTGGACCTGATCGTGGGTCTGTGCTGAGTTTCTATAATTAGGTGCATGATCCGAGTTTGTATGTATGTATGCTATCTACTGATTCAGGAAATGACATAGCTTGACATAGAGGATTCCAAATCACAAATTTGGGGTCCAACACCCTGCCGCTAGTTCAACTAGCAATATCTTCCTGAACTGGCGACAGGGAGTTATTTTTGTAATTGTTTGGAGCGACTATTTATTTTTGTAAATATCTTTTAAAAAATATTGTTTTAAAAAAAATCCATCTTATTACTGAGCAGATACAGCCCAAAATCTTAGTACAAGCATTGATCTCCAAAGAAAGACATCTTAATGTAAATCTTATTGCTAAACGGTAAAGTATGCTGATATACTCCCAAGAGAGGACAGAGTTCTATCATAATGCACGTCATTACAAGGAAATAAAAATAACTGCATAACAAGGGTTTATAGCATTTTGAATGCGCAAGCCTTTTTGGGTATCAGAGTCAATACTTCATGACGCTGTAGCAGCCACCTCCCCAATCTTGTTCAGGTCAAATATTTCAATCCAGTAGCCATCAGGATCTTTGATGAATGCGATGCCTTTCATTTTCCCTGCAACCAAATACCGTCTATTATATGTAGTGTGGAGGAAAATGATCATCTGAGATAAAGCAACACTCCACTAACAGTTCATGATTAGCTAAAGAACAATAGGCAGCGAATAATACTATTAAGCGTAAATTAGAGCATCTCGACCACCTTCATTCTTCAAGATTTTAAGAGCAAAGTTTTTAATGTAGTCATCAGCAAATGATTTTTATGCATCCATTCTGCTTTTGCATGCATATATTGAACTGCAAAGTGCAAATAATACGAGAGAAAAATTAAACTAAGCTCGCAGAATTTCAATGTATATCTCTAGATATATCAACTTGCCAAATGCATCTAATAGCACATATTCATTCCACTCCTAACAAGAAATTAACATGAGGATGGTACAAATGGTCGGCTGAATAGACACATAGGTAATCACGTGGAGTAGATGATAGATCTTAAAAGGATCTGTCCAATTGTTTTGTACTATAGCATAGACATTTGAAGATACAATTTTTTGTACCTGCAGTACCACAAATAAAGTACAGAAGCTCATCTACCTGTTTCCAGCAATGGATTAACAATGCAAATACCACGTGCATTATCCCAGGCCAGCATAAGAAGCTAACAGGTTAACAAAAGCTGCATATGGCAATTCACAAAATACAAGAGATAGTAGGAAACATGTAACGTTGAATTGGCTACCTTTGAAATTGGAAGGGGGAAAAAGCTCTACAGCTCCACAGAAATTCGTAATCAATCAATAGCTCAGGATTACACTAGAGGACAGCGATGCGTAAGGGTGGGCAGGGAAGAAAAATGTTACATCGCCTATTCCAGAAAATATAAAGTTCGAATATTGCCAGAGTAAAGCTAGAATTCAAATAATAGCACAGTCTACATCATTCCTATGCTTAGTTTATCATTACCATACCAAATTTACAATCTTATGAAAATAAGGCTTTTAACTATGCGTTTTTCTTGTTTGGGTTAGGAAAAAGAAAAACATTTTTGCTCATGTTTTGAGATGCTCTTTGGTTAGCATGGACCATGATTTGATTTGAATTAGCACTTCAGTATCAAGGCTGTACATGCAACAACACATAATACTGATGACAAGTAAAAAGATTTAAGTGAATTAATTTACCATCATCTGGTTTTTTCACAAACTCTACCCCTAGACGTTCAAAGCGATCACACGCCTTATAGACATCGTCCACAGTTACCCCTATATGGCCTGAAAGAACAAAGAAAATACAAATGTTACAGCAGCTAAGATTCACAGTTATTATGAGAAAAACAAAATCGTGTTATATAATGTTAGAAAAAGCAGCACTCATATCAATTACGTATGAATTCTCATTGCACATACCGAAACCACGAGGGTCTGAGTTCCCATTATGGTACCCTTTGAATTCAGGATCATTTTCTGTGCCCCAGTTGCTACAGTTCACCAAGAGTTTATTAATATGTTAGTGGCCACTTGTGCTTATGAGGAAAAATGAAGGATATCCTCACTCAAATAAGAAGAAGATTAAAGAATACCAAAACATACTGGGTGAGCTCGATGGTAGCCTTTTGCCCAAAAGTCCATACAGTCCGCTTGACAGGATCAGCAGGGGCTGAGGCCAAATCCTATAAGCAGGGTCAATGTACAGAATTCGATGTGTTAGCTGATTTGTGTAAACTCTTATGTTCAAGTGATCTATTGTACTACCAATCAATAGAAATTCTTACCTCGTAACCAAGAAAATACAAACTGAATTTCATCTCGGGAAAATCCAACCTTTTCAATAACCTGGCAGTTTTTTTAGGAAAAAAAGAAATAGTATACATCATCATAAGAACCAGTCATATATATATAGGAAAAATACTTTCTACTCCCGGGAGTAGTTACTCCCACCTTTGATATACTACCTAAAAGAACTTGACATACTCCATTATCACTTTGAGTATACTCATATACTAATTATAAGATATTTCAATGTGAACCATGCGAAAAATTTGCAAGAGAGTTCAAGTTTTTAGCATATTTTGTAAATACCTTCATATTCGCACATAAAAAGAAGTATGTCTAAAAATTATACATACCACCTTTGAAAATGTGTAAATACCACCTATATGGTCTTATATACTCGTATACTACACATACATACTCTCGGTTGCGCAAGATACTCACTACGTTGTGAGATATGTGAGATACGGAATAGGGAGTAACTACTCCCGGGAGTAGGAAAAAGGCTTCCTATATATATATATATATATATATATATATATATATAGTTTTGATGCAAACCTCCAGTACTACTTAAATATTTTTTTGGTTCACAATAGATCACAACTCACCACAACAATGACCTAAGTATTGTTCTAGTAGCAGCTTGGATGGGAATCAACTCGAATTTGGATCCACTAAAATGGCAGTCTGAATGTATTGTCCTCTAATTTGTTCAGTATAAGTACTGGTACTAATCTATATTAATTGCTTGAGTGAGTACTTAGCAGAAAAATGAACTGCTGGCAGTTGTTTTTAAAGTGTGCATGTCATTATGCGGCATTGCTGTAGGTTTCCATTCGAACTCTTGTTTCTAAATGCACCTTTTGGATTCATTTTCCACTATCTAAAGCATAAACTTGAAATGTAGAGACCTTTCAGGTTGTAACAGTATTACCTAGAACAATAGATCATATTAGTAGGGAAAACGACAAAAACTAGAAACCAACACTGATCCAGTTTGACCTCTACAGAGCACAGAGGTTTAGATGCAGCACCAAGTGTTAATTTAGTATAATAAAGTTCCCCACAATAGCAATCAATCAATCACAACGGCACAATTTCTGAAGTGTTATATATTTCTCACCATAACGTCAAAGTGCCAGATATAGATAATTATCTTGACTGCGATTTTGGTTAGGTGAGTACAAGCCTTAAATATGGAGGTTAATTTTCTGTCTTGCTTGGTTGGATCTCAAAGTTGCATCCTTCTACTGAACTGAATTCTATGCAAAGATTGTAAAAAAAAATATATTAGAAGAGAAACTACAAAAGAAACTAGTAACGACCAAAAAACATCTATTAACTATATAAGGTTGAACAAAATGATAAATGATATGATTTTTTTTAGAAAAAAACTCAGCATCATCCTGAAACCAAACTAGGGTAATAACATCAAGCAAGGTATTTTTGGAAAGTTTCATGGCCCCAAAAGAGATGCATGCAGCAGCCTACTGCCCCTGCACAAAGAAGGCAGACAGGTATAGGGCAGGGAAATTGTCTAGCATCATCAGCACAACAGGCAACTAGGCCTGTTGCTTGAAAGAATGTTGAGAGGAGGTTCTCAGGGCCTGTTATAGTATTATAGAACAGGTAATTTGGGTCTTGGGAGGCTTGTACAGTGGGAGTGTGCTTTGTTCATTGTTGTTTATGAACATTCAAACGAACGATGGCATGCAACTTCACTGGAAGCTCTGGTATTGTCCAGCTACAATATGAGATAGTACTTTTAGACTCAAACAGAACACCTATATGCAAAGTTTTAATCATCATACCAACAATATGTATTTCACACTCCTATCACTGCTCACGAAAGCAACAATGAATTAGCAACACCTGTTGCAGATGAGATTGCTAACAAACATCACCGATGAAATGTATTTTTGTAGCTGACTACTAGAACTACCAGCTTCATCTATCTGCGACTCCAGCCACTGCATTTCCTATTCTTTGTTATGAATATTGTGTGTATTGAAGAGGCCCAATAGACAATATATATAGGAGTACAAGAGGTGTATGCCATATACAGATAAGGCAATACACAAGAGTCCCTATTCTAACTCCTATTCTAACACCCCGCCCCCCCTCAAATGCAAGACGCATGCAATAGCGTTGCATTTGGAAAGGGTTGATACTAAAAATATGAAAAATCCAAAGTCCGAGTCTTGATAATGTCGTCGTAGCATGCAGCTCTTGGAAAATATGTCGAGTATCAAAAGATCTCCTCCCATCCGAGGTCGTAACAGTCCATAAAGCACAAGGTGAAGAGACTGAAAAAAAAATCGACCGCGGCAACACGACGAAGAAGATGAGGACACCGACAAAAATAGAAAGAACTGTCAAATCAAGCCGAATAGGAATAGGTGGACGCATGACAGCGCAGATCGAAGCCCAAGACGGCGACGACGCAAAAGAAGCGCGGTGGCCTTAAAAGCTCGGGACGACTGCTAAGAAAGCGGCGGCATCAAAAATGACTTCTACGATCTGCACGCGGCTCAGAAAGAAGAGCGGGAGCGGCGGCTACTGCCATGCATAAGGCAATTCCTATGTGTCTATGACTGACAATAAATTTGTGGACTCGCATGGCTTAGACGAACTCAAAAATAGAGTGGTACGGATTTGGATGGACATAGCGGAAGAAAACAAAATCTAAAGGATAACTAGAGAAGCCAAAGTAGAAATCGAAGCCGGAGCCAGTCGGTGAAGTCGGAACGACTTCGTGTGAGCGACTTCATGCCTCAATCCAGATACCAGATTGCTCCCCTCGACTTCATGCCTCTATCCAGATTGCTCCCCTCTGCTCTGTGGTTCTTCCCCACAAGCTCCTCCTTTACTCTTCCCCAAGCCGAGATCTTCCTCTCTCCACCGAAAGATCAGCAAAAGAGGGAGGCGGTGGAGGTCGTCGGGACTCGATGGCGAGCTTCGGGCGACGGATCCGCTTGATCCGAGGCGGCGACTGCACCAGGCACACACGGAGGTGAGCACGAGCAGGGGAAAACACCAATCCGAAGGCGGCGGCTCGAACCGGGCACACACATCCACTTGGTCCAAGCGGAGCGAGAGCTGGAGTAGCACGAGGTTGTCGCGATTTGGAGAAGCACAAGGCGACGGCGGCTCGATCCAGAAGACGATGTCGAGGCGGCGGCTCGAGAGAACTGTCTCCAAGCACCACCGCGTGAGGAGGCCCAAGGACATGAGCAATGCGGCGAAGACGCATGCGTCGACTCCCCATGCGCGGTAGGCTTCGAGGTCGAGGCCGTGGATGAAGACGAGCCACGGGTGGCCCGAGCGGCAGCACGGGAAAGATCCGGCGAGAGAGCACGGGCGCCGATGAGAGGCCGCCCCCGGGAGCGGAGAAGCTTCTCCCGGGGGCAGCGGGCAGCGGAAAACGAGCGGCGGTTAGGCGGCGGTGGCTACAGTAAACCCTAACCCTAACCTTTGCTCTGATACCATGTTATGAATATTGTGTGTATTGAAGAGGCTCAATGGGCAATATATATAGGAGTACAAGAGGTGTATGCCATATACAGATAAGGCAATACACAAGAGTCCCTATTCTAACTCCTATTCTAACATTCTTAACACATCCATGAACTTTTTACTCACTAATATGCAGTTCGCATACTTCAGAATTCACAACTTCACTGCCTTTTAGTTCAAAATAGAATGTCAAGTGGTACATAAACAACAATTTGAAATGCAACTGGCAATATACCAAAATTGAATTTTTTAGTTTTATGTAGTCCAGTAGAGCTTATTTCTTTTTCAGGCCAGAAGTGATCCTTGTGCCTAGTACAAATTAATGATATTTCCATGCAATTGCATCCACCAATACTTTTGTCACACATACAATGAGAAAACCTTTAGAACATGACTTGATATGTGTCATGTGGGGCCTACACTATGGCCGCAGGACGTCAGCTACCAGATTGTCGGCTGCTTAGTTAGGCGATAGGATATTCAAGTTTGTTTGCTTTACCGATTGAGTTAGCTTGATAAGAGTTGTTAGGCAAGAGATAGAGTTGTTAGTCTAAAGGGATAAGGTGGTTGGGCACAGAATCTATTCTGCGCTAGGTTGGTTGTGCTCAGGATTGATTCTTGCCGGCCGGCCGAATGTCTTACTTATTGAGGATTTATTACCATTAATAGAGTAAGCAAGAATTATCAATCTATCTCCCTCCCTCTATTTCTCTATTTCCCATCTACTGCTTCTCCTCTACCTTGTGCATCCCCTGCCCTGCGCCTTCCCTTCTGCCACCACGGCACCAGGCTGAGGCCGAGGCCAAAGCCTCCTGTCCTCCACGATTACGCCCTACGCTCCAGCACAGGCCATGACAACTTGTTATCAGAGCCAACGGTCTCGGGCATCGAGATGGATACCAAGGTAGATGAGCAACTTGCTGCCATCATGGAGCAACTTGCTCAGCTGACGGCGACATCCACGAACACGGACCGCGCCGTTGTTTCCTTCCAGGAACAACTCACTGGGATACGTGATCGCGTGGTGAACCTGGAGAAGAGGCCAAGCGACGGACTGCTGTCCCTGCTGAGCAGCAGCCAAAATTCCGGCCTTGCCGCTGCAGCAAGGGCAGACAAGAATCAGCCCCCACACTACCACAAGCTCGAGTTCCCGAAGTACGATGGCAAAGAAGACCCCTTGGGATGGCTGCAATGCTGCGAGCAGTTCTTCCAAGGGCAGAAGACGGCGGAGTCCGAGAAGGTTTGGCTCGCCTCATACCACCTGACCGACACCGCACAACAGTGCTATTTCCAACTGGAGCGCGACGAGGGCAAGCCAAACTGGCGCAATTTCAAGGAGTTTGACAATTTGAGGTTTGGGCCATCCATCTGGCACAATCCTCTTGGCGAACTCAAGGAGCTACGCCAGACCGAGACCGTGGAGGAGTATCAGCGCAACTTCTTGGCAATTCTCTGTCGTGCGGAACACCTTCAACCCCACCAACAAGTACAGCTCTTCACGCCGGGTTTGGTGGGGCCGATCCGTACAGACGTCGAGCTCCAAAACCCGGCTAGTCTCCAGATGGCAATGGCATTAGCACGGGAGTACGAGCGGTGGGCCCTGGAAGCAAGGGAGGTCCTGCGGGCCAACCAGCAGCCTGCGCACCTCCACCGCGCAAAGACCACACAAGGCGGCCGCCATCGACCTACCACGCCCAACCCACGCTCTTCCTACACCGGCGCGGCGGCCGAACGCCAGCGGACGGCTAGTAAAACACGCCCACGCCCGCCCATGCGCCGGCAACGCTTGACGCCAGATGAGATGACAGCTCGGCGAGAGGCCAGGCTTTGCTTCATAAAGCGAGGAGCGCTTCACGCCGGGCCACAACTGCCGGCGGCTGTTCGTCCTCATCGTGCCAAGCATGGACGACGACGACGACGGAGACGGTGACGACATCGCCATCGACGAACCAGGCATCTCCTTGCATGCCTTGACCAAAGATCATTTCGGTCATGTCGCGCAGTGCGATCCGGTCAAGCGGCGGGGCGCCACGGCCTTGCTGACACCGGGTCTACACAACCGTCAACGCGAGACAACACAACAGACGCAAGCATCGACCTACAGCCGCGTCGCGGGCTCCAGGTAATGGTTGCCAATGGGGAACGTGTCCAGAGCTCTGGGCTCGGCCGCGATTTGCATCTGCATGTCCGAGATGAGGAATTCGCGATCGACTGCTACACGATTCCTCTAGAGGAGTTCGATCTGGTGCTCGGCATCCAGTGGCTCGAGACACTAGGACCACTCCTCTGGGACTTCGCCAACAAGACGATCTCGTTTCGCCGTGGCGACCGCAAGGTGACATGGGAAGGCCTGGGGGTGTGCACACTCACGCCTCAAGCGCTACCATGCTCCATCAACCTGATGGACAAGCTGCCAGGCGAGTTTGTGTCGGTCTTCGCCACACCCACGGGACTTCCACCCGAGCGTTCCCACAGTCACCGCATCCACTTAGCTGCTGGGAACGCCACCAGTGGCAGTTCGCCCATACCGCTACCCACAACTGCTCAAGGACGAGCTTGAGTGGCAGTGCGGCGAGATGGAACGGCAAGGTCTCATACGGCCAAGCCATTCGCCATTCTCATCGCCCGTACTACTGGTCAAGAAATGGGACGGCACATGGCGATGCTGCATCGACGAACGCGCCCTCAATGACAAGACAGTCAAGGACAAATTCCCCATCCCAGTGGTGGACGAACCCCTTGATGAGCTCCGCGGCGCCAAGATCTTCACCAAGCTAGACCTCTGTTCCAGGTACCATCAGGTACTCATGCATCCGCCGGACATCGAGAAGACAGCCTTCTGGACACACAAGGGGCTTTTTGAGTTCTTGGTCATGCCTTTTGGTCTGACCAATGCGCCCGCCACATCCAAGCTCTCATGAATGATGTGTTGCGCCCTCTTACGCCGTTTTGTCCTTGTCTTTTTTTATAACATCTTGATCTACAGTAACTCGTGGTCTGATCATCTGCGACATGTTCGAGCAGTACTACAGTTCCTCCACCAGCACAAGCTATTCCTCAAGAGATCGAAATGTCTCTTTGAGGAATCATCCATCGGCTACCTCGGCCACGTCATCTCAGAGCAAGGCGTCGCAATGGACACCCAGAAGGTACAGGCGGTCGCTGCCTGGCCCGTACCCCGCCCTATGCACGCCCTCCGAGGGTTCTTGGGACTCACAGGTTACTACCACAAGTTCATCCGCGGGTTCAGCACCATCGCCGAGCCACTTACGAAGCTGCTCAAGAAGGAGGCGTTCCACTGGACCGAGGCGGCCGCCGCAGCCTTCTCCAAGCTCCAGGCCGCGCTCTCCTCAACACCCGTCCTTCAGCTCCCCGACTTCGACAAGGAGTTCATCATCGAGTGCGACGCCTCAGGGTCTGGCTTCGGCGAGGTGCTCCATCAGGGCGGCGGTCCAATGGATTTCTCTAGCCGTGCCATCACACCTCGCCACACCAAGCTGGTTGCTTACGAGCGGGAGCTGATCGGCTTGGTCCAGGCAGTACGGCATTGGCGATCGTATGTCTAGGGTCGGCTGTTCGTCGTTCGCACCAACCACTACAGCCTCAAGTTCCTGCTGGACTAGCAGCTGTCGACAATTCCGCAACACCATTGGGTGAGCAAGCTCCTCGGCTTCGACTTTCGGGTGGAGTACAAGCTGGGCAAGCAGAACGTGGTGGCAGATGCCCTCTCCCGCCGTGACACCGACACGGCAACGATCATGGCCCTGTCAGCTCCGAGCTTCGCCCTTTTTGACGACCTACGGCAGGAGGCCAAAAGGGCGACCGACCTGGCCACCATCAAGGCCCAGGCGTTGGGCGGCCAGCTGGACGCTACGTGGAGCGTGCAAGATGGGTTGGTGCTGTATGACCGCAAGGCCTACATCCACCCGTCCTCGCCGCTCCTGTCAGCCATTGTGGAGGCCGCACACACAGCCGGCCATGAGGTCCAAATGACCCTCATGCGGCTTAAGGCAGACTTCCACATACCTCGCATGAAGCAAGTGGTGCAGGACTTCATCCGCAGTTGCCAAGTATGTCAGCAGTACAAGGTGGAGCAGCTCCAACCGGCGGGTCTCCTACAACCATTAGAGGTTCCCTCTCGTGTATGGGAGGATATCTCAATGGACTTCATCGAAGGGTTGCCAAGCGTCAACGGGAAGTCAGTCATCCTCACCATCGTCAACCGCTTCTCCAAGTACGCACACTTTGTGTCATTAGCACACCCGTACACAGCCAGCTCGATGGCCCAGGTGTTCTTTGACGAGGTAGTGCGGCTCCACGGGTTCCCATGCTCCATCGTCAGCGACCGCGACCCCGTCTTCACCAGCCACTTTTGGAAGGAGCTCTTCCACTTCGCCGGCATCAGGCTCAACTTGAGCTCAGCATTCCACCCGCAGTCCAATGGGCAAATGAAGGCCGTCAACAAAATCATTGCCATGTACCTCCGCTGCCTCACCAAAGAATCGCCCTCGCCAATGGCTCAGCGCTATCATGGGCCGAGCATCACACAACACCTCCTTTCAGTCGTCCTTGAAGGAGACGCCTTTCGAAGTTGTCTATGGCCGCGACCCACCTTCCTTACGGCAGTATGACAGTACTGCCCGGGTCACCGCTGTCGACCAACTACTCGGCGACCGGGACTTGCTGCTACATGATGTATGGGGGCATCTCCTGCAGGCACAGCAATAATACAAGCGGTAATATGATCTTCATCACCGGCCACTGATTTTTGAGGTGGGGCAATGGGTGTGGCTACAACTCCAACACCGCCAAGCTTCCTCCATCGCTCTCAAGGCTCATCGGAAGCTTGCTCCACGCTTCTACGAGCCCTACAAGATTCTGGCCAGAATCGGGGACATCGCGTACCGGCTGGAGCTGCCAACCCGCGCACGGATTCATGACGTTTTTCACGTCGGGCTCCTCAAGCCCTATTTCGACGACACGCCTAGTACCCCCCACAACTGTCGGACATGCAGCATGGGCATGTTTGTCCTTCTCCCCGGGTTGTTGTTCACGCCAGGCTAGCTCGCGGTGTCAAGGAACTCCTCGTCTAGTGGCAAGGGCGGCTAGACTCCGAAACTTCATGGGTCCCTAGCGACGACTTCAAGCGGCAGTACCCGGCGTTTCAACTCGAGGACGAGCTGCTTGTCGACAGGGGGAGAGATGTCATGTGGGGCCTACACTACGGTCGCAGGACGTCAGCTACCAGATTGCTGGCTACTTAGTTAGGCGATAGGGTATTCAAGTTTGTTTGCTTTACCGATTGAGTTAGCTAGATAAGAGTTGTTAGGCAAGAGATAAGAGTTGTTATGTCTAAAGGGATAAGGTGGTTGGGCACAGAATCTATTCTGCGCCAGGTTGGTTGTGCGCAGGATTGATTCGGGCCGGCCGGCCGAATGTCTTACTTATTGAGGATTGATTACCATTAATAGAGTAAGCAAGAATTATCAATCTATCTGCCCCCCCCCCCCTCTATTTCCCTATTTCCCATCTACTGCTTCTCCTCTACCTTGCGCATCCCCTGTGCCTTCCCTTCTGCCACCACGGCACCAGGCCGAGGCCGAAGGCCGAAGACTCCTGTCCTCCACGATTACGCCCTACGCTTCGGCACAGACCGTGACAATATGCAATGATTCTACCTTAACTTTTTTCCAAACATCCAAGATTTAAAGAACATTTATAGATACCACAAATAACATAGATGAGTGGCTTATGTTTTCCTCCGCATGCATGAATACATTATCTAAAGGAAGATACAGTAAGAAAACTCACGACATGCCCATCACACGCGAGTAGAAGTCGAGGCTCACTTTTGGGTCTTTCACGCGGAACATCTGCAAGACAAAACAACAGAAAATTTCATGATCTTTACAGCAATCAGCGCAACCAGAACTCCTTCTAGTTACAAGCTGGTCCACCAATGACCAACAGCAAAACCAAAGAAATTTCATGCGTTTAGCATAAGATAACTAATAAAATTCTTCATTCTATTGCAAATCATTCCAATTTCCGAGCACCCACACTGCAATACAAGCCCACTAAGTGTTACATGATAACATGAATTGTCCATGCTACACCCGAACACATAATTTCCTGTATTCCACATAACAACTCCAGAACCACAAGTCTTGAACTGATCTCGCAGCAACATGTGGGGCCAACAGATATAGAGGCTAACTTTGCAGTTGCAAAACCAACAATGCTACACGAATTAGCACAAGAAACTCTAATCGTAACTAAGTTCTGTTCTCCCAATTTTTATAACCTGCCACGCCAAACACCCATGGATCATCCCAAATTCACCGACTGTTCGACGAATTGCTTCCGTTAAATCCAACCACATACAATCTTCTAATCCATAAATCAAACCCACAGAATCGGAAACTTGAACTGAATAACGCTCATATTTGCGAAATCAACAGCTAAATGGATTATGAAACAGACAGAGTGGCTTACCGTTTGCTGCATGAAGTAGCCCTTGGTCGCCGGGTCGATCTCGGCCTGTAAGCCCGGGTTGTTGGCCGGCGCCTCCTTCAGCCCCGACGACGTCGACATGGCGGCGGCGGCGGGAGAGAACCGGCGAACCCGGTCGAATTTCTGCAGAACAAGAAATAACCCCCGACAACAACAAGCATTGGTGAGTGGAAGCGTGAAACCCGCGCAAGAACCCAAGAATCCATGAAAGGAAAAACTTTCAGCGAGATATTTCAATTCATTTTCTCGGAGACCTTCAGTTGAGCGGAGCGGGAGACGCGCGGCGCGGAGGAGAGGCGGCGGAGGGCGCAGGCGGAGGAGGAGAGGAGGGTGGAGCGCAGTGAAGCGGCGGCCATGGCACCTGGTGCGGGGGGATTTATTTATAGGATAAGCATCTACGGAGAGGTTGGTGAGTTGGTGTGCACTGGCTGCTCTGGATCGATCGGTCAGGTTTATTGTGCCCGGTGCGCCAGGTGCGGCGCACGTGTTCGGGGGACACGACAGATGGTTGCGACGCCACGAGCGGTGTGTACTACTAACATTTCATACCATTCTAGTCCTTAAAATACAATTTTAGTCTATAAAATATTTAGAGAGAAATCGCAATACCTCATATATTTAGGGGACCACGCAATCAGGAAGAGAAAATAATTACATGGTTCCATCTGACGCTCTGAGCCCGCCTCAACTCCAAATCAAAATGTAAATTAAACTCTCAACCATGAAGCCTCACACCCAACTCTCCAAGACCAAGATAACTTTGCCGTTGGTGATGCACCGCTGCACGCAGTGGTGTTCGGCTGTATAGTGATGAGGATATACATGGCATATACACGTGTTTGGACAAGAGAGGAGTAGGAGGTCAGTCCTAGAGGAAGAAATAAGAGCAATTAAGTTTCAATCTGCGTGGTACTCGTTGTTCTGTCCCCAAAGTTCATAAAGGTTTGTGCACTAAAGGTGTGTTTGGTTGTGGTGAACTAAGGTGACTGAAATGTGATGGTACATGATGGATTGAATGATCCTGAAAAAGATGGTATAAATATTGTGTTTAGCAGGTGGGATGATACGATACATGAATTTGTTTGGTTAATTGAATGTGATGGTTTAAGATAGTGTTTGGTTTGAGGGATGAAGTTGAATGAGTTGTGTTTGGTTACCTCCTCTGTCTCCCGGTGAAATTACCTCTATCTGGGGCCCACCTGTCATCGAATGGCAGCACACAACAGAGAGAGACTGAGACGGAGAGAAGAGAAGAGAGAAGAGAAGGAACAGGGGAGGTGGCCAGGCACCAGTGGCGAGGCTGGACGCCGGCGAAAGAGGTGGCGGCGGAGGTTGAGGATGGTCAAAACGGGTTGCACAATGGAAGGCGACCACACGGGTGGTAGCATCGTAGCCGGGCGAGAACGAGAGCGGGCGGGCGGTGGAGCCCAGCTGCTGGCGTTGGGGAAGGAGAAGGGGAGACGACGTTTGGGTGGATGAGGGGTGAAGCTAGGGGGAGCATAAGCATGAGGGGGGTATTGGGGACTCACCAGAACCGGTGGTGGTGGGCTGGCGGCGAGGAGGAGTCGTGGCAGCTTGGCGAAGGAAGCCCGAGGCAGCACGGCTGGCGCGTCGTGGCGGTGGCACTAGAGAGGAGGGGAGCTCAGGTGAGTGATGGGGGAAGGCCTAGGGAGGTGAGGGGATACTTCTAGAGAAGGAAATCGGAGGGGAGATTACTGGAGTCAGAGCGGTGACGACGACGGCGGTTTTCGACCGAAGCGGGAGAAGATGACCGCAACGCGAGCTCCCGTGGTGGAATCCCAAAATTGACTTGTGTGGGAGGACATCTGTGGTGTTGTGGAACACAAAGTGACGCGGACCAAACGACGAGGGCTTTACCCGGGCAGCCAGAATGGTGATGGCCGACGCAGATAGCTTGGCATCGTGGACTCGGGCTGGCTCGGGGAGGGAGCAGAGGGCATTAGGGGAAATAGAGGGGAGGAGAGTGGATAGAGGTGGTCGGGAGGGAGCGGAGCGCGCATGGGAGAGGACAGCTGGAGCTCACTGGGGCGGTAGCATGGCCGTGAGTGAGCGCACGCAGCGCTCGTGGGGGAGGCGGTGTTGAACTGCGTGGTTCACTCGTTTTCGTCGAATGAAATGGTTAGAGATCTCTGTTGAATATTTGCTTTCGTCGAACGAGTTGGTCCTAGACGTATTGGTTCCATTCCACCAGCAAAACGGGTGAACATGGTCATATCCCGGACCATCTGGTACAGGGACCATTTTATTCACTCATCCAAACACACCATAATTCCTAGGTTTCCAATGTGCACCAAGTTTATATTTAGAAAGCCTATCAAATCTAGTTTCCAACAGATCAAACATCATGTGATTTGGAGCTTTACGTGGGCCTTAAAGTTAGCTTTCCAACGAGTCAAAGAACACTCAAATCGGGGTTATAGCCTTTTTAAATTGGACTATGCTGACGGTGACGAGTTCAATCTAAATTAGCTTCAAACCTTCCTATATTCAATGTCCTTATTTGAAACGAATTAAATCTGTGAGAAACAAGATAAGAACACCCTTTTAAACCTTTAGAAAGTCTTATGATAGTAGATCACCCATAGGTGCCCCATAAGCCATGGACTCCCCTTTTTTAGCATTCCTCGCGTGACGCTTCGATAGTCCGTGCAACTTCTAATGAATTTGTCGTAACTTTGTGTAAAAAGCTCTAAATCACATGAATATAAACTTTGTACGCATTGAAAACCACAGAATTAGTGCACAAACCTTCATGAACTTTACAGACAAAACAACGAGCACCATGCTGATTGAAACTTGATTACTCTTGTTCTTCCTCTTAGGCCGACCTCCCACTCCTCCTCTTTTTGCCCAAATACGTGTATATGCAATATATATCCTCACCGTATAGCCTCCGTGTGTCACCTCATCCTTGATGGCATCACGACTTTCTGGCTACAATACATAAAAAGAGATGCCATCTTCGTCTTGCAGGTGAGCACCCACAAAATCCTTGCTGACGGTGCGGCACCCTTGACAGATTTGAGCATTAGAAGCTTCGTATCTGTGCAGATGTCAAGCAGTGAAGAAGTAAATAGCAAGGATGATTCCATAATAAGATTAGAGGGGGCGGCACGAATAGAGGATATGGAGCAAGGAATGTTGGTGGTCTTCTACAGTGAAGGTGATGCAGGACGTGATAGGTTTGGAGATAGAGATAAGTGCATCGAATATGAAAGAATTTTGCCCTTCACTAGTCATGCGTCTGTGCGTTGCAACAAAAACTTATACTTATACCAAATTTTTAAGTATGTAATTCATACTAATCGTATCCGAAGCATACTATTTACTCGAATATGCATTCATCGAATTTTCAAGTCGTTTCTTTGAAGAGAAGAGAGGGAGGGAGGGCATCACGAGAGTGGGAGGCAGACGACACGGGTGAGGAGCGTGAGAGTGAGAGTGAGAGGAGAGGAGAGAGAGGAGAGGGAGGATGGGCGGGCGGCACGGGTGGGGAGGAGGGAGGGTGGCACATGCGCAAGGGTTGCTGTTGCGCGAAGTGATCTGGGCTCTTGCTCCTCCAACTCGCCAATTCAACGGACATGGAAGATGATGAAAGAACGGATGACCATCAACTCTAATTTTTAAATAGTAGAGATATGGACTTGTGCGAGCGAGGAAGTAGCAGACCCACATCACGTGAGGAGGAAGCCTTGTACGACAGTTGTAAAGAAAACATCGCTTGTATAGCAGTTCTGTATTTAGAGACTACCAATGACTTCAAATTCATGTATCCACGCTCTTCTCATTTTCTGGAGACTGACGGAATTCTGATAAGAGAACATTTTCTCTCTTTTTTCTTATCCTGCTGATGAAGGTATTGAAGAGGTTCTAGCAATAGGGATTACATGCTCATTTGGATTCAAAATGTTGTGCGGAGCCTCTCAAGTGTAACATACTCCCTCTGTTTTTAAATACATGACGTTTGACCAAGCGTGCAGTCAAATTTATCTAACTTTGACTAATAATATATGGAAAACTATTTAGATTGATCATGAGTGAATAGTATCATTAGATTTGTCATGATAAATATTTTCATAATATAATAATTTTGTAATTTTTTACTAACAAAATCATATGAAAAGTAATGGTCAAAGTTATATAAGTTTGACTGTACGTTTGGTCAAACGTTATGTATTTAAAATCGGAGGGAGTAACATTTTTTCCCGTAAAAAAAATTATTCATTCAGCGTGCTTTGCGGTGCCCTATCAAACAATTAAGTGAACATTTAATCATGAGGAAAGAGAACATTTAATCAACTCCACAAGAGAACCTCACAACACTTCATGATCATTCTTTGCAAGCAAAGTCGTGTCAAGAAATTTCAAAACAATGCGTTCAAAAAGGGCAAAGGGTTGTCTATAGTCTCCAAATAATCTGTTACATCAGAGAGGTACCACCAACATGCACAAAATTCCTATAAAAACATAGGCAAAACTGTTATATTCAATTTCATAAAACTGGGTGACATGTTCCCGTCCACGTCGCCGTCCGGTCGGCCGCTGCGTCGTTCCAAGCGAGGTCAGTCCTGCCTCCCCGACGCCCCGCCCCAGTCAGCCCTATGCAAGGATCCCGAGCAGAAGAAGTAGGTGTAACCTGGGTATTGTTCTGGTTGGAATGTGAATAGTATTTACGCAATGTGAGATTGTTGTGACATGCAGACAAATGTATTTCTGGAATTGCTGATAAGTATGATCATTGTACACAATATTGTGAATTTTTAGAATGGATTGTAATGTAAAAAAGTTCTTCAGAAACATCGTGTAACGTTACTACCTTTTGGAAGAAAATCCTGAAGTTTTGATATTATCTTCAGAATGATGCTCATTGCTGTCATCATCTTGATTATTGTTTTCCATCATCCGTATCCACATCTTCAGCATTTGTAGGCTCTGCCCTAGTCAAGCTTGCCAATCTTCTTGGAATAAAAACATTGTAGTAATACTTACGCCAAATCCATTGTTTTCTTCGAGCTGAGCTGCTTTGAGGCAATCTTCATGAATTTCTCATGTTTATTCTGAGGAGCTCGGGGGATGCGGCCCCCTGGTCACTCGAGTTTCTGGCTGGAGCCTGTGCTGTGGAAATCGGATGGACGACGGGGGTAGAAAAGAAAAGAAAATTGGAGAAAAGTAAAAATAATGATAAATTTTAAAGGAGCAAGAAACTAGAGTAGCATATATCCAATTTCATAAAACTAGATGTTATATCTCGAAGTGACATATTTGTGAGTATCATATATCCAATTTTACCTAAAAACATATATGAAAAATCATCCTCATCAGTTGCAACTTGCAGCAATATATTGATGTTGAGTGGTAATCTCACCACTGTATATATTTACGCAGATGAGTCTGAGTCAGCGTTACATCAGTCGAATTTCTGCCATCAATTGAAAAAAAAACTAAATAATACACTATGTATCTTCTTTCACAACAAAAATCTATTCAGAAATAATTTCCCTAGAACCTAAAATTGTGGGTTGGCTACATGTTTTTACCCTCATTTCGGGTTTGGTCAACGCTTCAGCGGGTTGGTGAATCAGCCCGGCCCATTACCATCTCTCCCGACTCGCAGGATTCCGATTTCGCTACGCCTCCGCCCGTGTGAGTTGTGATCCCTGCTCCCAGACGCAACCCAACAGAGCAAACCCACGCCACGCGTCCGGACGCCGCCACCATGGTCGCGTGGCGCTTCCGCCGCGCGGGCGCCGCCCTCGCCGCCTCCTCCGCACTCGCCGCGGCGGCCTGGCCGTCCGCGTCCGCGTCGCGTCCGCGTCCGACCCCTCCCCCGCAGCCCTCGAGGCCGCGCGGCAGCGCGTGGCCCACCCGGGGGCGGCCCCTCCCCCTCGCGCCGTGCAGCGGGCGGCGCTGGCGGGGTCCACGGCGGCGGAGCCCTCGACGTGCTCGTCGTCGGCGGTGGCGCTACCGGATGCGGCGTCGCGCTCGACGCGGCCACCCGCGGCCTCCGCGTCGGCCTCGTCGAGCGGGAGGACTTCTCCTCGGGCACCTCCTCCCGATCCACCAAACTCATCCACGGCGGTGCGTGGCCTTCTTCCAACCCTAAGTCCTTCGAAAGTTCTCTTTTTGCATGTAGATCCTTATTAGTTTGTATTTGTAGCATCTGACATTCTGATCATATATGCTTCTGTCTCACGCTCACAAAGTATTCGTATCGAATCTTTTGTTTTAGTAAAGTGCTTGGCTGATTAGATTTGGTGGTTCAGGGTTAGTGTTAGTGGTGACTTCATGTAGGATTTTCTCTTCAGCTACTGGAATGGGTCATGGAAACGGGAGTGTGGGTCTGGGCTTGGTGCCTGGTGGGCTTACAACTTTACATCCTGGTATTATTAGGAAGTGGCCACTTCATTCTTATCCTTTTTTTCTTCAAATGGGAAGATGAACGATACATTTCTTGTTAACAGTTAACACCATAATAATAATACTCCCTCCAGTCCGAAATATATGTTTATTTTGCTCTATTCACATAGAACAAGGAAGAGTTTATTTTCAGTTTTTGACCTAGTTTTGCCTCTATTAATTGTATACCCATCTATCTAATGCCAGTATCAATCGTTGTTTGATATTTGGTGGAAAGTTGCCTAGAAAAAACTAAGCCACAAATATTTGCAAACCAAAACCACCATACTAAGTCGACACCTAAATTAGACCGGAGGTGGTTTGTGAAAAATGCCAATGATCAATACAGAGATCAAGTTGCTACCCGCGATGAGATTCTACGCATGTTGGAGAAGATGAAGGAGCAGTAGGCGGCGAAGCGTGCCGCTGCAATGGCCGCCCTCCACCTCCTGCAACGGCGCCACTGTCCTCGGAGCCGGCAGCACCGTTGGTTCCACTATCGCTACCCCTATGAGTGACGCCACCAGAGCCAACCGTGGTGCTACTGCATCCACCCATCGACCTCGCCGCTAGTGCCACTGTTGGCTTCGCTATTGCTATCCCGAAGGGTGATGCCACCAGAGCCGGTCGTGGTAGATACATTGACATCCATCAGCAGTGGCGTGGGCAGTGCAACCAAGACGGCCTGGTGCCATGGCAAGGATGAGCACAGCGAGGAGTGCCAGATCATGCTCCAGCGCGTGGACGACGACTTCCACGTCAACCACTAGTAGGTGCCGCTTTGCATTGACGGCAACGACCAGGCCACCGCGCACTGGAGGAGCCTTGCCCAGGTTGGCCTACAAGCATGCAGTGTTCTCACATGATGGGGCGCTGGCGCTGCAACTTTTCGTCGACGTAGGGCCTCCTTGGGCTACAACCGTGGCCACCATCACAGCTCGTACTTGAGATGTTTCGAAGGGAGGGAGAAGTGTCATGGACGTGGGTCTAAGGCCCAATAAGGGTAGGAGATTAGGCGTATGGCAAATAAAGAAGTTCCTTTAAATTAGGGATTAGTTTCCTAAAGATTATATTAGATCATATTGTTTCTTAAGGGCTAAGTAAGCCATCCCTGTAAGAGGGACAACATGCACCCATTATCAATTAACGAAGAACTATATCACAGAGTCGTTAGATTGCCCCTATCTCCCAATCTCCTGCCCTTTGTGGTGCGGCAACTCATCGTCGGCATGGTCACACTGCTTGAGTTTAGGGTCATCTAATCATGCATGTGACAGTCATGTGTGAAATTCATGAGGAAACAGCGACTGTTCATTGTTAAATTTAATCTTGTTATATCTCAAACATGTGGCACCTGCATGCATCCGGACATTCTCTTATCTGTGTTACACATTTTTTCTGTATGTCTTGTCAGACTGATTTGTTCTACCTATACATAAGGTATATGCTATGTTGGTATATAAGATGTATCTTTTTCTCCCTGTTATTGTAAAGATATCTAGCTTTTTCTTCTCTCACTAATGTGATAAATTTGCTGAGATTCTCCTCCTTAATTGATAGAGGGATGGATGGATATATTTTGCTGGATAGATTGGGATAAATGTAATGAATGGATATATTATATAGATTTGGTAAACATTTGTGGTTTGAGAGCAGAAATTTTTATTTTATGAAGCATAATTTTAATTAGTAAACAAGAAATGCCTCCAAAAAGATTCTTATATTTTTTTAAACATTTAGTGATTGATAATATAAATTTCCATATTTTCCACTGTTCGTCACTTGTTGTATTGAATTCATTTGTACAGGTGTACGCTACTTGGAGAAGGCAGTGTTCAATCTTGATTATGGGCAGCTGAAACTTGTTTTTCATGCTCTTAAGGAACGCAAGCAGGTTATTGAGAACGCTCCCCATTTATGCCATGCTTTGCCATGCATGACTCCTTGCTTTAACTGGTTTGAGGTTGTATACTACTGGTTTGGTTTGAAGTTTTATGATATTGTTGCTGGCAAAAGGCTACTACATTTGTCCCGATATTATTCTGTAGAGGAATCAGTTGAACTTTTCCCAACCCTCGCAAAAAATGGTCATGATCGTAGCCTAAGAGGAACAGTAGTATACTACGATGGTCAAATGAATGATTCTCGGTTGAATGTGGGGTTGGCATGCACGGCTGCAGTTGTTGGTGCAGCTGTTCTCAATTATGCTGAAGTGGTCTCCCTTATTAAGGATGAATCTGGAGAGAGGATCATTGGTGCCCGCATCCGTGAAACGCTATCAGGTAGAATAAAGTATGTCTTTTCTCTTTCCGCTATACGAAAGAATCACTTTAGAGTGTGATTCAAGTTGTCCTTTTTTTAATGATCTTGTTATCTTTTCATTGAACATATTTTTAGTGTTAATACACTGTTTCTAGTTTCAAATACGACTAAATGTCTTACACATGTACGCTACATAAATGCGATTAAAATGACTTAACAAATGATTGGAACAGTTTCAAGTTTCAAATGCTCTACTTTGCCGTTTTTCTGCAGACTAAATATCTTGCATAACCTCTTGGTGGAAGCTACATCACTAGTACTGTCTCATGATCTACCAGAAAATCATAGTTGGTATATGGCGTAATGAAGTACCCAGTTAGCACAAACATGGGCAAAAACGTTATGTGTGAAGTTGATTTTGTATCATTAATTTTGTGTTCGTAGTTAGCAATATTTCGGTAATATAACATTATCATCTAGAGTGCTGTTGCTTATCTAGCTAGGAATACAGTCATTCTTACATGGTCACTTAATGTTTGCTATGTATATCAGGCAAGGAATTTGACACATTTGCAAAGGTAGTTGTTAATGCGGCAGGACCATTCTGTGACCCTGTGAGGAAGATGGCTAACAATAATGTAGTGCCCATGATCTGTCCCAGCAGTGGGGTGCACATTGTACTTCCTGATTATTATTCCCCTGAAGGGATGGGGCTAATTGTCCCTAAAACCAAGGATGGTAGAGTTGTATTTATGCTGCCATGGTTGGGAAGGACAGTTGCTGGGACAACTGATTCTAGTACAGCAATAACAATGCTTCCTGAACCACATGAGGATGAAATACAGTTTATATTGGATGCAATCTGTGATTACCTTAATGTTCAGGTTTGTGTGCTTGCATACAACCTTTTTAAAAATTCTTTCACATCCATAATATTATGTGGTAAAATTATTTTGGTGCTGAGGAATACATTTTGTTTTAACGCTTTTCTGAAACTAGTATGTGGCTTTTTCGCTAATATTTGGTTGCTAACTTGGTGATGGTAGGAGAGAATGTTTTAGTAGCTAATTTGTACTCATTTCAGTTGGATGCTTTATCACCTTAAGCCTCTCTTTAGCTCTGTTGAGTTTAATGCGTGAGTATGTGGGTGACAGGCTCATATTTTACCTTATCCTTGGGAACCAATTTAGAGATAGTTCTGGCTCTCATTGTTAGATTACAAAAGAGAACTCTGTTATATGATACTTTCTGAGGGAAAGT
The DNA here is from genome assembly GCA_036346255.1 of Ampelocalamus luodianensis. Classification (NCBI taxonomy): domain Eukaryota; kingdom Viridiplantae; phylum Streptophyta; class Magnoliopsida; order Poales; family Poaceae; genus Ampelocalamus; species Ampelocalamus luodianensis. Next base: position 42,909,051 of record CM070624.1, read on the forward strand.
TCATCTGGCAATTCACAAGTTATAAAAACCTGCGTATGTCTATTGACCTTCCCAGTTCCCAGCAACAAGTACTTTGTCTTGTAAACCAAGGATTTTTGTGAGAAAACAAAGCACTTAATTACGAATGGAAGAAGATAATTGATTGAAGACAATAACCCAAGAATTACAATGTTGCTGATGGCTAACTATGTATGTCAACTTTAAAATTTTAGCTCTAAAAAAGATGCGTGATTAAACTAACTTCCATGGGATTACAATGGGGTTATTTTTCTGTGCACTTACCCGAGTATGGTTATGCATTCTTGTTGTTCTTTTTTATTGTAATACTCATGGTCATGGTCCCGTTGTGTACTTTTGAATTTTTGGTACATAGCCTTTATATAATCTCTTTAAGTGTCTATTTTATTCTATTTAATGTAATTTTTATAGTTTCATACCTTTTCAATGTGTTGTGATACCATTAATAGAATAGTAATTGTCAACCAAGAAAGGAAAAAGGGGAAAAAATCTAACTGTGGAAATATAATTTCAATGTGCATATCAGGTAAGGCGTTCAGATGTTCTTTCTGCCTGGAGTGGTATACGTCCATTGGCCATGGATCCATCAGCAAAGAACACTGAGAGTATTTCTAGAGATCATGTTGTATTTGAAGACTACCCAGGGCTAATAACAATTACCGGTGGAAAATGGACAACTTATAGAAGGTAAGGGTTTCCCAATTGCCACTTTTGTTTTATCTACATTTGACAGAATGAAACCGGTTTGATCCACTCAAGCTTTCAGCTTGCTGGTTTACTGCTCGGCCATTGGTTCTTAAAAATATTATGATATGCGTCATACCATGATGGATTGTGCATGTGGATTGTACCATGATGGATTGTACAGAATTGACCCACTCATTTCATAAAGCTTGATGGTATTTTCTTACCTGCAGAAAGACCCTTTGTGGTGGACAATTCTGTTCATGTACATGTGGGTTGTTAAGCTGTGCGGGTGCATCTTGAGCATGCGTGTGCAGTATAGAATATTTATGCCCCAACATGAAGTTCTAATGAGCTGCTTTTATTCAGCATGGCAGAAGACGCTGTTAATGCAGCAATAAGATCAGGGGATTTGAAGCCGGATAATGGCTGTGTGACTGATCATTTGCATATTGTTGGTGGATATGGATGGGATCCTGCTTCTTTCACAGTGCTTGCTCAGAATTATAGGCGAATGAAAAGGACATATGGTGGCAAAGTTATTCCAGGTGCAATGGACAGTGCTGTATCGAAACATCTGTCACACGCATATGGAACTTTGGCTGAACGAGTGGCTACAATTGCCCAGGTTCGTATCAACATTCTAGTGTCATAGAGGATTTCTGCTAAAATCCATGAGACCAGCATATAGTCCATGACGTGTTCCCAGATCGTTACACCTTTCGTGTGGGTCGGAACTTACCCAACAAGGGGTGAGTTCATGTCTGAACTTCCTACATGCACTTTCCTTGTTTTAGGAAATTGGATCAACAACCTATAACACTGGGTGCTATTTGACATAAGCTGTGTGTGCATGTCTGAATTTCCTAAGGGGCAATTGGCTCCATACCACTGGTCAAACCTTGAATTCTAAAAATGCCACCGAAAACTCTATTATTGTGAATATGCCACTGCTTGGTGCGTTTTCATCTTGAAATGCCACTCTCATTACCTTCCACATCAGCCCTTCAAGCATTTGTGTTTGCTTCTGAGACTCTGAGTTTTGAGTGGGCTGGCTAGCTTCAAAAGTAGGTTGGCAATGAGCATTCTGAGTTGGGGTAATAGGGAAGCCATAAATAAAAAGTTGTTTGGGTGCTACTGATTCTTTTTTCTTAGATGGTGGGTGTTTTTTCTTGTCTCTCTTTGAGCTGGGACTGGGAATAAATGCCAATTGTCCTTCAAAGTCAGTGATACAACAACAAAGCCTTTGATCTCAAACAAGTTAGGGTAGGTTAGGAGTGAAATCTCCTTAAGGTCAAAGAGACAAGAGCCTTACAAATAAAATAATAATAATAATAATACCTATAAGGTTAAAACCCCAAGCTATACATCCTGTCATCTGAGCCGAGAGCCTAAAACACAGTCCCCTAAACCTTCTTATGGTTCCGGTACGTGGATCGCTAATTTCCATGTGCTCCTATCTAAAGCTAATTCTTTAGCTACATTCCAATCCGTTAAATCTTTTTTAACTATTTTCTCCCACGTTAGTCTTGGTCGACCTCTGCCTCTTCTTATGTTTTCAGTACGTCTTAAAATTCCACTACGTACCGGTGCATCAGAAGGCCTCGTTGGAGATGTCCAAACCATCTCAAGTGATGTTGGACAAACTTTTCTTCAATTGGTGCTACTCCCACTCTATCACGTATATCCTCATTGCGGATTCAATCTCGCCTTGTGTGACCACATATCCACCATAGCATCCTCATCTCCGCTACACTTATCTTCTGTATATGTTGTCTTTTAGTCAGCCAACATTCTGCTTCATATAGCATCGCAAGTCTGATCGTCGTCTTATAGAACTTACCCTGTAACTTTTGAGGAACTTTTTTTGTTACACAAGACACTTGATACTTAGCGCCATTTTACCCATTCCGCTCTAATCCTGTGGCTCACGTCTTCATCAATCTCTTCGTCTCGCTGTAGCATCAATCCCAAATATCGAAACGTGTCCTCCCTAGGCACTACTTGTTCGTCCAGCCTAACATCTCCATCATCTGCCCTGGCACCGCTGAAATCACACTTCATATATTTAGTTTTAGTCCTACTAAATCTAAAGCCTTCGATTCTAGGATCTTCCTCCACATCTCCAAATTCCTATCGACACCTATCCTACTCTCATCAACTAACACTGCATCATCAACGAAAAGCATACATTAAGGGATATCTCCTTGTATGTCCCGCGTGACCAATGCATGTCAAATGTTTTCGCAATGCCCACTCAAAATCCAGCGGATGGTGGAAGTAGCATTTCGAAATGAAAATGCACGAAGCAATGACATATTCACAGTAAGAGAATTTTCGATGACATTTTTAGAATTTAAGGTTTGACCAGTGGCATGCAGGCAAAGACAATTGCCCCATTTCCTAAACCCACTTTCCGTTGTTTATAGGAAATTGGATAAATGATCTATTGATCTGTACACTGGGTTCTATTAGATATGAGCTGCCCCCGTGATTCCCCTATAATGGCTTTTGACTATTTGGGATTGCCTAGCCTGAGTAGTTGTGAACTAGTCAGCATGAACATTTATAATTGTGATGTTAAACTCTGATATATCCATGTTGAATGAACTGTAGTGCATTCATGCTTTGTTGATAGTTTTAAATTGAGTATGGATCTCCTGTGGCAACAACTCATATGACTGCATACATGAATCTAGCATGATGCACCCATCGTTCCATTTCATGGGCAATCAATCTGGTGCAACCGAAACCCAAGCTTGATTAGTCTGCCCTAAAACCGTGGTTTCCATTACCTACCAACTTAGCCACTTTTTCTTGTAATCATTGTGTTTCATTGTTTTTTAGAACGAAGGCTTGGGAAAGCGACTTGCTCATGGATACCCTTTTTTGGAAGCTGAAGTAGCATACTGTGCTCGTCATGAGTATTGTGAATCTGCTGTGGACTTTATTGCAAGGAGATGCCGGCTTGCCTTCCTTGACACAGATGCTGCAGGGAGAGCATTGCCCCGGATCATTGAGATTTTAGCTTTGGAACACAAGTGGGACAAAGCAAGGCGGAAGCTTGAACTGCAAAAGGGTATAGAATTCTTGGAAACGTTCAAGTCATCTAAGAACGCTCAATTCAGAGATGGGAAACATAATGGTAAGGATTTTTTCACGCGTTCCTTTTTCCCACATCCAATTGAGCTTGTAATTTCATCTGTGTTCTTTTGTAGGGCAATGACTGGATTCGTAATTTCTGTGAATAAGCGTGAGTCATACAATTGGGCGACCCCACAAGTTAAACTGAAACAAACAGGCTCCAGTACAAGAATAATTCAGTGCACGTGTGCTGGGTCCTGAAAAATGTCTTCTGTTTTCCCCTTTGTACACATGGTTGGATATCTGATTTGTGGTGAAATAAGATCTCATCACCATGTTGTAGTTGTTGGATATACTAGGGAAAATTAGTCGACCTAAAAATAAGTTCGAATGAGAGCATATTTTCCTTGCCCTCAAGGCCTCAACTATAGTCTATATTGATGTGCACCGTGAAAGGTCAGATGTATCGGGCTTTGTTTAATTAATAACTAGTTGGGCGTACGCTCTGAAATGTTCATGTAGATCCTCTTGCAGACGCATATAAGCCAAAAATGTTTTCCATGAGCCATAGACACGCAATGTTACAACACAACATCTTTGAGAGATCCGTCGATCGGCGTTAGTGTTATGGGAAAAGCGTTCTTATTTTGTTGCATCGCACTCAAAAAGTGTGCGTACTATTGCTATATGCCACTCCACATTGTAGTGATAATGTTCCACTGTCCCATGTCAAAGATAACATTGCCCGCAATGCCGTAAGACTCGTAGCACTGCCTTCACAAGGGTATTTCAGTCCAGCTATAAGCATAGTCGACGTGAAATGCATATCCACAATTGAACTATTTTTAGTGACACAAAATTTCCCTACTTTATTCGGCAATGCATATGAAAATTTCCCTACTGCCTTCCTGCAGTTACCACACAAGGATACGCACATAATCTAAAACTAAGATTATATCTATTTTGCTTGCTCATAAACAGCCATCATCATACCTTAAAAATCAATCAGTAACTAAAATAGCAACAGACAGTAGGTAATGGGCTAAACTGCTAAGGTCATTTGCAGCAATTTTACAAAGGAAAATGATTTTAGCCTGTCAGCTAATCTGCTGAGGTCGTCTGCAGCAATTTCGCAAAAGGAGAATGATTTTATCCTGTCAGTCAGTCAGGGCCGTGTTAATTAAATATACTTTTTGTCACTTTTTTTCTTGTTCAACATTTTCGTGCTTGAATTCTAGAAAACAAAACATACACGTCTTTTTTACTATGGCAATTTCATTTTGATGAGTTTCAGGGACTATGCTATTTGTTTTTGTAGTAGATTGGTAATAGAAAAATCAAAGTAACAATGACAGGCTAGAATGTACGGTGCATTAAAATAGTAAAATTGTAATTTTCTCATAACATGGAAAACAAACAAGCAACTGCCAACTGGTAAGGGCACACAATTTCTGATGGAGACCAAATTTCAAATCACCCGGTGTAGGTTATATACTTATATTATATATTAAATACTCGCGTTGCAAGTTCGTTAATTATTTACCGACAATAGGATTTGATCTCATGACACCTAACAAGCTTCGAGTTTGCGGAATAGTAAATCTAGCCTTCACCGCGTATCAAAAGCAAAAATGGCATCGCGGAGTTGCTGGGACACGACACTTGGCCTCGTCCGCACCCCAGGGGCCAGAGTCTGTGCCCTTGAGGGCCAGAGCCGGCTCGTCCGTGCCCCTAGGGCCGAGCCTCCCCTCATCCGTGCCCCTGGGGCCGGACCTCCTCGTCCGTGCCCCTAGGGCCCGGATCACCTCTCGTTCGCACCCGAGGCCGTGCCTCTGGGGCACGGATGCCTCCCGGACTTTGCGTCGTGCGCCTGTCCCATCGTGCTCCCATGTCCAGTCCCATCGCTGCTCCCTCCACCCAACTGGAATCGGATTCCCCCATGTCAGCGCCATGTCCCGTCACTGCCCCCACGTCCCGTCGCTACTCCCTCCACCCGGTCGGAACAACTCCATCCCGCGGCAATAGAAGCCTGGGCTGTCGCTTTTAGCTCTAAAGCACTCGCAAGTAGAGACAGAGAGGAGGGAGTGAAGGGAGATCGACGTTTCACTGGAAGTTTTTCATTTTGCATTGCCGATTGGAGTGTTTAGAGCGGTGTGCATTTGTAGAAAAATATCTTCATCAAGGCAAGATCATTGAGAAGAGGTAATTTTTCCATAATTAATTATTCACAATTAATTAATCATAATTTATTTAGTTGTAATTAATTAGTTGTAATTAAATTAGTCATAATTAATTTAGTGGTAATTAATTAGTCATAATTAAATTTGTAATTAATTAGTTATATTTAATTTAGTCAAAATGAATTTAGTTATAATTAATTAGTCATATTTTGTTAGTCACAGTTAATTAGTCATTAATTATTTTAGTCATAATTAATTAGTCCAAATTCATTAGTTTTGATTAGTTAGCCATTTAGTTAGTCGTAGTTAATTAGTCGTAATTATTTAGTCATAATAAATTAGTCCTAATTAATTAGCCCTAATTAGTTTGACGCCCTTTTATGTTAATGGGTAGTGTTGTAATATTTGCGTATTTCTGTACTTCATATCATTTTAATGCTTTATTTTCATGTATTTTAGCATTCTATTTGTTTCGAACTGACTCTACATTTAATCTCAAGCCATGTCTCTACCGGAGCTACTCGAACCATTCTACGATGAACATCTTTGTAGCAAGTTGTGGATCATTGGGGACGGGGATGGTCCTCCATCTCTCGTGCTTAGGTCAGAGAAGCATTACTGAGAGCTTGACCCTCGCTATGTCCCACTCCTTTGGGACACGAGCTTATTGCCCTTTGCGAGGATGCTCTACGTCGGCCGCTACTTCACCCTAGACGGGATTCTCATATCGGCACAAATTGGAGACCCGAGACGTACACCTTTCACTTTCGGTGGGGAGAGACAACGATCACTCTCTAGGATATCTCCTACTTGACTGGTCTGCCAATCACGGGAGACGCACTTGCTCCACCCCCATCTACCGGTAGGTTGGAAGGCCCGCTTGGCGCATCGATTCAATCTAGCTATCCTAGACAGGGCCTGTGGTGTCCCTCAGACATGGATTAGGCATTTCAATCAATGTCATGCGAATGCATCAGACGAGGTTGTTAGGACGCACGTCGTCACATACCTTTTGCATCTTTTTGGTTGGGCCTTGTTCCCACCACACAGGGTGATTGGGTGTGGACGCCCCGGAATATTGGAATTGTACTTAATTAAATTTATACTGTAGCACGATTCTTAATTAAGGAACAGTGCTGCTCCTTTATTAAAGATCATGCTAGAAGCATAAATTTTTAAAAGTAACAAACCCAATATTTAGGCATCCCGGATATATGTCTCACAATGGTTCCTAGGATCAGTGACCATTGAACATATATCCTCAAACAACATTGCATCATACACATACAAGTCATACATTTACATAATTAAACATAAGTTTACAAGTTGGTTAAGTGTTACAATATCAAGTGACTTGGTCACTACAAAAGTCTGACAATGGAAGCAAAATAAACGATAAAACCACCAATGGCCCCATCCACCATGCAGCGATTGCGTGGAGGAAAGAAATAGCTTTACTCGTTAGCGCCACCGATCGACGCTAACGGGCACTTCATAAAGATAACCGCCCTCACTGCAACAATAGGTTATAACACCTTGAGTATGAAGGGTACTCAAAGCAAGACTTACACAAACTAATAAAAGAAAGTGTTTGTTAGAACCTATGCAAAGGAGTAGAATTTACACATGCATAAGGTTGCAACAGAAGGCTTATTGGTTAAATTTTATGTAAGCAAGACACCTTAACCTACAATTGCTAAGTTTTGATAAAGCAATTTAATGAAACGAATCGAGTAAAACCAGTAAGTAAATGAGAATAAAGGAAACAATACAATGCATGAATTCCTCATTTGAACGTAAATCAAAACCAGATTTTAAAATCAAAACTCTATACATGTGACATCAACTCAAGTCATTGTCCATGACCGTGGACACGCTATTCGAACAGTTTGATACCTTGCAGGGGTGTACATCTTTACCCACACGACTTAGTCACCGTTGCCTTGGATGCCTCCGAATGATGACATACTTCCTTTGTTATGCCGACCGGGGAAACTAAGATTTGGCATTTTTCAACAAGTTAACACTATTGAGTTGGATACCCATGTGTGAACTGATCTCGCTTAAACAACGACCGATAGCATCTGCTTAACCGGGGCACACATGTTGCGTCAGGAATGCCGACCCAAACATAAAGAAATGCGAACCGGGCTCACTACCCATATTAGATTGCAATCGGCATCTTTAAGGTACGTACATGCGATGGAACACATATACGCCTCACCCTTCTAAGAACATCGATATCGATATAAAACTCACATGGCATAAAACGCGGTCATAAGACCGAGCATCTATGCCATACAAGATCAATACACATATCCTTACTCTCCTGTTTCCAACTCAATAGCCTTAGCCCTTTACTTAACCAAACAGCGCCCATACATCTGCTGGCGTGGAAGTACGTGGGAACTTGAATTGAACAGTCAGAGTTCATCCTTAAATGATCCAAACAAGTCCACCACAATTCCCAATCTCGTGCACGAAGACACCACCACTAGCTTCCTCTTGTCCAGATCAGTTTAAATGTAAAATTCATTTCTGGTATAAATAAACTGGACAAAGAGTTCAAAATAATGAGAAATCATTTGTAGGTTCCCATGTTTGACAATATAATCTTGTCAAACTCTAATATTCTCTAGATCGCATGTCTAAGCCACTCTGAAGCTAGAGTTTATAGTATACAGTACTACCCTAGGTTTGAATGTATGATTAGAATTAAGGTAATCCACCATATTAGGTTATAACTAACTACTACAGATCACAATTGTGTTTTTCAGAAAAGTAGCATGCAACAGTTATCACTGTATTTGGAAAATCTATTGTGTAAAACTTTGGGGATCAATATGGTGCAAAGAGGATGCTTGCCTTGATAATAATATATACATTATGTGCTCAAAGTTGCTCGAAACAGACTCAAAGACTTCAAGAACCAGATTCTAAAAGAGACAATAAAATCCAATAAATACCAAAATCGACAACAAGTACAGAATGAAAGAAGCATGTATGATTAATATGGAAATGCATGTTTAACAAGATGCTTAAGTTGTATCTACCCTAATAATAAAATAATAACCCATAATATCACTTATCGCTTTCAAATAACGAAACTATAGTTTAGGTCAAAGTTTGATTTTAAGATTTTGAAAATACGTAAACAGATGGACTTTAGGTTTGGGCTTAAGGAAAATAGGTCAAGCAAAGATTCTCAAATGAAGCTTAGCCCGATCTTTTAGGGTAATTAATATCGGACTAACCTAACCTAACCTTAATCGGTTAGATTACAAAAACTAAAGAAAAACCAATGTTGTCGGTTGAACTGACAATGAGGACGAGATAAATCTCGCTACAAAATTAAATACATGATAAGAAGAATCAAAAGAATAACTTATTATGCTACTAGGGTTCGATTAAGACCTACCTGAATGATAAGTCGATGGGAGAAACCCTAGTTCTTGAAAACGATATGAAAGACCGAAAAGTTATAAAAGCAACTTTTCGGTTTAAAGAAAGTTGGAGCTCTTGATGTACAAGTGAATGATCAAGTGAGCTTCTAAGGTCCTTAAGGTGCTCGGGATGACAAAACTAAGGTTTTAGCTTACGAGGATAAGAAAGACACCAAAGGTTACAAAACCGATGTTGATCATCAGAGAATAAACTCGTTTAACCTACAAAAGATGTCAAATCTTTATTACAGTGAAACCAGCGTTTAAGGTAGATAAGCAAGTTGGAGGAGCAAGAAACTCCACGGACGAAAGGAAGGGTGAAAAGCTCCAGTGGTCAACAATGGCAGCAGCTCAAAAGCTAGGGTTTATATATAGAGACTGAGCTACAGGGCAAAGGGGAAAGATCTAGAGTTGATGAGGTGTCCACTTAGGCTAAATATCCAAAAATTAGTTGCATGATTCTTGGATAACTCCTCTACTCTGTTTACTGAGCCGGCGATGGCGCACAGAGGTAAGGAGGAAGAGAGGCAAACATCTGACATGTGGGTCCCTTTGTCAGCCACAGTCGCGCGTGCCTCTAAAAGCTCCAAGAATCGTCGACCGTTCGATCAGAGATGGACGGCCGCGATGGAAATAGGGCTTAAGAAAATATAATCGGCACCATTTAATATGGGCCGTGCGATCTCAAACGGAGGATGGAGATTTAAAGAAGCCCTACGGGATTTCGGGAGTTTACATTCAAATAGGGGTGTTGGATTGAAATCCAACGATCAATCTCAAAGGGTACACGTCACCTTTAGATGCGATGACGCGGCACCGTCAGATCAGATTTCTACGGTCAGGATTGATGCGGGATCCGGATGGTCCGAATGCATACACAATATGGGCCCTACGATTGAAATCCAACGGTCCATTGAATTTGGGCCCTAAAAGCCCGCGGTCAAAAAGGAACACCGTAGGATTTAGATCTAAAGGCTCAAGATGGATGCGTGCCTTTAAGTTCAAATCAAAAAGGGTTGCGCGGTTGGATCTAAGATTGACGGTGGAGATCGAAAGGGGATCCGGATGGTCCAGTTGCACACACCTCCGTTGATCGCTCGATCAAGATTCAACGGTGGAGATTGTGGCGCATACGTGGATAGCCCACGTGACGCCGCCGCACCGCCCGTTCGATGGAAGATCAACGACTCACATCACGTGTGGGGTTTGGGCTCGCGCCCGAGCGTGACTGAGCCGGACCGCTTTGCACTGGTTGGACCCAACCTTATGGGTTCGAGTCGCTATAGTGCTAGGGTTTAGGTTTAGGCCGGAAGGGTTGACCAAACTCTAAATTCAAAGTTTGAAAGTTTGACTGGGCTTTAAAAATAGCAAATAAATTTGTAAAATCATGAAATTTTACCAGGAGGCTACTGGGATGATATATTTCCCAAATAAATTTCTAAATCCACGGTTTCACTTTATAAACTATATAAATAATTACCTTAGCCGAATAGGTTTATTTTAAACCAAATATTTTTCTCCAAAGCAAAATAATTTCTAAAAATCAACAAAAATTGTCCTTGGTCCAGATAATTTATCTAGGCTTTGATAAAATTACTTCCCAGTCAAAATACAAGCATTAACTTGTATTTTCTTTGAAACTTCAAATAGGTTTTGGATTTTGGCTAGAAAAAGAAAGTTTTTATTTGCAACATAATGCCCAAACTGTAAAGATGAACAGTGAGGCTATGAACAGTACCTCATTACTGTTTAGAAAGCATTTAATTACTGTTCATAAAATTAGGGTTGTTACATTGGGTATACCCTAGCTTTGTCCACATCGTCGAGTCTTTGGTTGACACTGAGCCTAGGGAGATGCCCCATTATAGCTTCGAATCAGCTGTGCTTTGTGCCATGCATAGGGGGTTGTGTGATGCTTCACGACACGACACTGGTGTGAAACCGACTCTTGTTGTCTGCTACGTGTTGCTGCAGTTGTGGAGTTGGGAGCACTTCCCTGTTGGGCGGCCCACCTTTGGGATTGTAGTGCACCAGTACGCTGAGTTCCACGACCCGATAGACAGGCACACTATGGGCACCCGGTGAACTGCTGGCAAGTTATACTAGGCCAGAGACAGACCGACGAGATGCTACCCCGTGTTCCACAACAAGTTCGAGACGTTGCACGATGACAACATCATATGGTCTGCATAGAGCCCACAATTTGTGAATACAGTAGCGCCATACGGACTATTCGTGCAATGCACAGAGGACGCTAAGTTCTGGGCGACGACCAGCCACCTTGTTTTTTCCCCATATGGTGGAGCCTTACACAACGCAACATGTAATGCGACAGTTTGATCTTTACTAGGTTGTGCCCCCTCCCAACAGGAGGATGCTCGAGCGAGCTATCCACTTGTGAGTGGAACTCTATGTGAGTAATGTTTACAATAGCCACCTACATCCTTTCTTCTCACATACATCCTTCTCAAATACAGGCAATCAAGGCTGGCCCAGCATTTTGAGAACTGCAGGCAGTACAACATCAATAGACTACGGTTTGGGTGGAGACGTCGCACATTGAGGTTCTACAGGAGTAGTGGCCGTACAACATTGGGGCTTACCGTGACTATATCGAGTGGTATGTACCACGGGCGTGCACCAGACTCACTCATCCTCCGTTAGAGCGTCCAGAGCATGTTACGCACCAGGATAGGCTTCATCACTCGTTTGATCGACATAGAGCTTCGTGGCGCAACGACATTGTAAAACACTTACAACCTATACTCGCTTCAAGGATGATATTTTTACTGTATGTTACTAAACAGCTCTTGTCTGTTACTTTAGTTCGACCGGGTCCAACGAATCTCACGTGCATTCGGGTCCGCCATCCGCAACCATGATCACACCGTTCTAGGGCTTCTTGGGACTCTTAAGTCCATCTACGAGGAGTCCAAGCAAATCATCATGAACATGAGCTGCGGTCGATAGAGAGACGATGTGTTTCAAGCTGCTTACCAAGTAGACAGACCTAGCTCACCTCCTTGGTCGACATGGCCTAGTGAGATCGGTGGCCGTCCTAGTGCTACCGTCGGTCATCCACTTTGCAAATCGGGAAGGTAAGTTATGTTCAATTTATGTTCTGATTATTTATTATGCCTTAGGTTGTGCTAACATCATGTTGTCTTTCAGCCGCACGTTTATCAGGATGCATCACTACTGCGATCAATGTCCGCACAGCCTAGTCAGACTAGCGGTCGTCCTTGCGCTCTCTGTAGGTCATCCGCACTGCAGATCCAGGAGGTAAGTAATGTTCAGCTTAGGTCCTGATTATTGATTTTGACTTACCTTGTCCTAACATTATTCCATCTTCCAACCTTCAGTTGGCGCAGGGGTGATGACAAATCAACAGATGATGATGCGGTCATCACAGCTAGTGCCATGGAGGACTACACGGTGTCAGGATTTGGAGCGTACCACCCAATATGCCCCCTAGTCTATGCTCAGCAAAACCGTGACCAGTACGGAGTACCGTACTAAGGCCATAGCTCCGCCTCACCCGGACTGGTTGGTACATCGTACGATCAAGGCCAGAGCTCTTTCACACCGAGGTCCATTCATACATCGTACCTAGGGGTCATGGCTCTGGGGGTAGATTCATGGAGTCGTTCATTACTAATATGATTACAGGTGATAGCCAGTTTGGCAAGACTCAATTGGACGACATTGATGTTGGGTAGACTGAACTTGGCGAGAGTTAGCTTGTTGAAGCACCTCCGTCTACTCAACAGTCTCCCTACGTTCTCTAAACAGAGACATGCTCTTCGGACCGGTTCACGTACCCCACTGGACATGCTTAACGCAAAACCAGGATGCGCGCGTAGATGCAGCGAGCAAAGAGTAGCTTAGATGAGCGAGCCATATTGTAGCCCGTGTGTAATTACATTGTATACATTATGTGTGTATGTATCAAGGATGTCATTTCGCTCTGTTATCATATCATGCACTCTATTATCACATGAAATCATAGAATTTTAATTCCAATTTTTTTTTTTTGGGGGGGGGGGGCTGTTCGTGCCCCTAGCGCACGAAGCCAGAGGAGGTCAGGCCCCCTAGGGTGCGGACGAGGCCAAGGCTAGATTTGCTATCTCGCATGCTAATAGTGCTATTTTAGCCAAAAACTTCCCCTGCTCTGGATCCTAGAGTGTAGAAAACATAGTAGTAGTATATTCTCTTATTGCTTCCACGATGTTGGCGTTCATGGTACAAACAAGTATAGCTACAAGCGAATTGGGAAGATAAGTCTTTGCTTGGCCATATCTCCTTGATAGTTATCGTGCTGTTTCGAATTTTGCTATGTTTTGCTTCTCTTCCAACAATTGGCTTCCATTTTTTATAGCAAACCCCCAAGTTCTTAAGACTAGATTGGAACAAAAAAAGAAGAAAGTGTGGAGATCATGGGTAGATGATTCTAATCTTAGTATGTTAAACAATTGGCAATGGTGTCGAGGTGTTTGGAGAAACCATCGCTTTTAGCGAAGTCATGTTGACTGTTAGGCTAGAGGCAGTCTGACCAGCCCTAGAGTGGCGGTCAAACCGACCAGGGTCGGCGGTCAGACCAGCCAAAAGTGACGGTCTGACCGGTCGATTTGAAAAGTTAGAATTTTGGAAAACCCTTTTAAAACACTTATGATGAAGTGTTAGGAGGTGAGTTTGCAGGAGTGTTAGGAGGTGAGTTTGCACCAGGTCTCATGAAAAATGTAGTTTCAAGGAAAAACTAGATAGAGTTTAAAATTTTCAGAGAGGGTGTAGTGCAAATTTGGGAAAATTTTTGGAGCGGTCTGATCGGCAAGGCGGCGGTCAGACCAGCCAGAAGGGTTTCATGCGCTGAGAAGGCAATGAGTTTTGTGGAATTGGCTAAATTTATGAGTTCCAGTGCATAGGTGTTACATGATGCATGTTTTGGCTAATGTAGGTCAAGTTGCGAAGAACTTGTGCCAAAAAATAGTTGCTTGGTCTATTGTTGTGCAGGTGGCTTGGAGTCAACTACAATCAACTACGAGAATGACTGGGATAGGCTAGGAGAGCTGAGGTCTAGAACGATCAAGAATACTGAGTGAAGTAGTTGGACTCAAGCATGTCACAAGATGGACAAGAATGACTGAATGTAAAGTTAGGTGGAATAGGTTGCATCACGTAGCTTGGGGGTCAGTGCAGGTGTCATGGTTGTTTCGGTGGGAACCAGATGGGAAAGACTTGCCAACATGAAGAGAGCCATCGATGAACCTACGCGTGGCAAAGCATGGAATTGCTTCATGTTGATTGGACCGGCCTTTGGAGAAGGAATGAGAAGAGGTATTTTGGTATCTTCTCCAAAATACTGAGTTGGTGAACTTGGAGAAACCACAGCGCGAGACGATGCAAGAAGAGGCCGTTTAAGTCAAGAGAAGATGGAGATCACGAAGAGATGGATTCAAAAGACCTGGTTCGTCATCTGCTTTGAAAAGCATATGTGAGTGTAAACCCGTTTGTGTGTGGGTTTAACGGGTGCCCGTTTGAGATTCCTCTCTAGACCTGTCCTCCATTATTATATAATGGAGGGGTGCAGGATTTGCATTTCAACCAACTCAAGCCTAGAAAACCCTAATTTGTGATTTAGGGGAAGTGCAGATAGATGAGGCTAGGGTTTGAGAGAGATGGATTAATTGAGTGCTCAAGTGTTGAGCTTTTGTCCTCCATAGTGGAGTGGCTGTAAACCAACAATCACTTAAATCAATCCAAGTAAGTTTAGCCCAAGATGAGTTCTATTTTGTTCTTCCTCTCTCTTTTATGCCTTTAGGATATTTGTGTTACTTGGGTTTTGATTGGGTCTTTTGCTGTGATCTAGGTTGCTAGGACTTGTGGGAATTGGTTTAAGGTCATCTTATCCATCTTCCACACACGAGCAAGCTTTTGGATCAAAGTTTGATTTTCCCTAATTTTCATGCCCTCTTGACTTCGATCAATAAATTCGTGGAACCTTGGCACGATCGTTGATTGGAATAGGTTAATGGCCTTCTTGATGAGCTTTGTTTGAAATCTCATGGGATATGGATCTTGGAATCAAAAGTTAGGTTGATTTGAGATCACTTCGGACTGCTGACCCTGCAGCCAGCAGTTAGACCGGCCTTCAGATAGTCAGACTGGCCACCAAGCAGTCGAACTGACCAACCATCGGTGGTCAGACCAGCCGTAGGTCTTTGACCTTGAGGGTTTTCCGGTTTCAACGTAAAACTTTCGCTATGTTCTTATGCTTTTATTACTATGGGAGTGAAGAAAAAATTAAATACCGCGGTGAAAAAGAGTAAGTGCTTCTATTCAGCCTCTTTTAGTTGTCTTTTCGGTCCAATGGAAAGAAAGACCGCACGTGCGCCACTAAAGACTTGTTCAGCAGTCAATAGAGAATTCCTACCACTTACTGATCTCTCTCTCTCTTTCTTATTTTTCGTGCACGATACGTTTGACTTACTAATGAAACAGTGACTGGTGGAAAGATCAGTTCTAGATGGTTGACTTACTAATAAGTGGATCTTTGCCAATCTTGCTCTTCTTTTTCACTGGCTCTGATAACTTGTTTTCGTGCAAATGTAGTGGCTCTTTGCCAATTTTGACAGCTTCTACCCCCCACTTGCTTCCATGTCTTTCAATTCTGTAGATCCTTATTATGATGCAAGTCTATTTACATGTGGGATAAGTTCATATTACCACTCAACTATCACAAAAGTGTTTTTATCTTATGTTATTATTAGCCCATTCTCTGGAGCACGAAAAATTCAAGTAAATGGTATTTAGTGCATTATTTATTTGATAATATCCTCAATAATGCGGCTGAAGATATTTTTGCTAATGTCCGGAAACAATCCATATATAAATCAAGAACGAGAAGACGCTTTCCTAGCTAGCTGGTTGGCATTGATGAGGATTGAGGTGTACACTGTTCTGAGCTAGAAAACTGGAACCAATGCTCTCTGTAGGACACCAAACCCACCCAATCTAACATGAATCGAGCATAACATTGCTCCTTCGTAACAATTAGCGATTTTAGGACAGATTTTCAAGAAAAAAAGAACATTGTGGGGTCATTTCATTTGAGAAAATTACACAAACTCTAAGATAATTTGGGCATTTGGCACCTTTGTGAAAGAAAACCTCATATATGTATTGCAATTAATGTTTCCATCGACCTTCTTTTTTTTTTTGTCAAATGTTTAAGTTGACCAACTTAATTGTCTTCTTAACGATTTTGCGGTGTATGCGGTCATGCATGCCTGGCACCTTTATGGTATTGAAGAGGTGCACACGTAGTTGTCAAGTGTCACTGTTTCATTTTAGTATCAATATAGGAGGTTGTTAACTAGTACTCATGTATTTTTTTTTGGCTCGAGAGTACTTAAAATTCTCACCTTTTATTTGGATGTTCACCAAGATCAGTGCTCTGTTTCATCTCCGATGATGGCGGTGACCTCTTAGGCGTCGAACTCTAGTGAGTTAGGGTTCATGTTTCATCCAATTTATGGTTTGGCTACACCGGAACCCCGGTTATAAAGTGTGTGTGGGGGGTGGGCAGCGGGGGCAGCGGCACAGCGAGAAGGCCGTGGTGTCACTATCGTGGGCGCAGAGGAGGACAATGGGCAGCGAGCATCGGATGGAACGTCCATAGATAGAGACGATGCCATTAGGTCGGGAGATGACAGAGGCTGTGGCGCCGCTGAAGGCAGGGAGGGACATGACCGTCTGGAGGATCGTGGCGGGGAAGAGGACGCATGCATCACTAGCAATGGAAGCAGCGGTGGCTTGTCGGCAAGCATGCAACACCCGTGCTAGGGATGGTGGTAGCACATCTAGAGATGGGCCACAGGTGGGGGTGGTGGCTAGTGGGGGAGGTCTTTTATATGAGATGGAGCTAGGTTGGAGGTGAGTACTTGGATGTAGATCCAATGATTCAGAATTTAAGTACTCTTTTAGAAAAAAACACTCAAAAGAGTTCTCGGCGTCTTTATGGTATTGATAAGCGCATGTGTGGTTGTGATTTGTGAAGTGTCATTGTTTTATTGTAGTTTCATAATATTAGTTTGTTGAAACTCAAGAAAATATGAACACAATAAAAGGTCAGAAAGCAGTAAATTATAATACAACTCATTTCCCAGCTTCTCTTTGTCAAGTGTACGCCGATCGACCCCTATGTGTCGTTCTCATTCCAGTTCTTCAATATATTAATTTGTTGAAATTCAAACAAAATATAGAGGGTCATACAGTCCTAAATTTTAATAGCAACTCATTTTCCTGAATGTCTTTGTCAAGTGTTTCAATCAACCCCTTAATTCTATTAGAACCATCTATCAGTTTTAATGGTTTTGCCACATCCACATGATACATATACACCTTTTATAGCTACGGAGGTGCACACGTGAGTTTGAACTGTCATTTTATTTCAATTTTTAACATTTAATTATACGCATAACGATTTTGCAGTGAATTCGAGGGTGACAAGCTTTTTATGACTTGCACGCGTGGTAGTGAAGTGTCACACTGGTTTCAAAAGATTAAATTGTTGGCACTCAAGAAAATGTAATACCAGTAAAAGTCGGACAATCCGAAACTTTACCGGACACTCGTTTCCTTGGGTACCTTTGCAGCAAGTTTGAACTTTTTTTTTTTTTTCCGGAAGGGTGCATTTGATCGAATATAATTGGTGAGACTCGAACCATAGCCATTATCTACCGGCACTACTACAGAAAAGAACATTACAGACGGTTGGAACCGTCATCACAGATGATTTTTGAACCGTCTGAATTTGTATGTCTGTGATAACAGGCGATTATCACAGACGGTTTTTGAGCCATCTGTGATAAAGGCACAACACAGACGGTTTTTGGTTGAAATCGTCTGTGATAGTATCCTTTCACAGACGATTTTTACGATAAAATCGTCTGTGATAGTTCATTATACCTAACTATTTTTTTTTATTTTCGGTTAGCCTCAGGAATTGTTAGCCATGCTCTCTGAAAACAAGCAAGCAGATAATAGATATATATATCACAGTGGAATCAATTGTTGACAACTTAAAGTGATCATTTACAACTCAAAATCAATTACAAAAGAATATGTTCATCAAGTATTGTCCCTAGAGTTACTATTGAATTACAATTGAATCAATTGTTTGAAGGTGGTTCAACGGTGTCGACGCAATGAAACTCTCCTCTGGCATTAACGATCTCTGTCTTGATGAAGCTGTAGAGCTATCTTCGAACATCCGAGATCTCAGTCATAACGAGTGCATCTAAATCTATGTTCAAGCCCTGTCGCTAGCAGGAATAAAGTAATAAGTATATATATTTAAATTTATAATTATGAAATAATTATTGTGAGATTGACAAACCTCGGGATCTTTCATCTTAGCACTCATGATTTGTTGCATATGATGGCAAATGTAGAATGCACATAGGTGATCTTGTTTTTGCTGACGGCACTGCAAAAATATAATTACATATATAGGTATAGTCAGTTGGAGACGCATTATTACGAAGTGTGATATAGGATTATTGTGTTGTAGCGCATACCGTAAATTGCGTCCTGTGTTACAGTGTGGCGCTCGATCCCTTGTATGGCCCTCCCTTGGTAACATAGGTGATGAACGACCTACATGATTCCAAAAAGTTATCATCGGCTATTTCAAATAAAAGAAGACTACAATAAAGTTATATATGAAGAAAATAAACACACTTGTCGAGTATTCCTTCTACAAGGGTGAAGTCGTGGGTTTTGTTAAATAGAGAATCAAGATATATTACCTTGTTCCTCTTTAGTATAATGACTAAAAGGATCTAGTAGTACCTAGTTATGTATGTCGCTATAGTCATTAAACCTAAATTCGTGCTACGTATAAAGTACAAATAAAATTTGTATAGCAAGTAATGAAGCACTTACTTCTGGTTGTAGAGCACCAGTATGTAGTCCTTATCGTCCTGAGCAAGCAATCCCGTAGTTATGTGTTTCACAACGTAGGATGTGTCTTAGTTGATGGTTTGCTCAGAGACTATGTGTGGGTCGAGGAAACCCACTGGTTCTCGCGATCCGTGGTTTTTTTTCATCATATATCTATACATAAGCAATGATTTATGATATTTATCGGTATTACGTGAATATAGAACTTGATTGTACACACTTACAGTGTCCAGCATCGTAGAAGTGAGGCGTTGAGGGAAGTGAGATTGAATAGGTCGAATAAGTCATTAAAGCCACGACGAAGTGGCCTGGCTCATGGAGGAAATGCTCATTCGAGTATATCAAGACGATTCTAGAATCGCACCCTTTCTCTTTGGTCTTCCATATGTACCAAAGATGCAAAGACTGACAACTAATTCCAACGTGGGCTAATACTGTGTCATGGACCAACGGACTTCCGAGGGAGAATTCTTTGGGCTTGGGAGACGCATTAATATTCTTCGATTTCGATTTGACCTTAACAACTCGCCCGCTACACGTCTTCCTGTGAAACGACTTGGGAACCGATATGACGACACACTTTTCTTGTTAAACATTTTCAGATTACCGCAATCAATACATGGACAATACATAAATTTTATCCCCTTCTTCAACATATCCTGCTTGACGGCTCTTTTAAAAGCAAACACGCTATTAATGTACTATTCACTCACATGATTCACACCGTACATCTAGTTTCGGTCCATCTACACTACGCACGTAACAAATTAGTAGTGTTAAATTAGATTAATAAAATACAAATATGTTACTCTTCCTATTAACCAAACATACTAAAATTAATTAGTGATCAATTAACCTAGAGCAAATATAAAGAGTTACATATCGTTACCCTCAGAGCTCACGATGAAAATTCCAAATATCCCATAAGATTCCTCACCTTCTCCTTCTCCTCCCTTCATCCTCTCTTTAGCTTCATCCTTTCCCTCTCATCTCTAAGGGGGTGGAGGCGCTAGGGGCAGAGGGTCTGTCGGGAAGGGATATTTATAATGCTAGTATATCACAGACGGTTCTTAATAAGAACCGTCTGTGATAAATGCCTCATCACAGACAGTTCTTAATACGAACCGTTTGTGATAATTCACAGACGGTTCTTAATAATAACCGTCTGTGATGAGTGCGATTATCACAGACGGTTCTAGTTATAAACCGCTGTGATAATGACGTATCCGGTTCCAAAGGAACCGTTTGTGATAAGTATAACACAGACAGTTCCTTTGGAATCATTTGTGATGAGGTGTCTTGTATAGCATGTTTTGTAGTAGTGCAGACATATGCATGTCATACCGGTTAGACTATCCATTACTCTTAACAATTACATCACAGGCCACTCGTAGCACATTTAACTGGATCCATATTATCAGCTGTAGTACAGAGGATCACAGTGTAGCTACTGATCCGAACTTTTGTTTTTTGATCGGACAGTTGAGATCACTATAAATCCTCAGCATTGATACCTTTAATGCAGAGAATCCATTCCCCACTTAACTCTGTCTAGAGAGGTGCACACGTGACTTTGAAGTGCCATTTGAATCATTTTTTTCTAAAAGAAAAATCTAAAAATAAAACTCGGTAGTACAGTTATCATGCTTAGCATTTGAATGCAAATTTTACATGCACAACGCTAGCTGCGGGTTGCAGCCATATATATAGCGCCAAACAAGGTAAAGCAAAAACCTTAGACAATGCTCCTCTGATATCATCCAAAACGTATCAATCTGAGCCGTCAGTGCTGCCCACCACCATTGTCCCCTACGCTACGTCTAACTGTCCAAGTCTGCAATGAGAAAGCAGTGGTACGCGAATCTTTAGCTCCTGTGGCGCACACCCGGCCAAATCGCACGGGAGGAACCTGGGCTGGGCGACATGATGTGCATGTAATGCAGTGTGTGCTAGTAGCTCCATGCCTCCATCACCCCCACTGTTCAGGCCCTTGTGACCTGCAGGTGCTTGCCACGTGCGACGTCGCACGTGTCGCCGCGCCGTTGGCCGGCCGTGCAAGTCCCATGTGAACCGCGGCGACGGGCCACGTGCAGGGGGGCACCGTGCCCCTGATAAAGCAGCAGGCGGTGCTAGCTCCATTATTAACGACACTGTTTGTCCAAGGCTATATAAGATGCAGGTGTGCATAGTTGGTTTGCATGTAATTAGGCAAAGAAGCTAGAGTCAGCTAAGTGCTTTGTGGTTGCCTGCCTATCTATCTGGCTTGAATCAAGGCACAGATCGAGGGTGATGTGATAGAGCTGCATTTGCACCTGCACCTAGAAAGGAGAGAGGAGAGGTAGAGGTAGAGCTGTTAGGTCTACTCCTCCATGCATGCATGCATGGAGGTTCTTGATCCTCACTCTTCCTAGGTGCAGTGGCAGATGCAGCTGTATCACAAGCATTCCATGTACACAAGCTACTTCTCCTTTATCTTCTTATTTTTGGTTACTCCAGAAAGTCTCATTATGCAAATTAATAGCTGGCTTGATAGCTAGCTAGCTTGGAACAATATTGTATATGGCAAGAATGGTGTGATATCGCTGCATTTGCACCTGCACCTACAACGAAGGATGCTATGAGGACTGCACCTATTTCATCATACTTCTTGTTCTTCCTTGCTAGGTGCAGTGGCAGATGCAGCTGTAGCACAAGAATTCCAAAGACACAGGGCTAAGTTACTTCTTTTGCTTCTTTTTGGTATTACTGGAATCATAACTATGCAAATGCTGCACTCATGGCCGTGTTTTGCCAGAAGTCAGAACTGCTAAGCTAGCATGCATGCGTACTCCTACTCTTTTTGTTCCCTACTCTCTCTGATTGATTTACTAATATAGCTTTCTTATCTGTAGCTTGTCTCCTGATGAGTTTACTAGAGGAATCATGTATCCAAGTCACTGTTCGGAATGTGTAGTTGCTTAAATTCTTCAAAGCCAAATTGTTTTCAGGACACAGCTACTGCAGCTAGCGTGTCAAGCTATGTCGATTTTATGGTGCCCTAACACTGGGTGCATCCCTGAATTTAATTTATTTATGCAAAACTGCATCAATATTTATGAAAACACGTGCTTATATAATTTTCTTGATTGATTGAAATGTCATAAGTTTTTCGTCAAAAAAGAAGAAGAAGAAGGAGAAGTAATGTCCTAACGTGTTAAAGACAAAACACCAAGCGTTTAATCCTAAAAACTAACATTTCGTTTTACCCCAAAAAATTTAATTCTAGAGTTCATATGAATATATAGCATATTTAGGGACTAATCTTTTGATCTGTCTCAATTGGGGGCGTATTGGGTGAAAATATGAATATAGTGAATTTTTTTGTATTTTCACCAAACTTAGAAGTTTCAGGAAATTGTCAAAACATTACCACATATAGTGGAGGATATGTTCTACATCTATGAGAAATTTCAAGATCAAATTTGATCGCATTTGCGAGATAAAAAAAAAAGACAAATTCTTGCTTAAACAGTTCAAATTCTTGCTGAAATAGTGTTCAAAACTTCAAATAGTGCTTCACTGTTTCAGCAAGAATCTGCCTTTTTTTGTATTTAACAAATGAGATTGAGTTTGATATTGAAGGTTTGTACAGATATAGAACATATGTTCCAATACATGCGGTTTTTTTTTTTTGAGAATTTTTGGGAACTTCTAAGTTTGGTTGAAAATCGATTTTTACCGTATTTTCACCACATATGTCGCCTAATCAGTTTGCCTTCTTGCAAGGAAGTAAGATAATCTCCTTCGTGCGTTTTATAATATTAATTTTCCAAACTTGTCATGTTTTCATAACGTCAGATGTAGATGTAATGCTAGTTTATCCCTCGTGCCCTTATTTCGTTCTCTAGTAAGCATTTACATATACAAACAAACCATCATATCTGATCATCCAAAAATACTTAATGGGAGGATACTAAAACCAATTTTCTCTTATGACTTTCTCATACTTAGAGCTTTCCTAAGTATTCTGCCCGACCAAAATACGCCTTTTAAAGGAACCAGAGGGAGTACAATTATTCTCTCATGCGTCATTGTTCACTTTAGGAGGGCTCATCTTTTGAAATCTTTCATTTCCGTCCTTCATCTCTTAATTTATTTGGTTTGTGTTTTATATATATGCATGACAAGCACGTAGGTGTATTACTTATATTTGATGATAATTGCAGGATGTTATAAACTTATTATCTAGGTTTAATTAATTTGGGGCGCTCTGATGATCTATGTTTCATCTTTAAAAGCATGATGTCACAATGTTTCTTACCTCACTAATAATTAAGGTCCTAACTAATTTGCTTTGGGCACCAACTGTTCTTCAACTTGGATATAAGTCGAGCTTACCATAACAAGAACTTACGTATGCACGCATGCACTTACATGAACTAAACCATATATATAGTGTATTGTTCTCGAGAAGCTCACAATTCGTATACTAGCGTATTCGCGTGCACTCATAACGGGTAGAATTAGGCTCTTGAGTGTTAATTCATTCCTAAAATTTCAAGATATGCATGATTTAGTCCTATATTGCCTAGCTAAGTGGTGGAGGAGCAATTTATAAGGTGGAGTCATTAAAACCTCTTAAAACATTTGAGACATGGCATGGTGTGACATGGGAGGACAATAGCTAAAGTCACACATATGCACGCACGCACTTATTTGTGTTGTAATTGCGTGACTTCACTACTACAGAAAAAGTTTTCACAGACGGTTCAAAAATATCATCACAGACGGTTTTGTGAGCCGTCTGAATTTATGGGTCAGTGATGACATAAGGTCATCACAGACGGTTTTTGAACTGTTTGTGATGCATACTATCACAAACGGTTCTTAACTCAGAATTATTTGTGATAGTTGCCTATCATAGACGGTTTGTAAATATAACTGTCTGTGATGGCTGATGTATCACAGACAGTTTGTAGATGAAATCGTTTGTGATATATATTCTCTATAAAGTCTCCAAGCAATGGCTGCTTGTGCCTTTAAAATCGGCTTTATATATATATATTGTCCGTAGTACCCCAGCCACTTTTGGAAGATCGCGAGGAGGATGAGACAGCAGCCACATGGGAACTTCATCGAGCCCGCAATTCAAGAAACATGGCTGCCAGGAGAGCGCATAGACATACAATTACCTAAATATCATCGATAGGTAATTGGACTTGACATCAAGAAATGATTTGGTTATTGATACATGAAGCCACTCCCCAGTTGAAGTACCTGCACATCCACACCACTTTCTAAACATGGTGTGGAAGCGCAAGTACTTCGACTGGGAGGTGGCTTCATGTATCAGCAACCAACCATTCCTTGATGTTAGGTCCAATTATCTATCAACGATATCCAGGTAATTAGATGTCTACACGCTCTCCTGGTAACCATGCTTCTTGAACTTGCAGGCTTGATAAGGTTGCCCGTGGCTGCTATCTCATCCTCCTCACGACCCTCCAAAGTGGTGGGACATATATATATATATATATATATATATATATATATATATATAATATATATTTATAATATATATATATATGTGAAATCGGTTTTAAAGGCACAAGCAGCCACTGCTTGGAGACTTTATAGAGAAGAGATCAGGAATGGAATGCTAGGACGTACCTGGGACGTAAGGGAGGAGAACTTGACTGACATGAACACGGTTACCCAGAATACTATATAGGAACATACCATAGCATTAGATACATGTACAAAAATTTGTATGTGTGCCACACAATACCAGCGGCGACACCTCCACTATACATTAACCCACCTCTATTTTATTTACCATGCTTAATCAATAAATTAACTCACATCAGTAAATAATCAACTCACATCAGTAAACCAAAACAAGCTCAAGCATGAAACTAAAATAACAGAAAGAGCAATTCATTAGAGCTCAAATATGAATTAACTAATTATCGATTCAATTTCAGCATAAGACTATTAACATTATTGAGCAGTTCAACAGAGCATACAAATACCAATTTGCAATACCTCCGAGTGTTAGATATAGACAAATCACACAGAGCATACAAATATTTCTATGCACAACTAGCAGCACCAGCAGTCACAACACAACCCCATTCCGATCCCCACCTCTAGATCCATCCATCCATCCAACCAGCCAACAGTCACAGAAAGCAAGACAACAAGGCTAAGGGTGTCCAAACCGACCATCAACCCACATTGCAGCTTGGTTCACATGAATACCAACACATAAACCAATAGGTGATAGATCTGTCTTACCCATATACAGTTGAACAGACCATGCGGTTTGACACTGCAAACAACACTGCTCTTGGATGCATTCTAACTATACTGGTAGATCAACTCTATAATGTATACATGAACTTCCAGTCCATCACAGAGTTGTGGGATGCACTAGAGTAGAAATATGTGAAAGATGAGGTTGGTCGCTGGTATGGCGCCCCGTGTCATTACCCCAGAAGGCAATCATACTTAGGCATACAGATTATTATTTGTATGCCTAGTAGGACACCACTCCGATAAATAGTAAACCTTACCAAAGTCAACGCAGCAGAACAATAAGATAGAAATTGTATTTTATTCCAACATTTAGCCACGCAAGGCTAAGGTCTTTATTACAAGTAGTAATTTACAACAGCAACATGGAACTAAGTCCCCTCGCTTGCCTACTATGCTCCACTAGTAGCCTACTCGTCCCACGTGTTGAATATGGTGTCCACCTCGCCCTGCTCCTCGTAGTGAGCGTCCTCGTCTCTTGCGGTCTCATTGGCACCTGCGTGTCATTCGTTCTACTCGGGATAGTTCCCAGCCGGACTAGGTTCTAACAAAGAATAATAATAGCAAGGTTGAGTATTAGTGTACTCAGCAAGCATTATTAGCAAAAGAATGCACTAGATGACTCATCTCTATTTGTTATCAAATTTCTAGATCATCTCTTTTTCTGGAAATAAATAACTCATCAAAACTTTAAGTTGACAAATTTTAATACTAAAAAGACTACTAGTCACTCGAAGAGAATAAAGAACCCCAGTTGTTCCTATAGACTCCAATCCAGGAGTTAGGCATGAATTTATAATGTTATTTAGCACTACGCAGGCTTGTACCACTTACCTATAGCTACTCTGAACTCTCTTTGAACTGGGTCCACCGCATTTCCTTTGATGCAACTTCGAGTTTAGAATACAGAACATTTTCCAAGTTACGTGATTAATTCTTCACCCATTACTTTCCATCGGTGTCTGATGTTGTCACAGTGCTGACCTCGTCATCCATCGAGTTCCAATAATGTTGGTTGGCCGGCACTCCGATCCCAACACTCCATCGTGCGGTAGTATATCGCCCTAGGTCCCCCACTTCTGGGTTCTACCCCCTATTATTTACCCGATGTGGAGAGTATAATTATGTAATAGGTAGCATTTTCTGGCTGTCGAAACGGAAAAATGGTTGGTACTTAAATTACGACATCTTATCCGAGTAAGAGTTTTGTAGGTCCTTATACATTAACCATATGTAAAGGGGTCCCACATATTCCCTTATCTCTATCCTGCCATGGGCCCCCTTTACCATCCTAATAACTCTCTTTCTTCATCTCATTCTCATTTCTTATCTTCTCATTTTCGTCTTAATCCAATTTGATTTTGAGATATAGTTTTGATGCATGTACATATATGATACAACAATATACAATTTACATTTAATATAACTATATCTATGTTCAAGAGATAAGCATGCCTTCGTAATTGTAGTAAAGATCGGTGTTGGCGAAAACTGGTTCAGATACTTTTGCCTGCGTCGGTTCGTTGTCTGCAATTTATACGACAATGCGAATACTAAATAAATAAGTAAATACTTAGTGGCATTTGGGTGCTACGAGGCGTACACTAGTCGGTTGGTTCTTTTCGTTGGTGGATTTTAATTTATTAACATTTTTTCGGACCCCCGTTAGGTTAGCACTCCCCAACTGCGGTAATTCTACGGTCTACTAGCTCTAAGATCGCGGTTTGACTACTCTAGAGTTTTATCACACGAAAGTAACTACTAGACCCGCCTTTGGTTGGGGGTCAGGACAAGACCCCTACCTTGCTGAGAGAGTTGGTAGGAGAGATTCGTGCTCTCCGTTAACAGGCGCCGACAGCCCCTGCTGCTATAGCATTTGTTGCTGCTCCTGTCGCCCCTCCACTTGCACCCGAGGCGCGAATGACGCTTCAAGAGTGGATGGGGTTGAGGTTGGATCCGTTTGATGGGTCACGCATGCCGCTCCAAGCAGCGGACTTGTCGGGACCGGATTTCTGAATCCGAACCCTTTGTGTATTTTCGCACCAGTCCCATGATCAGTAGCTAGTGCACACAGTTGAAACATTGTTGATAACAAACTCGAATCACGAATAAAAATAATAAATAATCGAGTACCGCCTTATGGCCACTTATTACAAAAGAGGCTCAAGACCTTGAGTCTTACAAAAGCAGTAAACATAAATAAATAAACTCCGAGTGGTGGCCCATCAAAGTGCTCACCGCATTCGATGGGAGCGCAACCTAGTACTCGGTGTCCTTCACAAAGCCACAAGCGAAGTAGTCGTAGTCCTCCGTGTCGATGAAGGCTTCGAGATTAATTTATGAGTGTAGCATGTGAGTACATAAAGTACTCATGAGTCTTGGGAAACATGCATATGCATAGCTTTGACAAATGAGGCTTATATGGTTCTTTTGCACAAAGCAAATTTTTAAGTTCAAAACAATTTTCATAAATCACATTTGACAAACGCAGTTTCAATAAATAAATTAATTGTATTACTAGTGGAGGTTCTAGCTACCAACCACTAGCATAAAGGCTCTAGCCGCCAAGGTTTTCGTAATAGGCTCTAGCCGCCTAACCGCTCTAGTCGCAGAAACTACCCGAGAGTCCCAACCGCTCCTGTTCCCAAAATTACTCTTTTAAAATCAAAACCAAAATCTACCATGTGAAGACACACCTTGCTCGCCCTTGACCGTGGGCATGGCTATTCGAATAGTTTTTAACACTCGCAGAGGTTGTACGACTTGACCCACAAGAGATGATCGCTCGATATACCACACGCTTCCTTTGACGTGAATCAAGGAGAGACCATCACAAGGCTTTTACAAAACTTCCTTTTGACTCTGGTCGCCCGCTAAGGTTTCGCCTTCTGTCCCCCTCTTGCGCCATGTGAATCAAAGACACACAACCATGACAAACCGACTCAAAATTTTGCTAATTAGTTGGCCAGTCCGCTCCCATTTTGGACATGTGGTTGTACCAGAGTGCTGGCTTGAATAATCACAAGTGTCGGTCCTTAATATGACTTAAGGACTAACACAATACATGATCTCGTGCTCTAGCCGCACTCCACCGATCTTACCATCCACCCAAGTCTAAAACATACTTTCATCATTATATTTTATTTTCCAAACACCGACATTACCTAATGTCAAACATTTTCCAAAGAAAGCATAAAGGGTAAATAATGGTTTTTCTCCCAAAGGTTAAATAAAGTCGTAAAGCATGTCTAAGCAATTCTATCAGATAAACTATTCTGCAAAATTGTATTCAATAATGCGAATTTCTACACTAGGTTACAAAGGTGCAGGACATCAAATATCAAGGATGATAGTAGTAAACTTTAGGTTTTTAATTAACAACCTACGCTTTAACTTATCATTTAAATAGCAATGCATAACTTTTAAAACTGAAAACATGATTTACAAATCATAGGTTCAATGTGGTCAAAGGAGACTCGCCTTGGTGACGTTGGAGGTAAGCACTTCTGTTGATCCAAGCTTGCGCCGCGACGCCTGATTCTACACACACGCAATGGACCAAATAAATAGCAGAAAATAAATAAAATCCAAAAATTACAAAATAAATACTAGAGGTAGAGAATGAATTTAGATGAATTTAGGAGAAAGAATCGATGGATTCGGAGTTCGTATGAGAACGAATGAAAATCTAGAAAATCAATTCTCCAAAAAAAATAAAACCATGTATGTACATACACCATGCACGTACATACATTGCATGGCACTATTCATGAAGAGTGAACAAAATAAAATGGCGATATTTGGGGAGCGAAATCCAGGGATGTGAAGAGGAAGCCGAGGCACGCGCGACGTAGTCGGTTCGGGAAATGACCGACCGAGGAGAGAGCTGAGTATGAAAGATTATCTAGTATAGCTAACACTGCTCATGTTCTTCTCCAAACGAATGTAGTAAACCATTGCGCAAAGAAGTAAAATGAAGCATGCAAACCAAGGAGAATCTCAAGGTGTTGGCATCATAAGGTGGCGAGGGCTAGCCGGCGGTGTAGTTGGCGATGAATCAAGAATAGCTCATCGAAATGAAGATTGTGTGAAAAGGGCGGCTATGTCAATGGAGAATGAGATGACTGCTATGCTCTAATGATTCTAAAGCTTGTAGAGAATGCAAAGGATCAAAGAAGAGATAGTATGCCCTTATATAGCCGCAATTGGGAGCCGAACGTTGGGAGGCGAAGAACTACAAACGGGTTTCGCTTTGCAATGAATTGTGGCAAGGAAACGGCAAAATCAATTGTGGTTATTGAGGGAAACATGCACTTGATGGAGGCATGATGTGGGTGATGATGACACGACCGTTTCGCTTCAGACGGAATTGAAATTGGAGCTCTGAGTGGGAAGAAAATGAGGAATTAAATGAAATGTTGGCTGTCTGTTTGAATTTGGATGAACAATACACCATAACATGCTCATCGGGAGGTAGAAGATGAAAGGAGGAGAGAGAAAATGAATAGAGGATATAAGTATAGGAGATAGAGTAAAATCAGTTCAAACCTTAGCACATGATGGCAGCACATGCAAACATAACTTGAAGTTAAGTGAGCCATGGTGGGAGCAATTTGAGATGGGTGACCCGACGGGAATTTTTTTTTTTTTTTTTTAAAAAAAAGAGAGAAGTGCAACAAATTAATAAATTGGAACAAGAAATAGGAACGAATAATTTTTCTGGAGATTTGAAATTAAATTTTAAATCAATCGAATTTTGGGATGTTACAAACCTACCCCCCTTAGAAGGAATCTCGACCCCGAGATTCGGATGGACTGGGAAAAAGGCTGGGGTACTCTGTCCTTAAATCTTCTTCGCGTTCCCATGTTGCTTCTTTCTCTGAATGGTTGCTCCACTACACCTTGCAGAATTTGATAGTCTTGTTTCTAGTCTGATGTTCTGCTTCATCGAGGATTGTGACAGGGTACTCCTGATAGGTGAGATCATCCTTCAACTCGACTTCCTCTAGAGGCATCTGTTCTTCCGGAACTCTAAGGCATTTCTTCAACTGAGACACGTGAAAAACATCATGCACATCCGATAGCCGAGGTGGAAGCTTTAACTTGTGTTTACTTCTCCTCTCTCGACTAGTACCTAAAAGGTCCAATGTATCTCGGTGCAAGTTTTCCACTCACTCTGAAACGACGCATTCCCTTAATAGGTGAAACCTTCAGATACACATAATCTCCAGGTGCGAAAGCTAGATCTCGCCGACGGTTATCAGCATAACTCTTCTGCCTGGATTGAGCTGTTTTCAATTTCTGACGAATTTTCTGTACTTGTTCTTCGGCCTCCTTCAAAACATCTCGTCCGAACACTTGTCGTTCTCCGGTTTCATTCCAATACAGAGGAGTTCTGCACTTCCTTCCATAGAGTGCTTCAAAAGGCGACATTTGCAAGCTTGACTAGTAGTCGTTGTTATACTGAAAATTCGTGATACGAGCAAACTTACATCCCAACTTGTACTATTGGTTAAAGCACAAGCTCTTAACATATCTTCGAGAATTTGATTAACCTCTCGGTCCGTCCGTCTGCTCATGATGGTAAGCTATATCAAGTTCAAGTTGGTGCC
The DNA here is from genome assembly GCA_036346255.1 of Ampelocalamus luodianensis. NCBI lineage: Eukaryota > Viridiplantae > Streptophyta > Magnoliopsida > Poales > Poaceae > Ampelocalamus > Ampelocalamus luodianensis. The sequence goes on from CM070624.1 coordinate 42,940,329, forward strand.
CAAAATTCTCGTAGTTTTTGCGTAACTGGAGGTGAATCGATCCTCGATCGATACAATCTTCTTAGGTACCCCATGCATAAACTATTCTAGACATATACAACTCTGCGAGTCGGTCTCCGAGTAGGTAGTCTTTACTCGAATAAAATGTGCAACCTTTGATAACCGATCTACAATAACCCAAATTGAATCATACCTGCATTTTGTTCTTGGCGCACGAAGAATAAAGTCCATTCCAATTTCTTCTCATTTCCATTCGGTACCTTTAGAGGTTGAAGTAATCCAAGAGTCTCTCGATGTTCACTTTAATACGACACACATCACAAAAAGATACATACTCAGCAATTTCTCTTCTCATGCTTGACCACCAATATCTCTCACGAAGATCTTGGTACATTTTCGTGCTTCGGGATGAATCGAATATGCGATTCATGAGCTTCCTTTAGAATCAAATTTTTGATTTCCTTATGATTTGGTATAAAGATTCTTTTTCCAAACCAAACAATGCCTCTCTCATCTTCTCAAAATCCAGTGCTTTGCCTTTTCTCATATTAACCTTGATTTCCTTAACATCCGGTCTTCCTTTGAGCTTCCATGATCGATCTTCCGAGTTGGTTGGACCTCAACGGTGTTCACACAACCCTCCTCAACTAATTCCGTGTTGAGTCGCTGAAATTCCTCGCATTGAGCAGCCGACTTTCTTTTATCAACATATTATTGCAATAGCTTTTCCTGCTCAGAGCATCAGCTACTACATTAGCTTTGCCTGGATGATAATGTATTCCAACATCATAATCCTTGCTTAGCTCTAACCATCTTCTTTGTCTTAAGTTGAGATCTGATCGAGTGAAAATATACTTAAGACTCTTATGGTCAGATATATCTCACAACGACACCAATAAGGTAATGTCTCCAAATCTTTAGAGCATGCACCATCGCAGCTAACTCTAAATCATGGGTTGATAACTCGCTCATGCGGACGCAATTGTCTCGATGCATAGGCTACTACCTTGCCTTCTTGCATTAACACACAACCAAGACCTTGTTTTGATGCATCGCAGAAAATCTCAAAGTCTTTCCGAATGTCAGGCAAAATTAGCACTGGTGCAGTAGTTAACCTCTTCTTCAACTCTTGAAAACTTTGCTCACAGGCAGAGGTCCATTCAAACTTCTTTTCTTTCTTAAGCAATTCGGTGAGGGGTTTTGCAATCTTCGAAAAGCCTTCAATAAAACGACGATAGTATCCAGCTAAACCAAGAAAACTTCTGATTTCTGGAACTGATTTGAGTTGTCTCCAGTTGAGAACATCCCTAACTTTTCCTGGATCCACTGCTACTCCTCCAACAGAAATTACATGCCCCAAGAAAGCAACTTCCTTTAACCAAAACTCACACTTACTAAATTTAGCATATAATTGATGCTCTCTGAGTTTGCCCATAACTATCCTCAGATGTTCCTCATGTTCATTCTTATTTTTAGAGTAAATAAGAATGTCATCTATGAATACCACTACAAACTTATCCAGATATTTCATAAACACCTTGTTCATCAAGTTCATGAAGTAAGCTGGTGCATTTGTTAGACCAAATGACATCACAGTACATTCATAGAGACCATAACGAGTGGTGAATGCTGTCTTTGGGATATCCGATGGTCTTATCTTCAGCTGATGATATCCAGAGCGTAGATCAATCTTGGAGAAGACACTTGCTCCCTTTAACTGATCAAATAAGTCATCAATTCGCGGCAAAGGATACTTATTCTTGATTGTGACTTCATTCAGGGCCCTATAATCCACGCACATCCTTAAGTTGTCATCCTTCTTCTTAACAAAGATTACTGGTGCTCCCCACGGTGAAGAACTGGGTCGAATATAACCTTTTTCTAGTAACTCTCCAATTTGTTTCTTCAACTCAACTAGCTCATTTGCTGGAAGCCGGTAAGGTCTCTTGGATATAGGAGCTGCACTGTACCAAGTCAATGATGAACTCAATCTCTCGATGCTCGTGGCATTCCGGGTAGTTCATCGGAAATACATCCGATATTCTCGCACTACCGGTACACTTTCAGTCACAAGCCTTTCAAAGTGTTAAGAACACCACCCATCTTTGATGGTTTGTTGGACACAAATTCCACTCGAATGCCTTCGGCATTGGTAAGGGTGATGGCTCTGTTGGCACAATCAATCTGTCCCTTAAAATTGGTTAACCAATCCATTCCAAGGATTACATCTATGCCTTTGGAATCTAATAAGATAAGGTTCGCTAGGAACCTAACCCCATTTATATCTATAGCCACTGCCGGGCATACTGTAGTAGTCCTCATTTCCTTTCCAGGTGTTTGGACTACCAAAGGGTTCTTAAGTTCACAAACATCCCAGCAATGCATTTCAGCAAAAAATTTTGAGATAAAAGAGTGCGAAGCTCCAGAATCAAATAATGCTGATGCAGGTACTGAATTAACAAAGAACTTACCCAGAACTACATCTGGTGCATCTTGGGCTTCCTCTGCTATCACATGATTAACACGTCCTCTCCCAAAAGTTTGCGGAGTCCTTGGAGTCTGAGGGCGATCGCCTTGTCCCGAGCCGTGCACGGTGGTGTAGTCCCCAAGTTGAAACGCACCGAGTCAAGTTCGACGCTTCGAGGGCAATTGCTAGCATAATGCCCCATCTCACGACAATGAAAACATTGAACTCCACCCAAGTCTTGTTTTGCCGCGCCAACACCGTGTTGTTGCGAAATCCCGCATGATCGGGCAAGGTCCGACGTTGGAGTCTTGGGTGCATCGCCGCAGCGCCGTTGAATTGCGGTTGGTTCAAACAAGACACGAACCTGGCTCCATGTTGCGCCCGAAAAGCAAATTTCCTCTTACGGACTCATACAATCGACGTTGAGCATCCTCCGTATGAGAGCCTTATTGACCATCGTTGGAAGTGGGGTAGTCAATCGACACCAATTGCACCTTAAGACTAGGGTCAAGTCCTTCCATGAAGCGCCAAATCTTCGCTCCTCATTAGCAACATCCTCTCGTGCATACCTTGACATTTGTGTAAACCTATTAAGATACTCGACACACCGAGATTGCCTGCTGCAGCTTGTGGAACTCTCTCTTCTTCATTTCCATCATTCCCATAGGAATGTGAGTCATAAAAGCAAGAAAACTCCCGCCAAGAGATAGCTTGGACATTCCGTGAGTCGCACAATAGTTTTCCCACCAAGTTCCGCGGTTGCTTTGGGCTGATGAGCGGCAAAGAGAACTTTCTCTTGGTCATTGCACTGAGCCAAGATCAGCTTCTTCTCGACATCCTTTAACCAGCCATCAGCTTCAAGAGGGTCAACTGAACCGGCAAAGGTTGGTGGCCTGGTTCTCATAAATTCACCAAGTCTGGATGGAGGTGGTAAGACTAGAGCAGAGTGGCAAAGTTGATTGACTTGATTATGAGCAAGTGCTTGCAATAGTTGAAGTTGCATGGCCATCATCTGCTCTATATTCATCAAAGGAGGCTGACCAGGAGGTGGTGGTGGTAAAGGTTCTTCCTCAAATAATTGCTTAGGTTGCACTTGTGGTTCTTGTGGTGCTTGAGGCAAAACTGGGTCCTCGGGAAATGGTTGACCGCGACCCCTTCCAAGACCACGGCCTCGGCCACTACACGCCTCTTCCACGCCCTCTTCCACTGAAAGTCGCACGACCTCTTCCGTGGTTCTCCATCCGAGCACCCAAAGATAGCAGGAAGAAAAGAGGGAAAAGCATAGATAAGAGAACAGGGGTAATCTAACATCCCAAACAACAACCAACAAAGGCTCAACAAGAAAGAACTCCAACTGAAATAAAATAGGAAATAGTTTTAGAATGGTCAGATCACAAGTGCTTAAGGCTTGATATACCCAATCTTCACAGCAAACAACTCGCCTAATTTCGCAAGACCTTTATTGGACACTACTGCACTCACGAACAAGGACTACTCCTCAAGCTCAACCTCGCCGTGGTCCTCCTCCTCTGTATTCTCCTCAACGCCTACTCCAATGATACGCCCCAAGTCCTCGGATCATCACTAATCGCCCTCCGGCGTGGATCAAGAGTCTGCAGACCTCTCTGCTCTGGCAGATGCAATCAGACCATTGATCTCTTGGGCGGAAGGACCAACAGTCTCCGGTCGATGAACTTTCTTGTGCGCGGCCATCCAGCGAGGTATGTCTCTAAGGCGCCGATCGGGTCGCGGTCCGAGTAGCTCCACGTAAGGAAGATCACCTTGAGGAGATGCTGGTGGAGGTTGATGCTGAGCTGACTTTAGTTGGGTCAACTCCAACTGAGCGGCACCCAACTTCTCATAGGCACGCTGGAGCTCCTGTGCCATATGAGCATGCGCCTCATCCTGTGCCTTGATGTAGGAAGCCATCCCAATCACATGAGATCCGCTCACCCCGAAGCTCTGAGCGATCAAGACTTCTCCTCTTGCGATATGGAAGATGGCGATAGCTAGTACCCTCCAATCGGTTGCGATAAAAATATCCCAACCGAGCTATGTCCTCTCGAGCAACTTTCGACATCCTCGCCATAGGAACTCGCTCCACTGTAGCGAAATGGTTTGCCTCCATCCCGATCGCTTCCTAGCAAAGATCGTTGGTTGAACGCGCAGACTTCCCTACCATCCTTGATGGTAGTAAAGCCATGCACTGAGGACAACGAGTGTGGCCTAACTCAAGCATAAGCCACAACTCCTCACGAATCCTCCTCCTTCTCAACAAGCGAATTGGCTAACGCATCTACAAAATTTTGAAAATAAGAGAAGATCGAAACCAAACAAAATGAATACAAGGACAAGAAAAGGATACTAAGACAGTAAAAGAAAATAGCAAAGAAACTTAGAAGTTTATAATTTAATTTTTAGGAAAATATGAATCCTTAAGGCTTGCCATTTCTAACTAGTTCACGCCCCTGATCGACTCGGCTCGATACCAACTCGTCGGACCGGATTTCGAATCCGAACCCTTTGTGTATTTTGCACCACCCCATGATCGGTAGCTAGTGCACACAGTTGAAACATTGTTGATAACAAACTCGAATCACGAATAACAATAATAAATAATCGAGTACCGCCTTATGGCCACTTATTACAAAAGAGGTCGAAAGACCTTGAGTCTTACAAACAGAGAAACATAAATAAATAAACTCCGAGTGGTGGCCCATCAAAGTGCCCACCGCATTCGACTGGGAGCGCAACCTAGTACTCCGGTGTCCTTCACAAAGCCACAAGCTAAGTAGTCGTAGTCCTCCGTGTCGATGAAGGCTTCGAGATTAATTTATGAGTGTAGCATGTGAGTACATAAAGTACTCATGAGTCTTGGGAAACATGCATATGCATAGCTTTGACAAATGAGGCTTATATGGTTCTTTTGCACAAAGCAAATTTTTAAGTTCAAAACAATTTTCATAAAGCACATTTGACAAATGCAGTTTCAATAAATAAATTAATTGTATTACTAGTGGAGGTTCTAGCTACCAACCACTAGCATAAAGGCTCTAGTCGCCAAGGTTTTCGTAATAGGCTCTAGGCGCCCAACCGCTCTAGCCGCGCGAAACTACCCGAGAGTCCCAACCGCTCCTGTTCCCAAAATTACTCTTTTAAAATCAAAACCAAAATCTACCATGTGAAGACACACCTTGCTCGCCCTTGACCGTGGGCATGGCTATTCAAATAGTTTTTAACACTCGCAGAGGTTGTACAACTTGACCCACAAGAGATGATCACTGATATACCACACATTTCCTTTGATGTGTGAATCAAGGAGAGACCATCACAAGGCTTTACAAAGCTTCCTTTGACTCGGTTACGCCCGCTAATGTTTCGCCTTCTGGCCCCTCTTGCGCCATGTGAATCAAAGACACACAACCATGACAAAACCGACTCAAAATTTTGCTAATTAGTTGGCCAGTCCGCTCCCATTTTGGACATGTGGTTGTACAGTAGTGCTCGGCTTGAATAATCACAAGCGTTGGTCCTTAATATGACTTGGGCGGGACTAACACAATACATGATCTCGTGCTCTAGCTGCACCCGCCTGATCTTACCATCCACCCAAGTCTAAAACATACTTTCATCATTATATTTTATTTTCCAAACACTGACATTACCTAATGTCAAACATTTTCCAAAGAAAGCATAAAGGGTAAATAATGGTTTTTCTCCCCCAAAGGTTAAATAAAGTCGTAAAGCATGTCTAAGCAATTCTACCGTAATAAACTATTCTGCAAAATTGTATTCAATAATGCAGAATTTCTACACTAGGGTTACAAAGGTGCAGGACATCAAATATCAAGGATGATAGTAGCAAACTTTAGGTTTTTAACTAACAACCTACAGTTTAACTTATCATTTAAATAGCAATGCATAACTTTTAAAACTGAAAACATGATTTACAAATCATAGGTTCAATGTGGTCAAAGGAGACTCGCCTTCGGTGACGTTGGAGGTAAGCACTTCCTGTTGATCCAAGCTTGCGTCGGCGACGTCGGATTCTACACACACGCAACGGACCAAATAAATAGCAGAAAATAAATAAAATCCAAAAATTACAAAATAAATACTGGAGGTAGAGAATGAATTTAGATGAATTTAGGAGAAAGAATCGATGGATTCGGAGTTCGTATGAGAACGAACGAAAATCTAGAAAATCAATTCTCCAAAAAAATAAAACCATGTATGTACATACACCATGCACGTACATACATTGCATGGCACTATTCATGAAGAGTGAACAAAATAAAATGGCGATATTTGGGGAGCGAAATCCAGGGATGTGAAGAGGAAGCCGAGGGGCACGCGCACGTAGTCGGTTCGGAAATGACCGACCGAGGAGAGAGACTGAGTATGAAAGATTATCTAGTATAGCTAACACGATCATGTTCTTCTCCAAACGAATGTAGTAAACCATTGCGCAAAGAAGTAAAAAATGTAGCATGCACCAAGGAGAATCTCAAGGTGTTGGCATCATAAGGTGGCAGAGGGCTAGCCGCGGTGTAGTTGGCGATGAATCAAGAATAGCTCATCGAAATGAAGATTGTGTGAAAAGGGCTAAGCTTATCACAATGGAGAATGAGATGATCGCTATGCTCTAATGATTCTAAAGCTTGTAGAGAATGCAAAGGATCAAAGAAGAGATAGTATGCCCTTATATAGCCGCAATTGGGAGCCGAACGTTGGGAGGCGAAGAACTACACCGACGATTTCAGCTTTGCAATGAATTGTGGCAAGGAAATGGCAAAATCAATTGTGGTTATTGAGGGAAACATGCACTTGATGGAGGCATGATGTGGGTGATGATGACACGCTGTTTGCTTGAGACGGAATTGAAATTGGAGCTCTTAGTGGGAAGAAAATGAGGAATTAAATGAAATGTTGGTCGTCTGCTTGAATTTGATGAACAATACACCATAACATGCTCATCGGAGGTAGAAGATGAAAGGAGGAGAGAGAAAATGAATAGAGGATATAAGTATAGGAGATGGAGTAAAATCTGCTCAAACCGAAGCACATGATGGCAAAGACATGCAAGCATAACTTGAAGTTAAGTGAGCCATGGTGGGAGCAATTTGAGATGGGTGACCGATGGGAATTTATTTTTTATTTTATTTTTTTAAAAGAGAGAAGTGTAACAAATTAATAAATTGGACCAAGAAATAGGAACGAATAATTTTTCTGGACATTTGAAATTAAATTTTAAAGAAAGCGAATTTTGGGATGTTACAGGACTGGTTGCACTACATGGAGAGGTTGTTTCGAGCTTTGGAGTTGTCTTCACATCAGAGGGTCCATTTTGTAGCCTTTCAGCTGAAACAGCAAGTAGACATCTGGTGGGACGGCATTTTGACATCGAGGACCGCTGCTCAAGGTCCAGTTTTTTGGGAGGACTTTGTTGACCAGTTCAAGACAAAGTTTTATCCCTACTCCTTCGTTGAGAAGATGGAGGTTGCTTTGACGACCTTTGTTTAGGGGAAGAGGTCCATTGCTGAGTACGAGGCCGAGTTCAATAACTTGGTTTCTTCGTCCCGTCAGTGGCAAACGATGATCTACAGAAGGCCAAGAGATTCTATCGGGGTCTCAATCCTGTGTACCAGCACATGTTGGGAGCTACTCCACTCCGTGACATCAACTATGTTGTGGAGCAAGCTAGGGGCATGGATTTGGAGATGCAGCTCACTAAAGGGCTGCAAGATTCTAGTGGATTTGTTGCTTCTGGTGGTGACCATAAGAGGAGCTCTGGTGAGGGGAGTGGGTCTTTTTAGCGGCCTGCTTTCAAGAAGTTCAAGGGAGGACCGCAGTCTTCGCAGTTTTCCAATACCAAGCAGTCGAGGCCGTTTCCTTCTTCAGCGCCTCATTCTTTTGTGGGTACTCTAGCTCTTCGTCATGTCCCAAGGCAGGGTATGCTTTGTTGTTAAGTGTGGTGATGGTCACCGCGTTGCTGAGTGCTTTTGGATGGGAGCTTGTCGTCGGTGTGGCCAGGTCACAAAGACTAGGTGTGATGAGGACATGACCCCTATGGATATAACCATATTTACTATGCTTACTGGTCCAAGTATAAGAGCTCGTACGCTTCACTTAAATTATCAGCACCATGTCACTTTTGGTCTAAGACAAACAAGCAATTCGAGCTGGACCTGTTTTGGAATCCAGTTCGGCCTCCGGAATCAGATTGACAACACCAACTTAAAACATGCATAACTTTCACATACGGAGTCCGTTGGAGGTCCACGAGTACTTGATTGAAAGCTTATTTCGTCCTCTTTCAAACGGATCCAGCCTCACCTTCAAATTTCTTCTGGACTGATCGCAATCATCTAAAGAAGGCGTCATATCACCTGTTTGGGCCAACCTGGGCTTTGTAATCGAACTCAACTTGCCCATATGCCGGCGGCCCACCTAGAGGCGTGGTTATTGTTCATGTGAACAGTAACCCACGAGTTTAGTCCCTCCCCGCTATTTTTTTTAGATTTGTGGCTCTTCCTCCCCTATATAAGGAGGCCACACCCCCTCTAGTTTTCTTGGATTTCGTTGAGTTAAGGTTTAGCCATTGTGCAAACTACATTCTTGCTTGTGTCGGATGACCACTGTCAAGACAGCTTTTGAATCCCAATTTATAAATATTTCAATCCATATTTGCAATTTCAGATTGTGTTTTATCTTGTTCTTGCGTGTTCTTCGATTGATGCAGGAATAGGCCTTCGTGGTCGTTGATCGCATTTCCAAAGACGGCCAATAACGTCGCGGAGTTGGTTCAATGATTGCTAAGGCGCAAGCGTCGTCGTACGGTTGTAGTCGGATCGCGAGAGTCACCTCCACCAAAATCGATATTTATCAATCTCATCGAAAGATCGGGAACCCCGCCTCCATCAAGGTGTGTCACCAGAACCCCGCTAGTGTGATCAAGTGGGAGTCTATGCCTGCTTCTTCTTCAGTAGGTCCTGCACAAGGATCTGTCCAGATGATGGCCGCCCCATCTGCACCGCCACTTCCTTCAGTTTGGGTTCCTCCGGCAAGGTACTACTGGCAACCGCCACCCATGCACCACTTCAGAGTGCTGCTCCACCGACTTTACATGCACCACCACAGCAGAGTGTCGGGGCTCCTGACGCCCTGGTGCTATCCACCTTCGCCATGGCGCCACCTAGAGTGTACTCCATGCCTACCGTGGAGTCCGCGGGTCATCTCAATGTGGTGATAGGTCGCCAAGCCGATGTCTCAGCTTACTCAGAAAGGTGTGAGATTCCAGTGGACTGAGGAGTGTGAGCGTAGTTTCAGCATTCTGAAGGAAAGGTTGGTGACTTCTATTCTTACTCTTCTCGAGCCAGGAAAGCGCTTCACAGTCTTTTCAAATGCGTCTCGGTCGGTCTTGGCTGTGTGTTTATGCAAGATGGCAAGGTGACTGCTTACGCATTGAGGCAGTTGAAGAGGCACGAGCAGAATTATCCCACTCATGACTTAGAGTTGGTTGCGGTTGTCTTTGCTCTCAATATTTGGAGGCGTTACTTGTACATAGAGTCTTGTTATATTTTCACAGATTACAAAAGTCTCAAGTATATCTTTACTCAGAAGGATCTGAATTTGAGGCAAAGGAGGTGGCTGGAATTGATCAAGGATTATGATCTTACCATTTAGTATCATCCAGGCAAGACCAATGTTGTTGTTGATGCTCTTAGTTGCAAGGCGACTCCCGCTACTCTAGATTATCTCGTTGCTGATTTTGATCGTATGGAGATATCCTATTGCTACACGGGCATGACACATGTTGAGACACAGTTGATCCTTGAGTCAGCTATTCTAGATCATGTGTGGGAAGCACAGCAGAGTGATTGGTTATTGCAGGAGGTCAGAAAGTGTCTAGATGAGGGCAAGAAGGGAGATTTCAGCATTTATGAGTCAAGTGCTTTACAATTTAAAGGCCGCCTTTATGTGCCATAGAAAGCGAAGGTTAAGGATGACATCTTGAGGGAGGCTCATCGTACTACGTACACTGTTCATCCTGATGAGACTAAGATGTACCGTGATCTGAAACAGAATTTTCGGTGGAAAAAGATGAAGGTGGATATTGCTAATTACGTGGCTTCTTGTGGTGTTTATCAGCAAGTGAAAGCCGAACATAAGCGTCCTGCAGGGTTATTGCGACCTTTGGAGGTTCTCCGGTGGCCTTGGGATGATATCTCTATGGACTTTGTGGTTGCGTTACCTCGTTCACCGCGAGGGAAGGATGCAATTTGGGTAGTAGTGGATCATTTTAGCAAGTCTGCACACTTCATTCCTATCCGCATGACAAATTTAGCGAGCGATTTGGCTCCTATTTACGAGCGAGAGATTGTAAAATAGCATGGAGTTCCAAAGTCCATCATTTCTGACTGGGACACCAAGTTTGTCTCTAAGTTCTAGGAGAGTCTGTAGAGTGCATTGGGCACTCAGCTTCGTCTTAGTACGGTGTTTCACCCTCAGATTGATGAACAGTCAAAGCGCACTATTCAGACTTTGGAGGACATGTTGCGGTCTTACGTTCTGTCTTGGAAAGGTAGTTGAGATGATCAGTTGCCACTTGTGGAGTTTGCTTACAACAACAACTACCATTCCAGTATTAGAGTCGTGCCATTCGAGGTTCTGTATGGGCGAAAGTGCGGATCGCGACTTTGTTGGAATGTAGTAGGTGAAAAGGAAGTTTTGGGTCCAGATTGGATTCAGAAGAGTATTGAGCGCATGGCCATGGTGAGGCAGAATCTGCTGGACAAGCAGAAAAGCTATGCGGATGTGAGGAGACGTGACTTGGAGTTTGAGGTGGGTGATCATGTGTTCTTGAGAGTAGGGCTGGAAAAATAGCTCGAGGTTTGCAAGCCTGCTCGGGCTCGTTACGGCTCGGCTCGGCTCGAGCTCGTGAATTTTGAGTCGAGCCGAGCCTGGGTTTCAGCTCGCGAGCCAAACGAGCCGAGCCGAGCCCGAGCCGCTCATGAGCTCGCCCACGGAAGGCCAGGAGGCCCGTGTAACATCCCAAATTTCAGACTTGTGTTTCAAATGTAAGAAAATGAGTACAATTTAAAATTTTTCTTACATCATGTATTTCCTGTGTGTACTAAATAATTATTGTACAAGAGTATGGAAATACAAAGTCACAAGTCTTTTGATCCAATCTTGTGATCCTTCTCGGGGAAATATTTTTTCCTAAGTCCTAGGGTTGATATGTGACCCCTCTAAAAAATTTCACAATTTTTAGAAATTGTTCGAATATTTTTAAGGGTCAGTCAAACTTGTTTGACCTGCCGTCAAACCCTAGCTCAAAGCATTGTATAATTTCTGGAGAAAAATAGTCAGCATAAAAACCTCTGGAAATTTTATATAAGGTCCATCTCAAGGTTAGCAAGCTACTGGCAAAATTTCATAAAATTTGGAGTTAGTTTGCTACCTCAAATAAATCCCCAAGTCTTAGCTTTTAATTTCAAACTAAAACTGGGGTTGCACTGTTGCTTGGGTCCGCACCAGAGCCTGGCTCGTGCCAACTGGCTTGGTCAAACTAGCTAACAGCACCAGCCCGAGCCCGTGCAACCTCGCCAGCCCCGTAGCCCTTGGATCTCAATCCAACTGCAAAGACCTCCTCTGGTCTTTGTAAAAGACCTCCCACCCGCACGACCTCCTCCTGTTCTATTTGCAAAGACAACCCTCGAGGACCTCCCCTAGGGCCTCCTTTGCACCTTTTGCAAAGACCACCACAGGCGACCTCCTCGACCCTCCACGACCACCCATAGCACTTGGGTGATCGTGGGCCGCCCATCTTGAGATCTGTGGCTCTGACCTCCCTAAGTGTTAGGACCTCTAACTCATAGTTCTAAATCGAGCCCTTAGATTTCAATCCAACGACTCACGACCTCCCTAGTGGAGCTCAGGCTGATTTTAACCGTTGAGCTCTTTGACCGGTCCTCCCGGTTCTCTCACCGATCGTGAGGCCTGGTCATTATCAAATTTTGTGCATGGCAAGAGAGCGGTGCCTTGTCAACTCTAGGGCTGACAAACGGCTATGTGCTCCCAACATTAAATGTCTGGCAGTCCCTTTTTGCTCAAAAGTCTCTCTGACAACCTACTCCCATCATGTCGAGTGTCCTAGCTTGTTGAAGCCGTGGACACCGCCTTGTTCTCGCCTCTCTGGCTATATCTTGAGCCCGAGCTTCTCCTTAAGCTTCTTTGGATCCATTCTTGCACCTCTAACTTCTTTCTCTGCTCTTGTGCTCAAAACACCCGAAAGTCTTTGCCACCATTGCTAGACCTTGGAGCTCCCATGCGACCTCCGAGCTCCAGTGGTTCAATATTGCAATATTGGCTGTCTCTTTGTCATCTTGGTCACCTCAAGTCTCCCTAAGTTGTTTTGTTTAAACCTTCACAGAGGTTGACAATTTGGGAGCCTGCTGGGCCGAGTTGGTCGTCTTCCTCATCTCCATGAGCACCATCACACGGAGCTCTCGCGACCACTCCCGATTCTCCTTCAATCCTCGTGAGTACTTTCGCCCAAAACCCGATCCTCTTAGACCTCTTCGGTTTCGTTTTGGCGCATTTGGTCTCCGTGGTTATCTCCGACTAGCCGTAGAGGCGCGCTTTAGCCCTAGTTGTTGGCACCTTTAGGTTCTTCTCACTATTTGGAACCAGTAGAGCCTTTGGTTCTCGCCGTGAGGTCCCCATCGCCGCGGTGAGCTAAAACCGAAGTTCATGTTTTTGTCGTGCCTTACTCGGACAAGTCTTTGAGCCCAATGATTAGCATTTAAGTTGTCCGAGAGCCTAATCATTAGGGTTAAATGTTGTTCTTGTCGGCAAGCCATGGGTGTAGTTAATGTCCCGACCTCTTAGTTTCAATCGTGGTAGTTAAAGACCTCCGTGAGGTTAAAATCCCACCATTAGGATCACCCTCCTCCTTGGGGTCCTCTTTGCAAAAGACCTCCTTGAGGTCCTCTGTGCAAAAGACCTCCCTTAGTCGCTTAATAAAAACCACCCCGAGCCACCGCACCGAGGTCCTCTTTGCAAAGACCACTCCGGTCTTTTGTAAAGAGAACCTTCAAACTACTTTGGGGTCCTCTTTACAAAAGACCACCTCGGTCCTTTGTGAAGAAGGCCACAAGACCTCTCTATTAAACACTGTCTCATAGGACCTCCCGCGTAGATCATGGCCATCCATGACCTCCCCCGTGAGATCTTAGCCGTCACGACATCCTCCTGGAGATCTTGACCGTCTAGGACCTCCTCCTTTAAATCCGTGGCTTTAGGACCTCCCCGCCTCGGATCTGGACCGCTTATGACCTCCCCGGGAGATCTAAGCCGCCCGCACCTCTCTCTGCTAAAAACCCGCTTAGAACCTCCCCATTGAGATCGTGACCGTTTAGGACCTCCTCGGTGAGATCCTAGCCGCCAAGACCTCTCGCCGTTAAGCTCACCGCTTAGGTCCTCTCTCCGCTCAGATCTAGACCGTTAAGACCTCCTCGGGAGATCTTAACCGCCCGCACTCCCCTTAGTGAGATAGCCGTAGACCTCCTCGTGGAGCTCGGGACCGCCAGATCTCGACCGACGGCCACGACCTCCCTAGTGCGCGAGGAGATCCTTCGCGCGTCCGTGCCTCCGATGGTCGGGACCGTTGGATTCGATATCACGGTCGGGACTCCCTCTGCGCGCCGCTGTGCGCTGTGCATCGGTGCTCGTGACCGTTGATCCCGCATCGACGGTCCGCACCTTCTCCTTTCGCTAGCTCCCTCGCACTCTCGAGAGCTCCAAGTTTTCAAAGTGTTTAAGTGTTCTAATTTTCAAATATGCATAACTTTTTCATTTTAACTCCTTTTTGAGTGAATCCAATTCTGTTAGCTTCCTCTAGTAATAAACTTGTTAATAAAACTGACTTTAGGCATGTTACTGTTTCCAACAAGATTTCGCATGCAAATTAGTTTTGTTCATTTTCATAACTTGAAAAATCATAACTAAATCATTTTAACCCCAAATGAGGTGAGACCACTTGTGTTAACCTTAAAATGTCAGTAGCCACCTATCATAAAATTTTCAGCTGCATCACCTTTCTAGAAATTTTTGTCAAACAATTTAATTATGTTGAACAGTAACAGATTGCAATTTTTCCAGCTGAGTAAGATTGTTTTGATCATAACTTTTGCTGTGAGAGTCCAAATCAGTTGGTTCTTGTTTCTAAATTTGTTATAAATCATGCTCTTGCTGCTGTAAAATTTTAAGAGCATTTGGAGCATTTTGGTTTTAGAGTCTTTTTCGTTTTCTTTGTTCTTATCGGTTCTTTTTCGCTCTTTCGGTAGGTTCCGACGATTGTGCCATCCTTGAGAGTGATCCTCTGCAGCATAGTGAGCAACAGCAGCCAGGCAAGCAGTTTGATCATTTCCCATTTGATCCCATTACTTTTAAAGTCTAATATTTTGTTTAACTTCTATGTATGCATTGCTATTTTGTTGTTAAATTAATTAGTTAATCCTCTAGTTGCATAATCTGTAGGCAAATAATTATCCTTTACTACCTGAGCCTAGGTTATTTGCTGTGATTAGAGTTCGTTGGATGAGCTCTTGTCACTTAGTAGATTTCGAATAAATATTGCTTAGCCATGCCTAGTTATCGGTAGTATTGGGCGATCATCGACTTAGTCGATGGTCTTGATCACACAAATACTTATATTATTCCATTATGTCCAATCCTTGTGTTTTACTAATTTGCAAATCAAAAACTGAAAACAAAAATTATATCTTGACTTGGGCACAATGGTATGTTGGTGTGATCTGTTGGGTGTGAATGGAATGGTGCCTAAGTCCCTAAGGACCGAGTTACTTGTGCCATTGATCCAAGCAATTGTTGCGTGCTAACCATACGAGGGGGATATGGAACCTCTCTTGACTAAGTACTTTGGGAGGTGTTAATTATGAGCTGGTCGGTGGGTGTGTTCATGTGTGTGTGTGTGTGGTGTGGGAGGGGAGCATTAGCAGTCCGGTTAGGCTGTCTAATGTGTCCTTATCCCCGTGGGTTGCGACTCTTAATTAGCATCGTCCATTGGAAAGCGTCTTGTTAGACTTAGCCGTGCCCGCATACCAAAGGAAGTATGCTAACCGTGGCTGGTGGAAAGGCGGTCTATCGTGTGGGTACATTGGTACACCTGCAGGTTAAAACTATTCGAATAGCCTCGCCCTAGGTTATGGACACGCTGGTTATTTCCCACAAGAACTAGACTACAACCTTTTAAAAACTTAAACTTGACATGGGTGGTATGAAGGGTACTTCATACTATTGCTGTGGTGACTAATGGGTTAGTCACTTCGAGTTGTTGTTGTCATCTACCTATTGTTATAATTGTCTCTCTTTATTTGAACAATAAGAATTAATTGCAAACTTGCTTTTAAATATACTACATTATTGCAAATAAAACTTGCTTTATGCTGAAAATAAGTCCAGAGCCTCCTCCACTAAATAAAGCTTGTATGTAGCTATCTATAGTTCTGTTATCTCACACGTCAGTCTTGCGAGTACAAAAACAATTTTTGTACTCAGATGCTATGCTTAATTGTTTTGTTGCAGAGGAAGAAGGTGAGCCCCAAGGGCCTTACTTTGCGAGATGTGCGGGTTCGGGACGACTAGCTTGGCGGTCCGGTTGGTTGCCTTGTGGGTAAAGGCACACTGATTGGCTTTTGTTTATCGCCATCTTATGGCACTTTTGCTTCCGCGGTGTACTTATCTAGTTGTATGTCTTTTGGCCGGTCGGCCTCTCTTTTGTAATAACTCTTTATATTAAGTATGTCTTTCAGCTCGTTGCTTGTTCGGTTCTATGTGAATGAATGGAATTGATGCATGATTTTGTAACAGGTGTGTATACTGCAATCCTGGGAAGTATACATATCTCGAGGCTTGGTTTATCTGATTTGTGATGCTAGGACCAATGGATGGTTAAGCATTACAAGCCAAATAAACCGGGGTCCTCACACTGGCTAGCAGTAGCACCCGGTCTCTATTAGACCCTAGCTCCCAAGTTCCCAACCCTAAGTCCGGAAGTCCCCTCAGGCCTCAGTCCCGCCGCCTCCCTTTCCCCTTTCTTCTCCCCCCCGCCGCCGCCCCAGCCCCTTGTTCCTCCACGCAGCCACACCGTCGCTCGATCCTCCTCAACATCGCCTCCACTCCACTCCTCGTCTCCTCCACCCGTCGCCTCCCCCTCGGCAGCTCCGCCCGCCGCCTCCCTTTCCCCTTCCCCCTCGACGAGCTCCGCCGCCGCCTCCCCTTCACTCTCTGGCTCTCCCCGGCCTATCGCCTGCAGTCCTCCACCCCCCACCTCCCCCGCGAGCCACGGCAGCTCCGCTCACCGCCTCTCTTTCCCTGCCCCCTCACCCAGCTCTGCTCGCAGCATCCCCTTCCCTGTCTGGCTCTCCCCCTCACCCGGCTCCACGCCGCCACCCACCGGCCACCGCCTCCACCAACTCCACCCGCGGGCCGCCGCCTCCCCCTCGCCCATGCTCCACGCCTCCACCTCCGCCCGTTCCCCTACTGCTGCCGGAGGCCATCGAGGCGAGGTGGCCATCACCGCCGCCCCTTCCACTGCGCCGCCGTCCAGGCCGCCAACGTCAGCGCTAAGAGGATGGAGGAGATCAAGAAAGAGCCTGCTTGAATGCTTGATCTTGCAATTTGTCATTTGCTTGTTTGTTCTTGCGATGAATGCTTGCTTCTGTTTTCTTTGATCTGTGAATGGATGATAGATTGATGGATTATCTCTTGATCTGTGAATGGATTAGTTGATTGCAAATTTGCAATGCGGATGGTGAACCGAGTTACCGAACTGATGCTGCCGAGTGTCGAAGCCGAACTGATGGCCTGATGTTGTTTTTTGCTCGAGCCAGCTCGAGCTCCACTCCGAGCCCGAGCCAAGCCCATCTCCTAGCTCGTTTCGGAAATAAGCCGAGCTCACTGTTCATTCGAGCCGGAACGAGCCGAGATCGAGCCGGCTCGGCTCGTTTCCACCCCTACTTGAGAGTATCTCCACCAAAGGCGTTGCCCATTTTGGTACCAAAGGGAAGCTTAGCCCGAGGCACGTTGGATCGTTCTTGATTATTGCAAGAATTGGGAGGTTGGCTTACCGCTTGGACCTTCCTGAGTTCATGCGTGGAGTTCATAATGTCTTTCACGTCTCGATGCTGAAAAAGTTCTTGGGAGATCCAGAGCTTGAGATTTTGTTGGATCTGCTGACTATTGAGCAAGATCTCACCATTGAATCACGTCTGATGTGTATTTTGGAGAGGTCGGAGCGAGTGTTGAGGCACAAGACGTTGGTATACGTCAAGGTGCTGTGGACGTATCAGTCCGAGAGAGAGGCGACTTGGGAGTTGGAGTCTCGTATGCGCAGACAATATCTAGAGTTGTTCACGTTGGGTACGTGTTAATTGTTGTTTATTTTTAGTTGGGAATAAGTCCATTTTACCCCCCCTAAACTATGGTCCGAGTCCAAAAAACACCCCGAACTGCAAAACTATTCACTTTACACCCCCCCAATTATCAAAACCAGATCAAATTACACCCTAGGTTGGTTTCATTGGTGGTTTTAGCCATGTTGACAGCCACATCGTTGGTTTTGGCTTACGTGGTATCTGAATCAGCTAATTGTATACATGGGTCCCACATGTCAGCTCCATCTCTTTCTTCATTCCTCTTTCTTCTCTGGCGGCCGAACAGAGGAAGCTGCAGCATCTTGGGGCGGCGATCGTCGTCGGCGATTGTGCGAATGGCGGCGGTTTGATACCCCCAAAATGGGTTCTCTAGAGGGAGGCGATCCTACGGGTTGTCTTGGCGCAGCCGGGCATTCACCGGAGCAGGCGCGTGTCAATGAGTGGCAGCCGGGCGAGGGAGGTGAAATGACGTGGTGGTGCTCGGGTGTGGTAGGGGTCGATATGGATGGAGCATGAGTACCGGCGGGATACCTAGAGTGGTCGGTGAAGGCGGAGGGTGGCCGGAGCGAGTCGACAACGGCTACCCGGGGCAGCGCGGGGTAGGCCAACGGTGGTGGCGACCTGCGGGGAGGGAGAGCCCAAGTGAGAGGTTGGGGAAGTAGAGGGAAGTTAGGTGATGCTCATGGAAGGAGGAATTGAGCAGGGGCTCACTGGAGGAAGCGCGGCAAGTGGTGGCGGCGGTTTTAGGCCGGTGGTGGAGAAGAAGATGATGCGCAGCGCTCCGGTGACGGATTCTCCAAATCGACTGAGGTAGGAGGCGTCGGGACTGGAGCCGGTGGAGAGTGGCGCCGTGGGAAAAAGGGGAGGAGAGGAGTGAATGTGGAGTGGAGCCGATGGAGTCTGGCCAAAGAAGAAGGGCATCAGTACGCCACATCAACAAAATATGTACATGTGGACGCCACATCATCCAAAATCGGGGTGGTTTAGGGCGAGGGGATGATTTGATCTGGTTTTGACAATTGGGGGTGTAAAGTGAACAGTTTTGTAGTTCAGGGTGTTTTTTGGACTCGGTCCGTAGTTCAAGGGGGGTAAAATGGACTAATTCCTTTTAGTTGTGATTGTTCTACAAGTAGAATGGCCAGTAGAATTCAAGGTCGAATTCTATTAAGGGGGTAGGATGTAATATTCTAAATATAACCCTCTTGAGGACCTGTGCGTAATTAGACAAATGGGGATATATGAAAATATAGATGGCATAATTGAATTTTAGGTATAACTAGAAATGGGTAGCTAACTTTATATAGATTGCAAAAAATACTATGGTTTGTAGTAGTTGCATCTGTAGATTAATAGAACTGAAAATATTATTCCGGTTGTCTAGAAGATCATAGAACGGTTTTCTGGGTTAAAAACAAGGGGTTACATGATTTTATTAGGAATTGTGGTCAACTAAGAAATTATAGGGAATTTTGTGTAGATTTCAGAACTGTTGTGGTTTGCTATGATAGGGCTTAGGAGTCAAAAGTTATGCTATTTTTAGTACTTGGACAGCATGGAGTGACTGTTCGGTAAAAAGAGGTGTTATGGATTCAGGAAAACATGTAGGAGAGAAATCATTTAATTGTTGTTCTAGTACTGTTGTAGCTTGTTATTGAGATTGGGTGTTTACTGTAGGAGGAGTGGCGTCGGGTTTGTTATCATCTTCTAATCAAACCGTTCCTCATAACTAGAAAAGACAAGTGCATGGTAGACAGTGTTTATTGGTTGATCACTGTATTCTTTACCACTCATTACCATTATATTGTTTGTGCTTTTGCTTTATTTAATTGCAAGCGATGTGAATGGTCATGATTTTATTCATATTGATGGATATAAGAATATTGGATAATGATAATGATGAATCTATGAATATTTGTGCATTCATAAACATCATTGTATATGAGAATGTGATTTTGTTGATCACAACTCCATGGGAGTAAGGAAGGTCCCCGATCCTTGAGGAGGATGGACTTGAGAGTGAACATTGTCGTGATTATTCACTCACGCTATATCGGTATGCGCGAAAGAAGTGCATATGGACATGTAGTGTAGAGATACGTTGAAAGAAAGTATTCGATGTTGGTGTATGAGAATAAAGAGAAGATAATTGAATGAATGAGCATGAAAATAAAGAAAAGAGAACAATTGATGTTGATGATGATATTGTTTATTGTTGATTAAGCATTGCTCATTGCTTATTATTGTGCTTGCTGAGTCGTGGACTCACCCTTGCTCTGCTGTTGTTTGTAGGTGACCGTTGACGACATTGTTCACAGGAAGGGCTAGCATGCACTTGGATTTATGCCATTTACTCAATTACAAGAACTATCGATCATAAGATATTTTATTAGTGTGATAAATGATGATTACGATTGGATATTATTGCTTAGCCTTAGTTGATTATTCATTAAGTAGACTTGATTTGTTTGGTTTTGCGTTAATCTTGGTTTATTATTTTTGTCGTGTTTCCCAAGAATTAATTATCCATGATTTCTTTATTGTTAATTTTGTGTTATTGTGACCTGTTGATGGGTTTTATATTTAGTATGCTTGCTGTAATTTAGTATTATTTGTTGTCAAAATTGATACATAAATTAGTTTAGTAACATTCTAGGCTGAGGTGTTACAGTACCCAAAACCACGATTAATGCACAGTCTAGCAAGCTTGCTAGATATATGCACCGTTAGTATGCACTGAAAAACTCTATTCTTTACTCTCCACTGCCAATTCTGAACTTCCCATTTTCGGTAAATCGTATTTCTAACATCAACAAAATGTTATGAATTTCAAGCTCCCAACAAGACATCAAGATTACTCTTGTGACAAGGTTACCAAAAATAAATCGGTAATATACGTGACTGTCATCTTGAGCGGTAGGAATATTCTAGTATGGTGGGTATCACATTTGTTGAAATTAAACACGACACAATACGTTTTTTTTTTCTGAAAGAAGCCCTACGTTTCAATTTACAACGAGTATTTTGACTAGACACAGAGACATATAAAAAAGTTACAGGATCATGAGAATAGTATGGGGAAATGATTCTAAGGGTATATACAATGGAGGTACGCATTTAGCAAAAGAATATTGTTTTTTTCTTGCCAGAAAGGACAATTGAGGTGCTAATATTGTAGCATCGATGTTTTGAGTAGGCATTGGTGCTTAACATGTGCTTATGTATATGACTACCTCTAAAATAGGTAGTACAATATTCTAAGCATCTACAAAAATATGTTGGAATTAGAGGAGATGACTCTTACATAGATGCTTGATGATTTGACTATATTCTGTTTTTAAGTGCCTATCTAAAATGCAGGATGCATTGTACATGCCCAATATCTTTGTTATGAATATTCCTAGAATAATTAAGATGGGTAGTTGTACAACGGTTACTCATAAATGCCAACAAGTGAAGAAAAATAAGTTTTTAATGGCAAAACTGGGAAAATTAATAAATATAATTTCCATTCAAGATTTATACTTTCGAATAAGATTGAAAAGACTATACGCATCATAGCTTGAAAACATACTTGAAATGGGGAAGTAATTGCAAAATAGGTTTGTTCGTAGAAAGTGCATAATTGTAGTGAAAATGCACCCACGCCTACATATGTAATTTAGGGCTTGTTTGGATGGCCCTAATGATAATATTGCCCAGTCGTAGATAATGCGGGAATTTTTAGCAATCTACAGTACCAAAACTTGTGTAGCGAGGAAAAAGACAATGTGACGGCTGCAAGATGAACTGGGCTTTTTGGGCTGGTGGCCTTTTTGGCTGACCTTACATGCTGGGCTTAGCTAAATGAAAAATTGGCATCAAACAACCATATGAGCGACTCAATGCCCATCCAAGGTTGAAAATAATAGGGATGCTGTGGATGCGCTAGGGAGGAGAGAACTAGCAGTAACTAGAGTTAGTGGGGATCAATTGTTTAGTATTATAGGATTTGCAAGTGATTTGCAAGTCTTTTACGTACTAAGATTTTAGTTCTGAGGCTCAGATACGAGTGAACTAACTGTTTAGCGCTTCCTTCCCGGTTTCAGTTCGCGTCACATCCTCTTTAGAGCACTGTAGAACAGTGAACTAACTGTTTGGTACTGTCGGTCGAACGCGGTTCAGTACTTCCATCCGCCGTTCCAGTCCGGTACATGGTTCCATGGACTGGGAGCATGGTACCTAGCTTTCACACATTGGAAACGTGATATGTGATCTTTCTAACTTTTTATGATGTTATTTTTACAATTTCATACGAGTGAATGCTACCTTTGATTTTACGGATAAATAACATGTGAATTCGGCCAAAGCCTCGCCCGGTCACGGAAAGACTCGAGGCAACCAGTTGCCCTAATATACGTGTGCATCCCAAGTGTGTTCGATCACGTCTTGCCACAAGCCAAAGTCTTTTTTTTTTCTTGTTCCTTCACACGGGTCTGGCTCCCAGTAGCCTTAAAAAATAGGAAAAATTGGCTACAGGGCACTACAGATTGGTCACCTTTGTCAATAGATATTCAAAAATCGTGGTGCGGCCAAAAGACACTATAAAAACATATAATTTTGCTATGGAACACTAAGCCCATTAAAATATTATTTTTGGACTGAGGAGGAGAGAGAAAGGCAATGAAAAGTCTATTTTACCCTTGGTTCTCTCTCCCTCATAAACTCCCTCTCTGGGACAGAGGGAACTGCGGCCATCACTGGTGGTGGAGCGGCGGCGGGGTTAGGCAAAACGGAATGCCCGAGTGTCAAGGAGGCTAGGGGTGTCTTGGCCTGGCCGGAGACGCACTGGAGTAGCGCGGCGATAGCAGGCGGTGGCCGGCCGTGGGGATGGAAAGTGGCCGCGGCGCTCGGGTGGAGTTGCGACCAAAATGAGGAGAGCATGAGCACTAGGGAGGTCAGTGGGTCTCACCGGGGTGAACGCCGAGGTCGGAGAGTTGCCGAGGTGGGCCGGCGATGGTGACTGATGGCGGTGCAGGTGCTTCAACGGTGCCGGCGACCTGGAGAGAACAAGGGAGCAAGTAAGTGATATGGGGGTGGTAGGAGGATGCTTAGTGATGCTCACGAAGAGAGGAATTGAAAAGAGATTCACCGGATCAAGGCCGGCGAAGGCGGCGGCGAAAAACGATCGGAGTTGGTGAAGATGGTGGCGCGCGGCTTCATGGTGACGGTAGCTTCAAATTGACCAGGGGGTTGGGCTCCCGGGGTGATGAGGCTCATCGTGACGTGCTTCGGGACGCATGGAAATCACCGACGTGGCCGGAACGGCAAGCGGCGGTCCAGGCGGTTCGGTGCGACATCTGGAGCTTGCTCAAATTGGAGCTCGGGGGGAGAGGGCAATGGAGTGGGAGTTGGGGGAAGATGATAGAAAGGACTCACCCTCCCCCGCTCGAGCTGCCTCCGTGCCCTGGACTCACCCTCCCCTTATCCCCTACCTCCCATCACCCCTCTTCATTATGGCTCAACCCGAGCTCTAGAGCTGGCCGCCAAAGCCGCCGAGCCGCTCGTCCCCGTCCCGGCCGCTCCGGCGAAGCCCGACGGGGTCCAACCGCGTCATGGCTCGCCATAGACCTCAAGGAACACATCCCCTCTGCCAATTTTAAGAATGAGCCACCAGAGCACCGCGCGCCACCCTTCTTCCCCGACCTCGGCCAAAGCCGCCACCGCAGCCTCTTCTCCTCGCTGGGTAAGCCTCTGCCCAATTACTTTCTTCTAGAGCACCCCCACACTCCCATCTATCTTCTCCCACCATTCGTTTTCACCTCCCCTCACCGTAGCGCCGCCCCCACGGCGAGCTACTCAGGCCGCCGACCTCATTGTCTCGGCCGCTCCGCCACCCTCCGCCTCCACCGAATGGCTTGGTGAGCTCCCCATACCCCGCCGGTGCCCATGCGCGCCCTAGTTTCCACCCCCTTCCTCTCTGGTGTCGCGGCACCATTTCTTCTCCACGGCCGGCCGTCGCTCGACCTGGCGTGTCCAGCTTACTGCGCATTGAGGGGCATTGAGGATATTTTACAATATTTCTCTCTCCTAATCACTCGAAAATAATAAAATATGGGGCTTAGTGTTCCACAGCAAAATTACATATTTTTACAGTGTCTTTTGGCTGCACCACGATTTTTAGATATCCATTGGCAAAGGTAGCCAATCTGTAGTGGCTTGTAGCCAATTTCCCCTAAAAAATAAGCCCAGCTCCCAGTACATTTATACCCGCACGTGCTCGCCACTCGACCTCGTCGCTGACCGCCGCCCACTACCGCTGCCCGACGCCGAACTCGTGGCTGGCGGCGCTCTTGGTGTCCTGGTGCCTCTGCCCCCGCTAGCTTTAGAAGAGTTACCCATATATAAATTTTCTTATTCGTAATACTTAACTTGATCTTTAACGTGAGTTTAGGCAGCTGTGGCCAACAAAGGCATATTATTTGTTCTGTTTCACTGTTTGTCGATTGCTATGTAAGATCCGTGTCGTAGTAAAAAGACTAGACAGATGGGTACGAGGACCCTCCGTACAGCGGAGTGAAGGGATACGGGTAGGCTACGCTAGCAACATTTCAAAATTTTTACCACGTAAACCAGGATGCCAAGCAAGATAGATGATCACAGATCATTACCACCAGACGCGCAGCAATGCGAAGTAGAGTCGAGCAGCCTAGTCCGACGATGAACGCGCCGATGTAGTGGTCGAGATGATCGCCCAACGCCCTCGTAGTCGATCGTCTCCTCCAGCAGCCTCCACGGTTCCTTGTGAAGATCGCGATCGCCCTCGGCAACAATGACCGCAGAGCGCCTCACGGTATCCACACGTCCAGAGAAGGAACAATCGTATGCCGGTGTGCTAGCACCAAGTCGCACGAGAAGGCTCTCTCAAGAAGATGGCGGCTAGGGTTTCGATGGATCGTATTCGTACTGGTTTGTTCCATCCCATTAAGTGTGTGACCCGTTAGGTTTATGTGTAATCGGTTGTGACTCGGAAACCCTTTCCGACCACGAGTCATAGCGGTCCCTAGTAGGACATAACGATTCCCGAATACACACAAATTATTTCGGACGAACCTTAATGCAATATGATCTACGACTAGGTCCTCATCACTTACGACCAGGTCCTATCTTTATACGACCAGTTCGCACTCGGTCACGACCAATTCGTAACTCCTTACGACGAGGTTTCGACCACTCTGTGGTTTCATTCGATCAGTCTACGACTTGCTCGTATCACCATACGACTTGTCTGGATCTGATCGAACTAAGCGACTTACTCTAGTATTTTCCCTTTGCCTCATGATATCTGGTTTGAACTCCAGGTGAGATAATGTGTCATCCATGGACTGTTTAATATTTTCTCGATCGAGTCGTCGGATAACCTTACATGGTCGAACACTTCGACCACTAGTAGCATGGCCATGCACTTTCTTTATCCGACTACTTCGAGGGGCCCAAAGACATCTCTCCTGTTATGTTAGGAGGGGCAAATCCTATATTCGACCAGTCACATTCCTCCGCATGTTTCATAGCATACCCGAAAGCTACCTTTATAACTACCAAGTTATGAGTAGCGTTTGGCAACCCCTAAGAGTGCTAGTACACATGTAGGGAACCATGCTGATCTCAGGTCTAAGGATTATATATCATCATTGCTTGAGACCAACTAATGACACACAGGATTATAACAATCTCAATAGTGTCTCAAGGTGGGTCAATCCAACCCCATGTTTTCTAACATGTGTTCACATTATTGATTCGATATCTCTAGATCCATGACCGGTGAAACATGGTCATCAATCAATATATGCGCTGGTCGTAGAGTCATTGGTGTTCCGATCAGTGACATTCGACCAGGGATACTTTTAGAATAACATCATATAAGTCGAAGAGTTTCACCAATAAGTCACATACTCGTTGATCTTCAGAACTAACGATTCATTCAAGGAACAGAATAACATTTATTCAAGAACTCATAAACATAGACGTGATACAATCATCTCCATGATTGCCTCTAGGGCATATCACCAACACGGAGACCCTCCGTACCCTTTGTCTTGGGTGAAGGACCGGAAAGGGGAGGAGCCAAAGACACATGAAGGAATTGTATTGCTTTTAGTGTCAAAATGAGAGAGTGAGTCTTGTACATGCCCATCGGGCTCTACTTATAGGGGCAAGAAGGGACATTTACCTCCTTGCCCCTAGAGGTGAGAAAAGACAAAAGGGCATTTAGGTACATTGGCCCAAAATACACTATACAAGCTAAGTATACACATGTACAATATTCCTGACAGCACACCGGTATTCCTGACGACCCTAGGGTGCGGGGCACCCCCTCGGGCCCTGCTACGACAACTCCCTCGTCTATGTGGTTCGAGATCGCGAGGACAGATCCCACGGTTCCGAGGGGCGAGTCGGACGTAATATCGTCGCCCCCGGCCCTGGGTGTCGGGATTCCCGGAAGGAATCGACGCGTCAGTGCCGCCCTGCCGAGGTGATAGCCTCGAGGCGGGCGGTGAGCAGCGGCGGAGCCCGTGGTAGCGAAGTCAACGCGGGCTGCCACGCCGAGGCTTGGCCTCGGGGCGGGCGGCGCGTCAGAGCCACCCCGCCGAGGCGATAGCGAGGCGTGGCGATGGCGGGCGAGCCCGCGGGCGGTCGACGCAGGTCGCCACGCCGAGGCTTGGCCGCGCGCGGCGCGGCGTCGAGCCGCCCGCCGAGGCGATATCCTCGAGGCGGCGTGGCCGCGCGAGCTCGTGGGGCGGTCGACGCGGGCCGCCACGCCGAGGCTTGGCTCGAGGCGGCGACGCGCGTCGGGGTTACCCACCGGCGATAGCCTCGAGGCGCGCGATGGCGATGGCGAGCCCGTGGGGCGGTTCACGCGGCCGCCACGCCGAGGCTTGGCTTCACGACGGCGGCGCGTCGGGCGCCGCCGAGGCGATAGCCTCGAGGCGGCGCGAGCGGCGGCGAACTGCGGGGCAAAGTCGACGCGGGCCGCCACGCCGAGGCTTGGCCTCGAGCGCGCGGTCGGGCCGCCGCGAGGCGATAGCCTCGAGGCCCGTGGGCGGTCGACATGGACATGGGGCCACCACGCCGAGGCGATAGCCTCGAGGCGGTCGGCGAGCGCGCGCGAGCTCGTGGGGGCAAAGTCGATACGGGGCCGCCACGCCAAGGCTTGGCCTCGAGGCGGGCAGCGCGTCGGGGCCGCCCCGCCGAGGCGATAGCCTTGAGGCGGGCGGTGAGCAGCGGCGGAGCCCGTGGGGGTGAAGTCGACGCGGGGCCGCCACGCCGAGGCTTGGCTGGCGCGGCGCGCCGAGGTGTGATAGCCGGCGAGGCGCCGCAGCGGCGAGTCGGCGAGTCGACGCCGCCCGCCGAGGATTGGCCTCGTGTTGGATTATTTCTTTGGTGTGACCGTCTTGCGATGGTCCTGAAGGGGGCCTGGTACCGTCCCCCCCTTCGGCCGCTCCGAGTGAGTTGTGCTCATGATTGGAGCGGTGCGAAGGGTTGCTGCTTGTCTGTTTTGAGAAGGGGACTGTTTGTTATTGAAGGATCTAGACCCGCCATTATGCGTTAATGGGGTTTTGGTTATTAACGACAAATCTATTTATGAGACTAACACTCTTTTTGATACATCTATTGTTTAGTCTCAAATGGATAAAGAGGTAAAAATCAAATAAGGTATGCTTTCCAAATGACAAATCTTTATAAGACTAACACTTCTATTGTCATACAAATTGTTTAGTCTCAGTTGGATTTAAAGATCAAAGAGGTATGCATTCAACATCTTATTATATCTTGCTACATTCCTCGGATCCATTATATAGGTTGAACTTCACCAAAAAGGAAAACTTGTATATGTGCATATGTCTTAATTATACACTCGTGTATGCACACATTTAGGGGGAGTTCAATCTATATCTTGTGGTTTCATTAGTATTGATCCATATTCCTTTGTCCACATATATGAAGGATCTTTACCTTGAAATATATCCTTGCATATATATGCAACTTGTGTAGTTCGTATATATTCGTATGGGCATATGAGACTTGCGTAGTTCATATACTCATATCCTTGAATATATGTAACTTGTGTAGATCGTATATATTCATATGGGCATATGAGACTTGCGGAGTTCATATATGCTCATGTATCTTTTGAGTATACATAACTTATGTAGTTTATATATACTCATACCAATTACATTCAATTACTTGCTATTGAAGTGGTTATCATAAATTACCAAAGAGGGAAAGATTGTGGTATCTTGTCCCAACCATTATGAGTTAATGGTTTGTTGTGGTAATTAATGACAATCACCTTGTGGAACTAACATTTTTCTATGAGTTGGTGAAATAGGTTATGTTCTATGTGATTGAAGACTTCGGATGATGTCATGAGTTGATCATCATCAAGTCAAGTGTTTGAAGAAAAAGAATATCGTCATGTGTTGATGATATCAAGAGAAGAACATCATCATGGGTTGATGATATTGAAGTGAAGAGCTTGGAGTAAAGGAGATGATCATGAGTTGATCATCAAGACAAGAAGAATCCATCATGTGTTGATGGAAGTCAAGTGAAGAGTGCATCATGAGTTGATGTATGTCAAGACTTGAAGCAAGGATATGCGTCATCAAGCTTCAAGTGGTTGCGCAAGGAAAAGGTATGACTAGCTAGGGCTAAGGATTTGTTCCTAGTCTTTTACCGGTCTCGGTGTTTGGTTGGAGACCGGATTGCTAGTATAGGTTGCCGTACTATTAAGAGGGGTCTTAATTAGTAACTTGAGTTAGTCTTGTGTTGATCGCTCATTGTGTTTGCTCTAGCTCAACTTAACATGTTGTCTATATTTGCGAATGCGTTTTGCTAATAGTTGTGGTTCATGGTTATTCCTTGTAGCATGTGACTTTAGTTTGCGAATGTGTTTTGCAAACGGTTTAAGTCCATGTACATTATTCCTTGTGGCGATGATTCTAAAAGTTGGCAAATGTGTTTTGCAACTTATTGAGAATCTAGCTTTCATCTTTTATGTACATGTTGCATCAATTTGGCAAATATGTTTTGCAAATCGAGTTGAGGCAAATGTACAAAGTCTGCTTTTCGCCTTGTTGATCTTGCGGTCCGACGCCTCGTAGCGATCGGCCGATGGTAGCGGTCTGACCGCCATGGGTTGGGCGGTCTGACCGATTTTCGTGTGTACCGGCCGTAAGAAACGGTACTACCGGGTGCGTAGTACCGGAAGTTTGAAACGGTACTACCGAGTGCGGTAATACCGATATTTGTTTGGCGGTATGTTTTTTCCGAAGAGATGTTTTACGTTTTGCTCGGTGTGCTCGGCTGAGCGGTCCGACCGCCCCGCGCTCGATCGGCAGCGAGCGATCCGACCGGCCATTGGTTGGCGGTCAGACCGATTGTGAGTCCAACGGCTAGTTTTATAGCCGTTGGCGCTTAGCGTCCGACCGCCATTAGTTAGTGATCGGACGGTTTTGTCCGATTCTCGGAATCTTTTCTCAACGGCTAGTTTTGTGTGTGGGCTATAAATACCCACCTTGGCCGTGTGAGAATGAGTTGTCGTGCCCCATTGAGTTTCTTTGAGCTAAGAGCAAGCCTCTCATACTCTTGTGTGCATGTGTTGCACTTAGTGAGTGATTGAGAGCAAACCCTAAGTGCATGTGTTGCATTAGGTTGTGGATTGCTTATCCATAGAGCTTTGACACTTGATTGGTTCAAGTGAAAGTTGAGTCTTGTTACTCTTGGTGTTTGCCGACACCTAGACGGCGTGGAGGCGTTGTGCGTCGGTGATCTTCTCAAGTGAAGCTTGTGAGAAGACCCAGGCGATTTGTGAGTGGCTTGGTGTTCGCCATCTCCGGAGCGGAGTAAGAGCAACTTTAGTGGATTGAGGTGATAAGTTCAAGTTGGAGTCGGTTCAAGCGGTTGAACTCACTTAGAGGTGTTGGTTCGGTTGGAACCACCCAAGTGGTTTGGACTTACCTCGGAGGTGTTGCCTCGCGTTTTGGATCCGATCCAAAAGGTTGAACTTACCTCAACGTGGATTAGGGAGACCGCAAGTCTTCGATCACCACGGGAAAATATATTGTGTCAATTGTGGTTTGCATTCTAGCTTTACTACATAGCAATTTATATTCCTAGAATCAAATTGCTTACTTGTGTGATTGCTCTTATGTACTTAATTGTTTATATCATTGGTTAATTGCTTTCAAGTCTTTGCTAAAATTACTCTATTTATTATTGACTTGTTTTGTTGGAGCACTTAGTGAACTTAGTTGATTTAGGCTAAACCGGATTGATTTTTAGCTTCCGTATTAGAAATCGGTTTTAGCTCATAAAAGTTTTAAAACGCCTATTCACCCCCTCCACCTCTAGTCGGCCTCCTCGATCTTACAGTTATGAGCAGCCTGGGCTTGCTTGGGGAGTCCGAAGCTGGCAAGGAGGGGGGCAATGTGTCTGCGAGGGCGGTTTAAAAACGTCCGGCTAGCGGAAGCGCGCCCCAACCTTTTGATTGGGCTCACCGGAGAGGAGGCAAAGCCGAAAACGTCGTCCCCCAACCTTTTTTGATTGGGCTCACTGGAGAGCCCACAGCTAGGAAAGGGGAGGCGATGCCAAAAACGCCGTCCCCCAACCTTTTTTGATTGGGCTCGCTGGGGAGCCCAAAGCTAGCGAAGGGGGAGGCGAAGCCGAAAATGCCGTCCCCCAACCTTTTTTATTGGGCTCGCTGGAGAGCCCACCGCTAGCGAAGGGGGAGGCGAAGACGAAAACGCCGTCCCCCAACCTTTTTACCTCGGCCTCTCGTTCTGCCCGCGTGTAATGGTACGGAACGGGGGTTTTTTGGCTGTTTTGAAAGCTTCTCGGTATGTGTGCAGGGAGAGGGTCCTCTTATGATGCACACTCACCTGGAAAGAGGAAAACGTGGGTGCGCACGACTCGAGTTGCGTGTGACGGCCTCACGCTGTTGTGGCGACGAGTGGGATCCGGGTGCGTCACGGGGGCGGGCCCTCCAGACCGGCTAGGGTTGCGCGTTTGAGCGCGATTTTTGAATAATCGTCTCCACCGGGGCGAAGCCCTGTCGGCGGGAGACTCCCTAGTCGCGGAGGCGGGCCTCCGGACCGGCTAGGGTTGCGCGTTTGAGCGCGATTTTTGAAGAAACGTCTCCGCTGGGGCGAAGCCCTGTTGGCGGGAGACTCCCTAGTCGCGGAGGCGGGCCTCCGGACCGGCTAGGGTTGCTCGTTTGAGCGCGATTTTTGAAGAATCATCTCCGCTGGGGCGAAGCCCTGTCGGCGGGAGACTACCTAGTCGCAGAGGCGGGCCTCCGGACCGGATAGGGTTGCGCGTTTGAGCGCAATTTTTGAAGAAATGTCTCCGCTGGGGCGAAGCCCTGTCGGCGGGAGACTCCCTAGTCGCGGAGACGGGCCTTCGGACCTGCTAGGGTTGCGCGTTTGAGCGCGATTTTTGAAGAATCATCTCCGCTAGGGACGTCTCCACTGGGGCGAAGCCCTGTCGGCGGGAGACTCCCTAGTCGCGGAGGCGGGCCTCCGGACTGGCTAGGGTTGCGCGTTTGAGCGTAATTTTTGAAGAAACGTCTCCGCTGGGGGCGAAGCCCTGTCGGCGGGAGACTCCCTAGTCGCAGAGGTGGGCCTCCGGACCGGATAGGGTTGCGCGTTTGAGCGCGATTTTTGAAAAATCGTCTCCGCTAGGGCGAAGCCCTGTCGGCGGGAGACTCTCTAGTCGCGGAGGCGGGCCTCCGGACCGGCTAGGGTTGCGCGTTTGAGCGCGATTTTTGAAGAAACGTCTC
The DNA here is from genome assembly GCA_036346255.1 of Ampelocalamus luodianensis. NCBI lineage: Eukaryota > Viridiplantae > Streptophyta > Magnoliopsida > Poales > Poaceae > Ampelocalamus > Ampelocalamus luodianensis. Next base: position 42,972,079 of record CM070624.1, read on the forward strand.
CGCTGGGGCGAAGCCCTGTTGGCGGGAGACTCCCTAGTTGCGGAGGCGGGCCTCTGGACCGGCTAGGGTTGCGCACAGGTGGCCTGAGTGTAACATGGTAGGTCAGAGAATGAAAGCTTGGGAGAGATGCGCTAGGATAGAAGTTGAAAAGGAAGCTCGTGTCTGGAAGGGTCTGAGCGACCAACGTGAGTAAGTTTGCGTCGGGACTCGGGGCGTTTGCACGGCGTCTTCGTTGCTACGGTGGCGGGCTTATTGACGATGCCACCGTTGTAGGCTTAAACACCGAGGCAGTAGCCTGCGAGGTGCGCACCGGCTACTGACGGTATCTTTGTTTATACACTCGCGTTCTCGAGGGCGCGGTGTGCGCAGGGCTCGAGGCCATGCGCGGCATCTTCAGTTTATACACTTGGGCCCGCGGAGGGCATTGTTGTGCGCCGGGGCTCGAGGCCATGCGCGGCGTCTTCAGTTTATTCACTTGGGCCCGCGAAGGGCATTGGTGTGCACCGGGGCTCGAGGCTATGTGCGGCGTCTTCAGTTTATACACTTGGGCCCGCGGAGGGCATTGGTGTCGGGCTTGATACATGCGTTGGGTTTATACACTTGGGCCCGCGGAGGGCATTGGTGTGCGCCGGGGCTCGAGGCCATGCGCGGCGTCTTCAGTTTATACACTTGGGCCCGCGAAGGGCATTGGTGTGCGCCGGGGCTCGAGGCCATGCGTGGCGTCTTCAGTTTATACACTTGGGCCCGCGGAGGGCATTGGTGTGCGCCGGGGCTCAAGGCCATGCGCGGCGTCTTCAGTTTTTGAGGCCATTGGGCCGCAGCAGTGCATAGCGCAGCTTTCCTCCTCGGTTGACAAGTTTTCCTTATGCACGCCAGGTCAGATATGAAAACAACTTTAGGTTTAATGAGCAGCTTTTGCACATGCTACAACACTTTAGACAGATATTTTGTTAGCCTCCACTAACCTAGCCCACAAAAATACGAGATACAGCTTTATACAAAACACATGAGACATCCTTCAAACTTTTCACAGACGGGAACTCCCACTTCTAAGTGAAAAAAATACTAGAACTGTCGTCACATATAAAACACTAGTACTGTGACTACCACACTAGCTGCAAGAAAATGGCATGGCACATTCCTTTGGGGCCAGACAGCATTGTTGGAATTATAAGTGGCTCCGGAAGCCATTATGCTACGCTCTCTCGGTAACAACTGATTTCACAGGCAGCAGCACCATGAGTCATGAATACTATGACAATCAAAGTTATCCTGAACGCATGTCCAATAGTTAGTGCTATGCCAAGAGTAAATCTAGTTCCAGAGGCATGGCTCTAAGTGGCAATCGAAAACTTAGGGATTTTGAGATTTATGAAACTCTGCAGTTTATATCACCCAATATTTGCATAATAAGCTTAGCAGTGAGAACCTGCAGGGGCTCTGGAGATGCATGCCGAGGTGGCCGAGCGGCAGCGCGAGGCGTCCCGAGGGCGCCCTGAGGTGGTCGGAGCGAGGCCGATGCTCCGGGCGGCTAGAGGCAAAGCCGACAAAGGGCGCCGTTGCCTCCCATGCCAAAGGGGCGTGACGCCGGGCCGGTGTGCTGCCGAAGGTGCTGAAGGCGGCGCCGAAGGCTTGTTGAAGGTGGTTGAGGCGGCGTCGTCTGTTTCGGAGGCGGCACTGAAGTGGGCCAAGGTGGCCTCTCTAAAGAGTGTCGGTGGCACGCCGACGGCGATGCGAGGCTGGAGCGCCTCGTTGGCGAACGGTGCTCGGATGGGAGCTTCGGAGACACCGACGGCAGAGGCTCTAGAGATGATGAAGGGGTCCCAAGCCCGTGGTGCCGGCTCAGCGCGAGGCTGCGCAAAGTCGGTCGTCGCGAGCGAGGGGCTCGGCCGGGGCCCGGCGCCGAGGTTGCGCGTCACTCCGGAGGTGCCGAAGGGTTGGGTTCGAAGGTGGAGGCCCGAGGGGACTGCGACGCTTCCGAGGTTGCCCGAAGGAGGCCTGAGTCGGAGGTGGTGCGCGGAGGGGACCGGAGGCGGAGGCTGCTCCGGGTGCTCCGGAGGTGCCGAAGGTGCTCCGGGTGGTCTGGGGGTTGCTGCCACTAGAGTGGCTCCGGACGACGCTGAAGGGCTCCGGAATCTGCTGAGGTCGGCCCGAGGGGGAGCCAAGTGGCTGCTCCGGAGGTGCCCTTACGGAGGGCCTCGCAGGCTACTCAGGGGTCGCGTGAGGTGAGCTGCGTGGGAGGGCGAGGCGGCCGGGGGGGGGGGTTCGGGAGGTGGCGCGAAGCCGTAGGGGAGCTCCGGGTGAAGGAGCTGCGGACGAGGAGGTGCGGCCGGAGGAGGCACGCGGGCGGAGGCTCCGGAGGGGGCCGAAGGATGCTTCGGCTGGCGAGCGGAGGATGGCGATGAGCAGCCGAAGGGGTGGGGGAGCCTTTGGGTTGAGGAAGTTCTCCGGAGGCGGATCCGGCCAGCCGAAGGGTAGCGGTCGCGCCGAAGGCGGATCTCCGAGGGGCTCCGGCTTGGTGCGGAGTCGTTGCAGGTCGGGGTGCTGGGGGTCCCGAGGGCGAGGTAGTGCTCTGGAGGCGGCTTTGGGCAGCCGAAGGGGAGCGGCCGCGCCAAAGGCGGATCTCCGAGGGGAGCTCTGGCGGAGGAGCTCCGAGGGGAGCTCTGGCGGAAGAGCTCCGAAGGGGCCCCGAGGTGGCCTGACGCTTCACCTCATTGCCGGGCCGCGCGGGTGCTTCGGCTTGGTGTGGAGGGGGCTCCGGGGGAGCTCCGAGGGCAGCGCGAGGTGGAGGAGAGGAGATGGGGGTGCTTTGGCGTTGGGTTGTTTTGTCACGCCACGGGTGGTGGCGTGATAAGAGATTGACTAGATACACGCTAGCGTGACAGTGTTGTTTTGTCACGCTATGGGTGGTGGCGTGACCAAAGATGTCAGAATTGAAAATAAAATACGCGGGGTTAACTTTAAAATAAAATTTTTAAAAAATTAATTAATAAAAAAATTAGATGCTACATGAACACCGAGCAGCCACTAAAAATCACCTATATGGCAAATTCAGGCGCATGGCTAATAGAAATGGCACATTGCCACATGGTGCTTCCCATTTGGCGAATTGAGCTACAGCATGAGCCACATCGTTTTGTTCTGTAGTTATCTTGATTGCTTCAACGGCATGGAGTGTCTAAGGGTCTGTTTGGTTTTTTACCCTCGTTAGTTATATTAAAATTTTAGTAATATTAAAATTCAAGTAATGCCAAAATCTAAGAAAATAATATTGTTTGGATTGTAGCCATGCTAATTCACGAACAATGCTAAAATTGATGTGTTTGGATTGTAATTATGCCAAAATTTGCCTCAAAAGTGAGTATGACACGTGGTCCCGTATGATATATATTTTTTTGTATCAAAATATGTCAATAGTGGCCTTGTTTTGTTGATTAAATGACAAGGAACACAACGGTTCAATCGGATTACAAATCGGATACTTGGTTTAGGAAATATGGTCATTTGAAAGTGATTAGTCTATCTAACAATGCATTTAATACAACTATTTGCATCCAACCAAAAGTTAACACGTCATGTACCAGTGTTTTGGCTGCCCAGCCAAAGTTTGGCGAGCCTTTTGGCCGCCTGTTTTCTGCCAAAAATTGGCTTGGAGAAATTTGGTTTTACCAAAATTTTAAGATTGGAAACAAACCTAACACTAGCTAAATTTTCAAAATAATATCAAATTTTGGTTTGACAAGTTCTGGCGTGGAACCAAACAGCCTCTAAATACAGAGTTTCGCCTCCTGAATTATAAGCTGGACTGTTGAGAAGTCAGGACTTAGGAAATGACAGATGCTACCATCTGGAACATCCCAAATCTTTGCTCCTTGCCATTGGGCGCACAGATTAACGACACAGCAGCAGCTCTTGTACGGTTGTACCCTTCTGATAGATCGTCCGTGTCAATCATGTGCTGAAACTAAAGTTATCTTGTCGCCAAAAGAAAAGAAAAAAGAAACGAAACAAGTCATCTACGGGAAAAAAAGTTGCAGTCAGAGAGAAAAAGCTTTACAGAATTTGCTCAACAATATAGAATAATGACTCGTTCGGTAAACAAAGATACATAAAAGCCAGATTGACCTATATTACAAAGTGGTGGGTAGACAGTGGTGCTACTGGCTAGTGCTGCTTGACAGTGAGGGGCGCAGGCACCAATCCAGTTCACTCTCACTCGATCTGTCATATGTATAAAAACTAGAGCACGCACATCTCCCGTATATGTGCGCCACTTTACCAGGTCTCACATACACGTAGCAGCTACCTTACATACACACTTCTATACGTGTTACGGAAGAAATGGCGTACTACTACGCTTGGTTTCTTTTGCTTGCGTCCTTGGCGTCGGCGCCGGTGTTCTGCTTCGTCGATGGTCGTGCGGCGGCGGCGCCGCAGGTGCCGTGCTACTTCGTTTTCGGGGACTCGCTCGTCGACAACGGCAACAACAACGGCATCATGTCGCTGGCGCGCGCGGACTACCCGCCGTACGGGATCGACTTCGCTGGCGGGCCGTCGGGAAGGTTCAGTAATGGACTCACCACCGTCGATGTAATCTGTAAGCTATTCTAATTTGTTTAATTATTGATTGAGGGCATGCTGCAAGTATGCTTGATGCATACTATGCTTTGGCCTCGATGCTGAGTTGAAGCTTTCGTATCAGTGCATAATTTCATCAAATTTTCATGTTGTTTTGAATTAAATAAACGAACAAACACCATTTTCTAAAATAAATATACATACATGTTCGAACAGTATGTTATGACTAAAAAAATGAAGAAGACTCCTAGCAGGGACTAAAATTGTTTTAATTCCAGCATTTGACCATTTATTTATTTTTTCGAAATTCTCCAAAAAATGACAAAAATACTTTGAGGGAATAAAATAATAATGAAATTATAGTCCGTTTTTTATGATGCACTTATATATATGTCAGTCGAATTTTCTAAAGGGTTGTAACGACCGCCTGATGGTAGCATGTATCAGTCAAGCTGGTAGAACAACACGACTCTTGAAAGCAATATGTTTGTCCCTGCTGCAAGCCGATTATTCTTCGTCATTTGTTTTATGGTACTTCTATAGAAAAAAAAAACTAAATTACTCTCTCCAATTACAAAAGAGTGACGTTTTTTAATTTTTTTAAGTAAAGGAGATCCCACATTGATGACTAACTTTTATCATCATATATTAAAAAGTTATAAATATGAAATATTATGAAAGTGTTTTTTACAATAAATTCACTCGTAATATTTTCATTTTTCCAAACTATGAATATATGACAATACCTGTAGTCAAAATTGTTTTTGACCACATGCATTCTAGGGCTGACTATGTTTTGTGGAGGGAGCATTAAGTACATAGATATTAATTATGTGCATGAACGAAAATACTAGCTAGCTCTCATGTCGCGATACCACCAGTATTATCACCGCGCTTTGCTGCATGCTTTTTGATTGATGATTACTTTTACTATCAATACTAATGAAAGTATTCCTAGACTATCTAAAATCTCTAAAGGGTGTCCTAGAAATGTGTCTTTTCATAAAACAATACATGCGGTTTTATAAACTTCCGCCCTTTCAACTTAAAATGTATAATTAAAACATCTCTTAAGTATTTCACATCTAAGGGTTAATATTTTAGTTGAGTTTGACCTAATGACTACAGTTTTAAAGGTGATGTGGCACAATTAGGAGGCTGATTTTATTGGTAATTTTGGATGTAAGGAGGATATGCTGTTTGTCAATCTGAATGCTTCGACTCTGCCCGACTCCCAGGGCTATCCTCCAAAACTATCTTGGTTGTTGCCAGCTAAATTCCACATGGATACCAGCCACGAGAACGCACATGGATACCAGCCACGACAGAAAACTGATTGGTATTTGCACCAACTAGCAACTGAAATATCGCCGGCGCCACTCGTCTTTGGCACAGGCGCTGGAGACGGTGGCCGTGTGGGAGGAGCAGCGGTAGGCTGGGTAGGGCAAAGTTGTTACATATGTAAATAATTTACGGTGTTCTTTGCATACTATGTATATGTTATATTGACTTTTTGTTCTATTAGAATAGAATTAAGAATTCATTCTAATATGGTATCAGAACCAGGGTTCTCTCCGCCCCCAAAACCCTAGTTACTCACCACCACCCTTCGGCCACCGCCCGAGCTCCCTCCCTCCTCTTTTTTTCCCACGAGCAACCTCATTTATTTTTCTTGAGCCACCGCCGCTCCACTGCAGATTCTTCGCCGCCCGGATCCACCCCAATCCAAGCTCCCCGGCGCCGCCGTCACACCTCGTGGCTGGATCCGGTGCCGTCGTCGCACCTCGTGGCTAGATCCGGCGCCGTCAGCTCCAGATCGAGCCGTCGTTGTACCTATGTAAGATCGAGGAGGCCGACTAGAGAGGGGGTGAATAGTTGTTTCTAAAAATCTCTAAGGCTAAAACCGATTTCTAAAGCGGAAGCTAATAACAATTACGGTTTAGTCTAAATCAACTAAGTGCGACTAATGTGCACCAAGAACAAGTCCAATTATAATGATATTAATCAAGCATAGACTTGTAAGCTATTCAATTCTAGCAATCTAAATAGCATATAGCATGGCAAGCGTTCATACACAATGAATGAGCAATTTAATTATATGAATGTAAATTGCAATATGGTAGAGCTCAAGAATGCAAACCACAAGATGACACGACGATGTTTTACCGTGGTGTTCGGAGACTTGCCGGTCTCCCCTAATCCACGTTGAGGGAAATCCAAACCAATTGGACCGGCTCCACGAATTAAACCTTCCTCCGAGGTATCAACACCTCGCTCTACTAGGGTTGCTCTTACTCCACTCCGGAGATGGCGAGCACCAAGCCACTTACAAACACCGAGCCTTCTCACAAGCTTCACTTAAGAAGATCACCGGACCACGACGCCTCCACGCTGTCTAGGTGTCGGCAAACACCAAGAGTAACAAGACTCAACTCTCACTTGAACCAATCAAGTGTCAAAGCTCAAATGGATACTAAATCCACCACCCAATGAAACACATGCAATAGGATTTGCTTCTCAAACCTCACTAAATGCAACACATGCACAAATGAAAATAGAGGGCATGCTCTTTGCTCAAAGGTACTCAATAGGGCACCAGCAACCTCCCCTCACACGGCCAAGGTGGGTATTTATAGCCCACACACAAAAACTAGCCGTTGGGAGAAGATTCACTGAAAAACAGCCAAGGCCGGTCTGACCGCAGGCATAAGCCCGGTCAGACCGCACCCCTCGCAACGGTCAGAAATATAGTCGTAGGAGGGCCTCCGGTCTAACCGCCAACCAATGGTCGGTCAGACCGCACCGGCCGGTCTGACCGCACCGGCCGGTCTGACCACCCGACACACGCCGGTCAGACCGCACCTCTGAAAACCGGAAATATCGTTCTCTGGAAAATGTTGACCGCGCGCTTGACCCGCAAGGCCGGTCAGACCGCGCACATACCTCCGGCCAGACTGGAGGCCGGTCAGACCGCTCATAGAATGCCGGTCAGACTGCTCCTCAGAGAAAAGCACAACTTTGCATTTCTTTTTCAATATCAACTTTGCAAAACACATTTGCAAACAAAATGAAATGCAAACAAGGAATGTAGGTGAGATTCTCAACAAGTTGCAGAACATATTTGCCAACTTTTAGAATCAAACCACAAATTGCACTCCGCTTCAACTCAAATTGCAAAACACATTTGCCAAATTGACGTGCGATGCAAACAATGATAAAAGCGAGATTCTCAACAAGTTGCAAAACACATTTACCAACTTTTAGAATCAACGCCACAAGGAATAAGGTACATGGACTTCAACTGTTTGCAAAACACATTCGCAAACTCAAGTTACATGCTACAAGGATTATCCATGAGCCACAACTATTTGCAAAACACATTCGTAAATATTGGCAACATGTTAAGTTGAGCTAGAGCAAACACAACGAGCTATCAACACATGACTAACTCAAGCTACTAGTCAAGACCCCTCTTAATAGTACGGCAACCTATACTAGCAATCCGGTCTCCCAACCAAACACCGAGACCGGTAAAAGACTAGGAAAACATCCTTAGCCCTAACTAGCCATACATTTGCCTTACGCAACCACTTGAAGCTTGATGACGCACATCCTCACTTCAAATCCGGATTCTTGACTTGATATGCATCAATACACGATGCATTCTTCACTTGATCTTCATCAACACATGATGAAGCCTCACTTGACCTCCATCAACACATGATGGGTCTTCACTTGACTTGATGATCAACTCACGATCATCTCCTCTTCTTGAACATCATCGACACACGATGATTTCCTTTTCTTCAATATCATCAACACATGATGATCTTCTTTATTTCGGGATCTTGACTTGAACATCATCAACACATGATGACTTCCTTCACCCCGAGTCTTGATATGCATCAACACATGATGTATCCTTTACTCCAAGCTTTTTACTTCGGGATCTTGACTCGAACATCATCAATACATGATGATTTTCATTATCCCGATCCTTGACTTGATGACAATCAACACATGATGTCATCCAAAGTTTTCAACCACATAGAACTCAACCTATTTATCCAACTCAAGGAGAAACGTTAGTTCCATAATATGATTATCATTAATTACCACAACATACCATTAACTCATAATGGTTGGGACAAGATACCACAATCTTTCCCTCTTTGGTGATTGATGATAACCACTTCAATAGCAAGTAATTGAATGTTAGGATATGCGAGCATATATGAACTACACAAGTCTTATATGCTCACATAAGAGTATATATAAACTACACAAGTTATATATATAGTAAGAGTATATACGAACTACACAAGTTGTATATACTTTAAGTATATATGAACTATACAAGTTATATATACTAAATATGAGTGTATACAAACTACACAAGTTGTATATACTCATATGAATATATTAACTACACAAGTTAGATATATTCAAGGATATATGAGGATATATGAACTACACAAGTCTTATATGCTCACATATACTCATATGAATATATTAACTACACAAGTTAAATATATTCAAGGATATGTTTCAAAGTAAGGATCCCAAATATATGTGGAAAGGGAATATGGATCAATACTAATGAAACCACAAAATATAGAGTGAACTCTCCCTAAATGTGTGCATACACAAATGTGTAATGGAAACATATGCACATATCCAAGTTAACCTTTTGGTGGAGTTTAACCTATATTTTGGATCCGAGGAATGCAACAAGATAAGAATATGAAGTTGAATGCATACCTCTTTGATCTTTAAATCCAATTAAGACTAATCATGAGATATGGCAATATAGAGGAGTTAGTCTCATAAATAGATTTATCAATATGAACATACCTGTTTGGATTTTTTCATTTGTATGCAAGCTGAGACTAATACAATTTGTATAACAATAGAAGTGTTAGTCTCATACGAGGATTTGTCATTAAGAATGCATACCTTATTGATTTTCACCTCTTTATCCATTTGAGACTAAACAATAAGTATAACGATAAAAGTGTTAGTCTCATATGTAGATTTGTCATTAATCACCAAAATACTCCATTAACATATAATGGCGGGTCTAGATCCTTCAGCCTCTTCCCTGACCTGGCCCGCGCACACCCTTCGTATGCCCGTGCGGTGCTCTCTTCCCCAGCCCGAGCCATCGTGCTGCTCGAGACAAAGCTCACGCTGCCGCCCCATCCCAGCGCCCGAGCTCCCACACCGCCCGAGCCTTGTCGCTGCTCTGCTCGTGCCACCCAAGCCGCGTGTGCCTGAGCTCTACTCCTCCCTGACGCCGCACCACCGGAGCTTGCTAGAGCCTCCTCTGCTCTCGAGCGCCCCCGATGCCCGGATCTCGCTACCGCTAGCCACCCCAAGCCATCCCGCTACCCTGACTTCCGGATCCTCACCTCCAGGCCCTCCTTCACATCGGATTTGCGTCATCGCGCCCCCGACGGCCCAGATCCTGAGCCCGACGATCGGCCCGCCCCGAATCTGTTATGCTCCATTAGGATCTAGCTTCCACCGACGCCAGGCTGTCCCGATGCTGCCTCAACCATTCCCTAGGGTCTGCCGCAGCAGTGCATGCTAGGTCCACTGCTACTGGGGATGAGGCCCGAGATGCCACTATCGCCCACCTTTATCGGATCGCCGCCGCTGCCCCCTCGGATCGCCGCCGCCTCTACCTCAAGATCTCAACGCTGCCTACCTCTTGAGCTACTATTGCCCCTGTTCTTGGCTAGCGCCGCCGCCACTGCCCCTATCTTGGGCAGCCGCTGTCGCTCCTAACTCGGGCCATCGCCATCGCCCCTACCTCAGGCCGCCACCGTCGCTCCTACATTGGGTCGCCACCACCGTCACTGCCTCGGGCAGTCGCCGCCCTGGTCTCGGGACAACGCCGCCGCCCCTACCTCGGGACACTACCACAGCCTCTGGCTCTGCTCGTCTGACTCTTGCTTCTCAACAGTCCTCGCCTCCGCCACCTCCCTCATCCGGTATCTTATCTCTGTGGATCTTAGACTCTAGTGCTTCTTTTCACATGACACCATATTCTACTCGCCTCACTTCTATGAGTCCCACGACTTTTCCTTCCATTGTTCAGACTGTAGATGATACCTCTCTTCCTGTTGCAGGTCGAGGCATCCTTCCCACTTTTTCCTTTCATGTTCTTGTTGTCTCTCATGTTGCCCAACTTACTATGCAGCTTATATCGACCGATCAGATCATTGATCACGACTGTCATGTTATTCTGGAGTCTGACTCTTGTTGTGTCCAGAACTGTCGCACGGGAACTTTGCTTGGTGCTGGCCCTCGGCACCGTGATTCACAATGTCTTTGGGGGCTCGACTGGCTACACCTTATTTCCGCTGTCTTCACCAGCCAGTCAGTCACTACACCTGTCTTTGTTTTTACTGCATCCTCTACACTTCCTTTGCTCAGTGGCACCATCGTTTGGGTCATCTCTGTGGATCGCAATTGTCGTCTCTAGTAGGTCATGGTCTTCTTGGGTTTGTTTCTGGTGACACCTCTTTACCTTGTATGGGTTATAAGTTTGGCAAGCAACTGTAGCTCCCCTATTCCTCTGATGATTCTGTCTCGACTCGTCCTTTTGATTTTGTTCACTCCGATGTTTGGGGTCTGGCTCCCTTCGTTTCGAAAGTGAGTCATCAATATTATGTTATCTTTATGGATGATTATTCTCATCGTAATTGGATCTACTTCATGTCCTCTCACAGTAAGGTTCTATCTATTTACCAGAGTTTTGCCACCATGGTTTGCACTCAGTTTGATTCAGCCATTCGTGTTTTTTATGTTGATTCTGCTGGTGAGTACCTATCTGTTGCTTTGTGTCGCTTTCTCGCTGAGTATGGTACTCTTCCCTAATACTTTTGCCGTGGTGCTCATGCTCAGAATGGTGTCTCTGAGTGTAAGCATCGTCACTTGCTTGAGACAGCTCGCACTCTCATGCTTGCCTCTTCTTGCCACCTCACTTTTGGGCTGAGGCTGTCTCCATTGCTGCTTTTCTCACAAACATGCAGCCTTCTACTGCTTTTCAGGGTTCTAATCCTATTGAGTGTCTCCACGGTCGGGCCCCCAAGTACAGTCACCTTCGTTGTTTCGGTTGTGTCTGCTTCGTCATTCTTCCACCTCGTGAGCATACCAAGCTCACTGCTTAGTCAGTTGAGTGTATTTTTCTTAGCTACAGTCTTGAGTATAAGGGTTATCGCTGCTACGACCCTATTGCTCACCAGATGAGGATCTCTCGAGATGTCACCTTCGATGAGTCCTAGTCTTACTACCCTCGTCCCTCTACTGCTAGCTCAGATTTTCTTGTTGAGTTGATCTCCTTTCTGACTTTTCCTGATGCTCAGCTTTACACTTTTGTTTCGCTTTCACATTCACTTTCTTTGCTTCCCTCTCCTCTGGCTCCAATTGTTCCCTCTCCTCCGGAGTTTCCCTCTAGCTCTTTTGTTGAGGTTCCACCCTTCCCTCTGCACTGCTCTCGCCATCCTCGGCCTACTCCTTCTTCTCCAGTTGAACCTCCGTCTTTGTTGTGCCCTGTTCCCAGTTCTTCTTCTCCGTCCTTGTTGGGTCCTACTCCACTTTCTCCTCCCAGATACGATCTTCGTGATCGTCGCACTGTCAGGCCTCCTGGGTGCTACAACTTCGTAGCCACTGCTCTTTCTGAGCCTATAATCTACCATGAGGCTGCTGCTCACCTTGAGTGCCAGATCGCGATGTCTGAGGAGATTGCTACTTTGGAGTGTACTAGCACTTGGGATCTTGTGTCCTTACCTACGTGTCACTCCTATCACGTGCAAGTGAGTGTACAAGATCAAAACCCACTCAGATGGTTCTCTTGAGCGATGCAAGACTCGTCTTGTGGCGCGTGGTTTTAGTAGGAGCCTTCGCTCATGTCACTCACATGACCGTTGTTCGCACTCTTCGCTCCCCGTATTGTGGCCTCTGTTCGACAGTGGCCTATCTCTCAGCTCGACGTCAAGAATGCATTTCTCAATGGCGAGCTGTGTGACGATATCTACATGCACCCGCCCTAGGGTATTCTGTCCCTGATGGTATGGTTTTTCACCAACACCGCTCTCTGTATGAGCTCAAACAAGCCCCTCGTGCTTGATTTAACCGCTTCTTCTTTGTTATCACTATTGCCGGCTTCTCCACCAGTGATCACAACCCTACCACCAGTGATCACAACCCTACCCTCTTTGTATACATCTCTCCTTAGGGTTGGACACTCCTCCTTCTATATGTGGATAATATATGATTATTACTAAAGATGACTCTCAGTACATTGCTTTTGTGAAGGAGCGCCTTAGTGAGCAATTCTTTATGTCTGATTTGGGTCCTCTTCATTACATCTTTGGGATTGAGATCACTTCTACATCTGAGGGATACTACCTCTTCCAAGAGAAGTACATTTAGGATATCCTTACTCGTACTTATCTCACTGATCAAGGCATGATGGATACTCCTATAGAGCTTGGTGTTCACCTTCGGGCTACTGATGGTGAGCCTCTTGAAGATCACACTCGCTATCGTCATCTTGTCGGAAGCCTTGTCTATCTTGGGATCACTCGACCTGACATTTCTCACCCAGTTCACATACTGAGTTAGTTCATCTCTGCTCCCACTCAGCTCCACTACAGTCACCTTCTTCGTGTTTTGCAATATCTTCGCGGGACCATCACTCGTCGCATTTTTCCTCGCTCCAGTTCTCTGTAGCTTCAAGTGTACTCTAATGTGACCTGGACTAGTGATCATTCTGATCGCCGGTCTCTTTCTGCCTATTATGTTTTCCTTGGTTCCCCTTTAATTGCTTGGAAGACCAAGAAGCAGACTACCATTTCCTGTTCGAGTGCTGAGGCTGAGTTGTGAGCTATGACACCATTGAGAGCTTATATCACCTGGCTTCAGTGGCTACTTGAGGATTTTAGTATTTTAGTTTCTGCACCGACTCCTCTCTTATCAAACAATACTGGTGTGATTAGCATTGCTCGAGATCCCATAAAGCATGAGCCTTCGTACATGAGATTGCAGGTGCAAGACCAAGTTATTGCTCTTCTGTATGTGCCTTCGGAGCTTCAGTTAGCATATTTTTTCACCAAGGCACAGATTAGAGCTCAGCACAATTTCTATATATCTAAACTCAGTGTTGTTGATCCACTATGAGTTTGAGGGGTGTTACATATGTATATAGCTTAGGGCATGGGCGGACCCAACAAGGGTCATGGGTATTCAACTGAACAACCATTTTTTATTGCAAAATACCATGTGTTTAATATATATATATATATATATATATATATATATATATATATATATATATATATATTGTACATATATATTGATAATTGGACCAAATACTTCACATTTATGCCTCCAAGAGATTTCAGCTCACTCCCACACCTCCCCTCTCCAATTCATCTTAAATAGTGCGACTTAGCCTACCAACCCAATAGTTTTCAGCCCATTCAGAGACCCCCCCCCCCTCAAAGCAAGTCATCCCCCTCTCTCTTAGGTTGTTAGACGGTGCTAGCACATGAGTCCATGAGACAACCAGGCATTGGGCAAGGCGATTTGGTGCAAGCGAGAAGGTGAGAGTGGCTCTAGGCTCCAGCTTGACCTCGACGGTAGCGTGTTGGATAGAATGTAAGAGTAAGGTAGCAAACGTTGAGAAAGCGGGTATCGAGTGGGACCTAGTCGAGTCGGTGAGGTAGGCTACACATGTCGATAGCAGCACATGTGCATCTCCATTCCTCCATTCCTCGGTCCCAAATTCCCTATTCAACATTTTTTCTTAATTATTTTGTAATTTCTCTAAATTCTTTGTGGTGTCATCTCTAATACGAAAATGTTGTACTTTTTTTGCTATTGTGGACCTGTAATTTTTCCATCGAATAATTTTTTATTAACTCTGAACACCCATTAGATAAATCCTGGGTCCCACCACTGGCTTATGGTGTTCTTTGCATACCCTATACATATTATATTGGTTTTTTGGTCCATTAGAATAGAACTAAGGGTTCATTCCAACAAAAGTTTGTGGGTGAGGTCGGGATCCATTGGATATAAATCCGATGTTCCAAAATTTGACTGATATCTTTAATCCGGTATGTATAATCACATTCAAAGTTTAGAAAAGATCACCTCTTGTCTCAACTGGACAAAATACTTTTACAAAGTATTGTAGTAATAGATATAGTAGCAAAGGTCTAGGCGAAGATGCATATTTTGTGCTAATTCATCATTTCTTTATCAAACAGCAATAAAACAGTTATACCTACGGCATTTTATCAACTCAGAAACTCACAAGTCACATTAGAGAAATCCAATAATGCCACATTTTTAGGCACGGGAAGAACATTGATGGCAGCATAGTTTCATTTTATAAGCTTTAGCTTGTCAACTCAAAAAGTATTTCTACCAGGATTCAAAAACCTCGGTTTCCATCGGCATCAAGTGCAAGCTGCTACCATTGGGCATGCTTAGCACTGCTTTCAGTGAACTCACCATAATACTGAGAAAATATCTGGAAAAAAAACACACTCCCAAAATAATTATAATAGTAGCAACAAAACAGGTCCAAATTCCAAATACAGCAATCAATCCATTTATTCATTGCCGTTGGACCTAAGCGAAAAATGTACCTTCACTCCTAATGCTCAACATCAGCGGTTTCATACCATGCCACCTAGGACTAGAGCTAAAGAAGAGAGAGCTATGTCTCATGCAAGACATAGCTTGGGCACAAAATGCAACAAGATTTTTGGGCCCATGCATTAACGCACCATTGCTACAGGGCGGCCAAGCTCGTTGTTACTGTGGGTCACCGTCGCCGTGCGTCGGTGTCGATGTCGTCGACGACGCCCAAGCCATCGCTCCTCGCTCGTGTCGCCGCATAGCCTGTCGTCGCCGTTGAGCTTCACACGCCGGCGAAGCTCTGCTCGTTGTCGCCCTGCCCACCTCCACATAACCCTATGCGGCCACTGTGGTTTCTAGATCTCGGCCTCGCCGCCATGGTTTCCAGATCTGGGCCACCGCGCACCCACCTCCGGCTCAGATTCGGATGACTTGGGCTCGGGGACGGCGAAGGAAGGAGGGGATGGGGGAAGCGGTCGGGGATGCGCGACGGAGGACGTGGGAGACTGGGAGGCAACGCTTGGGGCGGCAGGGATGTGCGCAAGGGAGGCAACGCTCTGGGACGCGCGGCGTAGCGGTTGGCCGGTGGTGAGAGAGAGACCGTGGGGAGGGAAGAAAGGCAGCGCTTTGGGCGGTGATGAGAAGACCGTGAGAGAGAGAGAACGTGGAGAGGGGAGGTGAGAGAACATGGGGAACGGATGTGACCTATTCAAATGCGTCGTATCTACTAGGTCAACTCGAAGCACGACACTGTTGGTCTGACCTAGACATGCACAGTCCGACACCTAAACGGGTTGTGCCGTCCTGACCCGATGCACCGTGTCGTGCTTGTGTCACGACCTCGGCCCAGTAGGCTGGTCCAACACGATACGCATAGTACCATGCTTGGTATGGTCTGAAGATATGATAGTTTCTCACGTGACTAAAATGAGAACGGTTATTGACGCATTTGGCAACTTACCACAGTTGGTTAAGAGACGTAACGATTCAAGACTCAACAGAGGAACATGTGTGAAGATAAAAAGCGCCTTTAGTGGCATTAACTGTCATCCCTTCAATAGCTATAAAGGGGATAGCCCACGTATTCTGTAATATATCATAATGCTATCATCATCATTGTACCAATCTATTCTGCAGCACATTCTCATTGTATTCTTATACACACATTGTGTCCATAGCAGTAAATTATATTCTATGAGATTTTCCGGATACCGATAATATCGGATGCGAGTCGAGGCAAAAAAAATAGTACTCCGGGCGGATTTTTTCTGATACGGCATCGGATCGGACGGGAATTATCCACCCCATTTTCACCCCTATATATGTGGCTGTTGAACTGTGTGAATTCCTTACATATTTCTAGGTTTAGTGATAATTATTTGTGCATGACAAATAGGTTGGCGGGTACTATGGTAGCTAAATGATAATTATTTGTGCACGATCAATCTCATACGGTTGATTTAGTGTGACCTAATTATGAAGGGAAATTCACATGATTAGACAACTTATGGTATGTTTGTTCGAGATTCCTCACAACACACGGAAACTTGCTAGTTTTACAAAAACAAAATTATGTTTACAGATGAAAACGACAGTCTCATTTTTTTTCATTCCAATAATGAAAACTACTGGCCGTACGTATGGTCACGAAATATGTGTCCAGTTGCATGACATCGCCGCTAAATCTCTTACGCCAGTACTAGTTTAATGCACTGAATGTCTTACGTGCAGCTCAACTCCTCGGCTTCAACGACTTCATCCCCCCTTACGCCGGCGCGCGCATTGATCAACTCGTCACCGGTGTCAACTTCGCTTCCGCCGCCGCTGGAATCAGAGAAGAAACCGGCCAGCAACTGGTACGTACGTACATATATACATGCATATACAAACTGCGGAACTACTAATTGGAAACTCACTGCAGCACACACACACACACAATTAAATGCACATATATATATATATAGGGCGCACGGATAACTTTCACCGGTCAGCTGGAGAACTACCAGTTGGTGGTGCAGCAGCTGGTGCACATCATCGGCGACTTGGGCTCCGTCGCCCACCACCTCGGCAAGTGCATCTTCACCGTCGGCATGGGCAGCAACGACTACCTCAACAACTACTTCTTGCCGGCCTTCTACTCCACCAGCAGCCGTTTCACGCCGCAGCAGTACGCCGACGCGCTCGCCGCCGAGTACTCCCAGCAGCTGCAAGTCAGTACGTAACCTATTATATATACACATTGTTGTATATGCCATATCTAGTACTTCATACAAACCCTCGAAGCTCGATTCACTGCAGACACGTAAACTGCAATAATATTCCCCGTGTGCGACTGGCACTACAATTGCATCGCAGATTGGTAGCATGCATCGGATTCTGATCAGCTGGTGAAACCAGTACTGGTGATTTGATTATTCCATTGTCCAGATTTTGTACAGGTTTGGGGCTAGAAAGGTGGCGCTGGTCGGGGTGGGGCAGGTTGGGTGCATCCCCAACGAGCTGGCGCGGCGGAGCGTCGACGGCGTGACGTGCGACGAGCGGATCAACGGCGCGATCAGGCTCTTCAACCAGAATCTGGTGGCCCTGGTGGATCAGCTCAACACGCTCCCGGGAGCAAACTTCACCTACATCAACAACTACGGCATCTTCGACGATATCATGAAGACCCCGGAAGCCTATGGTATTGATCGAGTCTTGTCGCCTCTAAGATTACCTGATTGAAATCGACCAAAATTAATCATGGAGAAGTACTACAAGTTCTCTAACAAATCCAAACTTCAAATAAATACTCCCCCTATTCAAGAATCTATGACGTTTTGAATATCGACATGGTCTCCAATACGCAACTTTTATCACTATATTTTATATGAATATGTTTATAAAGATTATTATATTACGAAAATATTTTTTATGACTTATCTAATGACACCTTCATATTAGTAATCAAAGTTAAGAAAGTTTGATCACACGCTTTCTAAAACATGGTATATTTCTAAACCAATAGAGTATAATTCATGTAAAATTTGAATATACATATTTGTTTTAAAAAGTAAAACAAAGTTGTGCCTTACGTGTATTTTACTCTCCAATTTCGAGGCAAGCAAGTTTTCATATCAACTTGTAATTATGTAACTGTTGGAAAGAATGGCATGTGTATAATTCTTTATACTTGAACAAAGTAGTCAAAATTATTTCAGGTTTGAAGGTAATTAACAGAGGATGCTGTGGAGTAGGGAGGAACAATGGGCAGGTTACGTGCCTCCCTTTCCAGACACCGTGTCCCAACAGGCATGAGTACCTCTTCTGGGACGCCTTCCATCCAACGGAGGCAGTGAACATCCTCATCGGCCGGAGAATGTACAGCGCCGCGCTGCCGTCCGATGTCTATCCGGTGGACATCTACACTCTTGCAAGTCTCTAGTTAGTAGTTAGAACTGCAACCAGGGCAAGACGGCCGGGATCTGGCTTAGTTTTCCTACTTTTCTTACAACAACACGTCAGAGTGTGGATGCAATGTAATTAAGGTTAATTTATTTGTGTGGATTAAACATTCATTCTTGGATGGAGATGTTGTAGTTTGCAAATTTGTGTTTTGAACCTCCATGGCATTCCTCTCTTCTATGCCAGCCACCCTAAGCAAATTTCAAGAGAAGAGCCAATTATCGGAAATTCAGTAAGGAATTTTTTCATCGTAGTGTGCCACTTATCTCTAGAGAAGATGGCATAGATGCTCTGCGCCATGGTGTGATACATAATTTTCTCGTGAAAATTAACTCACTCACTACTACAGAACAGACTTTTGGTCCCGGGCCTAAAGGGCCTCTAGTCCCGGTTATAGAGCCGGGACTAGGAAATCGGACTAAATGTCTCACCTTAGTCCCGGTCCCAAGCCGGGACTAAAGCGTCGATTTAGTCCGGTTGGTAATACCAACGGGACTAAAATCCGCTGATCGCCACTGGTGGCCTTTTAATCCAGTTGGTATTACCAACCGGGACTAAAGGTGTTTTTTTTCTTTTTGTTTCCATTTCAATTCATTATTGATTTTGGTTTTACAATTACATTAGGTTTTCAAATGCGTATTCTTATTTGCTAATATATGTATATACTGCACATATAATTTAGTTTGGAACATTATTACACACAAATAAAGTATGAAACTATATATATTATGGAGCTATATATATGTATAATATATATATATGCACAAAAATTTACAAAATTATTCATGCATCCTTGGTATTTACAACACAAATGTTGTCCTCCACTTAAATGTCATACAAATGTTCGTCTGGTTTGGCTTCAATGGTTCATCAGGTTAAAGTAGAACTGGTGCAGGGCTTGAGGACATGCTCATTAAGAAATCTGCGATTGTCTCTTGAATTCCTTTGAGGCGGTCCATATCCAACACCTTCCTTCAACCATATCTCCTTCAATTTGCATTAAACGAAAGAAGTATTAATATACATAAGATTTATTTAATAGCAACAAATAAATAAAATGGATTTATTATATATACTTGTTACGCACTTTCAGATCTGTAGATGGGTTCTTTTGCATACACCATGAGGAACTCGCAAAGCGTAGTATCCACACAAATTGTTGCACGGTGGTGTAGTAGAACCCATCATGCGATATAAAAGATTACTCTCGTCATCCCGCGTGAGTGAAGCATGATAAGGTAAAGACGCGGGAGCTAGTACAACTTACATCCGATCGGTGTGGATCGGAAGTGGCGCTTTCGATCCGGACGGTGTATTTGAACGAACCAAGCCCAAACCCCGCCCAATAATTGGATCGTTAATTAACTATTGCGAGTTAAAGAGCAGAATAAATATTTAAAGATCGGTTACCCCGGATAATGTCTATCATATCTTGGTAATGTTCTGCGGTTTTCTCAACGAGTCATAGATTAGCAAATGACTATCGGAGAGATCGAAGACAATCGTATCGATGAAAGCTGCATTTGTTTATAGAGTCAACATATATATCTTTATGTTGGATTGAGTAAGTAAAGTAAAATGTGCACACGATAACAACACTCACCCAAAGTTGTAGGGAAGAGTATAAATCTTTTGTTCTTTTGGTTGATCAAGAACCTCCAAAATTCCTCTCCATTTGAGGTCTCCATTGATCGTGGGAGTGTTTGGGTCCTTGAATACGATATATGGATCAACGAAACCAATGTTCTTGTCATTTCTACGTGTGAGGTCTCTCATCATGTCTCTGCATATGTATAGACATGCTAGCTAGTGTGAGGATAATTACTTATACATATACATATGCTAGAGTGAGATTATTAAAAGAAAGAATCACGTCTGCACAAAAGGTGATGAGAGATTTGTCTAGAGCGTCCATGTGGCATAGCTGGTGTAACTCATTAAATCGAACCATTATAATGTCATCGCCACTTAAGTAATGATGGTTTATAATTTTGACGCAAATAAAGTCATCCGCTTTTCTGCGACATGCCGCCATGTACCACTTGTTTAACAAGTACATTTGCGTTTAAGTTCCATGAGCTTCTCGAGGTTGTATAGACTCTTGCCATATACATATTCCTTCTTCCAATGATCAACTTCCGAGCACTTTCGATGTGTGCTCACGAGCATTTGGGAAATGCTTAGACCAGTTTCGCGAAAAATTCATCAAGTTGATCCAAATGCACGTTTCGGATATCTGTTCTAGCACGTTCGTGTTTGAACCATATTCATTCCCAATAACTAGTGGGGCACCGATTGCTGTGATTGTTCCCCGAGCCGCAACACCCTTCCGTGCTCTCTTCTCTTTCTTCTTCGCCTCCTCAATTGACTTGGTGAGAGTGCGGTCATAGTCCGATAGTGGCGAATCCTTACGAGCATGACGTAACTTTTCTCGTGAGCGTCCACCTTTGCCTTAGAACTTACGGACGCGTGCGTAAGAAGTACGGCTTCTCGTGGTTTCGCCGCTTCACTTTTATCCTTGACTTTCGCGAAGAAACCGCCCACATCCGTTATCAAGCATCTATTTCTCGCAGTCTTCTCATAGGAAAGTTTCGTGCGTCTTAGAAATAGTGGTGTTCTCCCGAGGCTTTCTTCTTGGCGGCGGTGGGGCGGCGCCGTTTGTGGGGTGGGCCTCTTCTTTGGCAGAGGGCCGGCCGGTGTCGGCGTTGGAGCCCGCCGTGGAGGCGATGCAGTGGGCGGTGTCGGCGTTGGAGCCCGCCGTGGAGGCGATGGAGCGGGCGGTGTCGGCGTTGGAGCCCGCCGTGGAGGCGATGGGGCGAGTGGCGGCGTTGGAGCCCGCCGTGGAGGCGATGGGGCGGGCGGTGTCGGCGTTGGAGCCCGCCGTGGAGGCGATGGGGCGATGGCGGCATTGGATCCCGTCGTGGAGGAGATGGGGCGGTGAGGATGCGGCCGTGTCTTCCACTTCATTGTCATCGCCCGCAACACTGTGACCAGGTGGTGAATGGATAATTGGACTTAGGTTGGGGGAGGTTCTGCTGTGAAAACAACGTGGTATGAGTAAACCGTTATTTAAGCCAATACATAATTAGTGAAAAAATGTTTCGTTCACTTTCATCCGCACCTAGGGTTAGGTTGTTGAGGAGGAGGAGGTGGCGCCCAGAATAATGATATAGCGCTTGCGCCAACATATGAATGTCTTCTCCGCTTCTCCTAAAGTCTTCTCCCATCACCTCCTTCAATGTCAAGACGCACATTGCTATAACCTTTCACAACTCTATCCACCGATACGCTAGCATATCCGGGAGGTATTAATGCCCCATGGCATCTTGGTGTCTTCGTAGGGTCGATCGAGATACAACACCGATAGCCACCATGACGGTGGCATTCCCTCTCGAATGTGCAGCTCACATGTCGTGAGAGGATCGGTGATGTCATCCACGGAAGCGCGACCTGCGTCATCTTGAATCACCGGCACCTCTGTGGAAGCGCAATCGCTTTTCAAGCGATGAGGGGTGATGTTGACTCCGGCTCGATGCGCTTTGCCTTTGGATGGAACTTCATCGCTATCTCGCACTTGCCTTTGATTTCCTCATTCATTTTGGCTTCAAGTGCTTTTTCATTATCTTGCTTCACGAGCCACTTCCGTGACTCAAGAACCATTTCCTCCATCCTGCGCATCCGCTCTGCCTCCTCGTCCTTCTTTCTCTCGCGGCTTCTATAGGTGGCTTTGTCTTTAGGAAGGCATGCTCCCACGACACCTCCCCATAGCCTCTTGTTCGCCCACCGTGTTCAAGTACTCTCGGGCGTATGTCACTCATCCTTATCTCTGTTGGTGCCACTGCCACTCTCACCAAGCCTCGAGCATAAGCAAATCTTTCTGCTGCTCTTTGGAGTTTTGCGCCATACACTATCTTTCCGGTCTCTAGGTCCAGCTTCCCCATGACCGAAAAACCAATACTTAGCGCGCGGGCGGTTGATTGATTCTGTTCGATCCTTGGTAAGAATCTCTGTTCCATTCTTTCCCACTTAGGAATGGCACTCTGTAGCCACCGATCCCAAGTGATGGTGGTATTGCTTTGTCGGGCATTCTGTTGGTTCCTTCTCACCCGTGCCTCACCCTCTTCCGATGTCTTGAACTGCATAAACTCATCCCAAAACGGCCTCAACTTGACGTAGGCCTTAGTGTTGAAATCGCGTCAGTTCTTCTTGATAAATGTGTTGTACAATTTCTTCTTCCAACTTTGGAATTGTGTGGCCATCTTCTTCATAGCCCAGCTTCCTAACTCTCTCCTTCAAAGCTTCATCTTACGTATCGAGCGCGAAATGTTGAAGGACATCTTGCCAAACTAGTGCCTTGTCACGATCGAGAGACAAAACTAATATGAGGAGCCTCTTTCTTTTGCTTCCATTCACGAGCATTGATCGGGATCTGTCCCCTACAAGGCACCCACAAGTGGTGACAAATTTCTGTGCATGTGGTCCAAGTACTTTGCTCTGTATCCTCCTCGAATTCCGAGAGAATGAACCGACCCTCCAACGGCTTCTTGGCCTCGTACATTTCTACTCTTCCCGTTGTTGTCGTCGATCCAGAGGGCTACGAATGTAGAAACACAAAGATTGTAGATACATAAGAGATTGTAGATACATAAGAGATTGTAGATAGACCTCATCTTCATAATCGGCAAGCATCGACTCCGTCATCTACTTCTTGATTGTTGTCATCACCTTCGACTTGGGCACCTTGTAAGGCGCCATTGTTGATAATATCCATGATGGCATCGTCCATGTTGTCATTCGGTCGGCCATTTCGCAAATATATCGGCGTAATATAAAACTTATCATTCAAGAATATAAAATTGTTCTTACGAAAGGAAGCACATATCCACACGCTGCGATAAATGTGATTTGGTGTTTTGCGGCAGTGTATACGTCGGGTTTAGGAACCCACCTTGAGTTCAAACAACGGCCTCACGGCGAAATAAGGCGACGTTATGGGCCTCGATGGTGGGCCTCACGGCTCCTCATGAGTGGAGGCCGGAGGCGATTTCGAGTGCGCGAGAATTGGTCTACTACTCTCACTGGACCCGCGGTGATCGCTCAAGGCGATCTTTTGTTTTTGCATATTAGCCCGTAAGCTTTGGGATAATTTGAACTCTACAAACCTTTCTTGCAAGGTGGACTTTTGGTGTCTAGCGGAAATACTCAGATGGTGGATCTAGAAAATTTGTGTTAGTGGTGTATTTAAAGATAGGGTAAAAGAATGATTGTTAAGTTATTATTAGTTGATCAAATGTTAGCATCGAGTAAACCATGCATTATGAGTACTCAACGTTCGTATATAATTAGTTGGCCTTTCTTTCTAATTAATTGACTACTTTACACAATTATATGTGAAAACAACTTATTTTATGGAGTGATAAAGATAACAAACACTAACATTGATAAATAAATTTTAAATATGTGCTAACATATTATTGAAATGTATAGTCATTCCATAAATTTTTATTAGTATGCCATATGGCCCATACGATAATTTATGCACCCTACCACCCGAGAAACATGCATGGTTTTAGTACATACCTAAGTCACCGCGTTCCGGTCGACCGGTCGAGGAACAGGGACGAGGAACATGGTACGCCAATTTTCAATCTTGTTAGGAACGAGCGAGTATATAAGCTTCAAAGACGTCCCAAATTAACATGGAACGTGATCCAAGTTAAGTTGGGACGACGTTCCCGGAACGACGAGAAGGAACAAGATTGATATCACTGCAGCTCTACCATTAGTCCATTACCAGATATTTCAGTTGAAGCTCTGCATTATTTTTGACATGGCAGATTTCACAAAATTTCTGAATGACGAGTCCTAGTAACTTAACAGGTGACAAAATTTCAGTTGAAGCTCTGCATTATTTTACCTTGAGTCAGGATGCCGGCGACGAGGGAGGGCGCCGGCGACGCGGGGAGACGACGCCGGGCGCGAGGGAGAGGGCGGGGTCGCGGCGGAGAAGACGGCGGGGAGCACGCCGCCGGCGGACGGCGCGAGGTCGGCAGAGCGGCCGCGCGCACGAGGAGACGGCGAGGAGAGGCGCGCGAGGAGACGGCGAGGAGAGGCGCGCGATGGGAAGTGGAGGAAGAATGGAAGACGAAATCGTTGCTTTAGTGCCGGGGACCTTTAGTCCGGCGGTTTTACCAACCGGGACTAAAGACCTTTAGTCCCGGGTGGTAATACGGACCGGGACTAAAGGCTGGACCTTTAGTCCCGGTGGTTCCACGGCCCGGGACTAAAGGTGAATTTTGCGCGGGGACATATTTTCCAGAGAACCTTTAGTCCCGGGTGGTGCCACGGCCGGGACTAAAGGTGAATTTCTTGTGAGGACATATTTTCAGAGAACCTTTAGTCCCGGTGTGTTAGCAACCGGGACTAAAGGTCCCCACTATTCAATTACCGCCACAGAGAACCTTTAGTCCCGGGCTGTGTTAGCAACCGGGACTAAAGGTCCCCACTATTCAGTTCCCGCCACTATTTTCCAGAGAACCTTTAGTCCCGGTGGGTTTTGTATTAAGTTTATTTGTATAAATATGCTAATTCTTGTTAAATGCATAATAAATTAAATATTAGGCATAAATTTTTAAAAAATAATAGTTTTTTAAAAATAAAACTATTGGTTTTCGATAGGAAATTTGTTTTTGCATCATTTTAACGTTAATCTTTTGGTTTTCCATCATTCATTGTCCAAATGCGCGATGAGAAATCCACCATCAAATAGGAATTTCATTGGAACTATAGGTGAGATTGGAACTACTATCGCTACTAGTACTTTATTCGCGATTTTTGCGGTTTTACTCTTCTTGTCTTCTTGATTAGCCTTTGTGCTACTTTGATCATCTTGTTTTAGGCCTGTTTTAAAGTGCAAGAAATTCGACTAACCGTTTTAAAACCCCAAAAGCAATTTAATCCTTATGTAGCAATACCCCACTAAGGAGAAATTTCCATTTTTTCCTTTGCATAGTAGTTGCACTTTACCATTTCCTGACATTATATGAGTTTACCCCCCTTATGTTTGCAGATCATACCAATGTTGCTGAGAACATTTGCGATCATGTCCCAGGAAAGCACAGAGATCTTATTGACATTTCAAACGACTTTTATAGTGACCACAAGCTGGGAAGTGAAGAGCCAACTATAAACAAAATGAAGGGCTCAAACCACAAGCTGGGAATTTCATTTGAAGGCATAAATACTTGCTAAAAAAATTTCAAGTCATTTTTACACCAGTGGAGAAGACATGCTTCACAGAGGTACATGTGTCCTTTTATCGAATAGGAATTTCATTTGAAACGATAAAAACAAGAAAAATATGATAGAAACATCCGAAGTTACAATTATTACATAAAATCTCTAATACACACTATTTATTAAACATCACTATATATCAAGCGGGCACAGTGGTGAACTTCTTCTTGACGTATGACCCTTGGTTATGATCATGCCGTAACCATGGAGTGTCCTCGGCATTTAGCAGGATGCTTGGGTCTTTGGTCACATCAAAGGCGGGATTCGATCATCCCTTTCATAATCTTCGACATGTCCGACTTGTCCTCAATTCCCACGATGTTTCTTTTCCCGAAAGAACTATGTGGCGTTTGGCTCATTGGTTGATTTGTCGTCATTTTCCCTCTCTTGGGTTTTGTAGACATGTCTTTCACATAGAACACCGATTCACATCAGCAGCAGGACGAATGGTTCGTCTTTGTACCCAATATTATTGAGGTCCACTGTTGTCATTCCATACTCCTTGTCATTGTTACCCGCCTCCGGTCATCTTCACCCATTGCACTTTGGAACAAAGGGACTTTAAAATTAGGTGCGTAGTCTAGTTCCCAAATCTCCTCTATGCGGCCATAATATGTTTGCCTCTTTCCATTTGGGTGCATGGCATCTACGCGACACCACTGTTTTGGTTCGTGCTCCTTTTATCTTGGGCTACGATGTAAAATGTATTTCCATTTATCTCGCACCCTTTGTGCGTGAGGATGTGCCACGACGGTTGCCTAACCAACAAATACTGATTGCTCATCAATATTGTCATCACTCGACATTCTTTTCGCAACCAACCGCTGAAAGTTTCCATGTGATGACGCCTAATCCAAGCTTCATTCTTCCCTCGAAACTGGGATCGTAGGAATTCCTTGTGTACCTCGACATACGGCTCCACCACGGAGGAGTTTTGAAGAACTGTGTAGTGCGCTTTATTGAAATAATCGTCCCCGTACCGATATATGTTTTATTCCCTAGTGTTCCCTTTCCACTAAGTCTCCCCTCGTGTCGCGATTCAGAACACCAATCGGGTCAAGGTCGGGAATGAAGTCAACACGAACTCAATGACCTCCTCTCGTCCCGTAGCCCTTGGCGATGCTTCCTTCGGCCGAGCACGTTGGTGAACATATTTCTTCAGGACTCCCATGAACCTCTCAAAGGGGAACATGTTGTGTAGGAACACAGGACCGAGAATATTAATCTCCTTGACCAGGTGAACTAGGAGGTGTGTCATGATATTAAAGAAGGATGGAGGGAACACCAACTCAAAGTCGACAAGACATTGAACCACATCATTCAGCAGAGTAGCTAGTTCCATTGGATTGATTGCCTTCGAGAAATTGCATTGAGGAATGCACATAGCTTCACGGTGGCAGACGTACATGTGGAGGTAGAATTCCTCTTAAAGCAACCGGAAGCAATTGCGTCATAAGCACGTGGCAGTCATGGGACTTTAAGTGTAGGAATTTCTTCTCGGCATTTTTATTATACGCTTTATATTGGAGGAGAATCCAGATGGGACCTTGATCTTTGTTTAGGCATTCAAACATGCTTTCCTTCTCTTCTTTGCTAAGAGTGAAGCTAGCGTGTCTTAAGTAATGGCGTCCATCGTCTGTCTTCTCGGATGCAAAGTTGTCTCGTTCTTTCATGTCTTTGCAAGTCTGTCGTGCTTCGAGTGAATCCTTAGACTTTCCATACACATCCATGAATCCTAGCGAGTTCACACAAAGATTCTTTGTCGTGCATCACGTCGATCGCGTTGCGGACCTCTAGGACTTGCCAATAGGGTAGCTCCCAAAATATGGACTTCTTCTTCCACATGGGTGCGTGTCCCTTAGCATCTTTTGGAACAGTTCACGCCTTGTCCCTTTCCAAAGACTACTTGCACATCCTTGACCATATCAAGCACGTCCTCCCGATTCGGTTGCGAGGCTTGGTTCGGTGGTCCGCCTTACCTTTAAAATGCTTGCCTTTCTTTCTTAGTTGGTGATTCATAGGAATAAAGCAGCGATGGCCAAGGTACACGACCTTTCGACATTTTTTCAAATATATATTGTCAATGTCATCAAAACAAAGTGTGTGCATGCATTGTATCCCTTGTTTGTCTGTCTCGAAAGATTACTTAGAGCAGCCAATCATTGATTGTTACGAACAACAATGCTCGCAGTCGAAGTGTTCTGTTTGTACTCATCCCACACACGTACACCGGTTTGCTCCATAAGCAGGAGTTCCTCAACTAATGGCCTCGGTAGACATCGATGTCGTTGCCGGTTGCCTCGGGCCTTGGATGAGCACCGGCATCATAATGAACTTCCGCTTCATGCATAACCATGGAGGAAGGTCGTAGATACATAGAGTAATGAGGCCAAGTGCTATGACTAGTGCTCTGGTCCCCAAAAGGATTCATACCATCCGCACTTAAAGCGAACCTTAGGTTTCTTGCGTCATCCGCAAACTCCGGAATTCTCTGTCTATTGCTCTCCACCGGGACCCATCGGCAGGTGTCTCAACATGTTGTCTACCTTACGGTCTTCTTTGTGCCATCGCAACAACTTTGCATGGTCCTTGTTTACGACAGACGTTTCAGCGTGGTATTATAGGAGCATACCACATAACCTTGGCAGGATTTTCTTCGCCTCAACATCGCGTGGTCATCTCGCCGATCTTATATCGCGACGCTTTGCATACGGGCATTCATCCAAATTCTCGTAGTCCTTGCCATGATACAGATGCGGTCATTACGACATGCATGTATCTTCCGGATTTCTAATCCCAAAGGGCGACGACTGTTTTGCTTCGTGCGTAGTGGCGGGCAATTCGTTAGGCGGAAGCATCTTTTTGGATCTTGATAATTGCCCAAATGCCTTGTCGGATACACCATTCATGCCTTCCATTGTAGCAACTCCGTTGTTGTACCCAACTTTTTGCCCATCTTCTACGGACGGGTATAGTAATTTCTTGTGATCGTCTAGCATGCGGTCAAACTTAGCCTTCTCCTTTTCACTTTCGCAATCTCTTTGTGCATCACGAATGACATCACCAAGAGCATCATCTTGGCGAGTGTGTCTTACGCCTTGCCTCTTCTTGATCGCCGCCCATTGCGGTATCATCGAAGTCACCGTATTGAACAATAATGTCGTCGGGGTCCAATTGTTCTTCTTCACCTTCTTCCATTATAACCCGGTTTCTCCGTGCTTGGTCCAACAAATATAGTTTGGCATGAAACCCGACTTCAACAAGTGTGAGTGAAGACTCCTTGAGCTAGAATATTCCTTCAAATTCTTACAGGGCACATGGACAAAGACATGAAACCATCCCGCTTGTTTGCCTCGGCCACTCTTAAGAAATAATGCACACCATCAATGAACTCTTTGGAGCGCGATCGGCATTGTACATCCAATGGCGTGTCATCGTCGCATTATATGACATATCACATAATTAAATTTCTCATTTTGTAAACAAATGAAATTAAAAATACACCAAAATTCTCTATTTCTCTAATGAACTAATTGAGTAACATGCCATGGAACACCATCATGTGTCATGGCAAAACAATTTTCAGAATTTTTGGATCATTAATTTAGCCTACAAAATTCATGGAATAATAATTAAATAAATAAGCATAAAATAGGTATAAATTCAACTTTGTCCAAATAGCCTCAAAATTTTTATATGGACTGTTCACAGTGTAACTTAGTGGAAAAACAAATTTCATGATTTTTGAAATTTATTGTGGCCTACAAAAATCATGAAAGTTCCATTTATGAATTAATTGGCAATTTTATAACATATAAAAATTATTCAAATTTCACATTTCATATTTTTCATAGATAGTATACATGTCAGAGAGCATACACAAAAACTTTCAGAATTTTTGGAGCTCTAGATTTAATTATACAAAAATCACAAATCTGTACTATTCAAAAATCGAAAATAAAAGAAAAATAGACGGCGGTGCGGTAGATGTCAAATGGACGGCGGGGTTAGCATCGAGCTTACCGCGAACACGCGGTGAATACGGTTGAGTGAATGAACGCTCGGCGGTGGTGGTGGAAGAAGAGCGGCGTGTCCGGCGGCGACCACGGCGTTCGGCTCTGTGACGAACGCCAAAGCAGAGTTTAAATAGAAGGACATTTAGTCCCGGTTGGTGTTACCAACCGGGACTAAATGTCAACCTTAGTCCAGGTTGGTACTACAATCCGGGACTAAAGATTTAGTCCCGGATTGTAGTACCAACGGGACTAAAGGTTGACATTTAGTCGGTTGGTAACACCAACCGACTAAAAGTCCTCCCGCAAAGCTCGCTACGAGCCGTTGGGCGGGGACTTTTAGTCCGGTTGGTGTTACCAACCGGGACTAAAGATATTTTTGGTCCCGGACGCAATTTTCTCCGAGACTATTGCCCATTTGGCAGTTCGACCAAAGGTCTGTTCTGTAGTAGTGACTAGCAAAGAAGTGAACTTAGAGAAATAGCATCACAAAAGAGCTAAATAACATTGTCTTGAAATTTGCTTCAAACTTTGTTGGAAGCCTGTCAAGTACTCGCTGGTCAGCTCGTCCAGTCGCTACCACTGAGAGCTTATTTGTCACTGCAATCACCTTTCCTACCTTTCACAATTCTTCTTTGGCGACCTCAAGAAGACTGGGAATAGAAAACTACTAGCGTAATAATAGGAGTGTTATATTTCATAGTTGTCGGGACCGGATTTACGCATTCAAAATTCTCTGTGTATTCAGACCTAGTCCCAGATCAGTGGCTAGCTCACACAGCGAAACATCGATGAAATACCATCCATTCAACGGTTTAACTAAAAAGATAGCAAAATAACCAATAGTAATAATAACTGGGCCTTATGGTCAATATTGACTTAACTTGCCACGCATGGCTTAACACACAAATAAACTTTTGCAGCAGAAAAGAAATTTGGAAAGACCATTCAACATGCCCACAAACAATCGAGTAGAGACTGCATTCTAATTCGCAAAACCTTCAAAAAAACTCTTTTTCATAGAACTCTTGAGCAACCTAACCTTCTTCATGTTATGATCCTTAAATCATAGGGGTAAACATCACCGGGAGGATAGCCGGGTGGCGTCGGCTGCTAGGGAAAAGGGAAGACTATAAATTGGGGAGACGAAGGGGATTGGGACTTAGACTATTGTATTCTCATTGCTTAATGCCAACGATTACAATATGCCTCCTTATATAGAGGGTTTTTCTAACAATTATGGATAGGATCAATCTAAAAGATGACTTTCCTAACTAATAGATAACCTTTCCAATTACCTAATCCTTATACGAGGAAACTAATTAACTATTTAAGGAAATATGTCTTTTTATCTGGGAAGGCAATCCTTCCTATTCCCGTGCTACAGTACCCATGGTACTGTTTACACGCGTGAACAGTACCCCCGGCCCATGACACTACTCCCTTCCTTTCGCGCGACAGCTCATCCTCGAGCTGTGGTGGCGGCCATGGTTGAAGCCCTGGGAGACCCCATGTTGACGAGAGGTCGTGGTGCCGGTGGAACATTGCATGGAAGATGATCCGCAACGCTCCAATAGATGTCGGCCGATCGCGTGGAGAAGACAGTCGTTGGGCAGCGGCCTTCTTCCTCGGCGAGGGCACCGTTTGGGCAACCACAGGTAGGGAGGTCAACGATGCAGAAGTCACGGGCGAAATCAGAGATGCCTCCGGCAGCGCAGATCGCGCAGCAGCTGCTGCCCGTGCCTCCTCCTTCTTCTCCTTTTCAATCAGCTTGGCCACCATAGCCGCCATGTTTGCCAAGATGGCTTTCATGTCGTCTACGCCGGCACTCATCTCGTTGAGGGTAGCCCTCATGGCCTTGAAATTCTCGGCAGCAGAAACCATGGTGTTGGCTCTGATACCAAGTTGTTATGATCCTTAGATCATAGGGGTAAACATCACCAGGAGGATAGCCGGGTGGCGTCGGCTGCTAGGGGAGAGGGAAGACTATAGATTGGGGAGACGAAGGGGATTGGGGCTTAGACTATTGTATTCTCATTGCTTAATGCCAACGATTACAATATGCCTCCTTATATAGAGGGTTTTTCTTACAATTATGGATAGGATCAATCTAAAAGATGACTTTCCTAACTAATAGATAACCTTTCCAATTACCTAATCCTTATACAAGGAAACTAATTAACTATTTAAGGAAATATGTCTTTTTATCTGGGAAAGCAATCCTTCCTATTCCCGTGCTACAGTATCCACAGTACTGTTCACACGTGTGAACAGTACCCCAGCCCATGACACTACTCCCTTTATATTTCATAGTTGTCGGGACCTGAATTTACACATTCAAAATCCTCTGTGTATTCAGACCTAGTCCCAGATCAGTAGCTAGCTCACACAGCGAAACATCGATGAAATACCATCCATTTAACGGTTTAACTAAAAAGATAGCAAAATAACCAATATTAATAATAACTGGACCTTATGGTCAATATTGACTTAACTTGCCACGCATGGCTTAACACACAAATAAACTTTTGCAGCAGAAAAGAAACTTGGAAAGACCATTCAACATGCCCACAAACAATCGAGTAGAGACTGCATTCTAATTCGCAAAACCTTCAAAAAACTCCTTTTCGTAGAACTCTTGAGTAACCTAACCTTCTTCAAGTGAGCAGCAAAGTTTAAAACCGTGAGTACATAAAGTATTTGGTAAGTCGTAGTGAATAGTATGCAATTAATATCCATGCACGACTTTAATCGAAGGAATAGTTGTGTGGTTCTTTCGTAGAAAGCAAGTACCGACAATAAATACACTAAGTAGATTTGCAAAGCGTAATTTAAAAGACAATAAATAAATAAGTAAACAATTTCTTTGAAATAACTATGAACTTCCCATTCACTTCCATCTAAACCACTAAGTGAACAACTCATCCACCAAATGAACATCATATTCACTAAGTGAACTTCTCATTCACCTTCCAACCAATTTTCATAAAAACTCTACCTCTCGTGTGAAATCCCCGAGCATTGTTCATAACCGGAGACACGACTGTTTAAACAGTTTTAACTCTGCAGAGATTTTATAGTTTTACCCATAAGAGATAAATCAACTTATAATGTCTAATTACATGCTTCCGTAGGTGCACGACTAAGTACAAGGCCTTTACAAAACTCATTCTTAATCCAGTTCTTTCTGCTAAGGTTTTAACGTTGAATATCTTCCCGACCAGACAGCGCCCCCCTCTTGCGCCATTGTAAGCATACGTCCATCCAGTATCTCACATCACCAAAATAGAACCAAAATTAAGACATTGCTAATTAGTTAGCCAGGTCTATTCCATATTGGACATGTGGTTGTACGATATAGCCTAGTTCAATAGCGCACAAGATTAAGTTCTTAGCAATTACTCAGGCGAGTCTACCTTGTCCCAACAATGTGTTACCCGTACCCCCTTTACCGCACGATCGCTCGCCTGAGCGAAAATTATTTTGTTCAACCAAGACTAACGACATCCCCTACCATGACACAACAAATTTTAACAATAGTGGCTACCCGCCATAATTCCATATCTCATTAAGTCAAATTAACATTATTGAACATGACATGAGCCCATTGTAACTAAGCATGACTAAGCATTTCTACGATACACATATTGGTGATACAAATATGTCTAACTAATAATTATCATCCTATTGTGACAAACAATTCATGACATTCAAATAATCAATCAAGGTATAATAACAAATAGGTGATTAACTATTTTCAAAAGCAGTTGATATAAAAGTAGCATGTAATTTAATATAAAACATGGTACTTTTGAAAATATAGGTTCAATATGTTCAATAGATTACGACTTGCCTGCCTTGGCTTTGCTCAGTTAACACACTTGGATCTTCAAAACTTGCTCCTGCTCCTTGAAACAGACCGCCTAAATGAGAGAAAAAACAATCGACGAAATACAAATAAATCCAAAACAAAATAAAATAAAATACAAAAACATCAAACTAACTCTAAAAGAAAGATCTCACTTTTAGACGAATTTAGGAACTTGAACAGACTGAATCGGAGTTCGGACGAAGGAGAAAGGACTCTCGAAATATTTAAATCTAAGAAAAAGAGAGAGAAAAAACTATTTTTAATTTTTGGAATTTTCTCTCAAAAGGAAATTCTAGATTACTACATTAGCATGACGTTAGCAAAGAAAAAGGAATTTCCAAACCGACAAAGATGATTACAAATCGCAATCGGGTTTTTGTGTTCCTTTTGAACGGTGGTGCGGTAAGTTGGAAGAGTTCCAAGCGAGAGCTATTCTTGACTCTACAACGGAGGCGAGTACATTGCGCTTCAAGCAAAGAAAGGAAGGTGTTTGGATAAGGAAGTTCATAATCGAACTAGGTGTGGTTCCTAGTGCGTGCGATCCTCTAGATCTTTCTTTGTGATAACGGTGGGGCCATTGCGCAAGCCAAGGAGCCGAGGAATCACCAAAAGAACAAACACATCTGCTGCGGTTTCATCTCATTCGAGAGATCCTTAATCGAGGAGATTTAAAGATATGCAAAATACACACGGATTTGAATATTTGGATCCTTTGTGAAACCTCTCCTGACCTAAGCATGAGGCGCACACAAGAGCTATGGGTATTAGATATCTTCTAGATTGACTCTAGTGCAAGTGGGAGGCTGTTGGAGATATGCCCTAGAGGCAATCATATTGATGATGATATTTCATTGTATCCATGATTTAATAAATGTTCCTTGAATATTGCCTTTGTGTTGATTAACAAGTATGTGACTTGTTTGTGAAACTCTTTACTTGTATGGTTATTCTAAAGTTGTCCCTAGTCGGAGTTCATGTGAGGACACACGTGAATGATGGATTAGCACATGTATCGGTTGATGACCATGTTTCATGGTCATAGACATGGAGATGTCAAACCAATAATGTGGACACATGTTTAGAACATGGGGTTGGACCGACCCAACATGAGACATAGTAATTATTCTTATGGTTCTCTCTACACAATGCGCACGCCTTGTCCTTAGACTGAGATTGTCGCATGTACTTGAGATGTGAATTGACCTACTTAGGGGCTATCAAACGCTACTCCGTGAATCGGGTAGTTATAAAGGTAGCTTTCGGGTTTGTCATGAAGCATCTTTGCGAGGCATGGTCGGTCGAGATGAGATTTGCCCCTCTCTACCGAGAGAGATATCTCTGGCCCTCGAGTGATCGGATCGTAAATGCATGGCCATGCTACTTAAGGTTAAGAGTTAACCTAGTAAGGGATTCCGGATCACAGGATCGAGAAAGAGTGGTCAGCTTGGAGCTCGACCGAATATCGTGAGGCAAAGGGATTGGCATGTACATAACGTTGTGATGGTTCGTCCGATATGATCTTTACGTGCGTTTAGGAGTTGGCACGTCTTGCTAGAGGCCGACTTGTGATGATTCCTAGTATCCATGTATTTTATTACTGGCTGTTATGAGTAATAGCTTATATTAGTACTCGAAGGACACATCACTTGGAGGGATGGCACACATGAACCATGGAGATGGAGATCATCATGGCAGACAGATTCTATGGCGATGGAGATCACCATGAGAAAATAGGCCATACTGAGTCACAACTGTGTGAATGCTATTCCTGTTGTTTTACTCCTATGCATGTTTGAATGGTAGAAGTATAGCGATCCCTCACAAAATGTTAAGTTAAACATATGCCCTCCCAATTAAACTTTGCACCATCCCATGTCTTGTAAATTGATGGTGGGTCTATAAAATTAGGGCACCATCAACTTTCCTTGACTAGATGGGTTTTGTATCGGATACTTACATGCATAAGGATTGGTGAACTTAACAAGGTTATCATAAAGGTTATGGGCCTTGGGGCTTAAAGGTTGGGCGCCGGGGCATAGAGATGTCACCCAACAACAAGAGTCATATAGAGATATGATTAGCAAGGTGTTGCTTACCGAATTACCTTGTCTCCTAGCGGTGATGCAAAAGCTCACTGGTAGACTCGTTAATTGCGGATCTTGAATCGCTAAGAATCAACAGAGGATGTTGATTTTAGTGGGAGTACATTCTATTAAATTTGTTTAATCTGATTTACTCTATCATGGTTTTATTTGTCTTAGTATTTTGCATTTCCTATTGTAGATCAATGGCATCTAGCCACCACGCACACCCTTTTGCTTTGCGATCGATTCTTGAGAAAGAAAAATTAAATGGAACAAACTATTCGGATTGGTCCGTAACACGAGAATTGTTCTCGGGGCGGATAAAAGGAAAACGTTCGACACCCCAATCCCGAAGAACACGCAAACAATGCGTCTGCTTTGTTAAAAATGCCTACAAGAAAGCATGTGATGACTCTCTTGAGATTAGTGTCTTATGCTTGCATGCATGGAACTGACCTTCAAAAGCGGTTTGAGGATCGAAGCGTATGATATGATCATAGCGCTTAAGGACATGTTCGAGACACGAGGCCGGGTGAACGGTTCAATGTCTCTAAGGCTTTTTCGAATGCAAGTTAATGTAAGGTGCACCCGTAGGCCCACATGTGATCAAAATGGTTGGTTACTGATTAGACTTTGGATAAACTTGGTTTTCCAATTGGTCAAGAGTTGGCAATCGATTTCATTTTAGCGTCTCTTCCACCTAGCTATGGGCATTTCATTTGAACTACCACATGCATGGGGCGGATAAGGGCCTTAATGAGCTTTGTGGGATGCTCAAAGCAGAGAGTGACATTAAGAAGTGTGCGGGGCCTAGCCATGTGATGGTCATGCGAGAACAAGTCTAGCTTCAAGAAAAGGGTAAGAAGCCATGGCCAAAGAATAAGGGCAAGGTTAAAGATATGATCTCAAAGCCAACGCCTAAGCCTAATTTGGACTGGAGTGAGACGATGCGCTTCTATTGTAAAGCGCCTTTGGAGAGAAAGCGCAAGAAGTACATGGATTCCGATGAATGCAAGAAGAAGGCCGAAGTAAGACTTCCACCCATGGTACACTTGTCATAAATGTTTTACACATTTTCTCGCTGATTCTCCTATTAACTCTTGGGTATTTGATACGGATCGCTTGCTCACATTTGCAACTCGATTGGGGCTAGTAAGAAGTAGAGGAGTCGCAAGAGGTGAAGTTGATTTTGCGTCGGAAATAAAGCAAGGGTTCTTTGCGTTGACCGTCGGCACCATGCAACTTCAGCTTCCTTCAAGATTTATTATGGAATTGAATAATTGTTATAATGTTCCTAGTATGAGTCGAAACATTTTATCCCCTCATGTTTGATGAGAGATGGTTATTCATTTGCAAGTAAAGACAATGGTTGTTTGATCTCTAAAATGGAATGTTTATGGCTTTAGCCCATTGTGAATAGGTTATTTATTTTAAATCTTGATGATGCGCCTATCTTTAACATAAATGCTAAAAGACTTCGACCTAATGATTTGAATCCCACCTATGTTTGGCATTGTCGTTTGGGTCACATAAGTGAAAAGCGCATGAAGAAGCTCCATCTTGATGGTCTTCTAACTTCGTTTGATTTTGAATCATACGAGACATGTGAAGCTTGTTTGCTTGGTAAGATGACCAAATCACCTTTCAAAGGTTCTTTTGAGAGGCGTCGGACTTGTTGGAAATCCTACATACCGATGTATGTGGACCAATGAGCACGATCGCTAGAGGTGGATTTCATTACTTCATAACTTTCGCGATGATTTTAGTAGATATGGTTATGTCTACTTAATGAAGCATAAGTCTGAAACTTTGAAAAGTTCAAAGAGTTCCGAATGAGGTTGAAAATCAACGTGCCAAGAAAATTAAGGCTCTGCGATCGATCGTGGTGGCGAGTATTTGAGTCATGAATTTAGCAATCATCGAAGAGTTGCGGAATTGTTCCACAGCTAACACCGCCGGAGCGCCTCAAAGAAGCGGGGTATCCGAGCGCGTGTCGGACCTTGTTGGACATGGTTCGATCGATGATGAGCGATCAGTTTACCATTATCCTTTTGGGGTTACGCTCTAGAAAAAAGAGCTTTCACACTTAATAGGTACCGTCTAAATCCGTAGTTAAGACACCATATGAGATATGGGTGGGAAGAGTCACGTTTGTCTTTTCTAAAGATTTGGGGATGTGAGGCGTTTGTCAGCGACTCTGATCGGACAAGCTCACACCCAAGTCGGATAAATGCATTTTCGTGGGATATCCGAAGAAACCTTTGGATATTACTTCTACAACCGACTAGAGAGCAAAGTGTTTGTTGCTCAAGTGGTGTTTTCCTAGAGAAAGAGTTTCTCAACGGGGAGACAAGTGGAAGAACAGTGCGGCTTGAAGAGGTTCAAGATGAACCAATCGGGAAGACTCGACGAATGATGCCCATGTGGCGGAACAAGTTGAGGAACCCATGGCAAAGGAAGCACCACCACCACGAAGGTCGGAAGGCTCGCAATGCGCGAGATATATTATTGTTAGACAATGATGAGCCTACGACCTATGCGGAAGCAATGATGGACCAGACTACGAGAAATGGCATAGTGCCATGAGATCCGAGATAGCATCCATGGGAGACAATCAAGTTTGGAATTTGGTTGACCCTTTGATGGTGTTAAAACTATAGAGTGCAAATGGATCTATAAAAGGAAGATTGATATGGATGGAAATGTTCATATCCATAAAGCTCGACTTGTCGCAAAGGTTTTCGGCAAGTTCAAGGAGTTGACTACGATGAGACTTTCTCACTGTAGCGATGCTTAAATCAATACGGATCATTCTAGCTATTCTTTGCATATTTCGACTATGAGATATGGCGATGGATGTCAAAACGGCTTTCCTTAATGGAAATTTAACCGAGGACGTGTATATGATACAGCCCAAGGGTTTTGTCGATCCAAACAATGCTAGAAAAGTATGCAAACTTCAAAAATCCATTTATGGATTGAAGCAAGCATCTCGGAGTTAGAACATTCGTTTTGATGAAGTGGTCAAAGGGTTTGACTTCATCAAAAACGAAGAAGAATCTTGTGTTTACAAGAAGACAAGTGGGAGCTCACTCGTATTTCTAATCTTATATGTAGATGACATATTACTGATTGGAAATAATATTCCTATGCTCGAGTCCGTTAAGACCTCACTGAAAAATAGTTTCTCAATGAAGGACTTAGGGGAAGCGGCATATATTTTGGGTATTAAGATCTATAGAGATAGATCAAAAAGGCTAATAGGATTAAGCCAGAGTACTTACATTGACAAAGTGTTGAAACAGTTCAACATGGAGGAGGCAAAGAAAGGGTTCTTGCCCATGTCTCATGGCATAAATCTTGGCAAGACTCAGTGTCCTTCGACAACTGATGAGCGAGATCGCATGAGTAAGATTCCATATGCTTGGCCATTGGATCTATCATGTATGCTATGATGTGTACTCGCCAGATGTTTCCTATGCTCTAAGTGTTACGAGCGAGATACGGTGATCGGTGAGAGTCACTGGACAGCGGTTAAAAACATCCTCAAGTATTTGAGAAGAACTAAGGATGTGTTCCTAGTCTACGGAGGTGAGGAAGAGCTCGTTGTAAATGGTTACACCGATGCAAGCTTCCAAACCGACAAAGATGATTACAAATCGCAATCGGGTTTTTGTGTTCCTTTTGAGCGGTGGTGCGGTAAGTTGGAAGAGTTCCAAGCGAGAGATTGTCGACTCTACAACGGAGGCCGAGTACATTGCGGCTTCAAGCGGCAAAGGAAGGTGTTTGGATAAGGAAGTTCATAATCGAACTAGGTGTGGTTCCTAGTGCTGCGATCCTGCGGATCTTTCTTGTGATAACGGTGGGGCCATTGCGCAAGCCAAGGAGCCGAGGAATCACCAAAAGAACAAACACATCTGCGGCGGTTTCATCTCATTCGAGAGATCCTTAATCGAGGAGATTTAAAGATATGCAAAATACACAGATTTGAATATTTCAGATCCTTTGTGAAACCTCTCCCACAGCCTAAGCATGAGGCGCACACAAGAGCTATGGGTATTAGATATCTTCTAGATTGACTCTAGTGCAAGTGGGAGCTGTTGGAGATATGCCCTAGAGGCAATCATATTGATGATGATATTTCATTGTATCCATGATTTAATAAATGTTCCTTGAATATTGCCTTTGTGTTGATTAACAAGTATGTGACTTGTTTGTGAAACTCTTTACTTGTATGGTTATTCTAAAGTTGTCCCTAGTCGGAGTTCATGTGAGGACACACGTGAATGATGGATTAGCACATGTATCGGTTGATGACCATGTTTCACGAGTCATAGACATGGAGATGTCAAACCAATAATGTGGACACATGTTTAGAACATGGGGTTGGACCGACCCAACATGAGACATAGTAATTATTCTTATGGTTCTCTCTACACAATGCGCACGCCTTGTCCTTAGACTGAGATTGTCGCATGTACTTGAGATGTGAATTGACCTACTTAGGGGCTATCAAACGCTACTCGTGAATGGGTAGTTATAAAGGTAGCTTTCGGGTTTGTCATGAAGCATCTTTGCGAGGCATGGTCGGTCGAGATGAGATTTGCCCTCTCTACGAGAGAGATATCTGGGCCTCGAGTGATCGGATCCGAAATGCATGGCCATGCTACTTAAGGTTAAGAGTTAACCTAGTAAGGGATTAGGATCACAGGATCGAGAAAGAGTGGTCGACTTGGAGCTCGACCGAATATCGTGAGGCAAAGGGATTGGCATGTACATAACGTTGTGATGGTTCGTCCGATATGATCTTTACGTGCGTTTAGGAGTTGGCACGTCTTGCTAGAGGCGCTACCAACTATTGACCAAGTATGTGTACTTGCGTCATGTCTAAACATCGTGAACCTATAGGTCACACACTTAAGGGTGAAGCCTAATTCGGATTGGATCCGAATTAGACACGGCATTGAGTCCTAATGGGCCTCTATTCGTAGAAGCCCATTATAAGGGCGTCTATAAAAGGAGGCGAGGCCTTGGTTAAGGGTTGAGTTTTCGTGACATCCCCAAACCCCGGCGCCACCCTCCCACGCCCTAGTCGCTCGCACGGATCTAGTAGTCCGGCGTGCGTCGCTTCCTCCGTGCGTGTGGATACCTTTGAAGGCGCATGCATCGTGGCGTTGGGACGAACCGCAAGAAAGGAGGCATGCGTGGGGCGCTTCTGACGAGGGCGAGGAAGTAGTACGACTACTGCCCGACGTCATCGCATCATCGATGCGACTACACCGCCCGACGTCTTTGCATCAACTTCCGCACTGCGCGTCTAGTGGTAAGACCGTGATCTATAGCTGCGGTGATCTTGGTTTACGGGTAGAATTTTTTAATTTGCGCCAGTGTAGCCTACCCGTTTCCCTACAGGTACCACGTCAGCGATGACGCATGTACTTGAGATGTGAATCGACCTACTTAGGGGCTATCAAACGCTACTCCGTAACTGGGTAGTTATAAAAGTA
Organism: Ampelocalamus luodianensis; assembly: GCA_036346255.1. NCBI lineage: Eukaryota > Viridiplantae > Streptophyta > Magnoliopsida > Poales > Poaceae > Ampelocalamus > Ampelocalamus luodianensis. The sequence continues at coordinate 43,013,528 of CM070624.1, forward strand.
GCTTTCGGGTTTGTCATGAAGCATCTTTGCGAGGCATGGTCGATCGAGATGGGATTTGCCCTCTCTACCGAGAGAGATATCTCTGGGCCTCGAGTGATCGGATCCGAAATGCATGGCCATGCTACTTAAGGTTAAGAGTTAACCTAGTAAGGGATTCGGATCACGGGATCGAGAAAGAGTGGTCGACTTGGAGTTCGACCGAATATCGTGAGGCAAAGGGATTGGCATGTACATAACGTTGTGATGGTTCGTCCGATATGATCTTTACGTGCGTTTAGGAGTTGCACGTCTTGCTAGAGGCCGACTTGTGATGATTCCTAGTATCCATGTATTTTATTCTTGGTGTTATGAGTAATAGCTTATATTAGTACTCGAAGGACACATCACTTGGAGGATGGCACACATGAACCATGGAGATGGAGATCATCATGGCGGATGATTCTATGGCGATGGAGATCACCATGAGAAAATAGGCCATCTTGAGTCACAAGCTGTGTGAATGCTATTCTGTTGTTTTACTCCTATGCATGTTTGAATGGTAGAAGTATAGCGATCCTCACAAAATGTTAAGTTAAACATATGCCCTCCCAATTAAACTTTGCACCATCCCATGTCTTGTAAATTGATGGTGGGTCTATAAAATTAGGGCACCATCAACTTTCCTTGACTAGATGGGTTTTGTATCGGATACTTACATGCATAAGGATTGGTGAACTTAACAAGGTTATCATAAAGGTTATGGGCCTTGGGGCTTAAAGGTTGGGCGCGGGGCATAGAGATGTCACCCAACAACAAGAGTCATATAGAGATATGATTAGCAAGGTGTTGCTTACCGAATTACCTTGTCTCTAGCGGTGATGCAAAAGCTCACTGGTAGACTCGTTAATGCGGATCTTGAATCGCTAAGAATCAACAGAGGATGTTGATTTTAGTGGGAGTACATTCTATTAAATTTGTTTAATACTGATTTACTCTATCATGGTTTTATTTGTCTTAGTATTTTGCATTTCCTATTGTAGATCAATGGCATCTAGCCACCACGCACACCCTTTTGCTTTGCGATCGATTCTTGAGAAAGAGAAATTAAATGGAACAAACTATTCGGACTGGGTCCGTAACCTAAGAATTGTTCTCAGGGCAGATAAAAAGGAAAACGTTCGGACACCCCAATCCCGTAAGAACACGCAAACAATGCGTCTCACTTTGTTAAAAATGCCTACAAGAAAGCATGTGATGACTCTCTTGAGATTAGTTGTCTTATGCTTGCATGCATGGAACGACCTTCAAAAGCGGTTTGAGGATCGAAGCGTATGATATGATCATAGCGCTTAGGACATGTTCGGACACAGGCGGGACCGAGCGGTTCAATGTCTCTAAGGCTTTTCGGAATGCAAGTTAAAAGAAGGTGCACCGTAGGCCCACATGTGATCAAAATGGTTGGTTCTGATCGGACTTTGGATAAACTTGGTTTTCCAATTGGTCAAGAGTTGGCAATCGATTTCATTTAGCGTCTCTTCCACCTAGCTATGGGCATTTCATTTGAACTACCACATGCATGGGCGGATAAGAGCCTTAATGAGCTTTGTGGGATGCTCAAAGCAGCAGGAGTGACATTAAGAAGTGTGCGGGGCCTAGCCATGTGATGGTGTGCGAGAACAAGTCTAGCTTCAAGAAAAGGGTAAGCCATGGCCAAAGAATAAGGGCAAGGTTAAAGATATGATCTCAAAGCCAACGCCTAAGACTAATCTTTGGACACGAGTGAGACGATGCGCTTCTATTGTAAAAAGCCGCCTTTGGAAGAGAAGCGCAAGAAGTACATGGATTCGATGAATGCAAGAAGAAGAAGGTGGAAGTAAGACTTCCACCATGGTACACTTGTCATAAATGTTTTACACATTTTCTCGCTGATTCTCCTATTAACTCTTGGGTATTTGATCAGGATCGATTGCTCACATTTGCAACTCGATTCGGGGCTAATAAGAAGTAGAGGAGTCGCAAGAGGTGAAGTTGATTTTCACGTCGGAAATAAATAAAGGGTTGCTGCGTTGACCGTCGGCACCATGCAACTTCAGCTTCCTTCAAGATTTATTATGGAATTGAATAATTGTTATAATGTTCCTAGTATGAGTCGAAACATTTTATCCCCCTCATGTTTGATGAGAGATGGTTATTCATTTGCAAGTAAAGACAATGGTTGTTTGATCTCTAAAAATGGAATGTTTATGGCTTTTGCGCCCATTGTGAATGGGTTATTTATTTTAAATCTTGATGATGCGCCTATCTTTAACATAAATGCTAAAAGACTTCGACCTAATGATTTGAATCCCACCTATGTTTGGCATTGTCGTTTGGGTCACATAAGTGAAAAGCGCATGAAGAAGCTCCATGCTGATGGTTTTCTAACTTCGTTTGATTTTGAATCATACGAGACATGTGAAGCTTGTTTGCTTGGTAAGATGACCAAATCACCTTTCAAAGGTTCTTTTGAGAGGGCGTCAGACTTGTTGGAAATCATACATACTGATGGCACATCAGACTTGTTGGAAATCATACATGCGGGCGGCTAGGGCTTAGGTGGCACCGAGGTGGCAGACACGCAGCAAGACACGCAAGCGCAGGTGCTAAGGTGGCTACTGACAAGGATGATACATGATGGCAATGGCGCGTGGTGATCGAAGGTTGACGACGAGCAGCGGCACAACTACGACAACTTAGAGAACTTGGAGTGGCGCAAAAGAACGAAGATGCGATGGCAAATTCACCAGGACCTTCGCCAGGACAAGGGGATTACGGAGGCGACCGACGGCAAGAGTTGAGTAGCGGCGACACACAGTCTTCAACGAAGTCGAGGTTTCAGTGATGCTCCAGTGAAACGAAGGGGAGGGTGGCCGAGATCAGGGCGACAGAACTCCAACAAAGGCGGTGGCAATTGAAAAGGACAACCAATGGCAACGCAAATCGACGATGACAGCGACGGTCTTCAAGCTTCACTCCCAGCGAGTTGATGACAAGATCGAGGACGATGGCTAAGGCTTTGGGTGTGGTGCGATGCAAGGATGCAGAAACCGAGGGGTGACAGGTTTTTTAAAGGCGACAACGAGGTATTCGGGACAAACACAGTAGTGGAATCGTCTTAGAGACAAAGACGAGGCTGGTGCGAACACGGATGCTACTAACAGGTGGGACCCACTCGTCAGCGGCAGTGGACACAGGCAGACGCGGGTGTGATGCGTGGCAAGGCGCGCGGCGGGCTGGGCTGCTAGAAGATGGGTTGCAGGCGCGAAGGTGTAATGTCGAGGAGGTGGACTAGAGGGGGTGAATAGTCTTTTCTAAAAATATCTAAGGCTAAACCGATTTCTAATGCGGAATTGTAAATCAGATCAGTTTTGCTCAGTTAGAACCTAAATCAACTAGTCTTGACTAAGTGCACCAACAACCTATGACTAAGATATAAGAATTCATTCTTAAGGCGACAAGTAAGCAATTTAATTTTATGAATGTAAATTGCAAAAAAGTAAAGCTCAAGAAGGCAAACCACAAGAACACTTGAACTTTTTCCCGTGGTGATCGGAAACTTGTCGGTTTTCCCTAGTCCACGTTGTGGTAAGCCCAAACGAATTGGATCGGCTGTACAAATCAAGCCTACACCTCAAATCCTCTCGAGGTTGATCTTCCTCCACTCCAAAGATACCGAGCACCAAGCCACTCACAACTGCCTATGCCTTCTCACAACTTTCTTTGAGAAGATCAGCAGCACAACTCCTCCAAGCCGTCTAGGTGTTGATAAACACCAACAGTAACAAGTTAGAGATGCTCACTTATACGAATCAAGTGTCTAAGCTCAATGGATACAAAATCCAACACCTAATGCAACACATGCAATATGATTTTGCACTCTAAGCTCACAAAGTGTAACACATGCACAAAGGAGATGAGAGGGCTTGCTCTTTACTTAATGGGAATGAAACTGTCACATGCACCCATCCCCCAATGGGCCACAAAGGGTATGTATACACCCACATAGAAAAACTAGTCGTTGGAGGAGAATCTGTGCAAAAACAGGAAGGCTGGTCAGACCGCAGGCAAAGAGCCGGTCAGTCTGGTGTACAGAGTAATGGTAAACTCTATAGTAATCATTGCTACAGAATCTATATGTTATGCCAGGTCCGGTCAGTCTGCCTGTAATATCCCAATTATTCAGAGAGGAGAATTACTCTGTGAATGAGGATTTGTTTTAGAAAGTTCTTTTAATCAAAAGTTGAGGGGTTTATCTGCGGATTTCAGAGAAACTGTGCTATGGGCCGAGAGCCCACAGCACTTCAGCCCATGTGGGCAGCTGGCCTAGGGGGGAAACCCTAATTTCCCCTCCCCCTCCATGCGCCTTTTCCCCCTCCACTCCCTTTGGCCGCCACCCCTATTCTCCCCTTGCTCCTTGGCCGCCCCTCCCTCTTCCAAACCAGCACCTCCCCCTCATCTCCTCCCCTCCCAAGGTGGTTCCTCCCCATCTCCCTATGGCGCCACTCCCTGCAGCCGGCCTTTGGTGAAGGAAGGCGAGGATCCTTGCGGAGTTGCCGATCTAGAAGGAGAGGAAGGGGAAGGGGCAAGGGAGGATCTTCTTCGAGGCTTCATCGTCTTCTTCCCGTGGGTCTTCAAAGTACTGAAGTATTTTCCCCGCTGTTGGATGAGGATTAGTTGCGAATTCGATTTATTGGGTTAGATCGTTTTGCTGCCGGTAGACTTTCAATTCTGTCCAGTGTGTTGAGGGGGCTATTTCGGATTCTTAGAGGCCGAATCAGAAGTGTTGGTCTCCTGGAGATATTTAGATAATGTTCTTAGCTTTCGGTGGCCGCCAAGAACACCTGATTCCGACGTACGGATCAAAAGTTATGGTAGTTTTAGTTTCTGCTGTCCAGAATTCTGACGAGAATTACCTTTTAAGTTGTCTCCTAAAATATGTTTATGATGGTGGACGATTCAGGGTTTTCACCCAACTAGGTTATTGTAGATAATTTCATAACCTTTTCAGATTGTTAAAGAACGCTCAATTCGGAGTTGTAGATTAAAAGTTATGATCGTTTTAATACTGCTGTCTTAATTGTTTAGACAGTTTCTGTTCTGCTGCTTCATTTAACTGTTAGTAAAGTAAATTGGCCGAATTGGGTTACCATGTCAACTAGAGTATTGTAGATATGTCAGTTAAGAATCCATAGAAACTAGTCTCACCTCATTCCGAGTTCCGGATCAATAGAAATGGTTTTTACCGTGCTGCTGTCCAGTTTCAGTTTGTGCCTGAGTAGTCAATTTTCAGATTAGAGTTTCTAGTTGAATCTTGTGTCACCGGGGAAGCATTGTAGAACAGTGTCGGGAAGTGTCGTGTGCAATGTGTTCTTATTTCAATTACTTATTTGTTTAGGCAGCGAGGCCACGGGTTTGGGAGCATCATCGTTGCCTGCTAACGCGTCGCAACGCGGAAGGCAAGTACTTTGCTAATCTTATTGGTTGTGATTGATGGATGCTTACGTGAATATGTTGTGACATCTTGTGATACAAGAGATGATGAATTGTCTATGTTCGTTCATATATGTTGAATCTATGCTAAGAGTTGATGCTTTTCATTGTTCATATTCATATCATGCATCCATAATTCATGTTTTATCCACGGGAGTGGATTGTAAGTCCCACCATTCCAATGTGGGCAGATTTGGACATTGTCATGTCCCGTCCACGGGAGTGGATAGAAGGACCTATCAATTCCAGTATGGGCACGTAAGACCCATCAATTCCAGTATGGGCGGTTTTGGACACCTGTATGAAACGTTCTTCATACAGGACTTGGATCCCCGCACTTTTGTTAAGGTGCGGGCTTAAGTGAACACCGACGGGTGTGTCACTAGCTATACCGGTATAAGCATGTGTGCAGTCCATCCTTTGATTACATTCATTCATTTCATGCGTTCCTAAATATTCGTTCGTGGTATGTTCAGAAATTGTGAAGAGGTTGTATTGTTCATATTGGAGGTCTGTTCATATGTTCAATGTACTTGCTGAGTCTTTGACTCACTCTTGTTTTGTTTATTTGTTTTTAGGTTATCGTTGATGAAGTTTATCTTGGGAGGGAGTAGACACGCACTACTCAAATATTTCACTTTACACTAGATTCAATAAAAGAATTGTTATTGTCTCTCATTCGTTAATTGTTGGGTTGTAATAAATAAACTTAGACTTGGATGGTAACTTCCTTTCATTGAGTTTGTTTAAATAATTGTTTATGTTCATTGATCATTCGTTGATAGAATTATCTTAGTGGATCCATTATTACATTCCTGTTTATGTTCCAACTGATGTTGATCTATTTAGCTTAGTTGTTGAATTATTGTTGAAATTATTCCACTGTATGGTTATATGTTAGGTCTTTAGATAGCATTTTGGTTTCCGAATAGCCAGGGTGTTACAGTTGGTATCAGAGTGGGCTTTAGGTCCGTGGTTAATAGAAAACTATTAATATGACACACTGTGCACAGTAGGTGGGGTTGGGAAATTTATTGCTTCCGCATTTCCTTTGTTATGTTCCACTTGTTGAGCAATTGTTGAATTGCTTCTGTACTATCTTTCTTGTTGTTAATTTATGATGTGATGTGATATTTCATATCTATGAATTTGTTCTATGATTGTTATGAGTTGATCCTATATTCATAATTGATTATAACTGTCATGCGTATTGGTAACGGACGTTGAGAAGTTGAAGTCATGGATGTTGTCCTGGGTTTCGCCAGACTACACCACTGTTCGGGATAGGGGATTAGAGAAGTACTTACCCCTGTTTTGTAGTCCCCGTTTTGTAGTTGGGTGTTGAGGGCGAGTTTCTTTAGAAAAGTTATTCTCTTCCTTGATCTTGAATTTGGTTAGTTTTGGTATTAGTTGCGAGTGATGAAGATTTCTTGAGTAAAGGCTTATAGTTCTCATGATGAGCTTTCATTGGTCTTTCTTGGTTCCGTAAGTCGACTACTTGTTCTCCGAATGCTGATCTACCGTTGTTTTTGGTGTGAACGTCGGTTATCAGCAAGATTGATCTTCTTAGGAGTTCTGCCCTTCTTATTGGAAATGTGATTCATTTATTCGCTTGGTATTCTGGATACTGAAAGTTTTTTGTTGCAAGTTTTTTATCATGTGAAAGCTTTGGCTTTATATATTTCTTTTGAATTCTCTCAATTGTGAAATTTAATACCTCTTTTTCTGAAAGATTGTGTTAAAACATTTAAGTGATGTCTTGTCATGCTTAAGTAAGGAGTGTTAATTAAATGAATTAACTGTTATGACATAAGTTATCAGATTTGGGTTATTGGCTTTGTGCAAGCAATTTATTCTTAACTAGTATCCATGGAACTGATTTGTCTAATGCGAAATGTCGTTGTATTTGGTACATGATGAATTTTAGATAAGAGTTTGTTCATACTATTCAAGGACCTATTGTTATTAAGAAGTGTGGAAATGTTGATGAACCGATTTGATCCTTACGATCGAGTAATCTGTTAAATTTGTTAGATGGATTGGAATCTAGGTTCTCTTTCGGTTATTCTAATCGCTAGTGATGGTTAAGTTAAGAATGTATTCGAATGTTGCCTTGATAAATATTCATCTTGAATCTGTCTTCTATTTGGATATTGATGATCTTATTCGAATGATAGCTTTACCTAATCCTTGCCATAAACTATTTTGTGCAAATTGCAAATTAGTTTTCCCATATAATAGTTTTACCCAATTAAACAAAGCCCAAAACATTTTTCATTTTTGTTAAGAAAAAACCCTTTTTAGGAATACTCCCGTTACACAAAAGTTGTACTCCTTTGACACATAAATACTTCCTCCATCCAACTAATATCTCCCTCTGTATCATCTCTTTGAAATATATCTATTCAAAACTCATAAGGACTTCAAACTCTCTCCTTTGTCTATTATTTGTAACCAAATTCTCCCCCTTTGACATTAAGCGCCAAAAAAGTCTATATGTAGATCACACTTGAAAGATAGTTCTTAAACATTACTTGTGGATACCACGTGTCAACAAAACTTAAAATTGCGAAGTACTTGAACTTCTCTCGCAAAGATCCTCAAAGAAAGCATCCAAAGAGAAGAGGGAAAGAGAGCATCCACTCGTACACGGAGAGTACTTGAGCTTGGTCAAGAGAAGTATGCTCGTCAAGGAATAAGATAGATGGAGCAATTTGCTAAGGTCAAGATGATTAGAAGAAGCTACCACTTGAAAGAATACCACTTGAAGAATAAAATTGCATTTGTAACCAAGAAAAACACTAGAGGATAGCTTGCAAAGATAGCAATAAACAACTTGACCAAAAAAAAGCAAACAAGATGGCCGAAAGAAGTAGAAATTGACAAATAGGCCATCTACTGTTGCTAACAATAATGATCGATCAGACTGACGTTGAAGGGGCGGTTAGACCGGAGAACCAATAGAGGTCAGATCGGGGATACACAATGGTCAGACCGGTTACACCTAACAGGAATTCAACAAATTTTGATTTTACACAAATCCAAATCTTATCAAATTGAAATAGAAGCATGATTGGAGAGTTTTGAATCAACAATCAAGATTTGAAAATATTTTAAACTCATTTCGGTAAAATAAACTCATTTTCATGTAAATTGTCACCATAATTGCCAAAATGAGCATACGAGGGTATTTTAAGCATCCTTTCGCATGAATAAGTTTGAAATACTGCAGGCAAAGGGTCAATCAGTCCGAAGTACAAAGTAACAATAAACTCTGTAGTAATCATCACCACAGAATCTATATGTTATGCCAAGTCCGGTCAATCCGCACACACAAGGTCCGGTCGGACCGTGTTCAAAAGTTTTCCAAACCAGATCAAACACGCTACTGGAAAAAGCTGACCGCACTAGTTAATCCGAGGTTCCGGTCTAACCGGTGACAACACTGTGATTAGACCAGTAAGGAGAAAAATAGTAGCAAGTCTAAAAAACAACTCTCTTTGGAAAAAGCTGACCACGCCAATGAACCGGAGATCCAGTCAGTCTAGACCTCCAACCGCGGTCAGTCCGGATTACCAAAATAGGGAAGGGATGAACATAATAGAGGATATGGAAAATGCTGACCACCCGACTTAGACTGAGGGTTCGGTTAGTCTGGTCTACCCACACGGTTAGTCCGAGCCTGAATTTCAGCACAGATGACACTCAAAAAAACGGTCATAACTTTTGACCCCGATGTCAGAATTGAGTGATATTAGGCTCTATGGAAAGCTTATTCAGAGGGCTACACAATCCATCTGTTTGATTGATCTCAAATGCATTTGATCAAATTAAGAAACATAACTCCAAAGAGCCAACACATGGCCTAAGTCTTAGAAAAGAGTAACAAGCAATCTTAGACCATGCCAAAGATTGATGCATGAACTTCAACAATTTGCAAAATACATTTGCAAACTTTAGTATCATGCCACAAGGAGTAGGTGCATAGACTTTAATCATTTGTAGAACACATTTGTAAATTATAGTCTCCTACTACAAAGAGTTAATGCATGAGCTTCTACTATTTTGCAAAACACATTCGCAAATAATAGTATCATGTCTAGCAGAGTTAGAGCAAGTGGGATTGAGCTATGAACACATGATGAGACTCAAGCCACTAGATAAGACCCCTCTTAATAGTACGACAACCTATACTAGCAATTCAGTCTTCCACCCAAACATCGAGACCGGTAAAAGACTAGGAACACATCCTTAGCCTATGCTAGTCATATCTTTGCCTTGAGCATCTATCTTGGAGTGATCACTTGATGACGAACATCTCCACTCCAAGTCCGAGTTCTTGACTTGATAATCATCAACATATGATGATTTTCTTTACTCTAAGTTCTTGACTTGAATATCATTAACACATGATGATCTTCTTCACTTCGGGATCTTGTCTTGAATATCATCAACACATGTTGATTCTTTTTACTTTTAGGATCTTGTCTTGATGCTCATCAGTACATGATAACATCCTTCATCCTAAATCTTAACTTGATGATAATCAACTCACGTTGTCACCCAAAGTCTTCATCATCATGAGACTCAAACTGATTCACCAACTCATGAAAAATGTTAGTCCACATGACGATTGTTAGTAATTACCAAAATAATCTATTAACTCATAATAACGGGTCTAGATTCTTCGAAAGGTGGTATGAACAGTAGCTAGCTCACACAGTGACAACATCGATGAAAATCATACGCATATGCCGGACCCGGGAGTAACACCCCCAAATCCTTTGTGTATTTCTGAACTAGTCCCATGATCAGTATCTAGCTCACACAGTAAACAAATATGGTAACATCCATAATTCGCGTAACTTTATTAAATAACAGAGTTGATTACCACAAAAACTTATGAGTCAAAAATAAAGAAACACAGTGGAACGACGAAGAAGATGTAGTAGAGTCCAGTTAATCTGCCACAGGCAATCGACTAGGGTAGCGGCATAGTCGTCACGATCCACACCTGTAGCGAAGTCCTTCTCCTCTGAAATTTGTTTGCATAAAGCAAGTCTGAGTACTATTACCGTGCTCGCAAGTTACACCCGACAAGTAACAGATTATAATGCATGTAAGGATATATCAAAAGAAGGCTTATTGGTTGAATTTGCATAAAGCAATATTTTTTAAAATATTTGTATTAAGTTCCAAAGCGGTTATTATAGAACTAAAATTCATTTTTAAAAATTCTCAAGTTTTATAGTCAGATAACATTCACACAAGAATGGTGAAGGATACCCTCCTATTACATGGCTTCCCACCCAAATCCCATTTGGATAGAAATCCAAAAACATTTGATAAAGTCTTTTGAAATCAAAATCAAAGATCTAACTTTGAGTGGCTTTGCTAACATGTCCATGACCGTGGACACGGCTATTCGAATAGATTGACACTCTGCAGAGATTGTACAACTTTACCTACAAGACATGAATTCTCTAGTTTGTTTGGTATCCGTCGATACCACCGCTCAATACCTTAGGTAAGCAGTCTAGAGCACGTGTCAAGGCCTTTACAGTGCGTCATTCCAACGTAGTTCCCCCTCGCTAAGGTTTCGCCCCCCTTTGGATAGAAATCCGCAGAGTTCCTAGCCCCCTCTTACGCTAGGTGGGACTAACCGTAGGTCATAAAAGACTACCCACCACATCTGAAGGGAACAACCACAGTGAAACATTGCAAATTAGTCAGCCAGGTCCCCTCCTCATTCTTAGGACATGTGGTAGTATGATGTGGCTTAGCAAAGGAGCGCTCAAAGGTCGGTCCTTAACTGACTTGGGCAACTTTCCATAAAACCCATGGGCCTTAATCTTAACTAGATTAAGTCCATGCATAAACTTACACTCACCATTCATCCATTTCACCCAAGTCCAAACCCATTTTTTATTTTATTTTTCAAAGTCATTTATAAAACTCCCATGACACACCAATGCCAAGGGTACAACTTCAACAACATTTGACTTTTGGCTGAAATTCCCAAAATCAAATACTTTTGGGTCTAAGCATGGCTAAGCATATAATTAATCAAATTTTATTTTGACTATGGTGACAAGGGAATGACAAATCAAGTATCAACATTGGCCATACAAAGGAAATAGAATAACTAGAAATTTAAAACAAGAATTTAAAATAACTAAATAAAAATATGCATGCAATAATAATTTCAAATTAAATTAAATAATTTAAAATATTAGGTCAACATGATCAAAGGTATAACTTGTCTTGCTCAATTAGTTGCTCTCAAACGGTGTCGAAATCTGACTCTTCGAAGTCATCGAATCTATACGCGAAAATAAGCCAAATTCAAATAAAAATCAAATAAGATTCAAATAAACTCCAAATTAAATAATTTTGGCTTAGATAGCAAGATCTCGAATTTATACAAATTTAGATATTTGAATCACTAAGATCGGAGTTCGTATGAGGGAGAACGAACCCTAGGAAGTTTACAATTCACATAAAATGATGAATATAGGAATTTTCAGAATTTGGAATTATTTTTTAGAAGGAAAATCATATTAATGCGTCACGCTGACATCATCAATTGGTTTCCCGATTCGGTTGAACGAATGGCCATGTCAGCGACACGTGGACGGTGACTGGGCGGCCACGTAGGCGAAACGAGTGACGTGGCCATGATGTGGCCATTAGGTGGTAGTGCCACGTCAGCATAGGCGGCGACGGCGCTCGGCATTGAGCCCGCCAGCGCTGCGCACCATGGAGAGCTCCGCCGAGGGGCTCAACGCGAAGAGGGGAAGGTGGGGAAAGCGATGCTCACCAAGGCGGCGGTTGGGCGCGAGGCGGTGGCCGGCGACGAGGTGATTTGCGTCGGTGAGGTTCGGCTCGCAACGACGGTGGCATTCCGGTGAGGCTCTGGTATCGAGGAGGTGCGCACAGGGACGACGAGGAGGCAGCGGTACCGATGGTGCAGACGGCGATGGCAAGGGGGTGGTGTCGGCGCCGGAATCGAAGAAATTCCGCGCCTCGGATGCGCGAGGAAGAGCTCGAAATGCCGACGATTGAGAGGGAGAGAGGGTAGAGGGCTTGGGGTGTTTTGATGAGGATGGAAAGGGGCTCACCATGCTCCCTTTTATAGGGTCCAGGGCGGGTCTTATGGCGGCCATGGCACGATTTCGTTATAATCGCGCACGAAAGAGGGAGAGGTGGCCGGGATCGGGTGCGGCATGAGTGGAGGGTTTGAATGCACGCGAAACCGTCAAGGAAGGGGCGAAAATGGTGGCGGTGAATGAGCTCCACGACGCGGTAATGGCGGGCGTGGGCGTGGCTACAAGGGGAGGAAAGGGGGAAAGACGAAGGTGGGTGGGCCCACATGGCGGTGACGGCAAAGAAGGAAAGGGAAAGAGAGGGGCGCGTGTCGACCATCCGATGTAGATCGGATGATCCATGCTGCGGTGACATTTGGACGTCCGAAAGTCCTCTCAAGATCAGGTAGTTCGCTTTCGATCCAACGGTCCATGCCAATTAAGTTTTTTGGAAGGTTCGAATGTGCTATCAATATCTCGCCGTTTCGTTATAAATCCAACGGTTGAGAATGAATGGAGATGTAAACGCGAACGCAGTTTGTTTGGGCGCGTCTTGCGAGAAAAAGGGTCAATGAGTGGGCCACGCGTGAGTGGGAAGGAGGTGGACTGAGCCAAATTTGGCCCAAACATTGTTTGAGAATTTCTAATTGATTTAGCAATTAAAATAATCCAGATAATTCAAAATAGCTTTAGAACATAGCAAATGCAGCCAGAAAAATTCTAGAAATTATTTCCCAGCACATAGAATCCAAATAAAAAAATTCCAACTCATAATTGGTAATTAATTTTGTAGATAATTTATTTTAACTATGAAATACTTAAGCAAAGGCTTTTAAAATATCGAGAAAATTCCAGAAATTACTTAAATTTTTTCTTTTCAACTTTAGATCCAATAAATCCAAGAAACTTCAATTAATTTTTGTTCTTGACTTTTAAAATTTAAGAAATTCAAGGAAGGCATACAACGAAATAGCTAAGAAATAAGCAAATTATTATTAAATAGAAGCAGCGGACCTTATGGTCAAAGTTTACATAGTTTGCCACGCAAGGCTTAAAAGACAAACAGAACTCTTGGAATGGAAATAAGATAACTTGTGGTGGCCACTCGACATGCCCACATGCAATCGAGTAGGGAGTGCATCCTAGTTTGCATAGTCTTCAAAGTACTACTCCTCGTAGAACTCTGGATTTTCGAAATCTTCCTCAACAACTAATCAACAAAGCATAAAGTCATGAGTACATAAAGTACTCAGCAATTCGTAGGGAATAGTATGCAATTAATATTCATGCAAGGCTTGAACAAAGGAATAATTGTATGGTTATTTTGCAGAAAGTAATATTAACGGTAAATATAGTAAATAGATTGTAAGGCATAGTTGGGAAAATTATATAAATATAGAAACAATTGCTTTGAAACAACTAGTGAACTATGCGTTCACTTTCCAACCATCAACCGGTGAACTATCCGTTCACTTTCCATCTGTTCCACCATCCAAACATTTTATGAAATCTCTATACCTCGTGTGAAATCCCTAGGCATTGTCCATAACCGGGGACATGGCTGTTCGAACAGTTTTAACACTCTACAAAGGTTGTACAGCTTTACCCATAAGAGATAATCAACTTAATATATCAGCCAAGACACACTTCCGTACGTATGCAACTAAGTGATTATCACAAGGCCATTACAAAGTTCCATCTTAACTCAGTTTTGTCCGCTAAGGTTTCACCACCGAATGGACCTCGCACCCATTCAGGGCCCCCCTCTTGCGCCATTGTGAATATCCTTTGTAGAATTCACTGATACGGGGGAGGCCCGATCTTCTCAGTGAGAAACCGTGGATAGTTGATGCGAAGTAGACGATGTCGCTAGCTGAACACTCGCGCTAATGCACGAACCCTCAACTCTTCGGAATACGCCCACAACACACCGGGTAGTTGTTCGTCGCGAGACCACGAACGACGAACGCCAAGTCCCCAATTCCCAATGGAACGACGGCTTGACCTTGAATTGCAGAACGAACAATTGGATCACCTAGTCCCTCTCTCAAAGTCCTCGCATGAACTCTGGGGTCGAAAGAACAAGCAATAGCTATGTTTCAATCTTATGAATAAACTGGTCTAATGGATACAAGGGAGGGGCAAGGGTATTTAAGGCGCCCTCCACGACTCATGCACGGCCTAGGGCCGGCCACACATGCCGAATCAAACTCTAACTCAGCTAAGACCTAAAAACACACAAAAAGGAAAACCTAACTTAAGTCCGTCATATTGTTTCGGCCATAGCGGCGCGACCATAAGTCTTCTGAAGCTGGGGCCAAAACCATTGTGTGGGCCTTAGAATAAGCTTTCAAACAAGTCCAAGAACACCCCAATCGGACTCCGTATACAAAAGTTATGGCCTTTTTATTACAGCCATGTTGGGCTGTCCCGAACCGAATCCGAAATGAATTCTGAGTTGATTCCGAGATGAATTTCGGTTGCACTTGTGGAAGATCCGAATTGGGCTTGAATTCTTGGGCTTTTCTCCCCTTGGTTGACCCACGTGAGCTTCTCCTCCATTGCTTTGACTCGGCCTCCTCTTGGTTCCAAAGGCTTCACAATGTTCCAACACGAGAATGCACAAAACATTTGCATGAGGTAATACCCAATTCTCATCAATGACAATAGAAGATTCATTAAGAAACAAAAGCACTGTTAATTTAGAAGTTTAGCTCTTGCTCTCGTCGGTGGACCAATATGCATACTGTACTTGAATTATTTGTAGCGTCACGTATGGCGTCCACCTCGATGTGTATGACCACCAATAGGGAAAGATGTATAAGTGTTAGGGATGCCTCATCATCCTCCCCTCTTGAAAAGGCGTCGTCCTCGACGTTTGGATCATCACCACCAAAGAAAGGTGATAAATCGCGACATTGAAAGTAGAGCTCACGCCATAGTCATCGCGGAAAGCTCTATCTTGTAGGCATTGTCGTTGATCTTCGCAAGCACCTTGAAAGGTCCATCACCTCGTGGCGACAATTTAGATTTGCGGCGTTCGGAAAACGATCCTTGCGGTAGTGCACCCAAACCAAATCACCGGTTGAAAAATCATCTTCTTCCGTTTCTTATTCGCCTTCTCAGCATAGGACTTGACCTTACGCTCTATCTCCTCTTTTGTTTTGAGATGCAATTTCTTCACATACTCAGCTCGCTTGGATGCCTCCATATGAACACGGTGTTGACTTGGAAGTGGCGCAAATCAAGCGGCGTAAAGGGTTTGAAACCATACACCACCTCAAAAGGACACAACTGCGTAGTGGAGTGCACGGCCCGATTATAAGCGAATTCCACGTGCGGCAAACAATCCTCCCACTCGCGCAGATTCTTCTTGATCATGGTCCGAAGTAGCATCGAAAGTGTGCGGTTCACCACCTCCGTTTGACCATCAGTTTGAGGATGACAAGTCGTCTTTGAATAACAACCGTCCCGATTTACCCCAAAGTGTCTTCCAAAGTAGCTCATGAACTTCACGTCACGATCGACACAATAGTGCGTGGCACGCCATGTAGCCTCACGATCTCCCGAAAAACAAGTTAGCAATATCGACGCATCGTCGCTCTTGTGGCACGGAATAAAGTGTGCCATCTTTAAAAACGATCCACAACGACAAAAGCTGAATCACTCCCCTCTTAGTTCTAGGTAATCCTAAAACAAAATCCATACTAATATCCTCCCATGGTGCATTGGGAGCAGGTAGAGGGTATACAAACCATGTGGATTCAATTTTGATTTCGGTTTGTGGCAAGTAATGCATCGTTGCACATACCTCTCTACATCTCGCCTCATCTTAGGCCAATAAAGTGATCGCTCAAAGATAGATAACGTCTTCTCACGTCCAAAATGTCCCATCAACCCACGCATGTGATTCCTGCAGTAATAGCAAACGCACGGAGGAGTCCGGAACGCATAATTTGTTAGTGCGAAACAAAACCCATCATGGATGTGAAATTTATCCCACCTTTTCCTCTTTGCAATGTGCATAAGGAACGGAAAAATCATGGTCATGAGCATATAAATCACGCAAACTCTCTAAACCAGAACTTGCACTCCTAATTGAGTTAAAAGCACATTTTTCCTAGAGAGAGCATCGGCTACCACATTTTCCTTTCCCTTCTTATATTTTACAATGTAAGGAAACGACTCAATGAATTCGACCCATTTGGCATGTCTACGGTTCAGTTTGCTTGGCCCTTTAAATACTTTAATGCCTCATGATCGAATGAATAATAAACTCTTTAGGCCATAAATAGTGTTGCCAAGTTTCTAACGCACGCACTAAAGCATAAAGCTCTTTGTCATAGACCGGATAATTCAATTGAGCACCATTCGGTTTCTCACTAAAATAAGCTACCGGTCTACCCTCTTGCATTAAAACACCGCCAATACCCAATCCACTAGCATCACACTCAATTTCAAAATTTTAGTGAAATCAGTAAAACAAGCAACGATGCTTGGTCAAGCGTTTCTTAAGTTCAGCAAAAGCATTGTCTTGCGCTACCCCACACAAATTCAACACTCTTTTTAGTAAGTTCATTCAAAGGCAGCTATGGTGCTAAAATCCTTCACAAAGCGCCGATAAAACCAATGAGACCATGAAAGCTCCTAATCGACTTACATTCACGGAGTTGGCCAATTTTTAATCGCTTCAATTTTAGACTCGTCTACTTCAACTCCTATGCGAAACAACATAGCCCAAAAGATGACACGATCTTTGCAAAGGTACACTTCTCTAAGTTACCGAATAACCTAGCCTCACATAAAACTTGTAGAACTTGTCTAAGATGGTCTATGTGTTCATATTCATCATGTTGTAAATCGAATATCATCAAAGTACACAACCACAAATTTACCAATCAAATGCCTTAAAACATGATTCATTAAGCGCATGAAAGTACTAGGTGCATTAGTTAAACCAAAAGGCATGACTAACCACTCATACAACCCAAATTTTGTTTTAAATGTTGTTTTCCACTCATCCCCTTCATGCATCCTAATTTGATGGTAACCATCTGCGCAAATCTATCTTAGAAAAATAATAAACACCACTCAATTCGTCTAGCATATCATCTAAGCGAGGTATAGGATGACGATATCGAATTGTGATATTATTAATCGCTCGACAATCTACGCACATACGCCATGAACCATCTTTCTTAGGAACTAAAATAACAGGAACAACACAAGGGCTTAAGCTTTCACGTACATACCCTTTGAGAGAAGCTCTTGTACTTGTTTCAAATTCCTTTGTTTCCTCGGGATTGGTGCGATGCGGTGGTCGGTTCGGCAATGACGCTCCCGGAATCAAGTCGATCTTATGTTCTATCCCACGAATTGGTGGTAGCCCGGTGGTACCTCGTTTGGAAAGACGTCATTGAAGTCTGCAAAACACAAGCAACACCACTAGGAAGAGAAGACAAGTCGTTAGTCGAAAGCAAGGCGTCTTTGTACAATAGTACAAAGTGCACCAAATTGGGATCTTCGCTGAATTCTCTCATTTCGATTTGGTGGCTAACATCACTAAATTCTTCTCTCGCTCTTTGGCGGTCTCAACGTGCATCTCAATTTTCTCGCATTGAAGAATTCACAATGCATTTGCGGTGTAAGGGGCTTCAAGATGATATCCATATTATTCCATCGAAATGTGTAGCGATTTGTACGCCCATCATGAACAGCAGAGCGATCATATTGCCATGGTCGTCCCAAGAGCAAGTGACACACCGTCATAGGCACAACATCGCGATCCACGATGTCGGTGTACTTCCCAATAAGCGTCACTCGCACCATATAGTTCACCTTCACTTCCTCTTTGTCGCTCAACCATTGCACATGATAAGGACGTGGATGCGGCAAGTACTTCAAACCCAACTTATGACACATATCCTTGCTAGCCAAATTGTGACAACTTCCGCCATCAATGATCACTTTGCGGACCTTACCCTTATCAAGCTTCGCCCAAGTGCGAAACAAATTGCACCATTGTTCGAGTGACGGCGATGGCATCACACTAAGCACCTTGGGCGTGCAAACAATGGAATCTTGCTCGGTGTTAGGAAACTCGGGATCGCACTCACATTGTTTCGTGTCATCGGTGTGCAAGACTGGTTGCGCATCAGGCGACTCGTCATCACTAGTGAAACATAACCGCCATCCTCGGTGATAAGCATAGTTCGACATTTGGCGATCCCTCGAAAATGGCCAACACCCTTGCACTTGTGGCAAATGATGTCACGTGAACGCCCCGTTGACCCCATAGACGAGGTCGCACTAGCGTGGGCGCCGCAGTCGACGCGCCCGTGCCGTGTACTCTCCACTTCTTACTTGCGGGCTGCGCATTGCCGAATTGCTTCGCACGAGTGCTCTTGTTTGGTGGTTGTTGTTATATGGCTGTCTGGATGGTGAAGGGCGTGAACGGCGTGAACCGTGCATCTTCAATCACTTGTCGCTCGGTTTCGCGTGCTTGGTGCAGCAACTCAATCATATCATTATAGGGATGGTGGTTGACAATGCGCTTGACGGCATGATTCATGCCGACTAGAAATCTCGCCATGGTGCATTCTTCATTCTCGCGGACATCCGCATGTATCATGATAGTTTCCATCTCCTTATGATATTCATCAATTGACCTCATACCTTGTCGCACATCAACTTCTCAAATAGTGAGCGCTTGTAGTGGCGAGGTACAAAGCGTGCCCGCAAATGTCGCTTCATCCGCTCCCGGTGATAATCGGCAACTCATGGCGCTCCATGCGCTACGAATGAATCGCTCCCACCAATGTGTAGCATAATCATCCAAGCCATTGGAAGCAAGCAACGACTTCTTCTCATTGGAATAGTTGTTCATTCAAACAACTTATCCACCTTCACTCCCAAGTGAGGTATTGCTCCACATCCGTACCACACGAAAATATAGGAAGAGTAAATTTGGGCTTAGCGACAAAATCGTCGGCGTCGCCGTGTCGACGCTGCACATTGTTGCGATGGTGGCGTTGTCGGTCATCGTAGTCGCCGACGGAAATCGTCATCCCATTGCTCGCCTCATCGGCCATGCTACGAGGTGCACGATGCACACCTCCTCCGTGGACACCCCGTGGTGCGCCCACCACCGCCGTTGCCTCGGCCACGCCCATGAGCCTGAGGGCGTGCCGCGGCTGCCATCCCGACGTTTGGCGGCACCGCCATGCGACGCGCCTGCCGCTGTCGTCGCTCCTCATCCACACGAATAGCACACTCATCCTCGGTCTCATTGTGCAAAACGGCCGGAGGGCCGTGCACACTCGTGTCATCAGCTTGCGCACCCCCACGTAGATTGTGTTGAGCGAACATGGCGCGTAGCTCCAGGAAGTTATTGTTGATGGTCAGACGCAATTGTGTGACCTCCTCCCGAGGGTGTTCACCCATCGAACTTCCCGAGTTCATCGCGCACGCCATTGTCACCATCTTGAAGTTGTTTTTGTAGCATCTCGCGCAACCGAGTGTACTCGTCCCACGTGTAGGCGCCTCCGGATTAGGTGGATCCTCCGCGTGACGACATAGCAACAACTCACAAACAAGAAACGAGGTTATATCCGGGTTAGTAAAACAAAAGCTCGCTACTATGCTCGCAACTCACTGTCCTGAAAACAAGACAAGCTTACCGTTCCAAAGTGAATCAAGGACGGCAAACGAGCGATTGTGACAAATAACGACCTTAACCCGTAATGTAGGAGCGTAACCAAGAGCAAGGGAGTACACAAACGGGTGTAGGTGGAGCTTGGACAGGTATGTGTATATCCTATGCAATCTGATATTCAAGGTATTGTAAAGCTAAGTAATGATCCAAGCTAGAGTATTTTGCCTATGTCTTGATCCAACGAGTTTAAGCGAAGTGTATGAACGCACACGCAAAGATAAATGAGACTTAATGCAAACAAAGGACTGAGCTAGCGAGCGAAAAGAGATGAAACCAGCTCGTTTTGCACCAAGTACGGGATAGACGCTAGCCAATTGCAAAGGAATATACTAGGGCACAAGATTGCTCAATCAAAATTGAAAAACACAAGCTAAAAGATGACACTGCATGTAGTAGCTAAAAGTATGCGCGATCAACTCGAAAAGGGATGTCGTCGTCACGGGTACCTTAGAATCACCGCAGAGGGCTCTGTCAATTTTGAGCGAAATCGAGAAACGGAATTTTCTCGGTTTGCGGCCCGTTTGAGGCCCTAAACGACCTTTTGGGGTCGAAGTTTTCCGCACACGTGTGCTGGTGGCTTACGCGGATGTAAAACCCCGATTTCCGTTTCCTTTCCAACGGATCAAGAAACGCCCAATCGGAGGTCGTATGCAAAAGTTAGCGTTTTTTTATGCCGCGCTCTTTCTATATGCGCTGCCTTTTCCTTCTTTTCCTCTCGCTTTGCTCCCGTGGAACTGCAACCCTCACAAACCAAAGAACTTGTCATCAACTTGAATGAGCACCCTAGGTGCAATATCAATAGCTAGTCTCAAGATGAAAGGATATAAAGGACACCAAATGTGGTTCTACGGCTATGATGTAGTGGCGAAACTCAAGATGGAGCAATTGGACTCGGATTGTGTTTGAGCTAGAGGTTGATTAGGACTCTAGTCCCACCAAGGAGTTCGGATAAGGAAACAACACCGTCTCGGATTGTCTGGCAAGACAAACGCGCAGATGATCGGATGATGTTTTTGGGTGCTAATTGAGGAGTTCAATCAAGCAAAAAAATTTTTGATAAAGATTAAGCTACGCAATGGAAACACAAGGATCAGCACTAAAACAAAACTCTAATGGATGAAAACTTAACTAAAAGCACAAGAAATAACAGATTAAACTACGGTTTGGTATCGCAATTTTGGTTTATTGTGCGATAGGAAAGAAAACGAATCTAACTATGGGTAAAGAAGTTCTCACCGAGTAAACCTAGGCTCGATACCACATGATACGGGAGGCCCGATCTTCTCGATGAGAAACCGTGGATAGTTGATGCGAAGTAGACGATGTCGCTAGTGAACACTCGCGCCAATGCACGAACCTCAACTCTTGAATACGCCCACAACACACCGGGTAGTTGTTCGTCGCGAGACCACGAAGCATTTAACGCCAAGTCCCCGATTCCCAATGGAATGATGGCTTGACCTTGAATTGCGAGCGAACAATTGGATCGCCTAGTCCTCTCTCAAAGTCCTCGCATGAACTCTGGGGTCGAAAGAACAAGCAATAGCTATGTTTCAATCTTATGAATAAACTGGTCTAATGGATACAAGGGAGGGCAAGGGTATTTAAGGCGCCCTCCATGACTCACGCACGGCCTAGGGCCGGCCACACATGCCGAATCAAACTCTAACTCGGCTAAGACCTAAAAACACACAAAAAGGAAAACCTAACTTAAGTCCGTCACATTGTTTCGGCCATAGCGGCGCGACCATAAGTCTTCTGAAGCTGGGGCCAAAACCATTGTGTGGGCCTTGGAATAAGCTTTCAAACAAGTCCAAGAACACCCCAATCGGACTCGTATGCAAAAGTTATGGCCTTTTATTACAGCCATGTTGGGCTGTCCCAAACCGAATCCGAATTGAATTCGAGTTGATTCCGAGATGAATTTCGTTGCACTTGTGGAAGATCCGAATTGGGCTTGAATTCTTGGGCTTTTCTCCTTGGTTGACCCACGTGAGCTTCTCCTCCATTGCTTTGACTCGGCCTCCTCTTGGTTCCAAAGGCTTCACAATGTTCAAACTCGAGAATGCACAAAACATTTGCATGAGGTAATACGCAATTCTCATCAATGACAATAGAAGATTCATTAAGAAACAAAAGCACTGTTGATTTAGAAGTTTAGCTCTTGCTCGTCGGTGGACCAATATGCACTTCTGTACTTGAATTATTTGTAGCGTCACGTATGGCGTCCACCTCAGTATGTGTATGACCACCAATAGGGAAAGATGTATAAGTGTTAGGGATGCCCTCATCATTCACACTTCCAAAAACAAAACTAAAATCAAGACATTGCTAATTAATGAGCCAGGTCCATCCCGTACTAGACATGTGGTTGTACAATAAGGCCCAGATCAATGGCGTACAAGATTAAGTCCTTAGTGATTACTCAGGCAAGACTATTTCATCCAAAACAATGTGCCTCACACACGCCTTTATTGCACAATCACTCGCTTGAGCATAAATTATTTTGTTCACTCAAACCAATAACAATCCCTGCCAAGGCACAAAATTTTATAACAGCAACATCGCACCACAATCGACACAACAATGGCATCGCACCACAATTCCATATATCATTAACTCAAATTTAACATTATTGAATATGTGATAATGAGCCCATCATAACTAAACATGACTAAGCATCTCTACGATACCTATGTTGGTGATACAAATATGTTCAACTAATATCAACCATTCCTATGATGTCAAAGGACACACGACACTCATATTCAATGTGGTATAAAGTCAATTAGGTAATTAGCTACTCCCAATATAAAATTAGCATGCATGTTGATATAAAACAATATAATTTTGCAATAATAGATACAATATGATCAAAGGTCTATGACTTGCCTTCGTCGAAGATTGGAGTTACTCCTACAGACTAGTCCAAGAATGCTTGGGCAATGTTGGAGTCTATACGCGCAAAACGAGACAAATAAAATACAATAAATCCAAATAAAATCCAAAAAAATATAAAATAGGTACTGATAGAGAGATATTGAATTTAGATGAATTTAGAAATAAGAATTGACAGAATTGGAGTTCGTATGAAGGAGAATGAGCATCCAAAAGTTTATCGGAATAGGAAATTCCTAGAAATTGAGAAGGGCAAAATATTCCAGAGAATATTCTATTTCGGTTTTTAGGTGGATAACAGTAGAGCTACAATTGGGCCCCACTTGCTAGTGAGAGGAAGAGAGAAAGAAATAAAGAGGATGACAAGTGGGGCCACGCTGTCAATGTGAGAAAAATAAAGCAAGAAGGAGAAAAAACACAAAGGTGGAAGCAGGGGAGAGGGCGACGGTTCTAGTGCATGGCGCCGACAGCGCGCGGCGGCGCAGAGTGGCTGGCCGGTGGGCAAAATGGGACCCTGGTAGGGTGTTCTACCCTCGGGTGGTGGCAGCGGCGCCGGAGGAGCACCGAAGCGATGGTGGTAGCGGTGGTGGCGCACGGCCGTGCGGCGTCGTCGGTGGCTTGGCGGCACGACGGGGAAAGCAACGTGCGCATGGGCAAGGTGTTAGCTCAGGGAAGTGGCCGGGTGAGTCAGGTTGGCTTGGGGGTGGCCGAGGCGGTGTGATAGCCGGCGGCGGGGATGGAGGTGGTGGCGGTGGTGGATGGGTAGACGATGACTGGGAAAGCTATGTGACTATGAGGAGCTCACCAGAGAAGAAGATCAGTCGACAGGGGAGTTTTGGCCTAGAGGAAGAAGACGGTGAAATTCCATTTATGTGTGCTGCAAATGTGAAATTAATTGAGGGAGAATGAACAAGGATCTCGGGAACACGATGTGGCGCACTTGGGAGTTCCAAAAACTCACCGGAGCGAGGGGACATGAAACTGGGGTGGCAGCCGGCACTCAGGGAGAAGATGCTCGCGGTGGTGACAGAGCTCTAGGAATAAAGAGAGTTTGAGAGGGTGTGAAGGGGATTCATGAGGTGCTGGTGCTCCATTTATAGGCATGGGCAGGGAATCGAGTGGACGCAGCCGCGAACAGATGTCACGGCGGCAGTTTGCTGGGCATTGATAGAACAACTATGATGGAAACGGCAATGTCGTTGATTGCGTCGTGATGGCAGGCTTGAATGCGCTGTGATGGAGGCAGTGTGATCATGCAGGTAGCGTGGGCGCACAATGCACATGACGCGGGCAAAACGCTGGCGAAGCAGGTGGAACATGCGCGAGCGTGCACGGTGCAGCCTGGCGTGCTGCACGGCGTGGCTCGGGCATAGCGCAAGCACGGGCAGCAGAGCACACAAGAGCGTGGTTGGGCGCTCGCTAGTGCAGCCGGGCACGGGCTCGGCTCGGGCAAGACAAAGCAAAGGCAAGGAAAAAGAAAAGAAAGAAAGAAAGAAAGAAGAAAGGAAGGAAAAAGAAAGAAAAAGGGAAAAAGAAGTGGGCCAGACAAAAAGAATTGGGCTCGGTCCGAAGATATTTCGCGAAAAATTTCAAATTAAGAAATTTGAATTTGGATTTGAAACAGATTTGAATTGAGAATTGGAATTTGGATATGAATTTCGGACTTGGATTTAAAAAATTGCAAAAACTTCAAAAGAAATCCAACACTTTTAAAATAATTAATTATAATTAAATTTTACAACAAAGAAAAGACATTTTTGGGAAAACAGAAAAGAAATAAAATAAATTGAACCCCAAGAAAAAACAAAAGGACTTGGAAAACCAGAAAAAACAAAAAATCAAATAAACCAATTTTGAATTTAATTGAGGTTTGATTTATGCACATTAAATTGTTTTAATTTCTTAAATTTCAAAATAAGATTTATTTAATTCAATAAAATTCAAATGGTTCCTTTTATTTTGAAAATTTCAGAAAGACTCGAAAATTGGGATGTTACAAATGGTTATTTTTATTTTTAAAGGCTTAAAAAGAACTCCAAATTTAGGATGTTACAATAGTCAACACCATTGCAATGCCATTTGACAGTGAAGCTTCTTTAACATGTTACTAGGAAATGCATATTTTAGTTTCACTTCTTTGCAACTTTATTATGAGCTAATGTCAACTAGTACACTGGTGATAGATGACCAATCGACACTCTATTGACCTGATTCGCATCCGCTGACATTAGGCTATAATGTCACGGCCTACCATTACCTTCATCATGTCCGTCCATCAGCAATTAGAAGGTGAGCGAGTTGACAACACACTGTGCAGCCACACCACCACTTCAAGACCCATACTATGATCTTTTCCTCCCGCCATCCACCTAGTCCTCCCATCTCGTCGTCGTCTGTATTGCTAGCCCTCCCGTCGCCACCGTGTTGTCACCACCGTCGCATGTAGGCGCAGCACGATTGCCACCATCCACCTCCATCTGTGGAAGATAAGTAGACCTACCTCCTGTTGGGAGTTTGGGTACTATTTTAATTCCAAATGTTAATAGGAAACATATTGCACAAATGACTATTGATACAACATTCAAAAGTCGATGCGGACAATGAAGCAGTATGTTTTTAAACAAAATCATAATCACAGTAATATTGTAAACTTTATCGTATAGTGAAGTTGATGGAGAAACAGAAGTAGTTCAGGCTTGATGCAGTGCATAGCGTAGAGGTAGCAGCGCAGCGAGCGATCATGCAAAAGTGTTGTCCAGAAACCTTATTGCCACCCTGTGCAGGTGAACTCTGTGGTAATGGTTCAGAGATACCAGCTCACTCTCCTTCTTGATGCACGCCGAGGAGAAGGGACGGCTTGGTTCGATAGCACAACACACTAGCACCGTTCAAAAGAGAGGAATAAGAAGAATTGGGAGAAAACTCAATTTGGTCACTAGGCCTGGACGTCTCCAAATCCTTTTAAGAACGAGACAATTACTCACTAGTAACTGCATAATAAATCCCATATTAAATAATTGGTAACTGCTAATTCAAAACCAATTAAAGATAATTAAGCAGTGTTTATCAGCTCCTGACTACACCCTGGTCTACAGCTCCAGCCAGTGTATTCTGACCACACTAGTCTACAGCTCCAACTAGTATATTTCGATCAGGTCCCCGACTAGTGTATTCCGACCAGGTCTTCGACCAATGTATTCCGATTAGGTCTTCGACCACACTGGTCTATGACTCTTAAGACTATTGTATTCCGACCACATTGTTCTATAACCCATTCTGACCATACTGGTCCATGAAATATGGGATTAAACCATGCATGCTTGAGAATTTTAGGAATGAATGGGTTTTAACACTCATGGGCCCAATTCTAACAATCCCTACCAATTTCAAGGCAAGTAGCAAAAATGATGATAAGGACTACTGTGCTGAAGTGTTGTTAATATACCAGTCTTTTAGTGAAAATCCTGTACGGGTTAAACTTGCACCTAGAATAACAAGATTCATCTTCTCATAGCTAATGTATAGATTATGCCTTGAATTCACAGCTTTCCCGGATTAGATTTCACTTGAAATCTCAATTGATACCAGGCTGTCAAAGAACAATGCCTAAACGAAGCATTATATGGTCATACTCCCATATCTGCTCATTAGCTCTCTTAGGAATGCCTTGTTCTCGTGAATAATAACCTCACAGTTAGGTTCAAATAGGTGTATTCATTTTAGGTATCCTATAGGCTAATACAACTTTCCCTCATTGGACACTAGAATACATTAAGGCCTTAAGTCATCCTTTCATACAGTTGAGAATACTTTGTCTGTTAGAATACGGGTACAAATATAATTAAAATGTACTTTCTTGTTACAACATCAACTTATTTTTCTCATTACCTAAGTTATGGGATCTCTGACCAAGAAGGTATGAGTTACTGTTGTGGTGTAACTCAAATGGGCCTCATTCATATGTCCATAGACGCAACATAAATTGCCTTTCATGTTAGCTTCTTTGTGAAAGGGTCTGCTAGATTTTTTTGTAATATTCTGAATCATCTTAAGCGAGGAAAAATGGTTTAGAGAGAGAATAATTTAATTAAAGAATGGATTGGACAAGTTTTGGGGGGATTTTTGTGTAATTCTAAGAACTTGGGCTATGGGCCGAAAGCCCACAGCGTGTTTGGCCCAAGGTAAGCAGCCGGCCATGGGAGGGAGGAGTTAAACCCTAGCACTCTACTACAGTACCCACGCCCTGCATCAGAGCACCATCGCATCAGAGTGCGTGGTATCAGAGCACCCCTTCCTTCTTTGCTATGCCAAGAGGAGGAGAAAGGAAGGAGAGGAAGAAAGAAGAAAGGAAGAGGAAGAGGGAGAAGGGAAATCTTCACGAGGGCTTAGTGAGGTCCAGTGAAGAATTTGTGGTAAATCCATGTTCCCCATTAGATTTTGTAAATCTTTCATATGTGATTTGTCACCAATAGTCAGATTAGTACTCTGCTGTTGCAAATCGGCGTTTCTATAGTTCTATTAATTCGCAAGATTGAATTAGTTCCAAACGAATTCAGCATTTAGGATCTCCTAGAGTTATGTGGGTGATTGTGATAGCTTTCGAGAAAGTATTAATTTATAATTTTTGGTTTGATAATGATTTAGTTATGATTTTTGCAAGTCTGAGTGCCCATTCAGTCTCTGGTTTCGGGCAGCGAGCTTAGTTCTATGATTTAGGGTCTGGAGATGGATGAATCTGGTTAGTTGATCTCCATGAGTTATGTAGATGACTTCCTGATGGTTCCAGGGAGTCCAAGTTTATGTTTTTGGACATGTAGAACGTAAGTTATGAAATTTTGAAGTTGTTGTAGTTCTGTCCCGCGGTAGAGCACAGAAGGGAAAGATTTCTCTATTTGCAACCTTTGTTGTACAATAGGAAAAATTATAATAAATTTATTGAGGAAGTTAGTTCTCTATACATTCTAGAACGACTTAGATCAGTGGGTTTGGTTGTACCAATTGAAAGATACGAAATTCCTAAGTCGATAGTACCGAAGATGACAGAACTGTCTTCGGAGATAAAAGCAAAGGCTTAGATGAGATAATTTGAACATCTGGTCACCTGAGAAGTTGTAGGTATGTGTGTGTAGGTTTAAGAGAACTTGGGTTCATGATTTTTTGGAAGTTTGAGTCAAAAGTTATGGTTTTTCTTTTGGTAAAGTTTCGGGTTACGAATAAGAGCGAATGATTTCATTTTGTTTTATTGTTTTGCTGTGCGCATTTGAATGGTGTTCTTAGTATACTTTATGAATGCCAAGTGGTGGTGAGAACTGGGGATAGAATCCTCCTGCCATCATCGTTCATCTCACGGTTGAGGCAAGTGCAAGCATTATAGTATGATGTGATGCCATATTCATGAAAGTTCCCATGGTTTACTTATGAGATTTTATCTATGATATTATCGCTGAATATTATCCTCTCATATTGAATTGAGAATATGAAGTTCATTTTGCATCATGGCAATCATTCCTGAATCTTGGACTACGTGGTAGCCAAGAATTGTTTCTTTTGATGTCCCCGTCATGCATTGGACGGGCACGAGATCCCCGTCATGTATTGGACGGGCATGGGTGTCCACACTCGTGGAGTGTGGGCTTGAGGTCCCTGTGCCTGAGGGCACAGGCTTGAGTATGCATCGGCGGATGTACTACTCTGCATTACCGGTAATTGCAAAGAAGGAAGAAAGAGCATTCTTGACATATGCATTGCATGCAAGTATAAAACTTTTATTTATGGCATTCTTGCTGATGTTCATATGACGATTGATATCTTCATTTGCTGATCGTGATGTTTTGTCAATTATCATTGTTGTACTTTGCTGAGTCGTGGACTCACGCTTGTTGTTAATGTTCTTTTAGGTACCTTTCGAGGCAGCGACATGCATGGGAAGGGGTAGTAATGATACAATTCACACATGACCACCCATGGCAAATAAATTAGCTTAATTACCTAAGATCACATGTTCTTCTATTACTTTTATGTTTAGACTGTGTTCATCCTTCGAGGTGTTCGTTTTACTTGTAATCTTGGTGGTCAAGTTTTATCGTGGATGTTTCGATTCATGCTTTAAATCTCAGTTATTGATTATTTAATTCCATTTGGTAGGATATTTTGAACGACTTGATTAGTCTTGCATCCTCGTAATTTTGATGGACCTTGATGATTTAGACTTATTTAATAAAGAGCTACTCTCGTCGTGAACCATTATTAATTGTTTGATGGCAGTCCTTAACCTGTCTATTTGTAGTTGGTGCTAGTTCTTGTTGATTAGAACTAAATCACCCATGGTTGTATGTCTTGCTGAAATTGTGTGAATAAGTTTAAGTAAAGTGGATATGTAAGATCGTTTAGAAGCATCCTATGCTCTATGTTGAGCTGGTGTGTTATATTTTTCTCAGTATGTATATAATTCACAGTAGTCACTCTAGAACAAATTTAAGCTTACGCTTCACGTGTTTGGAGGACTTCATGTTATCCGTAGTACTCGTAACATTAATTAACATTGTTTTGTCATCACAGTACATTAGGATTGTCAGTATTTATATCTCAACCAGTGGCAAGTCCAACAGAAGCTCTCTAAGCCATTCACCTCAACAGTGACTGTGTCTAGTGCTACAAGTTCTGCTTTTATGGTTGACCTCGTTAATATGGTTTATTTACATGACCTCAATGAGACTACAACACCTGCTAAAGTAAAGACATAACCACTTGTAGCTTTGATCTTATATGCATCAGAGATCCAATTGGAATCACTATGGCCCTGTTTGGTACAGCTCTAGATTCTTATTTTTCATATTATGCTTCCGATTCTCCAAAAATCCACTCCTTTGAGAATCTGGAGCTGTCAAAGGCAAGTGTTTGGCTGATAGGTTGACTCCGAATTCGAGAATGAGAGGATTGTATGCAAAATATCTAAACTACCCATAGTTTTGATACATGTATATTGTTTTGTACATATTACTAGCTTATTTATGTGGTTCCTTTGTATGTTATTATTTTGGACATTATTCCTTTTAAAAAGACATTTTTGGCCAAAAGTGCTTAA
This sequence comes from Ampelocalamus luodianensis, assembly GCA_036346255.1. Classification (NCBI taxonomy): domain Eukaryota; kingdom Viridiplantae; phylum Streptophyta; class Magnoliopsida; order Poales; family Poaceae; genus Ampelocalamus; species Ampelocalamus luodianensis. The sequence goes on from CM070624.1 coordinate 43,043,817, forward strand.
AATTTTGGACATAAATTCTGCAAATGTCCATATTGTGATTCATCATGAATGTGAACTCGGTTATCCACTTGGCCAAATATTTTCAATCCACTATCAAAGCGCATAAATAGTAACCATAAGCATTGGAACAGAGAACACATTCTCAACAACGACTAGAAAAATTACACCACTAGATGAATTACACGAGTACATTAAGCACAATAATTCACAATGCAATAGCGGTACCCTATAGCAAGGCAACTCTAGAATAATGTCAATGTTACAACCATCAAGTCAGCATCAAGAACATGGGATCAATGTTACAACCATCTCATTTCTAGCTACATAAAAACTCATCTCTCGATAATTAACATCACTTTTGACCGATTCAACTAGAGTAATTACCAATATATACAAACCATAACTTGGGCACATATGAACTCGAGTTCATTCCTGCATTTCCGAACTATACCACATATTGATCACCCAATGCTTGGAAAGTTGGAATGCAGGAAATTGGCAAGATTTCAAGGAAATAATGCAATTCCTATAGATATCCTATGCAATTGATGGGTCCTAAAATTGTTCTTTCCTTCTTTTTTTGAGCAGGACTTGGTCCACAATAAGCACATGGGTATTATAACATCGTTGAAAAAGATGCTCTCAAAAGGAATGACAGAACGCGAGCAATGATCACAGTAGATTCCCTCAAACGCCTTCATCGACTACCACTTTTATGAGGAGATTGACGTGCTTTTGAGATCATTCTATCATAGCCACAAAATTTCTCTCGACATGAATTTTAGTGTGTTTGATGCAAGCTTTGTCGTTCACATTGCTCTGAGAAGGTGGATATGACGTCTCCTCTGGTCAGTAGTTCTCACCATAATTTTGCCTGCAAGTGTTACAATATAAATACTTTTGGCTGATTGATAAACTCATGCATTGTAGTATTGTACCATAAAACTATAAATGAAGATGCCCTTCAATTATATAGTGATTAGTAGTTAAAAATTGCTACTTCTTGCAACTGATCAAAGAATCTTGAGGTCATTGAATACTACTTTACATCTGCACAAGTTTGATTAAAAAATGACCAATTGAAACTAGTGTAAAGAGTGTGCTACAACATATGCTATTTACGTAGAAGCTCATCCCATGTTTTTTTGATTTACTTCATCCAATGGGGAAAAATGAGTTCCTCACATTCTTATGGATATGTGGCAGACATGCTCCAAAGATTCATCAGCAAAAATGGAGAATTCGACATGTCTAAGGACTATTGAATTTGCATGACACATCACATCTAAACATGGGGGAAGGAAATACTCTACATGGCTTGTGAGTTCACAAGCAAACAACTCAAGTCCTCTTTGAACTATTTGGAACCCAGTTTGGCAAATGTTGTCAGAGAAGCCTTGGAGCACCCATACCATCTCAGCTTACAGAAATACAAAGTGAAGCACCACCTCACATATGTCCAAAGGATGTTTGGGAGGAATGATGCTATGGATGCTATGGAAGAGCTTGTCTTGATAGAGGACCGCCATAACAGGTTATGTAATGTTCACATAATGTCAAACTTCCTTCTTTGATATTTTACAACAGTAACAACATATTTTTTATCTAAATTCCTTTTACCTTTTCTAATTCGTTAGAGCTGCTCATCTAAAAAACAAAATCTTTAGAGTTGCCTATCCGCATCAATGATCGACACTAACAACGTAATCAAGCTCGATCTGGAGATATTCTGACATGATCAAATGGATATTTTGAATAGAGAAATATATCGCAAGTTTCTCAGCTGAAATTATTGGTTCATTGATCCAACCCAATGCAGAGATGGTAGCAGAAATGAGATGAGGTCAAATCAAATCACTCACCTCGAAATGGTTGCAGAAGATGGATGGATGCAGCCGACATGCAGTGAAGATGGTGGCTTCAGGCCATTGCCAACGAACCGAGACGCTGCCTTCGACTGGCCAACGAGCCATCACCGAGGCGGGGGAAGCCGGTAAGAACACCGGTGGCAAAGAAGCCGGGGAACAACATCGGTGCACTAGGGTGCAGGAGGCGGTGGTGCTCTAGAGAGGCGGTGGTGGCGAACTCCATGGGTGGCGGTGGTGCACTCGGGCAGGCAGCGGCGGCGCACTCATCTCGAGGGTTTGGGTGGGGGAATCGCCACTGGGTCACCCCGTTTCCACACGCGCAGGGATGCGAACGGGTTGCTGGGGCTCAGGGGTAAGGGAGTGGCAATTGCGGGTAATTACTTCAAACTTCCAAGGTCTCTTTTTTTCAGGTGGGTTGGCTCCCCACGAGAATCTCCGGAAAGGTTGCTTCTCCTTGCTAGTTCATTTTTGATACAGCTCCTCACGAGAATCAGGATCTGGTGGTTTTGAGAAGTTGAGTGTTTGGCACGGCTTCACGAGATTCGATTGAGAAGCTGGGAGTAGGAGCTATACCAAACAGGTCCTATATCATTCTAATACAGATGGATACCCGGTATAGTGAATTTCATATGAGGTTGTATCTCTCAAGTAGTGCAACACTCTTTTAAGTGCCTCCCAATGATCATCTCTTGAGTTAGAAGTAAACCTACTCAATTTGTTCACAACAAATGAAATGTCAGGTTTAGTGGCATCAGATAGATACATAAGGGGCCCAATAATTTGTGAATATCTCAACTGATCTTTCCCTAATCCCCTATTCTTCCGAAGCTTAACACTAGCATAATAAGGTGTTAGGGAAATCTTGCAGTTCTCAAAGCCGAACCAACTCAATATTTTCTTAGCATAATAGGATTGGTTCAATATGATCCCATCCTCATTCTTGGTCAATTTAATATCCAGAATAACATCTGCTTCTTCTAAGTCTTTCATATCAAAGCATCTAAATAAGAAAGATTTGACCTCATCAATTATGACAATGTTCATCCCAAATATAAGTATGTCATCAACACACAAACACAAAATCACTCCTTAACCCCACCATAATGATAATACACACACTTATCTGCCTTATTCATAGAAAAACCAAAAGATGTCAAAATTTTATCAAACTTCTCGTGCTATTACTTAGGTGCTTACTTTAGGCCATATAAGGATTGGAATAATTTACACACCTTATTTTCCTGTCGAGAAATCTCAAAACCATCCGGTTGTTCCATATATATTTCTTCCTCCAACTCTCCATTAAGGAAAGTTGTTTTTACATCCATTTGATGGACGTGTAGACCATGGGAAGCATCTAATGCAATCATCACTCTAATGGTGGTTTGTCTAGCAAAAGGAGAATAAGTATCAAAATAACTCTCTCCTTCTTTCTAGGTATAATAACCCTTGGCCAAAAGTTTTGCCTACTTATCAACAATACCATCAGGCCTCATTTTGTTTTTAAAGATCCATTTACATCCAACAAGTTTGCATCCTCAAGGTCGATCAGTGATCTTCCAAGTCCCGTTAGTCACGATGGAATCTATCTCACTACAAACTGTCTCTTTTCAATACTCAGCATCAGGTAATGCATAAGCCTATGAAAGTTTTTGGCACATCGTCCACGAGGTATACAATAAAGTCATTACCAAAGGTTTTCTCAACCCTTGTCGCTTGCTCCTGTGAGAAGCCTCTTCGACAAAATTGTTTTTCTCCTCGAGAATATCACATACTGGTGGTATGTCACTCATTGGTTCAAAAACAGTGGTAGGTTCTAAATTACTATTACTCATAATTTGATTATTCTCAGGTCATGAAGTACTTCCTACAACTCTAATATGATAAATATCCTAAAAAAAGAAGCATCTCTGGACTCCATTATTGTTTTAGCAATAATCTCAAGAGTTTATTATTTTACTACCAAAAATCCATAGGTCGTGCTGTTATGAGCATATACCAGAAAAACACAATTGACTGTTTTAGTTTCAAGCTTTCTCTTTTTTTTTGTAATGGTATATTGACTTTTGCCAACCACCCCCAAGTTCACAAAAAATTAACATTGGGTTGTTCTCCCCTTCCATTCCTCATACGGAGTAATCTCACACCTTTTATTGATTACTTTGTTTACGACGAAAGTTGCTTCCAATATAACTTCCACTACCATATATTAGGCATACCGGCACTCTTCAACATGGCATTCACCAAGTATGTTAGTGCTCGGTTTTTTCTCTCAGTTACCCCGTTTGATTGGGGTGAATATAGTGGTGTAACTTCATGGACTATTCTATGCTCAGAACATAATCGAGAGAATTCATGAGAGATATACTCTCCTCCACGATTAGACCTTAGTATTTTAATTTTTCTTTCTAGTTGATTCTCAACCTCGGCCTTATAAATTTTAAAGTAATTTAAAGCTTCATCTTTTGTTTTCGGTAGATACACATAACAATAACACGATGCATCATCAATAAGAGTCAAAAAATATATTTTGCCTCCTTTTGTCAACAATCCATTTAACTCACATAAGTCAAAATAGACAGGATCTAATGGTGCCAAATTCTTTTCTTCCTTTAACCCCTTAAAGGGTTTTCGAGATTGCTTTGCTTGCACACAAGTTTGGCGCTTTGGTCCTTTGACAATTTCATATTTTAGAATTAGTTATAATCTGGACATTCGAGCAATGCTATCAAAACCAATATGACAGAAACGAGAATGCTAAACATTAGCCTCACAAGTATTCAAACTAGTTATAACATTCATATTATAACAAGACTCTAAAGTACATAGCGAAACAAACCTCCACTCTCATAACATTTACCAAAGTTTCCAAACTTACATTACAATTTTATTTGATTCAAATACTAGCTTATAACCATTTCTACATAGGATGGAACCACTAACGATGTTCTTATTTATTGTTGACACATGTTGCATGTTCTTCAAGCGGACAATCTTCCCTGAAGTAAGCCTCATATCGACGGTAACAACACCAAGAACAGAAGAACACGACCCGTTCCCCATTAGGACGGAGGAAGCCACAGTTGTCTGGTCAGAAGAAAACAAGAAAAATATCAGAACTTACGTGAACATTAGCACCAATATCAACCCACCAATCAGTAAATTTACATGCTAAAAAAATAACAAGTGAATTACCATACCCTCCTATTGAGACCTCGCCTATAGTTACGTTGACAGTCTTCTTCTTTGGCTGTTCAGAATCCTTGCTATTGCGAAAACGATAGTCCTTCGCCATATGAGTGTCTTTCCCACACATGAAGTAGGTGATATTCCTCAAATCATTCTTCTCAGTTTTCTTCTTAAAACTAGTTGTCTTGTTTAGTTAAAAGCCTTAATTTTTCTTGCCATATTTCTTCTATATGATATTGACATTGTTATGATTGTTCTGGCTAGAAATGCTTGGTGCATCTTTTGCTCTTGCCTTTTCTTCCACATTAAGGGTAATAATGAGATCCTTAACAAAAATATCTTCCCTCTTGTACTTTAAGCTAGTAGCAAAATTCCGCCATGTAGTAGGAAGTTTGGAAACAATACCCGTAGCTACAAACTTAGGAGGCAAAATACAACTCAAATGTTCAATCTCGTTGACCAGTAGCTGAAGCTCATGAGCTTGTGCAACTATCAACTTAGCATCATCCATGTTAAAAGTCGAAGAATTGCTCGCACATGTAGAGCTAGAGACTAGCCTCAGCTTCCGCATATTTATGCTCTACCGCATCCCGACAACTCTATAGCGGACTTGAAGTCCATGTACACATCATAGAGCTGATTTGCCAGTATGGTCAGAATGCATCCAAGAGTAGTGTTATTTGCATTGTCAAACCGTATGGTCTGTTCAATCATAAATGGATGTTGTAGATGGATCACCCACCACAGCCCCAAAGACATGAACCAAAACTTAACCCTAGTATGCCATCTACGAAAGTTATGACCAGAAAACCTCTCATGTTTCATAGCATTAGAAGCACCAGCCATTGCTGAATCACAAAAATGTCCACAACAAGGTTTGTAGAATGTTGGAAATTTGGGTAATATTTTAATTCCAAATGTTAACAGGAAGCATATTTCGCAAATGACTATTGATGCAAATTCAGAAATAGATGCAGGCAGTGAAGCAGTATATCTTTAAACAAAAACATAATCACAATAATACTGTAAAAGTTTATCTTACAGTGAGGTTGATGGAGAAACAGAAGCAGCTTAGGCTTAAAGCAGTGCACAACGTAGAGGTAGTAGCACGACAAGCGATCGCGTGAAAGCGCTGTCTAGAAACCTTATTTCCGCCCCGTGCAGGTGAACTCTGCGGCAACGGTTCGGAGATACCCGCTTACCCTCCTTCCCAGTGCACACCTAGGAGAAGGGACGACTTAGTTCGACAGCACAACACACTAGCATGGTTCAAAAGAGAGGAACAAGAAGAATTGAGAGAAAACTCAATTCGCTCACTAGACCTGGACATCTCCATATCCTTTTAAGAACGAGACAATTGTTCACTAGTAACTGCCTAATAAAAGCCATATTAAACCACTGGCATCTGCTAATTCAAAACTAATTAATGGTAATTAAGTAGTGTTTATCAGCTCCTTACTACACCCTAGTCTACAGCTCTGACTTGTGTATTTTGATCACACTGGTCTACAGCTCCGACCAGTGTATTTCGACCAGGTCTCCGACCGGTGTATTTCGGCCAGGTCTCCAACTAGTGTATTTCGATCAGGTCTTCGACCATACTGGTCTTTGGCTTTAAGACTAGTGTATTCAGACCACACTAGTCTATGGCGTATTATGACCACACTAGTCTACAAACTATGGGATTAAACCATGTATATTTTGGAATTTTAGAAATAAATGAGCCTTAACACTCATGGGTCCAATTCTAAGGCCCTATTTGGTATAACTCCTACTCCCAGCTTCTCAATCGAATCTCGTGGAGCCGTGCCAAACACTCAACTTCTCAAAACCACCAGATCCTGATTCTCACGAGGAGCTGTCTCGAAAATGAACTAGCAAGGAGAAGCAGCCTTCTCGTAGATTCTCGTGGGGAGCCAGCCCACCTAAAACAAAGAGATCCTAGAAGTTCAAAGTAATTACTCGCAATTGCCACTCCCTTACCCCTGAGCCCCAGCGAGCCATTCACATCCCCGTGCATGTGGAGGCAAGGCAACCCAATGGTGATTCCCCCACTCCAAACCCTCGAGACAAGTGCGCCACCGCCGCCTACCCCGTGTGCACCGCCGTCGCCCCTAGAGTTCGCCATCGCCGCCCCTCGAGTGTGCTACCACCTCCTGCACCCGAGTGTGCCGCCGCCGTTCTCCGGCTTCTTCACCGCCGCTGTTCGTGCCATCTTCCCCCGCCTCCGCCTCCCCCTCCATGCTGTCCTCCCCTCTCTGTGGTGAGCTCCCCCCTCCCCTCCCACTGCATGGAAGAGCTCGGATTTTGTAATAGTAATGCTACTAAATCAATGTGTCTACATACATAGGCAACATCCTTGGAAGAACCATCGGAGTTGGTGTTGGGGGTGTTGCATTCTCCATGTTCGTCGTGGAGGTGGTCCAGGTGAGCGAGGAAAAGATAAAAGGCTGCTTTTGTTTCTTTGTTTTTCTTAGCTTATTGACCGTGTTACTTACTGCTTACAAGTACAGTTGTACAATTGCTAGTATTGGTTGTTATGTTCATAGATTGGTCCAGGTGAGAAGATTTTTTGGTTATTGCTCAATTTGTCACCTACTAGCAGTAGATGTTATTGTCATGAATTTGGCTATGAGTTGGTGTCTTAGATTAGTGAAGAAGAGGAATTCTTGTTAGTAGCTTTCAACTAAGCTTCGGATAAGCTTCTGAACGAATTTTAATGGTTGAGTTATTAGGGTTCGATAATCTGTTAAACCTTGGGGTTTGTTTGTGTCGGTGTGAAATATTTAACTAGACTGGCAATGACTTGGCTTTAAGGAATAAGGAGTTTATATATTAATCAAGTGCAATGTGTACTACAAATATGGCAGCATCCCAATTCCTAAGCATATGTTTACCCCGGTTCTAGGGTGTACATTGGCAATTCTGCATCATAGTTTCTTGTATTACTGGATTGTTGGATTGTTTTGTGACATTTGACATGTATTTTTTTTGTCCTTTCTACTGTGACAGATGTGCCACAGGCATGGTGTCATACACCATGACCTTAAACCAAAAAACTTCTTATATGCGAACAAGAAGGAGAGTTCTCCTCTAAAGGCTATTGATTTTGGGCTATCCGTGTTCTTCACGCCTGGTATGCTCTGCAGCCAACTGATGCTCATGTACATAACTTTGGAATAAATGGAATTTGTTGTACCTGCATAAAATAAGCAAGTAAAGTGTAAATATAATTGCCCATTGTACTATGCTTTATTTCCCTACAAAGATTTGACTTTGTTGAATGTTGACGTAGTTTATTGAAAATATGTATAACATTCTTTTCAACAAAACTGAATGTTTGTTCATTACTAATGTTGGCTTCTGTATGCAGGTGAGTGGATTACTGAAATTGTAGGCGGTCCATACTAAATGGCCCCAGAGGTTTTAAAGCGAAACTATGGCCCCGAAGTTTATGTCTGGAGTGCAGGAGTGATTCTTTACATACGTCTTTGTGGTGTGCCACCATTTTGGGTAGGTGCTTTCTTTCCCTTGACCAGACAGCATGTATGCCATGGGGAAGTTGTAGAGCACCATGGCATACCAGACAGATAAGGATAGCTTAGTTGAATAATACGACATAATGCAAATAGTAGTTGAAAGCAGCAATAGACTGAACAGAAAAAAGGATGGTGCTGATATCTTGAGTGTGGGTAGATATTGACTATTGAGTGTTCTTTCCTTTGCTTTGCTATGCTGGTTTGGTCATCGGATTTTAAGAGTCTGGTTTTTTTTACACGGTAAATCAGTGAGAGGATCCTTGTTGCTTCAGTTATTAGATTGATACTTGTATACTTTTGTACTGTGAAGCCACTCCATACATACTGTGAAGTTTCTTTGCTTTGAAGGTGGAGGTTCTGAAGGATGATTGGATGGAGGTTTTGAACACAAAACTGAAGAGAAGAATCAAGATGACTACGGTTCTTAAGGCTGCAGTAGTTCTAACTTTCATGCTAGCTTGATGTAGCAGTAGTAATGTATACATTAGTAGTAATTTCAATTTTGTTTGTATACATTGGTAGAAATGAGATGGTTGTAACATTGATCCCATGTTCTTGATGCTGACTTGATGGTTGTAACATTGACATTATTCTAGAGCTGTTTTGTTACAGGGTACCGTTGTTGCATTGTGAATTATTGCGCTTAATGTACTCATGTAATTTATCTAGTGGTGTAATTTTTCTAGTCGTTGTTGAGAATGTGTTCTTTGTTCCAATGTTTATGTTTACTGTTTATACGCTTTCATGGTGGATTGAAAATGTTTGGCCGAGTGGATAACCGAGTTCACATTCATGATGAATCACAACATTCATGATGAATCACAATATGGACATTCGCATAATTTATGTCCAAAACTTTAAGTACTTTTGGCCAAAAATATTTTTTTTAAAAAGAAATAATGTCAAAAATAATAACATACAAAGAAACCACATAAATAAGCTAGTAATATGTACAAAACAATATACATGTGCCAAAACCATGGGTAGTATAGATATTTTGCATAAAATCCTCTTATTTTTGAATCCAGAGTCAACCTATCAGTCAAACATTTTCCTCTGACAGCTTCAGATTCTCAGAGGAGTGAATTCTTGGAGAATCAGGAGCATAATCTAAAAAATAAGAATCTGGAGATGTACCAAATATGGCCTAACACCTCCGGCAGTGTCAAGAACAGATGAGTAGTACGCCGAAGTTTTAGCTTTTGCTCCTCTAATTTCACTTCATTTAGAGGATTGTTACTTCTATTGTGCCAAACTTGTAGCATGGCTTTGAAAGTAATAAAGCTTAATGTGACCTTGCCATCTCCATATGGAGTTGTGGTTTGCCGTGTTTGATTCTTCTCTCGTAAGGTGCTTCTTCTCTAGTAATGTGGAAAATAAATTGCTAAGTTTGTATTGCTTGTTTTCTTTGTTGTTCAATTCCATCCAAAGTTCCAGGGAGGGAGAGAAGCTGAAACTTCGCTTGACATTTTTGTTCAACGGATTGAATCATGTCAGTTCTTATTCATATTTTATACTCAAGGTCCTTTGCATGTAAGATAAAACCGTACAATCTCACATCATCTCCTATACATTCCGAGCTGATTTCGTTCTTCATACTGCACTAGTCTCGTCCAAAATTTACGGATACTCCCACCTCGGAAGAAAATTCTATGGGACGAAGGGCAACGCCGACGAGGTGGAGGGTGGCGGCGCATTGGGTGCAAGAGAGAAGCAGAGCTCGAGCGTGTGTACGGTTGGTGACGGAATTGCTTTAAGATTGGTGATTCCGCGTGGCATAAATCTAAGTTAGGGTCTTAAGAGGTGGGGGTTAGGGTTTGTTTTAGGGCCAAAACGAGCCAAACCAAAATTTTGGTATTGCCCTGAAAATTTGGCTACTGTTTGGTCCCGTTTCAATATTTGGCGTTGTCTTCAAAATTTTGGTCACATCTATGTTTTTCTTCCCATTTTGCTGGCATCGCATGGGCGGCCAAAACAAGCACCAAATTTTTGTTCGGTAGGCAGTAGTTCACTCCGACAGGTGGTAGATGGTGATTGGCTATGGCTAAGTGCATTAATTGCCTGATTAGTTTAATTAACAAGTTTGAAATAATCATATTTCCTAAACCGAGTATCCGATTTGTGATCCGTTTGAACTGTTGTGTTCCTTGTCATTTTATCAACAAAACAAGACCCATGTTGACTATTTTGGCATAAAAAATAGATGTCATGCGGGACCCACGTGACATACTCATAATTTTGGCATGGCTGCAATCCAAACACATCAATTTCGGTATTATCTATGAATTAGTATGGCTACAATCCAAAACTATTTTTTGCCCAATTTTTGGCATTGCTAAAATTTCGATGTGGCTACCTGGCTCGGGAACCAAACAGGCCCTTAGAACCCCGTCCCATGGAATTTTCTTCCGCCTCTCGACACCGCCCACCTCCCTTTGGCGCCCGCTCCGCCCACCTCCCACCTCCCGCCGCCCCCTTCCCCCCACCTGCCTCCCACCAATGCCACCCGACCTCCGCCCGCCTCCCGCCTTCCCTCGGTGCCGCCATCCCAGCCTCTGCCTCCTCCCGAAGCGCTGCCGCCTAGTGTAGATCTAGGTTTTTTTCATACTCTACGCCGCCCGTGGTCGTCGCCGCCACCATGGCTTTCATCGCCAACCTCCTCATACTTAGGGATGGAAACGGATCGAATACGGATAGTATAGTCTCGAATATGAATACGAATTCATATTTTTAAAACGAATACGAATTCGAATATTCTCGAATACGAATCGAATATGTACTCAATTCGGTGGAATGCAAATATCCTATAACTTTTGCGACAAATCTCAGTAGAACACCCAACAGCCATAGATTCAGTACCGAATCAAGATCCCATCGAAACAGAAATGCTCCGGAAAAAAAGGATAGTATTCGTATTCGTTTTTTCAGATACTATCAGTGTTTTCCCGGATATGAATAACACCGAATACGGATACTATCCATTTTTCCCGGATAGTAACCGGATTCGAAAAACACCGAATACGGATACGGGTAATATCTATTTTCCCCGGACAGTGCTCGTTTTTCATTCGAGTACAGATTTTACTTACAGTATTTTCACTTTCTCACATCCAAATATCGAATAAATTTGATTATCCTTCGCCATTTCCCATCCATCGTACTCGCTTTCCGTTTCCTATTCGGCAGCAGCACGTCGTCCACGCCTATGCCCCCCTGCCTTGCAGGGACTGAGTATGGGCTTGGGCCAAAGTGAGCCGACTCGGCCCCCGAATTTTTGGAAAAAAATTTGGACACCATATATGCAGCTGCACCTGCGCTGCAGCCTCAGCCCTCGGATGTGCACCTCAGCGGCCTGCCCAGCCCCACCTCAATAGCCCGTAACTCCGTCCCTGGCAGCCTGCACGCCTGACGACCTGAGGGCTGAGCGCCTGAGCCGGAGCCTTAGGAGTTACTACTCAGGAGTTGAGGTTAAGGAGACGACTACGAGGAGCAGACCTGACGAGGAGAAACGCTACTCCCTAGGCATAGGCGGCGGCCGGCTGAGGCGCTGGGCGCGCGACGAGCCTGAGCCACAGAGCCAGGAAGGGCGGCCGGCTGCGCGACGAGGCGCCGGGCGCAGGGCGCGGTCGCGCGGGTCGGCGGGGAAGCCGGAGGACGGGGCAATTGGTATTTTCTTTGATTCTTTACTCTTGACTCTTTGCTTTGATCTTTGCCTCTTTGCCCTTACGATTTTGCTGAAACTTCTCTGCTGCCTTGGCCAGCACCGACGAGGGCTTCGTGAAGGTCACCATCTGATTCAATTAGGGTCTAGTGAACTAGCTATCGCGGACGATTTGTACGCACATTTGTTGGATTTTTTGTTAGCATTTGGACTTTTCAGTTGCAATTTTCTGAAATTTCTTTGCTTTCCTTGGAGGCTTGGAGTTTGTGTTTTTTCTCTTCTCGAAATTCGTGCTGGATTTTATCCAATTCGTGTGACTTATTTTGAATCGATTAGATCGCCACCCGCAAACGCAGAACGGCTTTATCACGCAAAAAAGGCCTGAGTATTCGGCCGTCGACGGTGGTGGAGGCGGAGAAGCGATTCGGAAGAGTCCGGCGAGTCGGGCGGCCAAATCGCCTCCACCACAGTCCTCCTCGCCCTGTCCCACCCTTGATCGGCAAGCGCAAAACATAAAAGAGGAGGAGGTGGTCGAGGCATATGGCGCAGATCCCCAACCTTGACAACGCCCCGCTCAATCTCGCCGCCCTCAGGTCTCTCATCCTGATGCCCGCACCCGCTCACCTCCTGTTTGTTCCTCTGAAATTTGGCCGGTGTTTTTTATCTGTTTCGGTTCTGGCTTGCAGGGAGCAGTCGCAGAAGGACCTGCTCAACATCCTCAAGAGCGTGCGTTTCTCATCCTGCAAGTCCCCGTCGCAATCTTCTATACTTTTGTTGTTGATACTGAAGAGTTTGAATTCTTTCGTTGCTTATCAGACTAGGGGGAAGAAGTGTCTCGTCATTGATCCGAAGCTAGCGGGTACCCTGTCGCTGATCCTGCAGACCTCGCTGCTAAAGGTGAGATGATAGTGCGGGCAGATGTCATTAGTCAATACTCAATACTATCTATTATCTCTAATAAATTAGTAGATATTGTGAACTTCGGTGATGTATCACGAGAATTCCTCGCAATGCCTTTTATATATCAGGAACTAGGCCATTGTTGCAGTTAATTTCTTTGATTTTCGGATTGCATAGCTAAGACATGGTTTTTTATGCTCATCAGGAATATGGTGCAGAGTTGCGACTTCTCTCTGCTGACCCCCTGCAGACAGAATGCCCGAAAATCGTATATCTTGTTCGCTCCCAGCTGAGCTTCATGAAATTTATCGCAAGTCAAATTAAGAATGAAGAACCTAAAGGGCTCCAGAGGGAATACTTCCTCTACTTTGTGCCACGCCGGACAGTTGCTTGTGAGAAGGTATCTCTTGGTTTTTGTATGTTTGGAAATGTACTTGCGGGTTCTATTATTCTATTCTATTCGGGCTTGGAATTCCAGTATCTGTATGTTAGTATAGTTTGCAAGGCTCAGCGCGGTTTTATTGTTCTAGGTCTGAATGCAGTAAGAATGACAATTCATGCAGTCACCAATTCCCAATATGGATATATGTAGTCTGTGTTATTGGATGCTGATATTGACAAAGAAAAATATCTGCTTTCAGAAGCCAAAAGAAGATCCAGGGATGCTTACTATTTTTTTGTATATTTTATAAAATAGATAAAATTGAACTTATCTTATACGAAAACTCCAGAAATGTCATATATCTGCTATGCTAATGAGCAAATTTCTGTTTTTGAACGAATGGTACAATTATAACTCATTTAGAAAAATAATTTTACAAATTGCAATATTCATTTTGGAATATATTTGTACTAATTAGCAAAGTACATTAGTCATAGCCCATATGCAATGATTATACCATGTTCATAGTCATACTTTCAGGTGCTAAAATTGGCAATGCTGTTTGCAAGGTATTTTAATGGTGTGGGGGATGAATTATGTGTCAACATCAGCTGTCCTGTTTTCTTGGAAAAGTTAGATTTTTTTTTTGTTATATTAGTAGCCATATTCTGGTGAGTTTTGCTTCCGTACCTATGCGGATGTTCCAAACATCCAATACATGTTTAACTATTGCATCAGAATTTTGTGAGGACCTACTTTGTGAACCCTCAGATTGTTGACACATGACTTCAGAAAATCCCCTCAATGAACATCTGTTTTTTTGTGTGTGAAGACAAATGACACTAAAGCAAATGACACTAAGCATCTTTAATTTATAATTGAACTGTCATATGAAGTGGACTTATAATCAGTATTTTATTTCGCACCTCCAGATCCTGGAGGAAGAGAAAGTTCATCAGAAGATAACAATCGGAGAATACCCATTATATCTGGTCCCATTGGATGAAGATGTCCTTTCTTTTGATCTTGATCATTCGTTGCAGGTACTGATGCATATTGGTCTAGCTTGTGTATTTTGATATTATGAATCTCACTGGAGCGTTTATGATTTTCAGGAATGCCTTATTGAAGGGGATACAAGTTCTATCTGGCATGTTGCAAAAGCTATTCATAAGTTAGAGGTGTGTGTCTTCTCTTTATGTATTTGGGATGTTTTGTACTTGAAATAAGGATTAATCCCATTCAAGATGCATTTTTTATAGCAGAAATATTATATGGATAGACTGAGTTGTTACCTGCTACTATACTACAGATTGCAGAATACTTAACAATTCTACAAATATGCAGTCTCATAAGTTTTTTACTTCGTCTTTCATCAACTATCATAATTTGGCGTACTGACTAGAAGGCCTGGCACCCTATTATAATTTGGCGTACTGGCTTCCATAAAATTCTTGAAGTGATGCCTATTACCTTATCTTTTTTCAGTTCGCCTTTGGAGTTATCCCCAATGTTAGGGCCAAGGGTGTAGCATCAACCAAAGCCGCAGAGTTGCTGAATAATATGCAACTAGAAGATCCTGTCAACATGGATGATGTAACACCAATTGATTTCAAGCTTTTGTGATTCAGATCTCTAAATTTAGCTGATCAGTTTTATTTTTTGTTTGTGGTGCTTTAGATGGGGATTCCAGAGATAAACACCCTTATTTTGTTGGACAGAGAGGTAAATCTTTTGTTCTATTTATATTGGCATTTTTAGTTCTGAAAACAACACTGTTGCACTTTCTCTTGGTTTTTTTTTTTTTTTTGCATGTATGTACTGTTGCACTTATTTTTGTCTTAAGTCATCAAATATAATACAAATTACGCTGATCTTAGGGGTGATGATACCCCTTTATTGATGTCTTGTACTTTTTGTAATATATCTTTTTTTTCCCATTCAGGTGGATATGGTGACTCCAATGTGCTCTCAGTTGACATATGAAGGTTTATTAGACGAGGTGACTATGAAGTTTGGCCATTCTGGCATTACTCATGAGTGTTTGATTTCTTAACCTTTTCTATTGGATGATTACATGCCAGTATAGTTATCATACGATTTACGAGCTAGCATTCTAACATTCCTTCATCTGAAGTCGGAGTCGATGCGAAACTTCACGTAGTTCCCTTTCTCCTATCAGTTAACATGGTCAAAACCAGACAAATTCTTTAATTCTGACTCCATCTTTGTTGCGACTACTCCACTAAATCCTCCATATGAGCAGTCACGATGAATTTCAGCATGATGTATCAAATTTGAACCATAGAGATTCAGATAGGCAAACACAGTAAGCCACCAAAGACCACCTAAAACTCTGATTGTTACATCAATGATGCTGGCTCCTTCAACCTTCATGTTTGCTACCTAGTTTCAAAATAGGTGTCATTTAGAATGCATGAAGTCAAACATTTTAAACTTTGACCACTAATACACAAAAAAGTGTTCAGATTGATCTTACTGAAATAATATTTCTAGATTTCTCATCAAAAGTACTATCCGAGTATTATATTTTTTGTAATTTTTATTTACATATTACTATAAAATTCTATGGTCAAGGCTGCATATTGGAGATTGTGCCAATGTCTAAAACGACATCTATATTGGTGTTATTCTAATCAGTTGACTGATTTTATGATTCAATATTGGTCTGCATAGATGCTTACTGGACTTGAGCTGTGCCCAGAATGTTTCATTTTCATACTCCCTGAACAAACTATGATATCATTTAGCTGTTAGCTAATTGCTAATTGGCTTTCTGTTATTGTCCCACATAGAAAATGTGAAAGATCAGTAGATGTAATATTTCTCGTTCTCCTATTTTTTCTCCTATTCTTGTTGTGCTAGTTTACATGCGCTGCTAGGGTAGTATGGTGCAATGATCTTTCAGCAAATATCCTCATTTTGCTAGATTACATTCATGCGTTACTCATGGTAATCAAGGCGTTGCTTAGGCGTCGCCGGTAAGGCGCCTCCGACGGTCAAGGCGTCGCCCCCGCCTTACCAGAGCCTGCCTCATCCTCTGCTTCTGCCGCCTCCTCGCACGATCTGCTCTGCGCCAGCAGTGGATCCTCCCCAAAACCAAACCCAAATCCAAATCCTTTAGCCACCGCCTTGCCGCCTCTTCCCTGCGGTTCCTCGTCGCGCGGCTCCTCCCGGCTCCCCGTCGCCGTCGCGCAGCTCCTCGGTGCTTCCTCCCCGGCGCTGAGGGAGGAGGCGGCGCGGGCGTAGGGGCGCGGAGGGGGAGGGAGAGGAAGAGCCGGAGAGAAAGAGGGGGAGGGGAGGCGGTGCGACGCGGGCCGGCGTTGTCGCTGAGGGAGGACCGGAGGAGGCGGCGCGGCGCTGAGGGAGGAGTGAGGAGGTGACGCGGCACCGAGGAGTGTGGAGGGACACGGGCGAAGAAGCCGAAGCGAAGTGCTCAGCCGGGCTGGGGGAAAAGAGGACGTGGGGGCAGCCGGGCAGGCGGGGGCCAGCGAGCAGAGGGCAGGCCGGATCTTCTGCGGGCGAAGAGAGAATCAGAGCTGCTGCTGCCGCCGCTGCCAGATCTTCTGCGGCCGCTCTACACTGTCGCCTTAGGATGCGTAAGGTGTCGCCTCGCCTCGTGCCTTAGCGCTTAAAAGGTGTGAGGGGGTTGGGTCGCCTCGCCTCGCCTTACCGCCTTAATAACCATGGCGTTACTACTTACTGTGGAAGAGGGTGCAATGATCTTTTGGCAGATGGTGAAGTAGTTAATCTTAGGTCAACTGGAATTGCACATGCACTCATGCAGCTGCATTCTTATTTGGATTCTTTGCAGCAGAGTAGTGTTGCCTCAGATTTTAGCTCAGTGGCTGGGTTTTTCTCCTTTTTGTCTGTTTTATTCGTTGATTCTGGAAGCAACATTAACCCAGGTGCCATATCATTGTGTGTGTATTGTCTAAGTCAATGCAATAAAAATGAACAGAATGTCCTCCATTCTAACACTGCATTTCCTTTTATTCTAAAATCTAAAGCAGATTCATATGAATCATTCGATCATGTTTTATTCTGCAGATGTTGCAAATCCATAACGGATCTGTGGAAGTTGATGCAAGCATCATGGGAGCCCAACAAGATGGAAAAAAGGTTAAGGTTCCACTGAATTCGAGGTAAGTATCCTGTATTTCCTAGTATATGCTATTTTAGTTAGCAACAATAAATCTGCATTTTTTTTTTCAAATACATGTTATATCAATGCGTCATTGTGTGCCGGTGTGCCTGTGAGGCTGTGAATACATTTTTTGTAAGCTTCCTGCAATACTAGTATATTTGGCATCCTTGTCCATCTCAGGAAACTTATGGTTCATCTTGCACACTTGGAAAGCTTTAGATGTAGAAAGTTTGGATATTTATTTAGGAAAGGATTACTTAGTTTCCTTATCTTCTACTCATACCATTCAGTTGTATAATTGCAAATAAATCAATTTTTTCTTCTTCGTTTAGCGGTAAGCTTCTGTAATCTGTATTTGAACCATGTTAGATTGCAAGTGCTTGCATTTATTACGGAATATTTGCCATGTATAGCTATATATTTATGTCGCTGTTTTTTCTTTTCAGTGACAAGTTGTACAAGGAGATTCGAGACCTTAATTTTGAAGTTGTAGTTCAGGTTCACTCCACAGATTTGCCCTTGTTTATCTTATGTGATGGAACTTTGTGCTAATTTTGTTGGTGGTTTTGGTTGCTATCTGATGTCGTTATAGGCTTATAGCTTATAAATGAGTTGAATATCAATTTGTTAACTATAGCTGCCATCTTTGATATAAACTTTACATTATTGTAAATTGTATTGACTGCAGGTCTTGCGTCAAAAGGCAACATCTATCCAGCAAGATTACGCGGAAGTAAAATCCACCAATGTATGAATTCAAGAGTTTTGCATTGTGTTGTATATTCTTTAGTATGTCCTTTGCAACATTGTTGAAGAAAAAAAGTTGTAAATATGGCGTTCATATATAATGAGCACCTTTTTCAGCTAATATACTGCTAGAATTAGAATTAATCCCTGTTTGTATAAATTCCTTTTGAAGATTACAATTCATGATTGAATTGTTTTGGGCACTGTGGCATTGGGTCCACATGGAGTCGTTTCTGTTATAGTTAGAGAGTACACTATTGTTGTTGGTGGTGTTGCTGCTGACAGGCTGCTGTCACTACAGTTAGTTCCTTTAAATATATACTTATCATATCCAGAACAAGAATAATTGGTCAGTATCCATTTTGCTGACAATTCTATTGGTTTAATGCAATTAGGATAACCTGGACACACAGTACTGACAGTACTGGCCAGCTATTGAGCACTGACATGAATTGAACTGTCTGATGCAGCAGGTTTGAAAAAAGAGAACTACTGAACGTCCGTAGTTTTAATATTTACATGAGAATAAATATTATACTATAACTGTGTTGTCTAGTTGGCAACTCCTTGATCTTGAGTCAAAATACAATTGTTTGATTTGGTGACTCAGTGGGCATTTCTGACAGTACACTGGTGAGGTGGACATGAATGGAGGATAACATTCATAAGATTACCTAAATTTTTTAGTGAACTTATGACTGCTGGATGTGGAGATGTAGGTTGTGTTTGATGTTACAATTTGGGGTGAGATGGACATGAGTGTTAGGATAAAACTAGTATTTTGTCCCTTTTTTGAAAAGCTATATATTTTTGGATAACTTTCTAGTGAATTTGTTGTATTCAATGTTGAGTATCTACATGTGTTTTCCAGTTTTGTTTGAATGTTATGTCCTCTCCTACAATTTTGGTTAGAACAATCTGAAAAATAGGAAGTTATTAAAATAATTTTGATGTCTTAAACAGACTCAGTCGGTTTCTGAGCTGAAGGATTTTGTGAAGAGGTTGCACTCGCTACCGGAAATAGCTGTGAGTTAATTACGTACCTTCATTTTATCTTTTTTTGTGACTAAATTAACTTACCACATGCAATGATTCAGAGGCATGTTCATTTGGCACAACACTTGCAATCATTTACGGGAAAACCATCCTTTCATGCCCGACTAGACATAGAACAAACAATATTGGAGGTGCAAAACTTTGAAATGTGAGTCTATCTTTGCGTTTCTCCTTAATCCTCTTTTGTTTACTTTAAAGTGCATTTCTTATAGTTCATTCCTCACTCTTATTTGTCTTCTCCTTAAGTTCTCTCATTTGTTTTAAGTTTTATTTCCTGTGTGCTTGCTTCTATCTACGTTGTTAGGAAATATATGACCAAACCATATGTTTTGTTCTTAAGCTTTCGTAGAGTTTAACTTGTCATTTCAACTGTATTTATGTTGATTTTTTAGTTTCACAACTTTTATGACAATCTATTTAATCCCCATATTTAAGAAAGTAATATTTGGATCTGAAAGAGCATGTCAAGCTGTCAATTTATCCTAAAAAATAGCAACTGTTACCTTAAACACTACTGCAAGCTTAGGGACTAAACAGGATAGTTTGAACTTTTATATTTCCGGGACTAAACCAAGACTCTCATGAATGTTTGAGGTCTATATTACTTAAATCCTTCTGCAACTTTCTTTACTAGTGTGGTGGACCTTGATTCACAACGGGATAACTCCCGTACAGAGGAAGGCCAGACGGTGTGGCTTGAAGAGGGATTAGGGTTTTAGAAGGGGGAGGTAGATATAGGTTGAGACGAGAGAATATTTGGGAGAGAATAGATTAATTCTTCTTGCCTGATCTGAAATATTAAAATGCCTGATCTTATGTAGAGCTACTTAAAATACCCCTAAGACTTGGACTCTTAACATGGAAACAAACTCAATTCCTATTCTATCTTTCCTAATCCTCCTCCTGAACTACCACTGTGCTGCCCCTTTCCTGCTACTAGATAAACTAACATACGGCCGGTCTAACAAAGTAGATGATGGCATGTTATCATTTTTGGACATGGTAAGAGGGTAAGAAAAATGGAAAAAAAAGTGATATGTACTGGTTTAGTTTGTCTTAGTGACATGGAGCACTAAGGGTTAATCTTTTGGAGTGCGAGTACAAAAATACGCAAATTCCGTTATTAGATCCAAAATATGCCAAACTTGGCTATACAAAATTTTCCCAAAAAATTTATGGTTTTTGGCATTTAGGATATCATAATTATCGATCAATTTGTCGTTCAGTTCCTTCTGAATTTATGTTAAAATATTAGCTAAGCTAGCTGCATCCCCAGATGTTTCGAGTACATTGAGGAGATGATACATAAGCAGGAACCTATTGAAAATGTGCTCCGCCTTCTAGTCTTACTTTCCCTTACAAATGCTGGGCTGCCAAAGAAGA
Source organism: Ampelocalamus luodianensis (assembly GCA_036346255.1). Lineage (NCBI taxonomy): Eukaryota > Viridiplantae > Streptophyta > Magnoliopsida > Poales > Poaceae > Ampelocalamus > Ampelocalamus luodianensis. The sequence continues at coordinate 43,064,710 of CM070624.1, forward strand.
ATTTCGATTACTTGAGGTATGCTTATTTTGCTTTATAAAGTGACCGTGTTTCTGGGACTTTCCTCCATTGCTTTTGTGTTAAATTTCATGTTCATTGTTAGTTCATTGCTTGTCAATTTGCAAGATATGTTATACCTTATGGGTAAATCAGTTGACAGGATCATTTGGCCTGGAGCACATTTTTCTAGCTATCTTCTAATATGAACTATTAGAAATGTTGATATGTGAATTATTAATCTTAAATTTGTTCTTAGCAGAATTGAAAGCTATGTAGTTTTTCCATAATACCAGTACTAACGACCAAGATGGCTTTTTTATAGTACTAGAAGACTTAAGTACATGGAGCGCTTATTTTGAATATATTATCTTTTTGACTTTGTGCCAATGTCTGTAACATGTTTTAGTTACATACTTATATTTGATGATTTTGAATAGGATAATGCAGATCGGAGGCAATTGTTTGAGTTAAGTCTTGTGTAATGCTGAAATTCACTAATACGATGCATGTTTTACTGGGTGAAAAGGAGTAAAGATTGTACTGATAAGTTATCTCCATAGCTTATTGAAGGTTGCAAGCGAGAATATGGTTTATAGCTATATCTTGGGCAAATATATAGTCAGATTATATCCAAAACATCTGGTATCCATATCCTTTTAGGATATAAATATTTTGAAAATTTTAGCATCCAGGAAGCATTTGATTAGCATGCCAAGTCTTAAAACGTCAATGAATACATGCATATAATATTAAGTACTATTTGGAAATGATTTGACTTAGATGCCATTAGGATCCACATAAAATTATGGAAATCTTTACATTAAGTATCCTGTAACATGTCTGGTGCCATACTGCCATTAGGTCAAATTATCTGTACTGCACAAAGGTTGTCTATTTTATGCATGTAAAACAAGAAGGGTTGCTGCTTTATGGTATCCAGTAGGCAGGCGCAGAGATACTTGATGACATTTTGTGCTTGCATAAACTGAGTATTTCCTGCACCTTTCTAGTCGCTGATTGGCTGTTATAGGTGTCATTTGAATAAATGTGTTTTAGGACTTGTATTGTGTATTTCTTGGATTTTTTTTTTGTCCCATGCCATTGCCAGCGTTGTTGTTGATTTTACACCTTATCTTTATCCTTGTTTTCTCTCTTTTTTTATGCTACTGGCTAGGCGGGAAATACTGCATAGTTATGGCTTTGAGCACATGCCCTTGTTGCACAATCTGGAAAAAGCAGGCCTTTTGAAGAGGCAGGTTAGTCAGATTAGCTCATCGATGAACTTTCTTTTTTGGCTTCAGAGTCCTCTGCCTGTCCTTAAATGGTGTTTTATCCTGTTATTTGTTCTACTTTCTTCTTTTCATCTCTAATTTTCTATAACATACTGTCGTGCTACGCAGGAATCAAGAAGTAATTGGGTTGGTATTACAAGAGCACTGCAGCTTATAGTTGATGTAAATGATACGGCAAAGTATTAACCGCTGAAGCTCTACATTTACTTTGCATTCATTTCTTTATGTTTCTTTTGCTAATGCTGGAACCATTTGATTTCACATGCATGGTCACAGAAATATTTATCAATGCATGTACAAGAACACACACAACATTGTCAACAATCTCCATAAGCTTTTAGTGACATGACAACATTGCGAAACAAAATTACTACAGCAGGGTTCACTGTTGCTGTGGGAACCAGCAAGTTCCCGGTTTTCCCCATAGGTAACGGGAGCTACAGTAAATACTAAATACCAGAATTGTTTTACATGAATTGCATAAGGTTTATCAATATAAGCAAGAGGAAGCTTAAGACCTGGAGAAAACACACAGTGGAAATAAAAGTCAGTCGTAACTAGAGTCTGGCCGATCTCTGTCCGGAGTTTTTGCCCATATGGATTTGTTAACCCTGGTCACCAGGAACCGAAATGTTAGACTTCTAAACATTGATCTTTCATTCTTATTAGGGTATATTTTTGTCGGGACCGTATTTCTGAATCGAACCCCTGTGTATTTCTGCATCAGTCCCTGATCTGTAGCTAGTGCACCTAGGTTATCACGGCGTCGCCTAGTCGACGCCTTGGCGTCCAGTCGGCCGGAGGGAGACACCGAGCTCCTTCGCCCAGGGCAAATGGAGTTAGGCGAGCGCAATAACGCGTGAAGGAGGGGAGAGAGATCTGGGGGCATGGAGGGTGAAAACAGCAGCTCACTTCCGCCGCCGCCGCCGCCCCTCTTGGTCGCCATCCACACCCCACCTCCGCCGCCTCCATTGAGGTCACCTCACTCAGGTCAGTTCACCTCGCGCTGCTTCTCCCTCCCACGCTGCTGCTGCTGCTCCTCCCTCCTGCGCTGCTGCTGCTCCAACTCCCTCTCCCTCCTGTGCTGCTGCTGCGCTGCTGGTGCTGCTCCTCCCTCCTATGCTGCTGCTGCTCCTCCCTCCTATGCTGCTGCTGCTTCTCCCTCCTGCGCTGCTGCTTCTTTGGAATGCTACCTACCGCTCTGCTTCTTGCGCTGCTGCCTGCCGCTCTGCTTTGCTTCTTGCGCTGCTGCTCCTTTCTTCTCCTCTAAGCCTTTGATTTGTGTGCTCCTTTCTTCTGTGCTGCTCTGATTTGTGCTGCTACATGGGATTTGTGCTGCTCTGCTTTGCTTCTTGCCACCGTCTAACTCTTGCCATGGCGAGCGCCTAAGTGCCTAGGCGTCCTGGTGCCCCGGGCTCACCGCGACTTGCTAGAGCGCCGTGACAACCTTGTAGCGCACACAGTGGATACAACGTTGATAACAAGTTCGAATCACGATTCAACATAAAAGTAATAACAAAGTCCGGCCTTATGACCACTTATTACAATAAAGGTCACATGACCTCAAGTCTTACAGCAGCAGAAACAACAAATGTTAAACTCCGAGTGATGATCCATCAAATTGCCCACCGGCATTCGACTAGGGAGCGTAGCCTAGTACTCCGGGTGCCCTTCATCAAAGCCATAAGCGAAGTAGTCCTAGTCCTCAACGTCATTGAATGCTTCTGAGATTTAATTTGAGTGTAGCATGTGAGTACATAAACTACTCTGCAAGTCTTTGGAAAAGTGTATATGCAGCTTTAACAAATGAGGTTTATATGGTTCTTTTGCACAAAGCGATATTTTATATTTCAACAATTTTCAAAAAGCACGTTTAGCAAATGTAGTTTCGATAAATAAATTAATTGTTTCACTAGTGAAGGCTATAGCTACCGGTCACTATATCGATACTATAGCCGCCAAGGTTTAAAGAGTAGAGCTCTAGCTGCCAAAACAACAATCCAAGAGTTCCAACTACTCCTGGATTATCAAAACAATTATTTCAAAACAAAACTAAAATCTATCATGTGAAAACGCATCTTGCCCGCCCTTGACCGTGGGCATGACTATTTGAATAGTTTTGCACTCTACAGAGGTTGTGTAGTTTGACCTACACAAAATAATCAGCTTATAATGTCATTCATGAAACACTTCCTTGGGCGTGCGATTAAGCGATTATCATAAGGCTTTTACAATACTTTATACTTATGTTAGCCCCCCCCCCGGCCATGAGCTTAATCCCTAGTTATGGACGTCATTTACTATCGATTTGGAGCTCACCGTTGTAGAGGATAACCTGGCCGGACATGGACGTTAATACCCAGGTAAATCCAACCATCTACAACTTGCGGGCTAAATGTATGGACATAGTAAATTAATCAGTGAGGTCCTTCCTATTTAGGATATGTGGTTGTACGATATTGCTCGATTTGAATAGTTATGATCCGGGTGGAACTTAACACATTACAACATCTCATGCTCTAGCTGCACCTGCCTGAACTTACCATCCGCCCAAGTCTAAACAATTTTTCACCATTTTATTTTATAAATCAACGGCAATACCTATTGTCATACATTTCTCAAAATGATTTGCATAAAATATAATAATAATTTCCTCCCATAGTGTGATCATGACCGACAACACATGTCTAAGCAATTCTACTGTATTAATTAATCCAACAATAATGTAATGATTATCATGGATTTTCTATACTAGGGTGACAAAGGTTCGAGGATATCAACATCAAATGAAGACATTAATAAAGTTAGAATTAGCTAACATCCTACGATTTGAACTTATCATTTTATGTAAATAGCAATGCATATTAATTTTGAAATTTAAAACATGATTTGAAAAACATAAGCACAATATGATCAAAGGAGACTTGCCTTCGTCGAAGTTAGAGGTTAACACGTCCATTTGGTCCAAGCAGGATACAAAACCGCCAGAACCTGATTTTCGGTGGAGTGCGGAAATGAAATCCTACGGTTTTCTCGAGTTTTAAATTCAAATTCGATTTTGAATTTTGAATGGTTTTAATCAAATTCGAGGAATTTCATGAAAAATTTTGGTATTTTCGTAACCTACGGTTACCATTCCCGCTACCGTCGGATTTGGTCCCGATCTGGGTTTTGATCCCTAGTCCAAAGTGACTTTTGCGGCGTCGGATTCTACACACGCGAATTGAGACAAAATAAATAACAGAAAAACAAATAAAATTTAAAAATTATAAAATTAGACCATTAGAGAGACTATGAATTTAGGAGAAAGAATCGACTGATTTGGAGTTCGTATGGAAGAAAACGAACTCTCGGAAGATTTACCGGAAAGAAAATCCTGAAAAGTGGAAAGAAGGGAATATTCTGTTTTGATTTTATAATGCAAACTCATAGAGTATGACATATGGGGCCCAATTGTCAGTGAGAGTTGGAAAGAGAGGAAGAAGGAATGAGTATGAAATGTGGGACCACATGTCATAGTGATGAAGGAAACAACAGAGAGCAGAGGAAAAATAGAGCAGGCGCAGGGCGGCTTGGGCACAAGGCACCGGTGGCGAGCGGCAGCGCGGCAGTGGTCGGAGTCCTAAAAATGGAACCTCGGCAGGGTTCCCTACCTATGTGCGGCAGCGGCGTGGCCGGAGGAGCATGGGGGCGGCGGTACGGGCGCGCAGCGTCGTCAGCGGTGGCGCCCACGGGAAAGGTGGCGGCCCGAGGAAGCCGTCGGGTGGGTCGAGGTGGCCGGAGGGCGATCGAGTCGGCATGGCAACAGCGGCCGGCGGCGGGGAATGGGGTGGCGGCTCGCTCTGGTGATGTTGCGACCGAAAGGAGGTGACAGATGGATGTGAAATCTTCAGGAACACGTGATGACGCAGTCCACTCGGCTCGGAACTCACTGGAGAAGGAGCTCGGGCGATGGAGAAGTTTCGGCCGGTGATGGGGAAGACGATGAAATCCGGCGACGAATTGCGAAGAAAACCGAAATTGATTTGAGGGGAAACGCTCGTGAGTCTCGAGAACACGACGTGACACGGTTGGAGGGGCAAAGAACTCACCAGAGCGGCGGAAACGGCGACGCGAGGTGCGGCCAGCGACGATGTGGTATGGGAGAACGCAGGAGTTGGGGCAAAACAAAGAGGAGGCCGAGGTAGACTCGGTGCTCTACTTATAATCGCGGGGAGGCAGAGGAAATAGACATAGGAACGACGGCATTGATGACGGCAACGGTTTAATGGCGACGCTTGACGAGGGAAAATGGCAAGGATTGAATGCCTGAGGTAGTGTGCATTGATGGCGGCGAGGTGATGACGCGGGTGGTGCGGGGACACGATGCTGGCGTGGCCTGAGCGCGGCACTAGCATGGCTTGACTCTGGGTAGAGCAGAGGTAGAAGAAAGGAAGAAAGAAGAAAGTGGGTTGGGAGAAAGAAAGAAGTTGGGCTCAGAATTTGATTTTGGCCCAAAACCAAAAATTGAATAGGATTTCTAATATTTGAATTTCAGAGAGAATTCAAATTTAAATTTGAATTTGAATTTTGGCCGAGGTTTGAAGTTGAGGAGAGATGAATTCAAATTGAGAATTTGAATTCAATATTGGCCGAGAATTGATTTGATTTTGGAATTCAATTTGTGATTTGAAGAAGGAAATTGATTTGAAGTTGAATTGAGAATTGGAATTTGGATTGATTTAGCAAGAACTCCAATTTAAAATCCAAATCTTTGAATTAATTAATTTAAATTTAAATTTAAATTTTTACAAGAGGCAAAAATTGGGATATTACATTTTTCTTGCCTATTCTAGTTTAAATAAGTCCAATTGCAAATAGTATAGATTGTGGGTTTCTTCAGCATTTTTTTTTTGTCGAATGATGTTTTCCTTATCTGAAGGCCAAAAAGTGCACATTTTGGGTTTCATCTTCATTTTTATTATCTTCCTAATGCGGTCTTTAACTGAAAGCGTTTTTTTAAGCTGCACACCTGCACCAACATAACTTCATTCCAAATTAATCTCCACAAATTTATCATCTGACTGAAGTGTAAGTTTAGTTATGTAACCATGGTTTAATCTGTGCATATTTTTCTTACCTAATATTAATCCGTGTTCTCGAAAAATGCTGGTAGTAACTTGCAAGTGACTTTGACTCTTCCATATAAGTTAATAGTTTTTTTATGGAAACTTAAATAGTTTGTTGGAGTCTTCAGTTGTACTAAGATGCAAAATAACATCTGATTTTTAGCTGCTTCAATAAGTGGTATAAATGGATACATTGCTAGTTTCCATACTTTAAATGAAAGTTCCTGTCAAGATATTTTATCAAAACTTATTAGATGTGTTGTGTTTGCGTTTGTTCAAAAAGTTATTTCATTTTCCCTCACCGCATCGCATCATGGATCTGATTATTCAACACACAACTAGGATTTTTCCTACTTCTGCTTGTTGGGCGTTCATAAATTTGCCATTTGTTCTCTGTAGTCCCTAGTCATCACGGTTCATGATAACTAATACTTACCTGTTGTTATTTTCAATCTCAGCCCTAGTGATATATCATACATCTTTTCTGGATATGCACCTCTTAGTATTCGCCTTGTTCAGCATGCAGTGAGATCTGGATGGTAAGTTTGTCACGTCACTTTATTTTCGTTCTCTTACTTTTTCAATGAAAATGTTTTTTTCCTGTTTCTTTGAATGTAGTCTTCAGATAATGTTGTGTTTAATTTTTTTTGGAAGAAGTTTTTCTACGAACCTTCTGTACACATCTAAGATGAGATAAAAGAAAAGAAAAGCTGTAGCTTGGTTACTGAGTAACGTAAAGTTATTATTACATATGCTTTTTTATTCATTTCCCTTTTTCTCCACTTTTGTTTTTGGGGGGTGTGGGGGACAAAATTGAATTTACGGTCGGGAAAAATTATGCCCCTTTCTTCTCCTGTCCACCTCTGTCTTGTTATCGAATGAGATTCCAATATTCCGTATAATAGGGATATGACTTCCAATTTTCTTTGTTCACTGTCCTATTTTCCCCCCACATTCTGTTACCAATCAGAGCAAAAGTTGTTATTGCTGTCTATTGATACATCTGCTTATGACTTGCCCCTCTGAAGTCTTGGTGCTTATCTAAAAATGTTGTAACTGTTATGTGGTTTGCTTGAATGACCTTAATTATAGGGGTAGAAGGTTTGCTACATGTTCTTTCTGCTACTAAAATTTATTTGCCATCTTGCAGGCGATCTATTGAAGAATTGTTGAAACTATTACCAGGTCCTCACCTGGATTTGAAACGAGTGAGTGGATATTGCTACATTGAAGCAAATTGTTATTACATATGCTTTTTAGTTTTTAGGGAAGCAAATTATTTTTTCTTAAAAACTTATCTGACTCACTCATATAGGGTGGTTCGACCATAAATTCTTCATTGGAAGTACTCCCAGGTTCGGGGGCTCAACAGAGTATTGACAGGTAAATGTTAGTAGAAGTTATCTAGAACTGTTGTTTCCACATTTCAAAAATGATGGACGTTGAGAGGGAGGGAAGGTTACCACAATCGTGTTGGCTTTGTTTAGAAATTTGAGGAAAAGGTGGTGGCAATGTTTGCATTTGTGATTTGAATGTCCGAATTTGACATGCTATTTCATGATCCTATTTTTAGTTTTTAGTAATGTTAGTTTATACACGGGAAATACTTTTCATGCTGAGTTGAGGACTTAATATACAAGCTGTCAAACTTGTGTTGTTCTCCACCCAGTTTGCCCCTTAAGATTGTTCACTAGAGAAGCTATTCACAACTATACATCTTATTCATTATTGAATGTGATATATATACAACTTTTTATATGCCTGAAATGCATGAGCATAGTTCAACTTTCTGGACCATCAAAGATCAAACCATGTGAGCTCTTATTTAAGGTGTATGGATGTAGCATTAGATCTAGGAATGAGATAATATGTGAAAGGAAGAACACTAAAAGAAAACTAGTGAAGATATGAAAGCCAAGGAAAAAAAGGCAAACAAGACAAATGTTTATTTTATCATTTGACATCACATAAAAAAAAGCTGTGAAAGTTTTTCCCAAACAGTACGCACTCTTTTCACTCGATATCTTTTTTTTTTTTTTTCTGTTTGTACTAACAAGGAAAGAATTGTCAGTCATTACATTTCTAATATTTGCTCTAGCTGTCATACGATTATGCATACCTTCATTTGTTTTTGTTCTAACATGTCTGTTTGTTAGGGTTGGTCATCGCTCTCTGGTTTTGGTTGTCTTTATTGGTGGTGTAACATTTGCTGAGATTGCTGCCCTTCGATTTCTTAGTGCGCAGGTACATATTTGCCAACTTATTTCCATTTTCTAAAGAGGTTGAAAACAAATTGATTCCAAGGTACTGTTCTCGGATGCTCCTTACTCCCGAGTCTTGAGAACTTTATTTGTTCATAAATACTTGTCACTCCACACTTCCCAGTACATAATCTCATTTTTCCCTCTTCCCTCCTCCCTCACCACACATGTGGTGGGCCCATGATCAATTGGATTAGTTACTAAGGGCATTTTGGTCATATGGGATAAAAACAAATTATCTCCTTGGTGACTGTGCTTTGGTCAAAAGTTACAAGTATTCGTGATCGGAGGGAGTATTATAAAGTTGGAATTTTTTGGAGTTCAGAAATTCACTTCAATGCCACTGGTGCATTTGTACTTTCCTGATTTTGGTTTTTATGGTGCGTCATTATGAACTCACTAAGTAGGCTTTGGTTCAACTATTTTTTTTAATGGATTTTTACGATTAGTCGGGTCCGGTGTTATAAAAAACTGGTGTTGGTCCAGTTACCACTGGAGGCGCCAATCATTGGTCCATTGCCAGATTGTGCACTTCTGTTGTATCTACCACTGGAGGCGCCAACTTTCATGTTCCCAATTGGAACGTAACGTATAGTGGTGGGTGATGGGTGGTCTAGGCCCTGAGCCTCATCGTCCAGGTGCTGTGGTGACGGTGGCGATGACTAGAGTGAAAAGGGTACATAGGGGGGGTGAGAGAGGGGGGGGGAACTGGAGATAACTTCTTGCTTGATTTCTCTACTCAGCTGCCTTATCTCTGTAAGTAGTGAAGTTAGGCCCAAAGAAGGATATAATCAAATCAATCATCTAACCTTATCTCTAAGCAACTTGTGGCTAAAGCCGGCAGATGTCCGCCTTTTCTCGATGGCGTCATGCAGGCAGTGGCATGTTGCTCATGGCGCAGTAGGGCTGGGGCAGGGATGGGAACAGTTTGGGGGAGGGAGGGGGAGAGATCTGGGACATCCATCTTGATCCAGCGGTCCATTTAAAAAAAACTCGACAGATTTGATTAAAAATTTAGTTGAGTGATAAATAGACTGTCATGGTCCAATATCCAAGGGCACTGTAGCACATGGGTGATACAACGTAGCACACGCGTGCTATAGCGGCACGGCCTGTAGCTCCGCGCCGCACAGCGCTAGCTCTTGCCTTTGGTGGCCAAGGAAACCCTCTTCTTTATCCCTCAAGTTTAGGGATATTATCTTTAGTTATTTCCATATCCTTCAGATTGGTTATTTCCGGATCATCCTATGATATACGTGATACCGGTATGGATATGGTGGTACGGCGATATCCCATTTCCCAAAAAAAAACCCGATACAGCGATACGGATGTGTGTGTGTCTATATATATATATATTAAAAATAGTAAAAATATAAAATAAGATACTTGATAAGTTTCAGTTAAGGTCAGTTGACGATACAATAGAACAGAACCATGAGCAAAAGGCCATCTCAAATCATGCTTCAAGATCGGTTACAATTTAGTTTCTTAAAATGGAGAATAATTTAGTGGCTGCTCACATAATATACTATGGATCATGGAACATTCAAAACAACAGGAATGTTTTTTTTACCCATGTGCATTACCAAATTATTTTCTCCAATTGAAGTGTAAGATATGCATTACGAAAGCTTAACAAGGGGGAATACCAAACATATGTATAAGCCTAAATAACATTTACAACATTAGTTCTCTTTACATTGAAAATATATTCAGGCAATAAAATTATGTACCTCAAAGCACCGAATGTGGTTCAAAACTAGGCAACCAGATATATTAAGTGGGTTGGGCTTGAATTATGGGCCGTATCAAGGTATCGGTAAGTATTGAGTTTTTGTTTTTTTTAAAAAAAAACATAAATGTTAGTTTATCTGAAGCTCCTTTTTTTTAAAAAAACACATACAGTTAGATAATTCAGATTGAAATTAGGTGACAAACATTTTTCCTACCATACTATGAGGCTTCTTTTAGTAGTGTTCTCACATTTTTCATGTCCATTTTTTCTTTATCTTGCTTCTTTTTTAAAGTTATTTGAGGAAATTGAGTAACTGTATCAATCAGTTTTTGCAACTTGACATCACAGTATTGCAATATAGTTTAGTTCACTAAAATCCTGCCCTATGACCTTGGATTCTTAGTTTTCATATTATGTATCTTGTGTATTGCAGGAAGGAATGGGCTATGACTTCCTGGTTGCAACAACAAAGGTTGTCAATGGCAACACAATACTCGGACCAATTATAGCCAATAGCAAAGAGGGAATGATGTGATTTTTTTTGTGCATGTCTTTCTGATAATACACACCCGTGCTCCAGATTGGTTTCCTTGTTTTCGTTTTGGGTCATGATTTTTGCTGCAACTGCAACTGTAAGCCCTGTGCACTTGTATCTATCAGAAGAGCCTTACTCGTAAGGGTGTGCTAACTCCAAAAACGGATTTGTCGGGACCTGGGTATGTAACCCCGGGACCTTTAGTTCTAGATCAGCAGCTAGCTCACACAGTTGCAACATAGATAGAATCATATCTATACAACAGAACAGCTAATGAAACAGACAAATTAATAATACATAACAACAAAAAGACTTTATAATTAAGGTTCTACAGAGTTTGCCACGTAGGGCTAAAGACAAAAGATACACTTGCAGCGGAAATCGAACAACTCGTAACGGTCATACGATATGTTCATAGGCAATCGAGTGGAGGATGCGGTCTAGCTCGTTTGGTCTTCGAAGTAGTCGTCCTAGTAGAGCTTGGTGCTCTTTGGGTCTTCGACGATTGATCAATCAAAGGGTATAAAGCTGTGAGTACTTTAAATATACTTAGCAAGTCGTAGAAAAATATATATGCAAATAGTATGTATGCAGGACTTAACAAGGATAGTTTTATGGTTAGATTGTAGAAAGTAGTATTAACTGAAAATACAGTAAGTAGATTGCAAAGCACAAGCCGAAATGTTAGTACATACATAAAGTTCTTTGAAACAATTCGTGAACACTTAGTTCACTTCTTAAACCACTCGTAACCACCTAAGACGTATTTTTGAGAAAAAAAAATTTATCTCTCGTGTGAAATCACTAGATATTGTCCATAACCGGAGACACGACTATTCAAATAGTTTTACACTCTGCAGAGATTGTACAGTTTGATCTACAAGAGATAGTCGCTTGATAAAACACACGTTTTCTTAGATATGTGAATCAAAAAGAGACTACCATAAGGCTTTTACAAAGGTCTGTTTTGATTCGGTTCTGTTCGCTAAAGATTCACCATATAGATCCCCTCTTACGCCACGTTCGCTAAGGTTTCGTCACATAGGCCCCATCTTGTGCTGCGGATCAACTCAAATAGAACCGACTCAAATATTACTAATTAGTTGGTCAGGTCCACCCCATAAATGGACTAGTGATTGCACGGTATGGTCCAGATCAATGGCACATAAAGTTAAGTTCTCAGTGGTTGCTCAGGCGAGACTACCTCAACCCAATATGCTTCCTTCACCCACTTTTGCCACCGACCACTCGCTCGAGCATAAATCAATTCGGTTCAACCCGACCAATTGGCAGCTCATGCCATGGTACAGTAAAATTTTAATATTAGTGGCAACACATGTCACAATTCCATATTTTATTTAGTCAAATTTATCATCATTGAATCATGTGATCGAGAGACATTGCATAACTAAAGCAAGACTAAGCATAATACGCACCTATGTTGGTATTCCAATGATGTCCAACTAAGGTTACCCAACCTACGAGGTCAAGGGTACATGTCAATATGTCAATCACAAGTATTCAAGGAGTCATACTGTCGAGTAGGTATTTAGCTATTTCCCATACCATTTTTATACAACTAGCCATGCATGTTGATATAAAACAATATAATTTTGTAAACTGGGTACGACATGATCAAAGGTCTACGACTTGCCTTCGTTGAATGCTTGAGTGGCGTCAGCAGACGGTTTTATGAATTCTTCAGAGAAGCCGGTATCTATACGTGCGAAAAGAGCCAAGTAAATAAGACAACTTCAAATGAAATCTAAAAGGATTACCAAACTCGAACCAAAAGAAAGGTACATAAATTAGATGGATTTAGAAACTTGAATCACTCGAATCGGAACTAAAACGAAGGAGAACGAGCTCTCGAAATGAAATTCAGCTGGTCGGAAGATAGGATACAACTACTCAACGTGGTCGTAAGAGGAAACACGACAACTCAATATGGTCGTAAGAGGAAATACGACAACTCAACATGGTCGTAAGAGGAAAAATACAATGAGGATACGACTACTCAACAGCGGTCGAAAGAGAAGGGAAATTCGATTCCTCAACAGCAGTTGAAAAGGGAAGGGGAAAGAGAACAGGGCACGGGAAGTTTGATCAAAAGAATAAGAGAAAGTAGGGTACGGAGAACTCACCAGGACTAAGAGAGAGGGGCTGAAGGGGGTCGGCGGACGACGAAACGACGGCGAGGAAGCTCGCAGTCGAGGGTGAAGGAGGCCGGCGGTGAATGGGTCAGCCGGGACAGGAGGAAGAAGGAAAAGCGGTGACTCTTGTGAAACAAACTAAACAGAGTAGGGGATTGCTTCAAGGAGCTCTGGGTTACCAAAAGATGAGGGTGGAAGAGGGGCTGCATTGGTGCGGTGAGAACCAGGAGGAGGTGCACAACGGCCGAACACGGAGCTCGGGGCTTCCGGAAAGCAGCATCAACCGGAGCTAAAGAGGGCGAGCTGGGGAAAGAATAAGAGGAGGGAAAGGCTCCCAAGTGCTCTATTTATAGAGGAAGAAAGGAGAACTGGGCAACAAGATGTAGCGGTGTGAAAAGGGGAGGAAAAATACGGCGGGCCGGAGATAACAACATTTAATGCACACGTGGTTGAGGCAAAAGCGGGAGGATAAACGCGCCGGATATGACAACATTTAATGCGCACGTGGCAGCGGAGACAACGACATTTAATGCCCACGTTGCTACAGAAAAAGAGGGAGGAAAGAGAAGGTGAGCAGGGGGCTGACAGACGGGGCCGGTCGAAACCAAGAGGGTCAAAATCAGGAGGCTGGTCGACACAAGAGGGTGGTCGTGACCAAGAAGGTCTTGAGGAGGAGGTTCTGAGGAGGAGGAGGAGGAGGAGGAACAGACTGACGGAGAAAACGGAACAGATAGGGAAAGTGAATCCAAATATCGGAGAACTCTAATAACTCAGAATAAACCAAATTTTGAATTAATTGAAGTTGGATTAACTCATATTAAATTACTTTTAACTTCCAAAATTTCAGGTTAAGCTTTAGAAATTTAACAAAACCGAATTGTTATTTTAATTTTATTTTTTTTAAAAAAAAACTCCTGAAAATTAAGATGTTATATGATAGGCTGCAACTCGCCTGCACAAAAGCAGGATTTTTTTCTCAGCTGGAGTGTATATATTTTTACTCTTATCTCTACTGACACAAGGATGTGACTAGGGCGCACCACTAACGCGCCCCCAGCCCCCGATTGCCCTTTTCCCCACGCTAGTCTGTTGGCCCAGCTCCTGGAGAGAACTTGCTCATTGTTTCCTCTCTAGAACGCACACACCAAGATGAACACAGATGAGTTTTTTGTGCTGTCCAACTAATACTTCGCATCCTTTTATTTTCTTGTCATCTCTATTTAAACACAAAGCAAACCACAAGGAAGGAAAGGGCTACGGAAGGAAACCTCAGAAAAAGAAATATCTAATCTAATAAATCCTAATCAAATCAATCACCACTAATCTTGTCAAGATTAAGTCCAACAATTTCCCCTCTAATCTTGACATGCCGACTCACCGTTGCAGATCGCCCGCAACCTCTTGCCACGCACAACAGCATCTTGATCTTGTGGACAACGCATTCCCAACGCCGATATCTATCTTGTAGCAGTCTCACACCACTACTCAAGGCCTCCAACACGAGCGAGACAACATTGTCTGCGGTCTCTCTCATCGCCAATCGATGCCTCCTCCGTAGGCGCCTTACGCGACTCATCGCGCCGTTGTCGGTCTTGCACCAATTTCTCCTCGCAGCGGCATCGCACCTCTACTACTCGGGTTCACACCAACTCCTCTATCGACGATGGCTTCACACCACCGCATTCGGCTTCACGCCGAATCCTCATAATGGTTTCGCACCGCCGTTGCGCTCTGCGCATTCTCCGTGCCGCGCCACCAAAGCGTGCGCCTCCGCATGCCGACCGCACGCCATCACCGTCGGCATCACACCGACTTTCTCAACGATGGCCTCGGCCACCGCCACCGGCCTCCATCTCGCCTGAAGTCTGCCGCCACTCGCGGCCTCCACCTTGCATGGAGTCTGCCACTGCGCCACCTCTGGCCTCCACTCATGAAGACTACCATTGGTGCACCCATCGTCGTTTGTCGGCCTCATGCTGACTCGCTTCCCGGCGACTTCGCACCACCTCACCTTGCCGCCGCCGGCCTACTCCGTGGCGATCACGTCGCTGCCGCCGGTGCGCACGTCAACTAGTCTCCATCTTCGCTAATCACCTGATGCACACCACGGCTTTTTTGTCGTCTAGCTGGAGCGACCAGCTGCCTAAGCGATTTCCACCTCATAAGTGAGGTGCAATGAATTTGTTCTCTCCAGAACAAGAAATTACATGAATTCACCTCCTGACCAGACAAAATTTATTCATCCCAGGTCAAGACAACATCACCAGCAAAAAGAATACGAGATCAAATAGCTAGATCCTCTGTCCATGTACATATATTTTTACTCTCTAATCCTAGCTTCATCTCTACCTATTTATTCATGAAAACATGTCGGCGGCATCGAGAGGCGGCAGGAACAGATGGAGCTCTGAGCTGGTTGCTTGCCAGGGAAGGGCGAGGTCAGCCCAATGCTTGCGTCGTTACTGATGTCTGTTTTCAGTAAGCTCCAGTGATATGACAATGACGGCTGCTCCTCTCCCTACATGGTTAGTGGTATTGAGCCAGTTCTTGGTGCTGGAACAATAAACAAATGGATTAGACAAAAATCATCTTCATATTCTGCTTAAGTTATCATCATATCATGTTATGTAACAAAGTCATCTCTGTACACATGAAAACAAATTATCTTCTTGTGTTGTGTTACCAAATGTTACCTCATGTTATCGTGCATTTTTTAACAAATTACCATCCAATGTTTTGTAAGTTACCATACATACTTATAAGAGGAAATTTCTTATTTGCCATTGAAAGTTGGCCACTACCTTGATATGTATGCCACTCGAAATTTTGATATTCCTTCTATGACATCGAAGTTCAATTTGCATCCATTTTTTTGCCACCGTTAATCTCCTGTTAATAGACGGTTAATTGAGCATTAAAAAGACCAAAATGTCGCTCTTCTTCCTCCCCTTCCTCTCTTCTTCAAGTTCCTCCCCTACTCCTGCCTCCTCCAACCCCTCTTCTTCCCAGTTACCGGCACCATTTATCCAATCAACCCATTCACATACACATGTACATCCACATCCACATATACATGCATACATACACAAGAAAGAGTAGAGAGATGCGGAAGGAATTGGCGAAATCTCACCCATTTGGGAAGAAATTTTGAAAGAAAAAAAGGAAGCTCGACGATGGGGAGGTGGCGTTGGGTGGACCGGATCCATGCACTGGCGGTACATAGTGGCATCTGCCGGGAAGTGGAGACGGTGGTTGCATTGATCGGGGGAGGTGGAGACGGTAGCGGCGCTGATCTAGGAGGTGGAGATCGGCGGCGGCGTTGACCGTCGAGGTGGAGACGGCGGTGGCATCGATCGGGGAGGTGGAGATCAGCGGGGGCAGTTACCGTAGGAGGTGGAGATCGGCGGCGACGCGGGTAGGGGGGAGGCGGCGTGGGTCGGACAGAGGAAAGAGGAAGACGTGAAGAGAAGGAGAGGAGGAAATGAAAGAGGAAGAAGGCAAGATTTTTTTAAAATAATATTATTTTAAAAGATATTTACAAAAATAAATAGTCGCCCCCAAAAATTACAAAAATATACTGGCGACAGGACCTATCGCCGATTGAATCTGGCGATAGGGACCTACCACCACTGTCGCGGTCCAACTATTTATCGCTAGTTGAATCGGCGATGAAGTTGGCGAGTTCTGCCGCCGCTCAATCGGCGATAGGTCCCTATCGCCGATTGAACTAGCGACGTGGATCCGACTATAAAACCGCAAAAATCAGTCCAAATTCATTTTAATTCCAGAAAAAAAAACAAGAGAGAGTTCGAGAGGAGAGGAAAAAAGTAGCTAAGCTCGCCGGTTCGTCATGCGGAGAGAGATTTGATGCATCAGTTTCAATCGATCATCTTGCAGGTATATTTTTCTGAAACTGTGTACGTTATGTCAAAACCTTGTAGGTTAGCAAACAAAAATAGCGACATAGAATTGAGTAGGTTATATAAATGTAGTCAAATTGTGTAGTACATATTTTGAGTTGTGTAGCGACATAGAATGTCGACATAGAATTGAGTAGGTTAGATAAATATAGTCAAATTGTGTAGTACATATTTTGAGTTGTGTAGCGACATAGAATAGCAACATAGAATTGAGTATGGCGCTGGTTGACCGTTGTAGTTATATTATTAATGCAGGAATTCTCTTTTAAACTAGAAGAATTGCATGACACATTTTAAAATTGTAAATAAAATCCGGAGTAGCTGAGTAGGTCGAAAGAGCAATGACAATATTTGTGCGCGGTTATTATTTTGTTAGTGCACGGTTATTATTGTGTTAGAGCGCGGTAAATATAATGTTAGTGCCGAAAATACCATTTAAACTAGAAAAATAGCATGACATGTATTAAATTTGTAAAGAAAATTCGTAGTTGCTACATAGGCTATGTAAAGATGCATGAAAAAATATGAACTTTGTTTATTGCTGCATTTTCAGGTATGGCAGACGCGAGTCACTACGAGTTGCTTGACCCGGTGATTGACGCGCCACCAGAGTCGCTTTAGTACCGCGTGCTCCCGAGGGCGAGGCGCCGATAGAGCTTGGGGCGTTTCGGCTACGCACGCCCATCAGGGCATGGAGGCTGCACCGAGACTGGCTTCCGAGGTACGTGCAGTTCTGACCTTCATGCACTCAATCGCGGTCTGATTATGTTGCGTAGACTCACGTTTGTTCTTAATCGTTTCGACGTAAGTTGAGAGCGGCATACCTCCTTCCACTAGCGAGGATGGTGGAGGTGACGCGGGAGGACGACCAGGACCAGCGTGTTGGTCGTACGTCTAGGCGTTTTCCATACGACCAGGCTCTGCTGAAGGCACTGGTTGACCACTGGAGGCCAGAGACCCACATGTTCTACCTCCCGTGCGGGGAGATGGCGCCGATGCTGCAGGACGTGAGCTACCTGACTGGGTTGCCCTACGCAGGCGCTCCGATGGCAGTGCACGACGTCCCGGCCACGTGGCGCACGGACTTGCTAGCCAGGTTCCACGATGTCGCCGCCGCCGGCAATGGTACGTGGAGTTCAAAGAGCTGCGCACGGCCGACGCCGAAGTGGATCCGCCGTTCACGTAAGTTCGTAACTATTGTCCTCTCGCAACAATTCGTATGTGAACCTTGCCGACGTGTACGTGTCTTCTTGCAGCCGGAGCGTATGGCGCAGAACGTAGGGGACGTCGCTGTTAGGAGGCACTTGGAGGCCTACTTGTTGTGGTTGTTCGGGTGGGTCATGTTCTTGGGCTCCCACGGCGACAACGTCGACAAGCACTACATCTGGTACGCGCGTGAGGTGGCGGACTCGCCGATCGACGAAATCCGCGATGACGCTTGGGGTCCCATTGTCTTTGCGCGCGACGCATCGTGCATTGTGCGATGCGTGCGGCGTCGCGATGACACTCCATCCTCTCGGGATGCCCGCTACTACTGCAGTTGTGGTCCTTGGAGCATTTCCAGATCTGACGGCCACAGCTGGACTTGGGAGCGTACGAGGAGAGCTTGTACGTCTTGAACGACGACTTGGACCGGCCGACCATGGGCACTGTGTGGTGCAGCCGACGGGTTAGTTTCATATTCATTTATTTTTTTCGTATTGCGATCACTATTTCGTGCGCTTAGTTTGCGGTGTTCTATTGCACAGGTCACCTTCACACCGATCACCTTGCAAGGTTCCTACCCGGAGTACGTTACGATGTTCGATCAGCTGGCCGATGACCGCGTCATCTGGACACCGTACAGTGATGAGAGGGTGATCGCGCGGGCCTCGGGAGGACTGTCGGTGCTGTGCACGCGAGACTACGTGTACTGGTACACGCGGAGTGCCTTGGTGCATGATATCTTCGTGGAGGAGTACCAGGTGCAGCGGGTCATGCGCCAGTTCGGTGTGCGACAAGAGGTCCCACCTTGTGGGACGCGGTGCGCGCGCGCGACACGCGAAGTTCACTTTTTACTTCTTTCGTACAATGTGTGTAACATCCTCACCAAAAATTTTCTTGCCGTCCACAGGTACACTAGGAAGGGAGTTCTTGGCACGATGTCCTGGTCGGACAGGATGGCTCCTTGGGTTGAGGGTTGGAGTGCCGCGCACGACGACCTCGTCTAGTGTGGGCAAGATCCCTACGACCCCGAGACGTACGACCAGTACATGGAGTGGTACGCTACTCGGACGAGGCTTCGGTGCGTCCGGGTCGTGGTCGACCCTCCTCGACATGAGGCCGTGACGTCGGACACGTACCCCACCTAGCCGGACTCCG
The DNA here is from genome assembly GCA_036346255.1 of Ampelocalamus luodianensis. Taxonomy (NCBI): domain Eukaryota; kingdom Viridiplantae; phylum Streptophyta; class Magnoliopsida; order Poales; family Poaceae; genus Ampelocalamus; species Ampelocalamus luodianensis. Next base: position 43,084,073 of record CM070624.1, read on the forward strand.
CTTTCCACTACTACGTATGTATTCAACAGTCCTTATTTCATATTTAATTTGACAGACTTAAGTTTACAACGGGTTGATTACTTCTGCAGATGGATCTTCACTGGGAGATTATTGAGTTGGTAGACTCAGCGCAGCACATGCAGCCTGGGGAGACCAGAGGGGTCCTGCAGCGCATCAGGGAGGCAGTAGTACGCGGAGTGCGGACCGCGACTGGTCGCACACCGACCGACCAGTTCGAGGACGAGGGGTCATGCGAGGTGGCAGGACACAGCCTCCTGCCCCGCACGTGGCGGGCTCATCGTCGTGGCAGGGTGGGGGAGCACCTCGGGACATGTCGGAGGTGAGTACGACACGCCCACATCGCTTATTCATTTCGAACCTCAGAAGTTAGTAACGACGATCTTACATTACGTGTCCTCGCCCACCAAGACGCGGGCGAGAGTATGTCGCGTCGTTCGAGCACATCTTCGGGCCAACAGGTAAGTTCACCTTGCTTGCGTAACGTCCTTTTCGCCATGATTACGTTTGTAACGTAATTCTTTGCAGGAACCGCTTGGGAGGACGATGCATTGTCGCCAAACGATGTAGACCTATCGGCACCCATCGAGGACTTCTTCAGCGACCCGCATGACACGTAGTTCTCTGTGGAGGCTTCTCAGCTGTACGGTGCGCCGAGTTCGACCCAGCCGACGCAGGAACAGCCCCTGGCGACACCACCGTAGGCTACTCGCGCAGGTCGGGTAGTCAGGCAGCCTGACCCGTTGACGTACTTGCACCAGCGACGGGCGAGGCCCGGGGGGACACGCGGGGTGCGCCCCAAGAGGGGGCGCCACTAGATATTGATTTCTGTAATGGTAGTTATGTAAATTTTATTCTGTGTGGAAGTATTTTAATGGTATTCTCGAATTTTGATTTCACAATTTTTCGACCATGTGACCCGACGACGTGACCAGACGAGCTAGCTTTTTAGGACGATGTGACCCGATGAGTCAGCTTTTTCTGAGGACGTGACCAGACGAGCTAGCTTTTTAGGACGATGTGACCTGATGAGCCAGCTTTTTCTGAGGATGTGACTAGGCGAGCTAGCTTTTTAGGACGATGTGACCCGATGAGCCAGCTTTTTCTGAGAACGTGACCAGGCGAGCTAGTTTTTTAGGACGATGTGACCCGATGAGCCAGCTTTTTTTGAGGACGTGACCAGGCGAGCTACCTTTTTAGGATGATGTGACCCGATGAGCCAGCTTTTTTGTGAGGATGTGACCAAACGAGTTAGCTTTTCTGCACGATGTGACCCGATGAGCCAGCTTTTTGTGAGGACGTGACCCGACGAAGCACGTTTTACCAAGATGAGAGCCCCGGCTACGGCTCCATCCACTCTAGCTATAAATACAGCGCAACTCATCCAACATCTCCATAGCAGCACTACAAGGTAGAAAACATGGACAATGTGAAGGAATGGGAGAAAATCCGTAAGCTTTTGAAGGACTGGGTGTCTCCCCATGAGACCACCGCTCGCCATCATGCCGCTAGTTAGCAGCCTTTCACACACCAAACTTTTCCGGAACTGGTGGATCTGAGGAAGCTGCCTCGTAGTATGCCCAATGATTCTGGGTCGAGCCGCGGCCCCCCACCTATGCCCACGGAACGCCCTCCGGAAGGGCCCACCATAGGGGTGCCGCCACCCCTATGTTGGTGTCGGGACGCCTACAAGTGCGTCAAATCAACCGATGAGTGGAGCATTGGGCAGCGCTATTGGTGTTGCCTAAACTACGCCGTGGACTACACCGACAGACAGCCAGTAATGATACCGTATTTCAGGGTACAATGCTATTTTTTCTTCCCGTAACGGCGTAACGAACTCTCTTTACCAACTGCAATCTCCGCCACCCCTATGCGACTTCCGCCAGTGGATCGACGACAAGATCCACCCCTATGACATGTGGTGGTTGCTGAGACGGAAGAGTTGGGCCAGGGAGAACATCGAGACCCGTGAAAGGCGCCTCAAAGAGTTGAAAGCTGAGCAGGCCGAGCAAGGTAGGTGGGATAGGCAGCGCGAGGAGCAGGAGCATGAGCATGCGAGGCGATGGGAAGCTGAGAGGGAGCGGAAAAGGGCCATCGCGGCGAGAGCTAAGGCGCAAGGTGAGGAGTACAACGCCGAGCTGGGCCTCAAGGGCAAATGGCTACGTTCCACTCAGTAGTTCTACCCTATTTGCCCACATATCCCATGTATTTTCAATTCCCTAAAGGCATGTGTGTACCGTCCTCGGTTCGTTGTCCTGCGTGCTCTGTAACCCCTTTCTCCGATGAAATATCGTGTTCTTATTGTTGCGTCATTTCCCGGAAGTTCTCCAAGGGAGTTGTGCATGAATTCCCAGACGTATTGTAATATCATTTGTCGGTTGAACCCCTTGTCGCCGGTTGAGATCCCTGTCGCCAGTTCAACTGCGACAGGAAGCTATCGTCGTTTCAACTAGCGACAAGCCCTGACCCCTATAAAACCCTCTTGGAACCCTCAAAATTCCACACAAGACTCAGTTTTATTCAGGAAAAAGAGAAGGACACAAGAGAGAGAGGGGGAGAAAAGCTGGAATCCTGACACTCATGTCAACATTCAAGACGCCACACATCCGAAGCAGCCTAATAAGAGGGTACTACAGCGAGCATTCTTCGCCTTTGGTCCATGCATCAATGCATTTCGGCACTGCCGTCCAATCTTGTGCATCGATGGCACATTCCTGACTGGGAGGTACAAGGGCCAGATACTGACCGCAATAGCGACGGATGAAAACAATCAAGTTCTTCCCGTGGCATTCGCTTTCGTTGAAAGCGAGAACACGGATATGTGGCTGTGGTTCCTGAAGAATGTGAGGATTTCTGTTGTGCAGGACCGTCCCAACGTATGCCTCATACATGATCGACACGCAGGCCTGTTGCGTGCAATAACTCAGCTACAACGAGGAGAGAACGTACCACTTCCATGGCTGGATCTACAGAGCAGGTGGTGCATGAGGCACTTTGGTGCAAACTTCTATAAGCAGTTCTGCAACAAGGACTTGATGAATCTATTCAAGCGCTTGTGCAACCAGAACCAGCAGCGGAAGTTCGAAACACTCTGGAAGATTCTGGACGACCGGACCCAAACCCACAGAAGGGAGGTAGCGAGAGGGGCCGCCCCAAGCGTTGATCAGGACCCCGAAGCATTGCCACAGCTACCCATAGATGGTCCTAGAGTCACGAGGAAGACAGGGGCACAGGTCAAATGCTTCTCAGACTGGATTGAGCACGAGCCTAAGGAGAAGTGGTCGCTACTACATGACAGGGGTGGTGCTCGATATGGTATCATGACAACGAACCTAGCTGTGGTCTACAACTGGGTCATGCGCGGCGCCAGGTGCCTCCCTTTGGTCGGTATTGTGGAGGCAATTCTTCGCGGTACCACAAACTACTTTGTTAACAGATGCAGTAATGCGTCGCTCACCATGGCAATGACTGAGTACTCTACTCCGCCATGATCACCGCATACATGGAGGAGAAGAGCAAGAAGGGTGAGATGCACCGGGCATTCAAGATGGGCACGAGGGAGCTTCGCTTCGAGATAATGTGCAGGGATAAAGGACGTCGCGGGACTAACCGCAAGAGGATCACCCATGAGTGCACGTTCCGCCGCGATAGTTGCGTATACACTTGTAACAAGCCCCTTCTTCTGCATAGGCCCTGCTCCCATGTCATGGCCGCCTGTTCGACGGTGGCGCAAAGCATCCCGGGCAGTACATCTCTCACTATTTCACCAAGGAGGCGGTGATGCAAACATGGACTGGAGAGATGTATGGTTACGCTGTTGTTGGCCATTTCACTGGCCATCCCACCTGGGAGCAACTAATCTGGGCCGCGGACATTGCTAGGCTCAAAGGAAAGGTTGGCCGGTGATAGGTACGGCGCATCAGGAACGATATGGACGAGGCAGAAGCCGGATGTCGCACGAAGAAGTGCTCCATTTGCAGGGAGTCTGGGCACACCTTCAAGACATGCCCCACGCGAAATACTCAGGACCAAGGAGACATCAGCATTCCGGACGTCGCCGCGGGGACCTCATCCGGTGCCCCGACTAGAGGCAGTCCACATGGGAGACGTTGAGGTAGCGACCACGAGAAAAAACGGACAGTAGTAATATATTATTATCAATGTTGTGGATTATCATTTCAATTAAGTGTTATGACGTTTTGCTGCAAATTCTGTAATATCAGTGTGTATGAATTCTCGAGCGAATCGCAATATCACTTACCTTCCCCTTTACGAATTGTTCATACCTCAAACGTCCTCGGTAAATTCTCCAAAAATTTACCGTAGTAGAACAACATACGACGATGATAAAATGTTATTGCGAGTCTAAAAGATTTCGTACCGTTTAAAATTTATGAAAATCACAAACTGGCTAAGTGGAATAGGAAAAATCAAAAACTGGCTAGGGCTGAGGTATCTATCGCCGCTCAATGGCGATAGGTCTGTCGCGATTGAATCGCGACAGCTTCGCCGCCACCAATCGCGATAAATACCTCAATCGCGGCAGTGGAGATAGAGTCTCTCGCGCGCTGAATGAGCTAGCGACAGACATATTTTTGTAATTTTTGGGGGCGACTATTTATTTTTGTAAATATCTTTTAAAATAATATTATTTTAAAAAAAATTCAAGAAGGCAAGAAAAGAGGAAAGTGGAAGAAGATGATCAAGTGGGCCAGACACAAGGGGTAAGGATGTTATTTGTGTAAAAATCTGACAACCTCAAAGGACTTCAACACAACCTTCCCACGGCCACCTAATGTGAGTGGGTAATAAGGGATGGAAGTTGAGATTGAATGACAATAAAGGGATAATAATTCTCTAATAGCGTATCAGAGAAGTGTTCAACTTCCAATAGCAAATAAGGAATTATCTCCACTTTTAACAAATCACCGCACTAATTACAAAAAAAACTATCACTAATTACAAAAAAACTATATGTTTGGGAGTTTGTAAAAAGTTCAAAACTTACATCAATTGGACCCTGCGTTACCATCTATAGTTCTAACAAATTACCAACCCAAGTTCAAAATTACCATCAATTAAAATTACCATCGATTGCACATTGAGTTATCATTTGCAGCTTCAATAAATTACTTGCCTATGCTAAAAAAAATCACCGTCAATGTTATAAGTCTGATTTTTTTTTTCAAAAACTACCCTCAGTTGCACTAAATTACCACCTGTATTTTTTAAAAAGTTACCGCCTAAAGTTTTATAAATTTCCATCCATCCAAATCACCGAGCAGTGAGGCCGTGTGTTTTAAAACAAATGACATTTGGTTCACTTCTTTGTCATTTCAAAGACTCAAATTGGAGCATGCCAGCATTCAATTAAACAAGGTTACCCGTAATCCTATGAAAGTTCAAAATTTTTCCATCAGCTGCACCCTAAGTTATCATCTACACTTTCAAAAAATTACCATTCTAAGTTCAGAACTTACCATCATTTGTATGTGAAAGAAGTTCAACAATTACCATCAAGTATATCCAAGTAACCATCTGCAGTTATCACCTCATTTGTGGTTGGAAGTGCACATGATTTCTGAAAACTAGTATGCCTTCCAGAATTTACCACCTCGTGATCAGACTGTTACCACATTTCTCTTGGTAAGTTATCACAGCATATAACCGTCATCTTTTACTTGCCATGAACCTGGAGAAAATAGTACTAACAATTAGTAAGAAGTTTTTTGTAACCCCAAGTTCTCGATGAGAGAGCAGGATGGCCATATATGGCTTGGAAGTGCGCAATACATATACACAGTCATATTTTACGTTTCACTAGTTCAATATCTGTGCTGTGTTACGGATTAAAAAAAATTATAGTCTCAATTCGTCAAGTCGTCAACTAGACGCCGAAGAGAGTAGGGAGAACAGACGATCATCAACTCCAGATTTTTAGTAGTAGAGATACACTGAAAAAAATGGGGAAAACATGAATGGAAACGATCAATCAATCAGCCAAATTTTCACCTATTTGCTCCTTGACTTGTAAAATTAAGTTTACGAAAAGACTAATCTGAGGTTACCCTCAAACTCCCTTCCGTGCGGGCGTCCCGCACGGAAGAGCGTCCCAGCCTGCTCCACGTAGCTGTTTGCTGCCTTGCAACCCCGTTCTGTCATCGACACGTGGAGGGACAGGGAGCGCCGCAGGCTGCGGCTGCTGTTCGTTGCCTCGTTCGAACGCAAGGACGGGAAGATACTCTCCGCTCGCCTCCTGCCTCGTCTTCGCCCGATTCGCCGACGCTGCTCCGGCCGCTGTTCGTCCACGAGCTCCGCCATGCCAGCGCGTCTCCTCCTCCTTGGCCGCCGCGCCCAACGCCACGCCGCTGCGGCTCGGTGCCGCGCAGCCTCGAAGACGCGTTCTCGGCGCCACGCGCGTCTTCGTCGAGTCCTCGGCACCGCACGCCGTGCGTCCCCACCGCCGGAGCCGCGAGGCGTGCGACCGCACCTCATTCCCTCGATTCGAAAATTTCCCGAGTTGAAATTTTTGCAATTTTAAATTTCTCCGAGTTTAAAACTTCCCGATTTGAAATTTTTCTTAGTGAAATTTCCCAGGTTTGAATTTTTTTCGAGTTGAAACTTTACGATTTGATTTTTTTTTCGAGATGAAACTTCCTGTTTTGAAATGTCCTCGTTTTGAACTTTTTTGCCAAGAAAATTGTTCGAGTTGAACTCTTCCGATTTTAAATTTTCTTAGATGAAATTTCCGAGTTGAAATTGTTTCAAAAATCGAGTTGAATTGTTTTGATCAAAATCGTGACAGAACCGTGAGTTAGCTCGTTCACAGCGACGAATGGGAAGAGAGGGAACCAAGGCCGCCGGCTGTTCATGGTTTCGCTAATTGAAATCGAAGGAGATAAACACTTTTTTAATAAAAAAAAAAGACGCCGGCTGTCCACCACATGGCAGCATGGAGATGCACCTCCTATGAAGGCTCGGTTAGCCGTTCCCGTAAGTTTATTCCATTCGAATGTGACGAAAACAGAATATAGTTGATTTCCTAACCCGAGGTATTACTATCATCAATTTAAATAGGTGACTCTATACATTTTGCACTAGCTTAAGATAATATAAACCAACAACTCACAACAAATCGGAAGGAGTAGACAGTGATGCCTGTGGAGATAAGAGACAGTGGGGTGGCGAAGAAAGCGCTACTGTCACACAAAACACGAGAGTTCCTCGGCGGGTGAACGACACCGATGGAGGTCGGCGGGGCTGCGCTGCGCGAGGCGGCGTAGCTGTGGCTAGGCCACTGAAATGCCTTGTACCCGATGATGCCAGAATACAATGTTCACATGGCTAATCGTTACCATATTGCTAGCTAAAATTAGCAAATTAAACAAAAAATAATAATTAATTCGATAACTTAATTTGGAATCACCAAATCCGAATAAAACATAAAAATAAGAAATAAAATCTTAAGTAATTTACTAATGCCGTCAGATCCAGTGTGGTGTAGTATTTGTAGCCCTTGGAGATACTTGGACGCCTAGGATGAGTAGACACCTCTCACTTTAGTTAAAACTAGAAAACCGCATGCACCTTGGCGCACAGAGTTGAATGCGTGCGAGTGTGATAAGGACAAAGAAAACGCTGGACATAGAACTCAAGGAGATGTAGGTGATGGTTGTAAGTAGAGAAGCAAAATTTTGATGGCGAAGTTTGTTGCACCTATCATAGAGTAGTAATTGATATAATCTTTTATTAGTAATCTTGAATATTTGGTGAATAATTCCAAATCGATCTAAATCACATAGCAAAATGGTCTCAGATTGGCAAGAGTAGGATGTGTAATGTATGCAACGATAGATGAAGCAGACTACTAGAGTTGGTAAACAGTATACATACAACTTACCATACGCAACTGAGTACAAACTACAATAGATGAACAAGAACTTTGTAAAGGGAGATACAGCGGACGTTTTGTATTCAGCTGCTTACATGCACACCTACCCATTGATAGCAGAAAGTCTCAAAAGGGCAGCATATCTATAGTATTCTAGAGTCGCCGGTACAGAATATATATATATATATATATATATATATATATATATATATAAATAAGGGGTACATAAGACTGATATAAACGAAATTTAAGGTTTTGTAGGCTACGGGCATCGCTGCAGTCGCTACGTAGACTAATATAAGCGTGTAGGAAAAAAAAATACACGCTGTCCCAGAAATTAAGAACACATCATAAATAATATTTGGACCAAAATTCTTGAACTGACTTCATCTAGAAATTGATAAAGCTCAAATTTTATAATACGGTTGTGTCGATTGCGAATAAGACTGTCTAGGATTTGACTGAAGGTCCGGCCACCGGTTCATAATTTTATTACACTTTGCGACTTAGTCCTTTTACTAATTTAGATCGCGATAAACGTACCAACCACAGGAGACGAACAAAAGCAGAAGGGGCGTCTGTAGGAGGCAAGTGAACCTGAAATTAACCTTGGATGATCATGTTGCGAGATTTAACTTCGTATCAAATTATTTTCTTCAGCAAATATAATATTTATCTGCATAAACGCTGTTTTGAGAAGTTTAATCCGCACTGTAATGGTTAGCGATGCGTGAGATGGTGGCCTGGTTGATGGAGCAACTAGATCACCCGTGGTTAGTAGGCAGGTAGAGGGTGCCCAGGTTGGGTCCATAGGAAGGTGTGGGCCACCTCTACATACAGATAATATTTAAGGACGAAACTACTCTCACTCGTATTAGTAAGCTGTAATACCCATGTCGACTACAGAGTCCATTAAGATGGGCTGGGCTTAGTATCTCTGTTAAGTAACAATACCTCCATGCAAGAACGTATTATTGTATTTTCTTTCTTGTTTTGGCACATAGGGATTTTGGCGTAGGGAGCTGGGTGCTACATATCGGCCTAATAGAACTATATTGTGCTGGTGGAGTAGCGGGTGCTACCCGACTACAACAGTTTGGAGAAACACAGCTGGGTTGAGGTATTAGGTACTGACATAGCGAAAAGCTTAGTACTTTAACCTAGCCACGTGCTAAATGAACACGAAAATCCTATGGCAGGAACAGATGGGATAATTGTGGGGGGTAAAGCGATACATCCCTGCAGAGAAAATGTGAATTCACGCCAGCCTTCAGGATTGGAGGCTACGGGAGCCTTTCGGTGGCTCGAACCCACGAAATGGGTGATTAGTAGATTTTTTAATTAAAAAAAATCTTTTTTACTAAATCTTTTTTTTTTCTATAAAAGGTTGGGTTTTCAATAGGACTCGTTGATTATAGGGTTACTCGTGCATGATTTGTTTTTTTATTAATCATTTGTTGAGTACAACAGTACTCACTCTTGATATTTAACTCCTTGGGTACGATAGAAGCGAGCAACCTTCAAGCCGTGGGTGGAGGATGGGACGAATAGGCATGCTTACTGTTAATGCATGCCTACTATTAAGATTATGTAATTCGGGAACCTGTTAATCCCGTTAATTAGTACCGCTAGCTAGGACTGCGTGTATGTGATGTAATAAATTGGGCAAAGTCTGTTAATACCCATTAAAGACTCAAGCCCGATGGGCATGGTGTTGTAAACTAATTGCAAGTCTCTAATTATTACTCTGGCACTCTGATGTGGCTTATTATTCGATAAAACCAGATTTTTGTCGAATAATAATCCACAGACTAGTGACATCACCAAAAGCGTGATGGCACAAATCGTCATAGCCACTAGCCATGGCAAGAGTAGGAGGAGATTGCCCCAGGAGGACGGGGGCACAGAGCGGTGTCTCAAGGATGAGCCTAGGGAGGAGGCGGGGTGGGTGGTGAAGCAGAGTGTGAGGAGGAAGAGGAGAGGGAGGGGCGAGGAGCTTGTGCTTGGAGGCTCTCTGGCGGCAATTGCCGTTGGCCTGTGGCTAGATTTGGCGAGCAGCTAGAGCTAGACGAGTGGAGTGAGAAGAGAGATGCTGTCTAGGGCTGTTTATTTGGTATTTTTGGTAAATATAGTATTGTTATTTCGGTAAATATGATATTTTTAAAAATACGGTTCTGTATTTGTAAATGACAAATTATTTTGGTACGATATCGATAAATACCATATTTACCAAAGTTGATGCAGATTGTGAAATAATAGGATGACAATTTAGCACGATAACAAACTAACAATGATGGCCGGCAGCAAACAAACAAAATTATAAACTATAGAATCACTAGCTGGCGGCCACAAGGGGGAAAACACCAAAAAACACACATGCACACAGAGCAAACCATTTTTTTAATAATACATTTTAAAAAAAGAATTATAAAAATAAATAGTCAAAAAATTAAATTACAAAACTAGACCTCTATCGCTATTTCATTTGGCAACAAAGACCCTATCGCCCATGGAACAGGACCATGTTGCCAATTCAATTGTTGACAGGAATTGGCGACAGAGACTAAATCCCTGAATTTGCTCTTGTCTGAATGGGGCACATGTCACTAGAGATCTGCACACCTGCATGATGACAGTCTCTGTCGGCAATAGGTTATGTCGCCATTTCAATTGGCGACAGAGGCATGCTTCCTTTTTTTGTTGGTGACAGGGCTACCATCGCTAATTGAAATGGAGCCAACTTCTTGTCGACAGAGGTCTATTTTTGTAATTTTTTTTTGACTATTCATTTCTTTAATTCTTTTTTAAAAATATATTATTAAAAAAAATTCTAGAGCAAACAAGTAAACAACAGCCAGCTGGCCCATTGGCCAAGAAAATAAGCAGCCGCAATGAGCTTGGAGCAACGCATGGACAAAGTGGACTGCCTGGGCCATAGGTTGGGCAAACAAACAAGCTGGGCTAACAGCGAGTTTTTGGCTAAAATAGCATTGTTGGTGTGCGCAATAGCAAAACTAGCCATCCACGCGCATCAAACACAAAAATGGTATCTTGTCCATGCCCTAGAGGACCGGATTTGCCAAGGATGTGACACATGGCGAATCCGGCCCCAAGGCCGCGAAAATGCCTCATCCGGCACCTAGAGGTGTGGAAATACCACGTCTGGCCCCTAGGTGTGCGGAAATACCCTCGTCCGGCCCCTAGGGGCACAGAATTACCCTTGTGTACTTGCCTGTGTAATGTTCTCATAATTTTATATGTTATGTATTTTTCTCTACAATTCCTTTAAGGCTACTGTTTTTATGCAAATGAAATAATCGATTTGAGAAAAATTTCATAAACATATTCAAAATACTTTCCACAACACGCCAAATCCCGCCGTCGCCACCGTCTCACTCAGTGACGACACCGTCACATCCTCGTGGAGTGATCATATCAGACAAAATCAAAAATCGTAGATAGTAAAAGTAGTAGTACGATTAGTACTACTCGGAGCACAAACCAAAATATTATTTGTACCCGTAGTCGACCGGGACGTAGAGAAAATCGTACTCCGACTTCACGGCAACATTCTGATACAATTTTTATCTTCTTTACAGAGACTGAGATAAGAATAGGGTAAAGGTGAAGGTAAAAAAGAAGAAAATATTATCATATGTACCAAATATTTCATTCCACATTTTTTCACGTGGTCAGTTGCCTGGCCCGCCCCTACTGATCAGATCAAACCTTCGTTGTCGCATACCATGTCACGAAATCATTCAAATAGTTTTTTTCAGATGAAATCAAGTAATTTCATTCCAGAAATGTATTATCACATGTACTACAAAATTTCTACAAATTTCTACACATGAAATCATGGAGCAACATAGCCGAGGGAGGGGGTATTATCACATATACCCTGATCAAATATGACATTCTTTATTAATTTGTCAGTTTAATGTGGATGATATTTTTAATACTATATTGTACCACAAACTAGATAAGCTGTAGAGACATCAGATCAAATAGGTGTATTTTAATTCACGGTTCATGCAATCCTCTCCTCCTGTGCCCTCTCTTCATGAGTGTCTGATTCTCGATCCGACGGCCTACATACGACACCCTGCAGAGACACAACATGAGTTTTTGGCTAAAATATCACTGTTATGATGTGAAATAGCAAAAATAGTCCGCACGAACAAATTGGCAAAAATAGCACCAGTTCCACACTAAAAAATCATAGAAGGTAGCAAACATATATATTAGCCATTTAGCTAGTCCATTTCTGTAAGCATGGATTAGCTAAGCTTAGGCCTAGCTAGCTAGCTCGATCGTGCAGGCGTACATGCATGCAGCTAGCTAACACTAGATAAAAGTAGGGTTTGTTTTGGAAGTGCGAGACACAATGCATGCCTAGCTACTTTGGACTTTGGAGCAGCTCAGGTACGCTTTGAAAATTGGATATCATCAAGTGATTAAAGAAAAGAGTGATAGCATGTATGTAGTACAATGACGATTGCATTGCATATATATGACCGTGGATGCAGTATAATGACGATTGCATTGCATATGTATGTCTGTGCATGCAGTATAATGGTGATTGCATTGCATATATACGACAATTTTTATCTTCTTTATGGAGGTAAAAAAGAAGAAGTAAATATTAACACATGTACCAAAAAAAAAATATTCTACAAATTTTTTTTCACGTGGTTGGTCGCCAGACCCGCCCCTGCTGATCAGATCAAACTTTCGTTGTCAAGGGAGGGGGTATTATCACATGTGATAAAATTATATTATTTTTTTAAGATTTTAGCGAGAATCCGGGATGCCGAAAGCAAGATTTAGTTTTTTTTTAAAAAATAAATGGTGGGGCTACCGCACCCCTGGGGCCCTAGGGGTTAGGACGAGGCAAATTCAGCCCCTAGGAGTTAGAAAATTTCAAAAAATTGTAAACTTAAGATAATTATACTGAGAATAAATGTGGAAAGTATTTTGAGCATGTTTTTGAAATTTTCCTCGAATCGATTATTTCATTTGCATACGAACAGTAGCCTTAAAGGAATTTTTTAGAACAATTCAGAACATATAAAATTCTAAAGAAATTACACAAGCAATTACACTGCTAGGAGACTTCACAAAAACTTTCATAATTTTTGGAGCTTATTTGCTATATTTAGAAATTCCTACAAATAGTAGATTTAAAGGAATTTGCGAGAAAAATGCAGAACATATAAAATTCTGAAAAAATTAAAAAAAACAAGTACATTGTGTCAGGAGCCTCCACAAAACAGTTTATAATTTTTTGGAGCTCGTTTGCTAAAACAATAACAACAACAACGCCTTTGGTCCCAAACAAGTTGGGGTAAGTTAGGAATGAAACCTCCTTAAGGTCAAAGAGATGTGAGCCTTGCAAATAAAATAAAATAATAATAAAAAACATACAAGGCTAAAAACCTAAGCTGTACATCCTACCATTTGAGTCGAGAGCCTAAAACACAGCCCCTAAACCTTCTTATGGTTCTAGTACGTGGATCGCTAACTTCCATGCGCTCCTATCCAAAGCTAATTCTTTAGCTACATTCCAATCCCTCAAATCTTTTTTAACTGCTTCCCCCCATATTAGTCTTGGTCGACCTCTGCCTCTTCTTACGTTTTTAGTACGTCTTAAAATTCCACTACGTATCGGTGCCTCAGAAGGCCTCCGTTGGAGATGTACAAACCATCTCAAGCGATGTTGGACAATCTTCTCTTCAATTAGTGCTACCCCCACCCTATCACGTATATCCTCATTGCGGATTCGATCTCGCCTTGTGTGGCCACATATCCACCGCAACATCCTCATCTCTGCTACACTCATCTTCTGTATATGTTGACTTTTAGTCGCCTAACATTCTGCTCCATATAGCATCGCAGGTCTGATCGCCGTCCTATAGAACTTACCCTTTAACTTTTGAGGGCATTTTTTTTGTCATACAGGACGCCCAATGCTTGGCGGTATTTCACCCACCCCGCTCTAATCCTGGGGCTCACGTCTTCATCAATCCCTCCGTCTTGCTGTAGCATCGATCCCAAATATCAAAACGTGTCCTTCCTAGGTACTACTTATCCGTCCAGCCTAATATCTCCATCATCTGCTCTGGCACCACTGAAATCACACTTCATATACTCAGTTTTGGTCCTACTAAGTCTAAAGCCCTTCGATTCTAAGGGCTTCCTCCATATCTCCAAATTCATATCGACACCTATCTTACTCTCATCAACTAACACTACATCATCAGCGAAAAGCATACACCAAGGAATATCTCCTTGTATGTCCCGCATGACCTCATCCATCACTACGGCAAAAATGTATGGGCTCAACGCAGACCCTTGGTGTAGTCCTATCTTAATAGGGAAATCACTAGTATCACCTCCACATGTTCTGACATTAGTCACAACATCTTAGTACATATCCTTAATTAGGGTAACATACTTTGTTGGGACTTTTTTTCCTTTGAAGTGCCCACTACATGACCTTTCTTGGCACTTTGTCATAGGCTTTCTCCACGTCGATAAACACCATGTGAAGATCCTTCTTTTGCTCCCTATACCTCTCCATCAACTGCCGTGTCAAGAAAATCACCTCCATGGTCGACTTTCCAAGCATAAAACCAAATTGGTTTGTCGTCATGCTAGTTACTCTTATTAAATGGTGCTCGATCACTCGCTCCCAAAGCTTCATTGTGTGGCTCATGAGCTTAATTCCTCTATAATTAGTACAACTTTGAATGTCTCCTTTATTTTTGAAAATCGGTACTAATGTACTCCTTCGCCACTCGTTAGGCATCTTTTTCGACGTAAAAATGCTACCGAACAAATTAGTTAGCCAAACGTTCGTCACTTCTCCCAGGCATTTACACACCTTGGTTGGAATGTTATTAGGCCCCAACACCTTACCCACTTTCATCCTTTTTAAGGCCTCTCTTACTTCCGACTTCTAGATTCTCCGAACAAACCACCTATCGGTGTCATCAAAAGCATCATACAGTTCAATCATACTATCATCATTGTCATGATTGAATAGCTCATCAAAGTAATCTCTCCACCTATCCTTGCTCTCATCGTCTTTTACCAAAAGTCTATTAGTGTCGTCTTTGATGCATTTAGCTTGGTTAAAATCTCTCGTCTTCCTTTCTCGAAGTTTAGCCATCTTGTAGACATCCTTCTCGCCCTCCTTTGTACTTAGCTTCTGGTAAATTTCCTCATAGACCTTACCTCGTGCCTCACTCATCGCTTTCTTTGTCTTATTTTTTGCTGCTTTGTATTTCTGTACGTTGTCATCGCTCCTATCATGACGCATATGCTTGTAGCATGTCTTCTTCTCCTTGATAGCCTTTTGCACTTCCTCATTCCACCACCACGTGTCTTTAGGTTCACATCTTGTCACTCGGGTCACTCCAAGCACCTCCGTAGCCACCTTCCTAATGTGAGATGCCATCTCTGTCCACATACTATTCATTTCTCCCACGTTCCATATCCCTTCTGCAATCATCCTCTCCTTAAATGCCTGCGAGGCATCCCCTTTGAGTTTCCACCACTTCGTCTTCGTGGCTCTGGCGACCTTAGCCTATCGAGCTCATGTCCTAAAACAAAAGTTGGAGACTACCAACTTATGTTGCTGGACAACACACTCTCCAGGTATAACCTTACAGTCTATGCAGACTTATTTGTCCTCCCTCCTAACAAGGACAAAATCGATTTGGCTAGAATACTGACCACTACTAAAGGTAACTAGATGTGAATGTCTCTTTCTAAAAATGTGTTAGCTATCATGAGATCATCGGCTACGACAACGTTTAAGATATCTTCTCCCTCTTGGTTCCTATCACCATAACCAAAACTCCTATGCACCCTTTGAAACCCCCATTAGTTATACCAACATGACCATTGAAATCGCCCCCTAAGAAAAGCTTCTCACTATTAGGCACACTTCTAACCATATCATCTAGGTGTCCCCAAAATTGCCTCTTAGCGGCCTCATCTAGACCTACTTGTGGAGCATATGCACTAACAACATTCAAAACCAAGTCGCCAAAGATTAGCTTGACTTGGATAATCCTATCCCCCTATCTCCTCACATCGACAACTCCACTCTTAAGGCACTTATCGATTAAGATGCCCACTCCATTCCTGTTTCGTTCTTATCTAGTATACCACAACTTATAGCTAGCATGCTCCACCTCCTTCGTCTTCTGACCCATCTATTTAGTCTCTTGAACACAAAAGATATTTATACGTCTCTTAATTGCCGTACCAACTAACTCTCTTAACTTACCTGTTAAGAACCCTACATTCCAACTACCCAGATGGATCCTACTCTCCTCGGCTAGCTTCCTTGCCCCTCGCACTCGTCGAGTAAAGTGTGAAGACCCTTGCACATTTTCCACTACATCCGGGCGACGACGTAGCTATATGTCAGGACCCAGAATTTTGATTATGAACCCTTTGTGTATAATGCACTAGTCCAAGATCACACTAGTGCATACAGTTACAACATAGATGAATATTGATCCACACAAGCGATTAGTAAAGTAAATGGTTAATTTTAATAACAAATAAGGGTTTTGACCTTATGGTCATGTTTATAACTTATTGAGCCGCGCAGGGCTAACAGAGAATAAAATAGCAGTGGAGTAGAAATAACTCCAGTGAAGATCCCATCAATCACCACAGGCAACCAACTGGGATCCAAATCTTAACGATCAGCAACTTCGTTGAATTCTTCCTCGAAAGCGGGTGAAGACTCCTCTAGTTCTGTAGGTTTGGGCGCAAGTTTTACAACAAGCGTGAGTACACAACCGTACTCGTAAGTTATACCACAGAATGCAATTTATAGTTGTGGGCTTATTCCAAAAGAATGGCTTCTGTGGTTATTTTGTAGAAATACGACATTTGCAATTGAATACAATAATAGATTGAAATGACAGTTCAAATCGAATAAGCAATAATAGTTCAACAGTTGTTTTCACAAAGACACATAGCCTAATCAAGTTATTCACACAGCCATATGACTTAGATCACACAGCTCTCATCCCAAACATTTTATGAAAGCTACCCCTCGTGTGAAATCCCCGAGCATGTCCATGACCGCGGACGCAGTTATTCGAATAGATTAGTTTACACTCTGTAGAGTTTGTACACTTTACCCACACGATACGACTAGTGTAGCTAGGACTAATCATAACAAAACGTTTCAGAAACTTCATCTCAACATTGACACTCCCAGTGTGCCTTACCGCTATACCAATCCAGACACAGTGCTTTGGCATAACACACACTGTTGGACAGGGATGCGACAAATCGTCCCGCGATGTGCACCCAACCACAACGGTACACGCCTCCATCCTTACACAGAGTCTAACCTACGACCTGAGTTGTCAATGCAAAGATTCCATAACTTACTAAGTTAGGCCCGTCCCATCAGACATGTGGTCGTACAGTAAGATTCAGTTCAATAGCACACAAAGTTAAGTCCTTAATTGACCAAGACAAGACATCCAAAATCTAACTATGTCACACAGATTAAATCCCATGCACATAGCTTCCACCATATCACATAGTATCCATCACTTGCCTCAATCTAAATCCTTTCCCACCCTGTTGGTTAAGTGCAACATATGCTATCCACAAAGTAATAGCACACAGTACACATAGTTTTATCACATAGTTTCATAATCACTTAGTCAAGTTTTATAATTGCAACTCACGTGAGATGATGACTCGTGGCATGGCTAAGCAATCTACTCGTACTAACCAACCCACATTGGTGCTACGATAGTACCAACTAAATAAAACAACTTAGGGTGACAACAGATTACAACATACGAAGACAAAGTGGATATAACAGATTGGATAATAACTATACCCAGAAGTATTTAAATAAATAACCAAAGTAAATGCAATAATTTGAATTAAAGTACTTTGAAAACTGCATTCAAGATGATCAAAGGTATAACTTGCCTTGAAAAAGGTCTAGGTACTGGTCTTGGCCTTGAGGCGCTTCTTCTTCAACAAAGTTCCCCGAAGTGTCGACGTCTACTCGCAAACGAAGAAAACAAATAAAATAAATAAATAACAGAGGGAAAACAAACTCCAAAAATTAAATAAAAATCTCAGATAAATAGATCTCGAATTTAGATGAATTTAGGAATTTTAATGGGATCAATCGGAGTTCGGATGCAAAAGATATGGGCTTTGGAAGTTTGAATCTAAAAGAAAACCCTAAAAACTGAAATAACATATTAATCCGAATTATTTCTTAACAGAAAATCGGATTATTGCACAATGCTGACGTCAGCGAAGGCTTTACTAGAATAAGATAAATAAAAATAAAATACTGACATGTGAGACCCATATGATAGTCTCACGGTAGACAAGGTCTACCGAGCCTTTAGATCTGGTCGCGGAGGACCATGCCACGCGGGCGCACACGTGACTGCTGACACGGTGCCACGCATGAGACACGTAGGTGAGGACGCTGAGGTGGCTGCCAACGTGGACGACCACGTCAGCTCGGCAGCGGAGGGGCTCGGGAACCAACGGTAACGGCGAACGGCGGCTCGCCGGCGAGGGTGGGTGGTACCAGTGTGTAGCTGAGGTTAATGCGAACACGATGAGGTACCTTCGGGTGGTTGAGGTGGACGGTGGTGGCTGCGGCGAGGTCCAAGCGGAGAAGAAGGTACGGTTGTTATCAGGCGAAGGCTCCGGTGAGGCTTCGCGGCAAAGGAGGGGTCCTGGAGGTAGAGGACGCGACGGCGGACCCAGCGGTGCACTCCACGAAGACGCGGCGGCGATGGTGGCAGCGCAATTCGAAGAAATTGAAGCTCGGCCGAAAACCCTAATCTCCGGATTGCGGCGGCGCTAAGGCTCAAGAGGGACGATTGCTTGGGGGGTTTTGGTGAGGGTGTTGATGTGATCTTGGGGAGCCTATTTATAGGCCGTGGCGTGCATGAGGTGGCGTAGGCGGCGAGGCTCAACGGAGTTCGAAACAAATGCGCGAGGAAAATGGAGATTCGAACGAGTTCGAAATTCGGTTTTGACCCGAACGGACGCGGAGAGGATAGAGAGAAGATTCGGCGCGAAAAACCAGGGTGGTTTAGTTGGATAAGCTCCGTTGTCGTATGAAGCTCGAGCTCCACACATGGCGGACGTGGCGAACCCGCGCACAGAGAAGAAGGCGGTGGAGACGAAGGCGGCGTGGGGCCCACTCGTCAACGAAAGCCCAGATCTGATCGAACAGCTCATAAACAAGGTGACGTTCGGACCGGCTGAACGACATAACACCATCGGACCATCCAAAGTTGATCAAACGGTGGAGGATGAGCTGAGTGCGCAGAGAGAGAGAGGGACTGACTGGTGGGGACCATCTGTTAGGCGGAGCGGGCGCGCGCGCGGCTCCTGGGCTGCACAGTGGCGGGCCAAAGGAGGTTTGGGCTGGGTTTTGGCCCAAGAGGATTTCTGACATTAATAATAGGTTTTCTATTTTAGAAAATAGTAGAAATTCAAATAAGCAATAGAAAATAGCAAATGAACTCAGAAAAATTCTAGAAAAATCTAGAAAATATATCTGAGCACATAGAATCCAAATAAAATAGTTTTGACAACTTTTTATGTTGACTATAATCATATTAAATCATTTTGATACTAAAGTCCATGCTTAAGCTTTTGAATTAATTTCAAATAAAATCAAATGGTGAATTTTCTTCCTACTAACTATCTAAAGATTTTTAAAGCTCAGAAAATTGGGATGTTACACTGTAATACCCTGATTATTCAATATTATTTTTAATATTGTTTAGAGAGGGAAATTAAAAGAAAAATTAAGAATTGTAGGAGGATTGGTCTTTGGGATTTCGGCCCAAGGAGTCCTAGCCATGTGGGCTGGCCATTTAGTGGAGTCAAGAGGGGGCGGGGGTGCCCCTTCCCCCCAAAACCCTAGCACTGCTACAGTACCATGCGTGCACTGTAGCACATGGTACTGTAGCAGCCCCCTTCCCTGCTGCTTTGCCAAGATGAGAGAGGAGGAGAAAGGAAGGAGAGGAAGGAAGAAGAAGAGGAAAGGATGAGAAGGAAGAGGGAGGGGAAGGAGATCTTCTTCATGAGTTTTGATCAGCGATCCCCGGTGGTTCTACAAGGGTAACGATCGATGTTCTTTGATGTTTGGATGTAGTAGATGCGAATTTTGGCTTATTTATTAGATCAAAACCCTGCTGCGAGTAGAACAGGTTCTGTCCTGTGTAGTGTGCGACTGTTTTTGTGTTCTTAGAGGCCGAATCAGAGGATCCCATCTCCTAGAGTTATGCGGGGTTCGTTCTTAGCTTTCAGTAGACACAAAGATCACTCAATTTTGAGTTGCGGTTCAAAAATTATGATGAATTGTTTACTGCTGTCCCGAAAGTCTGATGAGAATTAACAGTTACTGTGTTTATTAAAATATGACTAGGTTAGAGGCTGATTGAGAAGTATTGCCCAAAAAGTTTTTGTAGATAATCTCATTAGCTTTCAGGATTAATAAATAACACCCTATTTGGATTTGTAGAACAAAAGTTATGTACGTTTCAATTTGATTGTCCAGAGTGTATGTCGATTTCTATCACTAGTTTTGACCCGTGTGCCACTTTTTGTTAAATGCAAAATATGAGTGTCATGCCAACTAGGGTTTTGAAGGTGGTCTTCTTAGCTTTCCAAAATGACAAGAATCTTGGATTTTGGTTAATCCAATCAAAAGTTATGGGTATTTCTTTACTATTGTATAGTTCTGCTAGACAGATTATATATTAGACTTTCACCTGAATGTTAGCCTAGGTTTTTGGCCGAATTGGTAGTTTTCGCCAACTAGACTAATGTGGAGATTTTAGATACCTTTTCATAGGATATGAGATCACTCCTTTTTTATTCTCAGAGCAAAAGATATGATATTTTTAGTACCACTGTCCAGTTTATCGTCCTGCTAGACTGTCGGTTAATTGGGATAGAACAATTATATGAACCTTGGATTTAGGAATATGAGATTAGGCGTAGTGAGTAGCGTCTTATTCATGTTGTTTCTTATTCAAGGAATTAAATGGTGTAGGAGGAGGTAATTCAAGATTAGTGGCTTCATCCTTGCCTTCTAGCGCATCGCAGTTCGAAAGGCAAGTACAATTGATTTGTCTTGATTACTATTTGTTCCACTTGCGTGATGACTGTGCAATGGATAACTCCAGTATTACTTGCTTCCCCTCATAATTGATATACCCTGATTCATCGGTTATATGTTTACGTTCAACATATTCATTCGTTCTTCCATTCGTGTTTCACCCATGGGAGTGGGTAGCGAAGTCCCATCATTCCAATATAGGCAAGTACATTGTGTGATGTATTACTATTGTTTGTTCATATTACTTAATGTTCATGCCATGACTGGCTACTATAGTCTATGAGTAGTTTTCAATGATTCCTGATTCGTTTCATATATGAGAATACATGCTTCTTGAGATTTTGTATTCCATATTCATGCATTCATTCATTGTTCATGATTCACCCACAGGAGTGGGGTGTAAAGACCCATCAATTTCAGTATAGGCATGTAAGACACACCATTCCAATATGGTCAAATTGGATCCCTGTTATAAAACGTTCTTCATACAGACCTTGGATCCCCGCATTTTATGAAATGCGGGCCTGAGTGAACACTGACGGGTGTTCTCTGGCTATACCGGTATAAGCAGAAGTGGAGATCATGCATTTCATTCATTCATATGGTTTCTGCCATTCTGCATTCATATTCTATTCTATGATGATAAGTCCTTAATCATCCACTCCACATTCGAATTCCATTCTATGATGCTATGTTCTTATTCAGTCGTTCTACATTCGTATTCTATTCTGTGATTTTTATTCTTATTCAGTATTGTTCATATTGTTCTGTTGTACTTGCTGAGTCGTGGACCCATTCTTGCCGTGTTTATTTGTTTTAGGTAAATATTGAAGACAGCATGCATGGGAGGGATTAGTCACATGAATCACTTCTTTCACTTCACATTCATCACCCAACAGTTGAACTCGTTATTATCTTTCATTTGATAAGTTGGATTGTAATAAATGGAGTTCTGATGATTTAGACTTACATTCATTATGACCTGGTTGAACCAGTGAATCCTTAATGATCTTCGTATAGACCTATGATAGCCTTATCATATTTGATTCGATGTGATTGGATGATAAAGTTCGACATGTTGTTAAGTTCTGATTCAATTCTTATACTCATCCTTTTAAGTGTTGTTCTCTTTACGCCATTAGTTGAAAAATTATTGAAATTATTTCATAATTTTGCGTAGTGATGGACTTCATGTAATATCTTGGCTTCCGCATAGCCAGGGTGTTACAGTAGCGCGTCACTAAGGGAGTGATGTCCCAACCCTTGCTCATTTATCACCACACCCGGGTTCCGATATGGCGCATCACTGAGAGGGTTACGCCCGAACAAATTATCAATTTTGGGTTTCATTCCATGAAAAGGTGGCTTGATTTTTACATTGGCTCGCTGGACCTAACACAACCCTCCTCCTTTTTCCTGGCTTGGGACAGGCTACGTAGAAAACTACATAGGCAGAGTTTTTTGAAGCTTGTTCGCTATATATAGAAATTCCTACAAACAGTACTTTTCTGGAGGAGAGAGAATCCACACCCCTAGGGGTCGGATGAGGGTAATTCTGTGCCCCTAGGGGCCAAATGAGGTTATTTTCGCACCTCTAGGAGCCGGACGTGGTATTTTCGCGCCCTTAGGGGCCAAATGAGGTTATTTCCGCACCTCTAGGAGCCGGACGTGGTATTTTTGCGCCCCTATGGGCCGGACAAGGCATTTCCGCGTCCCTGGGGCCGGATTCACCATGTGTCATGTCATCGGTAAATCTGGTCCTCTAAGGCACGCACAAGATGACATTTTGCCTTTGATGCATGTGAGAGGTTAGTTTTGCTATTTCACATGCCAACAACGCTATTTTAGCCAAAACCACGGCTAATAGCTGAAGGGATGCGAGTAGGCTACGATAGCAATAATTCAAAAAATCTACCATGTAAGCTAGGAAGCCAAGCAAGTAGATGATCACAGATTGTTACCACCAGACGCACAGTGCAGCGAAAGAAGAGTCGGAGCAGCCTGCTCCAACAAAGAACACGTTGATGCAATGGTCGTAGTCGATCGTCCAATGTCCTCATAGTCGATCATCTCCTCCAACAACCTCCAACGTTCCTTGTAAAGATCACAGATCGTCCTCAAGTACAACAGCAACCGCAGTAATGCCTCTACGGTATCCACACGTCTAGGGAAGGAACACCATACACTGGTGTGCTAGCACCAACTCGCACGGTAGGGCTCTCAGGAAGATGGCGGCTAGGGTTTCGGTGTAGTAACTCAAGTCATGACTTTTGTGTCTCTCGTCTGTCACCTTGCCTCGCATCCCTCCCAATAGCCTCAAGCATCTCCTTATAAAATGCCCATGATGGATTCTATCTGAACACATTTTGTTCCAACCCGTTAAGTATGTGACCCCAGGGGCGGAGATGGGCCTCGGGCCGGTTGGGCAACGGCCCGAGGCCCAGGAAAAATAGCAATGCAAAATTTTAGTAATTATACCAAAAAAAAACTACAGTGGAGAGGCACTATGCTTTGCCGATCGGCCTGAGATGGCCTAGCAGGCAGTGCAGCCCAGGCGCCCCTCCCTCCTGAGCGGCCGAAGCAAGGCACAGAGCTGTGCTCATTCTCATTCCCATCCCCAATCTGGCAATCTTCCTCAATTCCCCTCCCTCCCAACCTGCGGCTCCTCCTCGGCTCCTCCCCCCGGTGGCCGGCGCCTCCGACCTCTGGCTCCTCCTCCTCCCCACACACACATGGCGCCTCCGGCCCGTCGCTCGGTTCCAGCTCCCTCGCCCTCGCCCGGCCAGATCTGCGCCCGAGCACCTGGCCGCTCGCCCGCCCGGCGCCAGCTCCCTTGCTGACGCGACCTCTAGCTCCTCCCGCCCGGTGGCCGGCGCCTCCGACCTCTGGCTCCTCCTCCCCCCACACACACGGCGCCTCCGGCTTGTCGCCCGGTTCCAGCTCCTCGCCTCGCCCGACCGGATCTGCGCCCGGCGCCGCGCCGCTCGCGCGCCGCCGCCGCCCGGCTCCCTTGCCGACGCGAGTCACGCAGCGACGTCGCCGCTCCCCTGTGGCCTGTGGGCTATGGCCGCGCGCCTCTGGCCGCCGCGCTATCGGTGTCGCCGTGTGCCCGTGTGGCCGTGTTCGTGTCAGTGTGTCACCGTGTGCAAAGCAAGGAGCCAAGGAAGCCAAGCCAGGAAGGTGAGGAACTGACAACTGAGGAATGAGGAATTGATGATTCATGATTGTGTGAGTAAATGAGTTACAGAGTATTAACTTTTTATTTGAATATTTGATGTACTAGAATTAGAAATACATGATGAAGAGGACCAAGACATTGGCATCTTATTTTCCATCGCAATCCAATCAAACTCCGGAAACAATAGGAACGGGAGGTAGTAACGCCCCACAAAATAATCCCCGTGTTGTGCTTAATACGGATGACATTGTTGCCGATCTCGGGCTTCGAAAACCAATTGAGGAGCTAGATGTGGATATTAGGGATGCCGCTAGAAGGGAGTATTTGCTATTGGGACCATGCCAACCAAGTGGCCATAAATTTCCATGAAAAATGATAGGCAGTAAAATAAGAAGTTTTCATGAAGAATGGTTCAAAAGGTATGTTTGGTTGGAATATAGTGTTGCTAAAGATGCTGCTTTTTGTTTTTATTGTTATCTCTTCAAGCAAAGGAGACTTGACAACTTTGGTGTTGATGCATATACAAATGTGGGGTTTAGTTATTGGAAGAATGCAATTCAATCTTTTAATGATCATGTTGGTAAAGTTGATAGTGCTCACAATAAAGCTAGAAAACATTGTGAGGCTTTTAAAAATCAGAGGCAAAGTGTGGCACATGTGTGGGCTGGTGCAACCAAGAAGAAGGAGGAAGAATATTTGGGTCGTATTACTATTATTTTAGGTGTTGTAAGGTTTCTTTTATTGCAAGCTCTTGCCTTTCGTGGACACGACGAATCTTCTACATCAAATAATAAGGGGAATTTTTAGAGATGCTGAAATGGTATAAAGAGAAGGATAAAAATGCTGAAAGACTGTTTGATAATGCTCCTGGGAACCATTTAATGACTTCACCAGAAATACAAAAGCATTTGTGCAAAGCTTGTGCAGAAGAGACCACTAAAGCTAGTATGGATGATATTGGGGATAAACATTTCGCCGTCCTTGTTGATGAGTCTCGAGATGCATCTATCAAGGAGCCAATGGCTATGATTTTAAGGTTAGTATATGTTGTTTGGAATTTTGTATTGCTTTTTTATTAAAAAAAAAGTGACCATATTAACTATGCTTCTTGTCCCATGTAGATAGGGATGAAAGTGGGACTATTTGCGGCCAACTCGTTGAGGCCCGCATGAGCCATAAACCTTTTGCGGGCTAAGTTATGTGGGCCTATTGTGTGTGTGTGGGTTAAGCGGGTTGCCCGCCAAGCATAGACTAAGCTTCACCTCCATCAGCGTCGCATGGACGTAGTCCATCTTCTTGACGCGTCGACGGTAGTAGCCGACGCCTAGCGCCGACATGAGCCGCAAGAGGAGGGCGCACCGGCCTTGCAGGTTCTCGATCTTGTGCAGCTTAGTGCGGTGCTCGGAGTGCTCGACGAACCCTACACGGCCGCCACGAGTGGCGCTTGCAGCCAACGCGGACGAACTACTTGGCCTCCCAGATGAAGCACAGAAATCGTAAAGACAAAACATGTAAGACCTCTATGGAGAAGTCACTGATTACAATGCAGAATGGCAGTTTCAATGGTACTTGATGATAGAATCATTCGTGGAATTTCTCATTGCAGTAAAAGTATACTGATGATGGAAAGAATCCCAATTTTGGAAAAATAGCAGTTGGATTAATTTTTCGTGGCATTGTAGATTGTAATGTAATCGACATACTTTGATCGTTCTTCTCTGGAGCCGATGCCATCCTTGATCCGCTTGGAGAGTTGGACGACCGCTTGTGCGTGACGAGCTCCTTTCGACGGTGCCCCGAGGTATGTTATTGTAATTTCGCCACACCGCTCGCTTATTTCTTGTTCTGCATCCATGTTTACTTGTCATAGAAGTAGGAAGTCTTTTATTCAAAGATTCAATTTGTTTTTGATTCGAGTGGAGTGAGTCGTGGAGCATGTGGGATGTTGCAAGTATTCTAGATCGTGGCTTGGTTGAGTGAGACTCGGGCCACCACCATCCTGTAACTAATCCATTGTTTATTGCTATTAATAAGAGGAGAGATAACGAAAAGCCGCAAGAAGTTGCACGACACAAATCATGAGAATTCGCTCTGTTGCTAAGTCTTTTTCGCTCATCGCTCATCATCCAAACTCTTGAGTTCGAGAGAACTTCGAGAAAATCGCAGAGCAAAGGCCGATTGTGCTCGACAAGGTAGATCCGGTTCCTGCTCTACAGCAGCTCGGGATTGATGGTGAAGTGCGCCGCGCCGTTCTTCGACCTCCCCCGCCGCCGGCCGCTCATCCTCCTCTGCCGCGCTGAGACGCCGGAGCACGTGACCATGACGGTAGCCTTGTCTTCCTCGTCCTCGACGCCGTTGACGTCGTCCTCGTCAGTGCGGTCGTCGTCGTCGAAGGGGAGCTCGAGCATGGACCTCTGCAGGAGGACGATGGCCTTGAGGGAGGACTCGAGCTCGAACTGGACTTACGTTGTCGACCAGCCACGATGTCGTCAACTGATCCGCCGCTGGCTATGCGGGCTGCTGCGGGCTATGCGGGCGTCCACGTAAGTCAGAAGTTGGCCCGCGGTGGCCACTTACTGTTTATTGCGGGGCGGATTTAGTGGGCTAGCGGACGTCCCGCGCCCACTTACATCCCTACATGTAGATATGTTAACAATCAAGGGCAAGTGATTGAGAGATTTCTTGGGATTCAACATGTTTCTGACACGACATCATCTTCATTGAAGGTAGCCCTAGATGCTATGTTTGCTAGTCATGGCTTATCTGTCCATAGATTGTGAGGACAAGGATATGATGGAGCATCAAACATGAGAGGAGAATTCCATGGGCTGCAAAGACTGGTATTGGATGAAAATCCATATGCTTTTTATATACATTGCTTTGCTCATCAGTTGCAATTAGTGGTTGTTTCCGTTGCCAAGTGTTGCTCTTCTGTCTTGGATTTCTTTAACTACACCACTTTGATTGTCAACACTGTTAATGCTTCTTGTAAGAGACACGATCAATTGGCCCAAGAACATCACGACAATCTTGTGAACAAATTGGAGATCGGTGAAATTTTTACAAGAAGAGGGAAAAACCAAGAAACTAATCTAGCAAGACCTGGGGATACTCGGTGGGGCTCACATCACAAAACCTTGTGTCGTTTTCTTCTCATGTGGGATGCGATCCTAGAGGTATTAGAGAATATTTGTGATGATGCCACTAATGCAACTCAAAAGACCACAGCTTCAGGTTTGTTAGAAAAAATGGAGAGCTTTGAATTTGTGCTTATATTACATCTTATGATCAGAATATTGGGCAAAACTAATGATCTGTCACAATGCTTACAAAAGAAGGATCAGAATATTGTCCGTGCTGTAGGATTGGTTGGGACCACATTGCAGAAAATTAATCACATAAGGCAGCATGGTTGGGATGAGCTCTTTGAAGAGGTAAAGGCATTTTGTCTCCAACATCGCATCATTGTGCCAAATATGTCAGATACGATAACTATTAGGGGTCGTTCGAGAGGTCGTGGCGGTCAATTGGTAACTTACTACCATCATTTCAATCATGAAATATTTAATGTGGTGCATGATCAAATTATTGTTGAGTTAAACAATCGATTTGCTGAAAGATCTACTCAGTTATTGAGATGCATTGCTTGTCTTGATCCAAAGAATTCCTTTTCCAACTTTGATGAAGATAAACTAGTTCAACTTGCTAAGATTTATGCCAGCGACTTCTCCCAATATGATTGTGTACTCCTTAAGGACCAACTTGAGACATTTATTGCTGATGTGAGAGCTGATCCGGATTTCTTAAGCTGTAATGACCTTGGTAATCTTGCTGTGAAGATGGTTCAGACCGATAGACACACAGTTTTTCTATTGGTATATCGACTCATTGAATTGGTCTTGATTTTGCCTGTTGCAACCGCAACAGTAGAAAGAGCTTTCTCAGCTATGAACATTATCAAGACTGAGTTGTAGAATAAAATGAATGATGAATGGATGAATGATTGCATGATATGCTATATTGAGCGAGATGTATTTGCAAGCATCAATGATAACAAGATTTTACAACGTTTTCAAAGTATGAGGATGCGTAAGCAGAAACTACCTCGTGCTAGTGGTATGTTACATTCTTATTTCGTAATTTGCATTACAAATAACATTGTGGTCTTGTGTCCCTGATTTACATATGCAATTTTATCTTTGCAGGTTCAAGTTCTCGTACTATTATTGATGATGATATGGTAGAATCAAATGAACCAAATCTTTGTTAATTAAGCAAAAACTACCTCGTGCTAGTGGTATGTTACATTCTTAATTTTTTTGCTATGTTTTATCTATTTTGTCGTATTGTTAAACATTGAATTCAAATTTTATTTTCGATTGTATATTTGTGTTGTATTTTGTTATACCTCAGTGTTGATAGTATTTGATGTTAGTTATAGACTTATAGCCCTATAGTTTGTGCCCGAGGCTCAATCAAATCCTGGCTCCGCCACTGTGTGACCCTATAGGTTCATGTGTAGTTCGGTTGTGACTCGGAAACCTTTTCCAACCACGAGTCGTTAGCTAGCGGTTCCTAGCAGAACATAATGATTCCCAAATACACACGAATTATATCGGACGAACCTTTAATGCAATATGATCTACCATCAGGTCCTTATCACTAATGACCAGCTCGTATCTCTATACGACCAGTTTATATTTAGTCTTGACCAGTTCGTAACTCCTTACGACCAGATTTAGACCACTTAGTGATTATGTTCGACCAGCCTACGACTAACTCATATCTCTACACGATTAGTCTGTATCTAGTCGAACTGAACGACCTTATCATGTATTCTCCCTTTGCCTAACAATATCAAGTTTGAACTCCAAGTGAGATTTATGTCATACATGGACTGTTCAATACTTTCTCGATCGAGTGTCGGATAACCTTATGTGGTCGAACTCTTCGACCACCAGTGCCATGGTCGTGCTCTTTCTTTATCCGACCACTTCAAGGGGCCCAGATATATCTCTCCTGTTATGTTAGGAGGGGCAAATCCCATATCCGACCAGTCACATCCCTCCGCATGTTTCATAGCAAACCCGAAAGCTACATTTATAACTACCCAGTTACGGAGTAGCATTTGGCAACCCCTAAGAGTGCGATTACACATGTAGGGAACCATGTAGATCTCAGGTCTAAGGACTATACTGTAATACCCCATTTAGTTAAATAAATAATTGAGGGATTAGAAGAGGTATTTAAGAGTGAAATTTCAGAATTTAGTGAGTTAAGGAGAGTAGTGGGCCGCCGGCCCATAGCCCAAGTGGGGGAGGCCAACTTAAGAGGGAGGGGAGACCAAACCCTAGGGTTGCTACAGTAACTTCACCCAGGTACTGTAGCAATCCGGGTACTGTAGCAATCTGTTTTCCTGTTGCCATACCAAGAGGAGAAAGGAAGGAGAGGAAGGAAGGAGAAGAAAGGAAGAAGAAGGGGAGAAGGAAAATAGGAAGGAAAGGAAGGAGCCTCGCTGGGTCTCCGCATTCTTCATCTCGTTCACCAAGGGTAACCTATGATCCCGTTCGATTAGTTGTATAGTTTCGCGATTTGGCAATATCGTTATTTCTGTTTCTTCAGGACAGTTCGTGTTAGATCGTCGTTTTGTTTTAGTTGCGGGCAGATTCAGCTCTGGACTTCTCCTAGAGAATTGTAGAGGACGTCATTAGCTTTCGATTAAGTATTAGATCGTAAAATTTGGACCTCTGTAACAGAAGTTATGAATTAATTGGTGGGACTGTTCTGCGAATCTGTTGGTAATCTGACGGGTTTCAGTAATCTATCTCGTTCAATCTGTTAAAGGGCGAATATGAGGAGCTCAATATAACGAAAGTTGTAGATATTTGTCGTAGCTTTCAGGGAAGCTCAAGAACGAAAAGTTTGGACAAATGAGCTAAAATTTATGATGGTTTTAGTGTACTGTCGAGAGAACCTTATGTGAAAATGATGTTCTGTTAATTGGCTTGATAGGGGCAGTAGTTAGTCGAATTAGGAAGGCTCACCAACTAGGTTTAGTTGGGGAATTTGATAACCTTTCGATGAAGTCCAGGATCACCTCATTTGGACTACTGTACTAAAAGATACGAATTTTTGAACATGACTGTTCCGAGAGGGGTCATTTCAGCATTCTGGAATTTGAAGTCGGGGTCGCGTTTCGAGTTATTGCTAGTTCGTGCTTACTTTTTATAGTTTGTTTGGTCCTTCACTATTGTCTTAGTATGTTTGTAAATGAATTTAGGTGGGGGATTGGTCCCGGAGGCAGCATCCTCTTCACATCTTCCGTTCTCACGCGGTTAAGGCAAGTACTCTGGTTGATAGAATAATTATGAATGGTTGATAGAGAGTGCTAGTATTTTGATACGTATTAGCTATGCATGGTTGATAGTGTGATATTTATGATTAAGGATGGTGAATTCTGGAGATACGATTAATTGTTATTCATGAGTGATTGTCATGTTTGCTAGTATTATGAATATATGTGTTATTGATGGATGCTAGAATGCTATGAATGTCAAACGATGAAGAACGCTGGAAGTATGAATAAGTTTATTCATATATGATGTTGTTGTGAAAATAAATTTATGATGGTTTAAAGTTTTTTTTATGTGCATCATGCTATCATATTGGAGGCTTGGTCACGTGGTGACTATGCATATTCGAGGTCCCCGTCATGTAGATGACGGGCTTGAAGTCCCTACATTCGTAGAATGTGGGCATTGAAAAGAGGTCCCTATCATGAAAACGATGGGCTTATGGTCCCCACACTTGTGGAGTGTGGGCTTGAGGTCCCCTTTACTTGCGGAGTATTGGGCAATTGGTCCCTGCGCTTGCGAGCAGAGGCATGGGTATGCAGCGACGGTTGCATACTTTGCATTACCGGTAAAATGCAAAAGTGAAAGAGAAAGAGAAAGTACACTTGAGCATCTTGCATAGCATGAGCATATGACATGTTTATAATAGAGACTGTAGATGGATGTTGATGATGTAACACCCCAACTCTAAAAGAGCCTAGAATGCTACTGAAACTAAACTATTCTAGCACAACTACAAATTTTTGGCAAAATCTCCTTTGTTTAATCAGCTAAACTGAGAGTTCAACAATAACGCATGGCATAACAAATTTCTCTTAATCAAATTACTCTATCATACATGATAATCAAATGAACCAACCAAGACTGGCAATCTCATTATTACAAATAAGCAGCTACTCAAACCAAACCATCTATGGGTGATAATCAAATGGTTTATTTATTTCTAAATTGAAGCTAAGTAGCAAACGCCTTATGAGTGTGAGGTAGTGAGTGCATCCAACAACTACTCCCTACCATGCGTGTCGTTCCTGCCATTGGTACCTAAAACACATTTAAGCAAGGGTGAGCCCAAAGACTCAGCAAGTATCAACAAGGCTATAAAACAAGAACATTAGCATAGCATCGATAATCCACAATAACATTATACTAAATATAGCCATTTTTCTCATGATTTGCAATTAATGCAATGCTCCTTTGAACTTTATCTCTTTTCGCATTTTACCGGTAATGCGGGGTATACAACCGTCGCTGTATACCCTTGCTTGTGCCCACTGGCACAGGGACCAAGAGCCTATACACCACATGTATAGGGACCTTTTCCCATCATCTTAATGATGGGGACCTCTTTGCTCATAGCCCACATTCCACGAATGTGGGGACCTCAAGCCCGTCATCTACATGACGGGGACCTCAACTGTATGTGCTTGGTCACCACGTGACCAAGGCACCTGTATGCTCTCAACATGCATATGCACCATGATAACATTCTTCATATGCAGGAATTCAACATATTCTCATTAACATGTAAGCATTAACAACATGCGGGAAAATCTTTAACCAACTGGTAGTCATCAAGTTAAACGGTAACTCATCTCATAAACAGGTATGCATGACTAAAGCGAACAAGACACATCACAATCACATCATGCAGGCATACATATACCATAGCCCGAATACTTGCCTCAATCGTGCGAGAATGGTGGACGCGACGAGGGTGCTGCCCCTGGAACTACGCTCCCACCTGAATATAAAGATACCCCAATCTAAGACCAACATTCTGAACCAAGAGCAAAAAGAACAACACAAAAGAACTTGCTAAACTCCCAAGTGTTTCCCAACTCTCAATTTCTAGCGATCGGATTGGCGCACACTGTGGACTGTCAACTTCTAAAATACATAACTTTCTGCTCAGGTGTCCATATAAGATGTTCTTGGAATTTCTGAAAAGGTAATTAAATTATCTAAATAAACTTAGTTGGGGAGCCCTTTTGATTCTACCATCTACTGCCCCTAGCAAACCAATCTATCAGACATCAGAATTCACGTCGGGTTCTCTGGACAGTACACTAAAACCTTCATAACTTTTGCTACGAGAATCCAAATCTTGCGTTCTTTATCTATATGAAAAGGTACATAAATTACCCACATTTTTTGTTATATTGAGGTCCCCTGATTCTCCCTTTAATTAGCAGTTCTAACCAGTTTTCTACAGACTGTCCAGAATCTGACAGAACAACAGGACAGCAATACTAGAAAATTCATAACTCCCAGACCGTTAATCGGATTTGGGAGATCTTGGCGGCCAACGAAAGCTAAGAACATAACCTACAATTCTCTAGGAGACCAAACCTCTGATTAGGCCTCTAACCACATGAAATTAACCCCGCAAGCTTCTGGACGAATCTGCACGAACAGCAGGCAGATTGCAACCTAGCCAAAAACTACCCGATTACTCTTCTATGACTAATTACCGAACAACAACAACGCGTTACCCTTGATGCCGCTGAAGGTCGCGAACCACGGATGGTGATCCCTCTTCCTTCTCTTCCCCCTTCTCTTCTTCTTCCTTTCTTCTTCTTCCTTTCTCTCCTTCTTTTCTCCTCTTTGCATAGAAGGGGGGGTTGCTACAGTGCGGTGCTATAGTACCAGGGGCATGGTACTGTAGCAACTAGGGTTTCCCCCCCTCTTTTTATTGGTGGCCAGCCCCTCATGGGCCTCTGAGGCCAAGGCCTGAGGCCCAGGTTGCCAAAAAACTGCAGAAAATCCCTTTATCTAATTGCTGCTAAATCTATTTTATATTTGGTCCTTCTCCGAATTCACATAATCTCTTCCGAATACTCTTTCGAATATTCTCGAATACTTTTGGGGTATTACAGATGATTACAGTTGTTTATGTTATTATTGCTATTTATTGTACTTGCTGAGTCTTTGGACTCACTCTTGCTGTTGTTGTGTTTTTAGGTACCCCTTTACAAGAACGACATGCATAGGAGGGAGTAAGACTTAGAGTGGTTGCACAATGGTACGAACTACTCACATTTGAATTGATAGAATGATAATTTAGTAGATCAGAAACTTGCTTAAAGAATTCTTTATGATTACTCCCTCTGCTTGGAATAATTTGTAATAGAGTTGATTAGAGGATCATGGATGTCCTTTTGTTTATGCTTGTAGTTATTTAGAATGCTATGGATGATATAGTGATGATTAGTATAAATTTGGTGGTCTCTTGTTGATGTCGGATGTTGGATTATTTAACTATGTTACATTTAAAGGTTGGGACCTCCGGTTTAGTAACTAAACAAAGGAGGTTATGTCGGATTTTAGAGAATTGTATCAATATTAAAATGGTTATAGTGTTAGTTTAGTAGCATTACAGGCCTTTGTCAGGCTGGGGTGTTACATATACATCATCATTGTTTGAGACCAACTAACGACACATAGAATCATAACAATCTCAATAGTGTCTCATGGTGGGTCTATCCAACCCCATGTTCTCTGCATGTGTTCACATTATTGATTCGATATCTCTATATCCATGACCGGTGAAATATGGTCATCAATCAATACATGTGCTGGTCGATAAGTCACTAGTGTTCCGACCAGGGATACATTTAGAATGACATCATCATAAGTTAAAAGAGTTTCACCAGCGAGTCACATACTTGTTGATCTATAACTAATGATTCCTTCAAGGAATTGAATAACATTTATTTGATAACTCATAAACATAGATATGATACAATCATCTCTATGATTGCCTCTAGGACATATCACCAACAACAACAACGTAGCTTCCCGCATCGGGTGAGACACGAAATCGCGGAAGTCTTCCGGAGTTTGGTTTGTTTGGTTTTCAATCATTTTTTCTCGAAAAATCAACATACCCAAAAACCATGTTTTTTTGCATACCGTACAGAATAGTATGGTTCACTTTTTTCAGTATGGTTTTTTGGTTTGGTGCAATTGTGAACTGCCCTAATGGTGTCGGTGGACCGGGAAACGGGGAAAGGCTCGCTGCACAACTAGAGAGGCTTGATCGGATGACCGAAAAGTGATGTGTGGTAAGACTATCACGCGCATAGGAGCACGATAGATTTGGTGCAAATACAAATATAGTAAGTACTGGTAGGTGGTAATGCATTGCCGCATTGTCATTTTGATTTTCAAATATATTGCTTAATTACTTTGTTTATCTAGTTGGAAATGCCTGATTTGATTTGGTGTTGAATGAACTTCCCGCACGTGCAGATCTCTGTAATTTACTCCCTTGCTTCTAAATATAAATAGTTTTAGACCTATGAACTTTTCTCTAAATATAAATCATTCAATAACTTGAGGTACATTTATCTCACTTCTTCGTACCAACTACAGCATATGAATGAATGATGGGCACCAAAGTTATTGATTGTCACTCCTTGATTCGTATGTCCAAAGTTAAAGCAACTTATATTTAGAATCGGAGGGAGTAGTTTAGTAATCTACATTGAAGTAGGTAGGGGCTTGTCATTAGAGTACTAGACTAGCCACAAGGATCAAGCCTACCAATACTTACTATCTCTTTCCTGCTGTCGCATTCTAGGTACGGGGAATTGATTATGAGAAATACTACAAAACACTATAGCGTTTTTTCTCAATCCAATGGTACAAGAAATCCACGCCTGATTAAACCACGTGTCCACTCATAGCCATCCGATTTTGAGGCATAGAGCCACTTCATCAACCTTATCCTTTCCCTGACTCCTACCACGTTGCATTCATCTCCCTTTCTAGAACCATCTCTCTCTCTCTCTCTCGTCAATCACTCAATCTCAATCCACACCGATTGAATTACTACTGACGCTAGTGTGCATCTACACGCCATCCCACATTAGGGCGGCTGAGGGCAGAGGGCACGATTGTGCATCGTTGCGGGAAGGTGAGGAGGCGCGGAGCGGGGGCCATGACGGAGTCGATGGGTGGGCACGACAGTGTGGTGGGGAGCCTGCATGCCACTGCGTCGCATCGCTACCTCGGTTTCCATGTTCTGCCATACCCGCACACGTGACAACGTCCCCCGCTGCAAGCGTTGTCACTGCCAATCCAACACCACCTGCAATTGTAGGCGGGAAGGCCAACAGCCGTGACGTCCCAGCAAGCGTGGAGCTATGGTGGCGAGCGGTCGCGTGGCCGCGGGTGAGCACGTCGGGATTTTTTTGCTCTTGTTTGATTTTTCATGAAACTTGTTGAAACTTCTTGAAACAAGTTGAAACTTGCTGAAACTTCTTAAAACTTTTTTTGTCTAAAACTTGTTGAAACTAGAGTTCCAAAATCTGAAACTTCTTGATTTTTTTTGAAACTTCTTGAAACTTTTCTGTGTGAAACTTGTTGAAACTTACTAACTTTTCCGTTTGAAACTGGTTGAAAACTTGAGTTCCAAAATCCAAAACTTGTTGAAACATGTTGAAACTTGCTGAAACTTCTTGAAACTCTTTTTGTCTAAAACTTGTTGAAACTAGGCTTGAAACTTTCTTGAAATCTTCTGGAAACTTCTAGAAGTACGCGAAACTCACTGAAACCTGAAACTTTTAAAATATTTTCATGAGACTTCTTGAAACTTTATGAAACTTGCTGAACCTTCTTGAAACTCTTTTACTGAAACTTGTTGAAACTTGAGTTCCAAATCTAAAAGGAAAAAGTCTGTTTTACAACCCTGAAGTTTTCAAAAAGTCCAGAAATCAACCCTAAACTACATAACCAAACATCCTACACCCTCAACTATCAAAACCATTCATTTTACCCCCGTCAACCCAAATTGGGGTGGTTTTGGATGACATGGCATTGACGTGGCCCAATACAAAATAGTTTTGACTAGCGTGGATGCCACATGTCATTGAGCTACAGTGCTTCTTCTCCCCCAAATCCCCAAATTGAGTCGAGAACAGCGGGCAGTTGTGCCACCCGAGCGTGAGGCACCCCTCGGCCTCCTCAATGCAGTGCCTCTTGCCGAAGAACAACCCGACCAGCATCCTCTCCTACCAAGTGCGCTTGACTCGAGCGGCACAGCGTTGAGCCCAGCGCGCCCAGCCTGTCCCGCCACCGAGACAGCGGCTCGTGTCACTCCATGCGGGCGGTGCCCTCGCCGCACATGATGTTGTAGATCTCCCTCTGGAGGTACGTCTCGGCCATCACATTGTTCGCTCCGCTGGCACTCACGGCGTCAAAGGAGATCTTGGGCTGCACGAAGGCGAAACATTCAAGAACAGCATCAATAGGCGACTGATCGGCTGGGTCAGCGAGGAGGCAATGGAGCTGGAGCACAGAGTTGACCGCGACGGCCTTGCTGGGCGTGTCTGGAGCATCCATGGGTGGACCTCGTCGAGGCTGTTCTCGGTGACCCCGCGGATGGAGCTCACGAGGTCAACGAGGTGGAGACCGACATCACGGAGCTCGTCGTGGCCAGGAGAGGAGGGTGGGCCAATGCCTGTGATCCGGAGGAACTGCGGTCCGTCGGGGCGGAGGACGAGGGCCTGGATCAAGGTGGGCACTGGAGGCCCTGCATGAGGCTGAAGTTGATGACATGGAGGCGGTCGCAGCCACGGAAGCCCTCATAGAAGTGGTGGAAGAGGAAGGCGTGGTCGGTAGAGTCGGTGGTGGGTGGAGTGGCAAGCGACGAGAATAGTCGTCGGGAGAGGGTGGCGGTGAAGTGAACGGCGATGCAGCTGATGCCGAAGGCAGTTGAGATGGTCACAAGAGCCGAGTTCGTGTCGACTAAGTGCGCAGACGCAAGCGCATGGTTGCTGGCCTCGACGGCGCCCACGCAGCTTATGAGGAGGTGGCCACCAGATCCCCTCTCCTTTTCTCGCCGTCGGCCACTAGATGCCGTCGCCACCGCCTGCATCTCCGTCCTAGCCACTGCCTCCCTTGGTCACCCCTCCTTCTCTTGT
Source organism: Ampelocalamus luodianensis (assembly GCA_036346255.1). Classification (NCBI taxonomy): domain Eukaryota; kingdom Viridiplantae; phylum Streptophyta; class Magnoliopsida; order Poales; family Poaceae; genus Ampelocalamus; species Ampelocalamus luodianensis. The sequence goes on from CM070624.1 coordinate 43,121,604, forward strand.
CTCCACATTTAGCTCCGCATTCGGCTCCACCTCGGCCTACCGCTGCCGCCGCCTTCTCAGCCTACCACCTTCGGCTATGGCTCCGCACACCTCTACTTTTTTCCTTCTTATCTCCTCCCCGCACGCCTCTACTTTTCTAGTCTGAGCCGGTCTCCCTGGGCCTACCACCTACACCGCTGTCTCTGGATCTGCCCTCCGCCTCTACTTCCATTTCCTGCGATGGACGACAATAGGTGGCATTGGTGCCGAGGAGGGGGAGACCCGACTGGATCTGAGGCGGTGTCAAGGGCGAAGGAGGCAGTGAGGCATGGGCTTGTGGGGCCAACCGCAGGGGGTGGGATGGCCGTCTTGAGGAGTGGAGGGATTAGCGGCGAACCAGGAGCTCTAGAGGGGAGGGATTGGCAATGAGGGGGTAGAAGAGTGAAGATAGTGATGAGTGAGAATGAGAGGAAGAAGAAAGGAATTAGAGGATGACATGCCTGACATGTGGGCCCATAAATATATTTTTTGTTTTATTTGCTAAGTGGTTGCAATGTCATCGAAAAGAATCTTACGTATCAAAACCATTGACACATCAGCGCCAAGTCACCCAAAACCACCCTGTTTGGGTTGAGGGGGGTAAAATGAATGGTTTTGATAGTTGGGGGTGTCGGATGTCCGATTTTGTAGTTTATGGTTGAAATACAGACTTTTCGAAGAGTTCAAGGTTGTAAAATAGATTTTTTCCAATCTAAAACTTGGGCTTGAAACTTTCTTGGAATCTTTTGAAAACTTCTAGAAATATAAAACATGTTGAAACCTAGTCAAAACTTCAAACTCAAAATCTGTAACTTTTAAGCAACTGAAACTTCACAAAACAACATGAAACTGCTATACCGTTGGAAATGCATTCCAACGGTATAGTGTGGGCTAGCACCTCTCATTGATTATTTATGCCCCTTTAGATGACAATCTAGCATATACCCTCTTTCCCGTGGTAATTAATAATTTACCACTCTTTAGTTGTGCTGCTTGAGGATATGCCACTATTACGACTGAATTGACTATATTACTCCTCCCCCTTCTCCCCCCCAATCCTCCTCTTCTCCCTCACCTCACCGGCAATGTCATCGTACCCTTTACTCCCACCGGTGCTAGAGCAGCTCATTGGCTACCAACGACCACCACGCTCCCCGCATTAGCTTGGCGTACCCATCCATTCCCACCTCACATCTCGCGAGTCACACACAACCCAAACCACAAGGCAAGAACCAACCATGGCTGCACCTCTCCCCTGTTCTTCTCTTGCACCGGTGAGAGACCATGACCATGGACCTGATGGGCTGTGAGTACGCCCCGCGCAGCCTCGCCTCTGCTAAGGAGGAGCAGATCATGTTCCAAGAGGCTACCATCGTGGGGCTCCACCCTAACCGCCCATAATATGGAATAACATAATGACTCGATAAATTATTCATCCAGATCTATCCCATACTAGACTTGTGGTTGCATGGCTTAGTAGTTCAGAAATACAGCACATGATTCGGTCTTTAATCGACTCAAGTAAGACAAACCTCAAAACCAACTCGCGTGCATGCTGCACCGATCTCATACCAACCACTTGTTGGACCCCGGGAAGTTAATCCCAAAATCATATGTGTTTATCATGCTAGTCTCATGATCAATGGCTAGAACACACATTTACAATATTAATCGCACATGCATACATATGTAAATAAAAAAGAGTTGCACAATATAATTATACAACCAAAATTAATTATTACAAGACTATGTTTACAACATATGGCCGACCGACCAAATAGTTCACAAGTCATAAAGTTTTGCAATGGAAATAGTGAATAAGAGACATCAAAATCCAGCAAGTATGCCTCTTCCCAATCACACGCAACTCACAAGGTTAAAACCCTAGAACTCGACATTATCGACGTCAAAACTCGCAGCGTAAAAGTAACCGATCATTGGGTCCTCATTCGCATCTTCTGAGTATGTCAAACAAGCAAATCATGAGTACAAAATTGTACTAACAAGTGGTGGCGAACTTCGCAAATTTGATCGTAAGCGGGGGCACGACTATTTGAATAGGTTAAAAGACTCTCTGCAGAGGCTATAAAACTTTACCCACAAGATAGGGTCAACTCCCAATGTCAGCCATGGCACGCTTCCTTGGGTGTGCGACTGAGATGATCATAACAAAGCTTTTTCCAAAACCTAGTTCCGACACTAAACACACTCCTTCAGGTTTATAACCCCTAAATGGCTGAGGCAGCGCCCGCTTACGGGTCACTTTACGGAACACCCTTGTTTACGTAGGGCATTATGCATGAGGGACTGAAGGGCAACGGGTAGGCTACACTAGCGCAAATTAAAAAAATTCTACCCGTAAACCAAGATCACTGCAGTTATAGATCACGGTCTTACCACTAGACGCGCAGGTGCGGAAGTTGATGCAGCATGTCGGGGCAGTGTAGTCGTACTCGATTAATCACGATGCGTCGAGGCGAGTAGTCGTACTACTTCCTCGTCCTCGTCGTGGCGTCCCACGTACAGCTCCTTTCTTGCGGTTCGTCCCAACGCCACAGATGCAGCGCCTTCAAAGGTATTCACACGTACGGGAGGAAGCGATGCACGCCGGACTACTAGATCCGCGAGCGACTAGGGCGTGGGAGGGGTGGCGGCCAGGGTTTGAGGATGTCACGAAAAACTCATCCTCCAACGATGCGCCCGCCCTCCTTTTATAGGCGTCCTTATAATGGGCTTCTACGAATAGAGGCCCATTAGGACTCAATGCCCAGTCTAATTCGGATCCAATCCGAATTAGGCTTCAGCCCCTTAAGTGTGTGACCCTATGGTTCACGTATGTTTAGACATGACGCAAGTACACATACTTGGTCAATAGTTGGTAGTGGCCTCTAGCAAGGCGTGCCAACTCCTAAGCGCACGTAAAGATCATATCGACGAACCATCACAACGTTATGTACATGTCAATCCCTTTGCCTCACGATATTCGGTCGAGCTCCAAGTGACCACTCTTTCTCGATCTGTGATCCGGAATCCCTTACTAGGTTAACTCTTAATCTTAAGTAGCATGGCCATGCATTTACGGATCCGATCACTCGAGAGGCCCGAGATATCTCTCGGGTAGAGAGGGCAAATCCCATCTCGACCGACCATGCCTCGCAGACATGCTTCATGACAAACCGAAAGCTACCTTTATAACTACCCGATTCACGGAGTAGCGTTTGATAGCCCCTAAGTAGGTCGATTCACATCTCAAGTACATGCGACAATCTCGAGTCTAAGGACAAGGCGTACACATTGTGTAGAGAGAACCATAAGAATAATTACTATGTCTCATGTTGGGTCAGTCCAACCCCATGTTCTAAACATGTGTCCACATTATTGGTTTGACATCTCCATGTCTATGACCTGTGAAACATGGTCATCAACCGATACATGTGCTAATCCATCATTCACGTGTGTCCTCACATGAACTCCGACTAGGGACAACTTTAGAATAACCATACAAGTAAAGAGTTTCACAAACAAGTCACATACTTGTTAATCAACACAAAGGTAATATTCAAGGAACATTTATTAAATCATGGATACAACGAAATATCATCATCAATATGATTGCCTCTAGGGCATATCTCCAACAGGGACCCGTCGTTGTTGGGGAGTTATGACCCTTCTTCACTTAGTATATAATAGGGGGTGCGGGTCTTCATGTCGAAACTAAGTAAAGTAATAGACTAGGTCTATCTCATATTAGACATGTGGTTGTACGGCTTAGTACGTACGAATGGAACACATGATTCGATCCTTAATCGACTCAGGCGAGACAAACCACCAATTTATTGAGTGCACCTAGCACCAGTCTCAATCACCACTTGCCCAAATCCCAACCATTTATAAATGCATTTTCCTATTTGTAGTGGTAACCCATGTCACTTATAGTTCAAAGTATTCACGTTCTTGTTGTAGCAATGATTGTGTCCTATTCATATCCATTTACTAAGCAGTATCTAAGGACAACCAATAGTCATTTTCATTTAATCAAGGGAGAGTTTAGCTCATGTAATATATATATATATATCCTTAGAGTAACAAGGTATCATGTGGAGTCAATAAACAAGGAAGGGAATCTTATAGGTCCTCCTCCTTTCCATGGCAGTTGTATGTGCCTTGGAAATTTGCTAGCAGAAGATCACAAAGATGCTATCATGAGTAGATTGACTCAGGTAGCTGGTTTAACAACCACGATTGAGCAGAACCTTTGAGTATTGTTGGAAGGTAATTGGCCATGACATGCTTGTTGGTGATATGCCCTAGAGGCAATCATGGAGATGATTGTATCACGTCTATGTTTATGAGTTCTTGAATAAATGTTATTCTGTTACTTGAATGAATCATTAGTTCTGAAGATCAACGAGTATGTGACTTGTTGGTGAAACACTTCGACTTATATGATGTCGTTCTAAAAGTATCCCTGGTCGAATGTCATTGATCGGAACACCAGTGACTCTACAACCAGTACATGTATTGATTGATGATCATGTTTCACTGGTCATGGATATGGGGATATCAAATCAATAATGTAAACACATGTTAGAGAACATGGGGTTGGAATGACCCACCTTGAGACACTATAGAGATTGTTATGATTCTATGTGTCATTAGTTGGTCTCAAGCAATGATGATGTATAATCCTTAGACACGAGATCGGCATGGTTCCCTACATGTGTAATAGCACTCTTAGGGGTTGCCAAACGCTACTCAGAAGCGGGTAGTTATAAAGGTAGCTTTCGAGTATGCTATGAAACATGCGAAGGGATGTGACTGGTCGGATATGGGATTTGCCCTCCTAACATAACGGAGAGATGTCTCGGGCCTCAAGTAGTCGGATAAAGAAAGTGCATGGCGTGCCACTAGTGGTCGAAGAGTTCGACCACGTAAGGTTATCCGACAACTCGATCGAGAAAGTATTGAGCAGTCCATGGATGACACACTATCTCACGGAGTTCAAACCGGATATCGTGAGGAAAAGGAGAATCTTGGAGTAAGTCGCTTAGTTCGATCGGATCCGGACAAGTCGTATGGTGATACGAGCAAGTCGTAGGCGATCGAAGCGAAATCCTGAGTGGTCGAAACTTGGTCGTAAGGGTTTACGAACTGGTCGTGACCGAAGTACGAACTGGTCGTATAAAGATAATACACGGTCGTAAGTGATGAGGACCTAGTCATAGATCATATTGCATTAAGGTTCGTCCGATATAATTTGTGTGTATTGGGAATCGTTATGTCTGCTAGGGACCGCTACGACTCGTGATCGGAAGGTTTTCAGAGTCACAACCGATTACACATAAACCTAATGGGTCACACACTTAATGGGATGGAACAAACCGAACGAATACGATTCGTTAAAAGTGTTGGATAGGATCCGACACGGGCACTATATAAGGAGATGCTTGAGGCTAGCTTTGTGGGGACGAGAGAGACACGTGAGTTGTTTCCACCAAAACCCTAACCGCCATCTTCTTGAGAGAGCCTTCCCGTGCGACTTGGTGCTAGCACACCGGCGTACGGTTGTTCCTTCTCGGGCGTGTGGATACCGTAGAGGCGCCATCGCGGTCATTTGTTGCGGCGAGGGCGATCCGTGATCTTCAGGAGGCGTGGAAGGCTGCTTTGGAGAGGCGACGATCGACTACGAGCGTTGGGCGATCATCTCGACCACTACATCGGCGCATTCATCGTCGGACTAGGCTACTCCGACTCTACTTCCGCTGCACTGCGCGCCTAGTGGTAATGATCTGTGATCATATATCTTGCTTGGCATCCTGGTTTACGTGGTAGAAATTTTGATTTGTGGCTTGCGTAGCCTACCCGTATCCCAACAGTGGTATCAGAGCCATCTTGCATAGTTTTTGATCTAGATCGGTCGCATATACTGTATATGTGGCAGTAGTAGATTGGATCTATTACTGGTTTGGTCTGATAACCTAGATTGGTTCATTTGTATGAAACGATCTAGGCACTGGTCGATAGGATCGATCGTTGTTCGGCGATAGAAGATGGGTTTTTCAAGGAGGCACATATTAAGAGCACCATATGATTCACTCGACTTGTTTTTCGACTATCTTGCGTGATACTCCTACGGTCGAGTTCCGCCATCGAGTACGTCGCGGTGTGTTGTCGTATCAAAGCGAGGATCGATTGGTTGGGACAGGTTAATATGATTAATCCGATGATTTCCAAGGCTCGGATATATGAATGAGATTCATGTCTCGGAAATTTTTCCGAGAGTGCCCTCGACATGAGGGCGCCGCTTCGAGCCCATCCCGCTAATCGGCTAGCGGGACCGTCGTCTTTGGTTTTTAAATGCCGTGCGTTATAGATAGTATGTGTTCATGTCGCCCGATAGAATTGGATTCTTTGCATAACTTGTTTTTGCGGGTTTGATGTGAATAGTATGGCCCATTGTGTATGTGATGCATGAATGGATTTTCATGGCTGCGCGTCATGCTTTGAGATAGCCATCATATTATTGTATAACGGCTGCGCATCGACTTGTGATGCTTGAAATTATCCTATGTAATTCTTTACTAGTTTTTAGGAGTAAATGCTTAGTAGATGAATGCGATCGGAAACTTCAAGCATGGTGGTCGGAGAACAGGGAGCATGATGATGGAGATCGACATGTTAAGGGCCATACTATTTCACGATTTAATTTGATTATCGTGAATATTTATGTTTATTCTGTTATGCTATTTTATCATTAGATGTTTTGACATGATAGAATAGTCTCCCTCGAGAAAATTAAGTAAAATTGATGCCTTCCCAATTGCTGCACCTATCACGATTTTGATCGTTAATTGGCAGGTCTACCAAAGTAGGGTGCCATTAACTATCTTAATAAGATGGGGTGGGTGTCGGACACCCACATGCATAGTGTTGGTTTGACTTGACAAGGCTATCAAAATAGTTTTGGGCCTTGAGGCATGGTGTTGGAAGCCGGGGCATCATGATGCCATCCAACAAACAAGAGTCATATACGATATGATTGGCAAGAGGTTGCCTACCATAAATCACTAGGTTTCTAGCAGTGATGCCAAAGCTCACTAGAACTTAATGACTTATGGATCTTGGACTCACTATATGTTGTTTGAGGAAACATGGTTTATAGTGGGAGTATCTTCATTATCCATTGTTAAGTTAAAAATTCGACCATCGGTCGTATAGTGATCTGACCAGTCCGGACATATCGTATGGTGATACGAAAAGTCGTAGACTGGTCGAACATAACCACTGACATATATGATTAATAGAAGATCTTTCATAAACATAGTGCTGAATCTTTGCATATATTTTCTGTTGTAGATCATGGCACCTACTACTTCTTCTGCACCTACCTTTAATTTGCGATCTATTCTTGAAAAGGAAAAGTTGAATGGTTCAAATTTTATTGGTGGTTTAAAATCGAGAATTATTCTCAAACAAGAAAAGAAGGAATATGTTCTAGAGAATCCCTATCCGAGGAACCAAGTCTTGATGCTACTCGAACTGAAAAGAATGCTTATGAGAAGCATTGCAACGACGCAGTCGATGTACACTGTCTAATGCTTGCAACCATGAACTCTGAGCTTCAGAAGCAATATGAGACCACAGATGCTTACAATATGATTGTGAGTCTGAAGGGTATGTTTCAGGATCAAGCAAGGGCAGAGAGGTTCAACACCTCTAAGGCATTGTTTTCTTGCAGGCTATCAGAAGGTAACCCGGTCAGTCCTCATGTGATCAAAATGATTGGTCTCATTGAGAGCCTGGAAAAGCTTGGTTTTCCCCGTAGTCAAGAGTTGGCTACTGATGTGATTCTCCAATCGCTCCCTGCGAGCTTTGTGAGAGGACCCCGGTTTATTCGGCTTGTACTGTTTAACCATCCACTTGGTCCTAACAGTACAAATCAAAAATACCAAGCCTCGAGATATGTATACTTCCCAGAATTGCAGTATACACACCCCGTTACAAAATCATGCATCAATTCCATTCATACACATAGAGCCAAAGCAAAAGTAACAACTGAAAGACATAATATAAAGAGAGTTATTATAAAAGAGAGGCCAACCGGCCAAATAACACATAAGTAACTAATTTAAACAGCGGAAGCAAAAGGGCCATAAGATGGCAATAAACAAAAGCCAATCGGTGTGCCTTTACCCACAAGGCAACCAACCGGACCGCCAAGCTAATCGTCCCAAGCAGCGCAAGAACTTGACTCACAAAAGTGAGGCCCTTGGGGCTCACCTTCTTCCTCTGCAACAATTAATATTAAGCAAAGCAGATGAGTACAAAACTTGTTTTTGTACTCGCAAGACTGACGTGTGAGATAACAGAACTATAATTAACTACATGCAAGCTTTATTTAAGTGGATGAAGCTTTGGACTCATTTTCAGCATAAAGCAAGTTTTCATTTGCAATAAGGTAATAGATTCAAAGCAAGTTTGCAATTAACTTTTATTGTTCAAATAAAAGAGAGACAATTATAACAATAGATAGATGACAACACCAACCTAGAAGTGACTAACCCATAGTCACCACAACAATAGCATGAAGTCCCCTTCATACCACCCATGTCAAGTTTAAGTTTTTAAAAGGTTGTAGTCTAGTTCTTGCACGACCTTACCAAGCATGTCCATAACCTAGGACGAGGCTATTCGAATAGTTTTAACCTGGGGTGTACCAATGTACCCACACGATAGACCGTCTTTCCACCACCACGGTTAGCACACTTCCTTTGGTATGCGGGCATGGCTAAGTCTAACAAGATGCTTTCCAATGGACGATGCTAATTAAGAGCCGCAACCCACGGAGAAAGACACATTAGACAGCCCTAACAGGCTGCTAATGCTCCCTCCAACACCACAACACACACACACAAGAACACACCCACCAACCAGCTCGTAATTAACACCTCCCAAAGTACTTAGTCAAGAGAGGTTCCATATCCCCCTCGTGTGGTTAGCACGCAATAAGCGCTGGCTTAGTGACACAAGTAACTCGGTCCTTAGGGACTTAGGCACCATTCAACACACCCAACAGATCACATCAACATACCATTGTGCCCAAGTCAAGATATAGTTTTGTTTTCAGTTTTTGATTTGTAAATCAATAAAACACAAGGGTTGGACATAATGGAGTAGTATAAGTAGTTGTGTGATCAAGATCACCGACTAAGTCGATGATCGCCCAATACTACCGATAACTAGGCATGGCTAAGCAATATTCATTCGTAATCTACTAAGTGATAAGAGTTCATCCATCGAACTCTAACCACAGCAAATAACCTAGGCTCAGGTAGTAGAGGATAACCATTTACCTACAGATTATGCAACTAGAGGTCTAACTAATCAATTTAACAACAAAATAGCAATGCATACATAGAAGTTAAACAAAATATTAGACTTTAAAAGTAATGGGATCAATGGGAAATGATCAAACTGCTTGCCTGCTTGCTGTTGCTCAAATTGTTGCGGAGGGTCGTTCTGGGGTTACCGCAAATGTGAAGCCTAGCGAAAGGCGAAAATAACCAATAAGACGAGCAACACTTAAACGAAAGAGCAAGCAAAAATTATCCAAATGCGACGAAATTTATACACAAGGTAAAATACTAATATACCTAGTCATAGAAACTGGAAAAACTTAATTTGGATTTGTGGTGCAAAAGATATTCCCTAAAAACCTATTTTTGGCCATAATTAGGTACTGTAGCAAAAATATTTTCTAGAAAGATTTTGAAGCTGAAACTTTTATGGTAGCTACCTACTGGTATAGTGATAATCCATATAAATTTTCAGGTCATTTGGAGTTATAACGAATTAGTTATGATTTTTCTAAGTTCTAAAACTAGGACATCATTTATATCAGTAGCAAAGACCACTAGCAAACTGGTCCTTTACTAAAGTTCATCCCTAAAGGAAATTAACAAAATTTAGTTCGCTCTATTTGGACTTACAGGGAACAAGTTATGGATTTTCTAAGTTTTATAATATTTTTTTGGAATATTTAATAAAGGCTGAAAAGGCTAAAATCGATTCCCAACATTTCTGGTTCTTAACAGGGCCTAAAAGAAAATTAATACTACTGAAATCACCCAAAAAGGATCTACAATGAAAAAGATATGAATTTCTAAAGTTTTAACAACATTTTCAGTGGAAAGATAAAGCTTACCGAGGAAATTATATCCCTCAACCGAAAAGAAAAGCGTGGCTCAACGTGGGTCGTGATTAGAGATCCGACGCCCACGCGCGACGGCCGATTCAACATGCGCGCGCGCAAGACCGTTGGATTTGATTCCAACGATCCGATCATTGTGACCTTCGGACCCGCCGAATGCTCGCACAACCTGGACCGTTGATCAAGCGATGAAGGGCTGGGATTGAGGGAGCCTTCGGACAGTCCAATTGCTCCCACGATCCCGGCCACGAATCCAAGATCGAACGGCTAAGGTGGATTGGGCCGTTTACGATTTGAACAGGGCTCTGCGACAATAGGGCCCACCGGTCGATGGCGCTAAGTCACAAGCCGGGTTTAAACACACGCGCACAGGGGGGTTTGAAGATGGCGGGCCCACAGGTCAGCGACTGAGGAGGTGGGTTTAGGACCGCTAATGATTACTAACCTATGATTAACAATGATTAGCAATGATTAGCACTAAATGACTTGAGCACGAGCTCGGAAGAGGCTTAAAGGGTTTGGGCCGCTTTGTCGGTGACGAAGGCGGCTAAGACACATTAATTACCGCAATGATTAGGCATTAATGAGCGTCATTCTCGTGTCCGAACGAAATTACGACACCATTGTTTTCGTCAGACAACAAAACCGAGGGCACCTCAAACCGCTGCCGACGGCGACCCAAGGTACGGCGGCGGGGCCTAAGTGCCAAAATGGAACCGCAATAGCATTACGCACCCATCGGGACCACCCACACCGTCGGCGGTGTCCCGAGCAGCGGCTAGCCGACGATGGCGGCGACCAAAGCGGCGAAATGCATAATGACCAAAGCTCCGCAACGAACCATTCCGGCGAGTGCCAAAGCTTCTAGGGGCTACTAGAAGGATGCACGAGGGTAGGGAGGTCGAGGATGGGCGGAGTTGCTCGCGACGAAGAAGGTTGCGGACTTGGAGAAGACAACTCGGAGAAGGTGCTCGAGCAAAGATAACACGACCGCGTCATCGGGTTAGCTCAACCAAGCTCAAAGAAGCCCCCGAGTAAAGAATTGAAGAATAGAGCTTCTTACCGGTGATGAGGAAGAAGGGGTGCTCACGGCCGAAAGAACATTTCCCAAAATTGAGCTGCTCTGTGAAAAGCAACTACAATTAAGTTAGGGTTTTGTTCCGGAGGTGAGAGGCACACTGCTGAAAGCGAAAGAGAGGAAGAACGCCATGCTGAGAGCACGGTTGCGAGGAGCTCCCACTCAACAATGGCGGTTTTATGTGCTTTTGGTGTTTTGAGCTCACAAAGCACCAAAGATGCTCGGCAAGACCACTGGGTTTTGAAAGGGAACCGAGGAGAGCCAGGAGCTACTTATAGCTCAAGGAGCTCAAGCTAGGGTTGAGCCCAAGCTCTCGGGTGGGTGGGTTCATGCCTGCCATGGGCATCGTGAGTGACGGGAGCGGTGTAGGAGACGACTTTGGGAGGAGGAGCTGGTGTGCATTTAATGCATGGCGACATTTAGCCATTTAAAGGGCTCAAGGAGGTGACAAGTCACCTCCTCTCTCGCCATGGCGCACAGCGGGCATGCGCGCGGTGGGAGGAGGAAGATGACCGGCGACGCGGCGGGCCACCGATCGTGCCAAAGCGGCTCGAGCCCAAAGCGTTTTAGTGGGTTGAGCCCAACCTCAATAGATCTTGTTGCGGATAAGATTTGAGCGGCCACGATGCGATCGCTAATTGGAAAGATCAAACGAACCGTGCGGTCCGCGACGGTTGGATCGAATCAACGGTGAGAATCGGATGGCAACCGGAGTTGTCCGAACGCTTACGAATGAGAGCCGTTCGATGGAGATCCAACGGTGATAGCGCGCTGTTGAAGCTGGCGCGCGGCGCGGTTAGTTGGCTCGGTCGAGTCAAGTGACTCGAGCGAGCGACTCGAGTCAATGAGCAGTACAAACCGCTTAGGGTTTGATTTTTAAACCTGAAACTTTGGGGATTTAATTGAGGCATCAAATCGACTCCAAAATTTATGAAATTTTAACTGGAGCTTCCTGACTTAAGGATTAACCTTCCATAAAATTTTCAGAGATTTTTGTGCACTGAAATTTTCTCAAGAAATTCCAGAAGGTGATTTCAGAGGTTTTTATGCTGAGCACTTTTCTCCAGAAATTATACAATGCTTTGAGCTTGGGTTTGACTACAAGTCAAACAAGTTTGACTACAAGTCAAACAAGTTTGACTGACCCTTAAAAATATTCGAACAATTTCTAAAAATTGTGAAATTTTTCAGAGGGGTCACCAACCATCCCAAGAACTTAGGAAAAATATTTCCCGAGAAGGATCACAAGATTGGACAAGATTGTTTTTGGAGGATCAAGATTTGGATCAACAGACTTGTGACTTTGTATTTCCATACTCTTGTACAATAATTGTTTAGTACACACAGGAAATACATGATGTAAGAAAAAGTTTTAATTTCTACCCATTTTCTTACATTTGAAACACAAGTTGAAAATGGGGATGTTACACTTTGAGCCTGTCATACTGAATTTTCATATGAATGACATGGAGAAATCAATGACCGAGTTACATGGTATGCTTAAGGGTGCTGAGGAGAGCATCAAGAAAAGTTCCAATCATGTGATGATGGTTCAAAAGACTCTGACCTTCAAGAAGAAGGGTAAGTCGGGAAAGGAAAAGGCAAAGGAAAGACTAAAGATGAGATCGAGAGTCTCAAGGCTAAGCTTAAGAAGCTTAAGCGGGTCCTAAGCGACACGAGAATGTTACCATTGTCATGAGACTGGGCATTGGAAGAGAAATTGCAAGAAGTACTTGGCGAGAAAGAACAAAGGAAGTATAACTTCGATTCGGTATAAATGTTATACAAATTAATCTTGCCACTTCTCAGACCGGTTCTTGGGTATTTGATACTGGATCGGTTGCTCATATTTGCAATTCGATGCGAGGACTAATAAGGAGTAGAATTTTGACAAGAGGAGATGTTGATCTTGGCGTAGGCAATGGAGCAAGAGTTCTTGCATTAGCTATTGGAACTTTACCATTAGCTTTACCTTGAGATTAGTTATGGAACTAAATAATTGTTATTATGTTCCGACCTTAAGCAAAAACATTATTTACGCTTCATGTTTAGGAGCAGAAGGTTATGAATTCAGAATAAAGAACAATTGTTGTTCAATCTATTTTGAAGATATGCTTTATGGCCATGCTCCATTGATGAATGGATTGTATGTTTTGAATCTTGAGGATATGCCTATCTATAACGTTAATGCTAAGAGACTTCGACCCAATGAAATGAATCCCACTTTCATCTGGCATTGTCGACTTGGTCATATAAATCAGAAGCGCATGATAAAGCTCCATAAAGATGGTCTTCTAACCTTATTTGATTTTGAATCATTTGAAACATGTGAATCTTGTTTACTTGGCAAAATGACAAAGGCACCTTTCACGACCAGAGGTGAAAGGGCGAGTGACTTGTTGGCCCTTGTACATTCGGATGTATGTGGACCTATGAGCACTTGGCGGAGGTGGTTTTCAATGACTTCATAACTTTTATCGATGATTTGGTAGATATGGCTATGTCTACTTGATGAGACATAAGTCGGAATCCTTTGAAATGTTCAAGGAATTTCAAAATGAGGTACAAAATCAACTTGGTAAGACAATCAAATGTCTACGATCAGATCGTGGAGGTGAATATTTGAGCCATGAGTTTGGTGATCATCTAAAGAAATGTGGAATTGTTTCACAACTCACTCCGCGGAACGCCTCAATGGAATGGGGTGTCGAGCAGCGGAACCGAACATTGTTGGACATGGTTCGGTCAATGATGAGCCAATCGATCTTCCATTGCAGTTGGGATACGCTCTAGAAACGCGACTTTCACATTAAATAGGGTTCCATCAAAAGCAGAGAAGACACCATATGAGATATGGACCGGGAAGTGTCGGCTTGTCTTTCTCAAGGTATGGGGTTGTGAGGCGTATGTCAAGCGTTTGACGTCGACAAACTCACACCCAAGTCTGATAAGTGCTTCTTTGTGGGGTATCCTAAGGAAACTAAAGGATATTACTTTTACAAGCGGGAAGAAAACAAAGTGTTTGTTGCCCGTAATGGTGTCTTCTTGGAGAAAGAGTTTCTTTCCAAAGGAGTCAGTGGGAGTAAGGTGCAAGTCGAAGAAATTCGGGAAACATCCGAAAATGTTTCAACTCCTACTGAGTCTCTACAGGATGAACAAAATGTTGTTAGACCTGTAGATGAGGCATCATCCCCACGTAGATCTAAAAGGCCACGTCAATTGCCTATAAGGTATGGGCATGACGTTTTATTAGTGAATAATGATGAGCCTAATACTTATTCGGAAGCGATGGTAGACCCAGACTCTGAGTCATGGCTTGAGGCCATGAGATCTGAAATAAAGTCCATGCATGACAATCAAGTTTGGAACTTGGTTGATGCACCTGATGATGTTAAAACCATTGAGTGCAAGTAGATTTTTAAGAAAAAGATAGATATGGATGGAAAGGTTCACATTCATAAGGCACGACTGGTTGCGAAGGGTTTCAAACAAATTCAAGGTGTTGATTATGATGAAACCTTCTCTCCTGTCGCTATGCTTAAGTCTATCCGGATCATTCTAGCTATTCTTGCATATTTCGATTATGAGATATGGCGGATGGATGTCAAAACGGCTTTCTAAATGGAAACCTAAGTGAGGATGTGTACATGACACGACTGAGGGTTTTGTCGATCCAAAGGAAGCTAGAAAGGTATGCAAACTTAAGAAGTCCATCTATGGATTAAAGCAAGCATCTCGGAGTTGGAACATTCGTTTTGATGAGGTGGTCAAAGGTTTGACTTCGTCAAGAATGAAGAAGAACCTTGTGTTTACAAGAAGGTTAGTGGGAGCAAGCTTGTGTTTCGATCTTGTATGTGGATGACATACTACTGGTGGAAATGATATTCAAATGCTTGAATCTGTTAAAACTTCATTAAGAAATAGTTTCTCAATGAAAGATTTAGGAGATGCAGCATATATTCTTGGTATAAGAATCTATAGAGATAGATCTAAGAGGCTAATTGGATTAAGCCAAGACATGTACATTGACAAGGTGTTGAAGCGGTTCAACTTGCAAGATTCCAAAAGGGTTTCTTGCCCATGTCACATGGTATTAATCTTAGCAAGACTCGGTGCCCTTCGACCAGCGATGAGCAAGACAAAATGAGTAGAATTCCATATGCTTGGCTATCGGATCTATCATGTATGCCATCGTGCACACGACCAGATGTGTCGTATGCTCTAATTATTCTGAGCAGATATCGATCGATCCGGTGAATGTCTTTGGATAGCGATCAAGAATATCCTTAAGTACTTAAGAAGGACTAAGGATGCATTCCTTGTATATGGTGGTGAGGAAGAGCTGGTCGTAAATGGTTACACCGATGCTAGTTTCCAAACCGACAAGGATGATTTCAGATCGCAATCGGGGTTTGTGTTTTGTTTAAATGGAGGAGCAATAAGTGGAAAAGTTCCAAGCGAGGAGCGATTCTTGATTCCACGACAGAGGTGAATACATTGCGGCCGGAAAGCGCAAAGAGGCCGTATGGATTAAAAAGTTCATTAGTGAGTGGGTGTGGTTTGAGTGCTTCTGTCCAATGGATCTCTATTGTGATAATAGTGGAGCCATTGCACAAGCTAAGGAGCCTAGATCGCATCAAAAGTCCAAGCACATACTTGGCGATACCACATTATTCGTGAGATCGTTGAGAGAGGTGATCTGAAAATATGCAAAGTGCACACAGTTTGAATATTGCTGATCCGTTGACAAAGCCTCTCCGCAACCTAAGCATGAGGCGCACACAAGAGCTATGGGTATTCGATACCTATACGATTGACTCTAGTGCAAGTGGGAGATTGTTGGTGATATGCCTTAGAGGCAATCATGGAGATGATTGTATCACGTCTATGTTTATGAGTTCTTGAATAAATGTTATTACGTTCCTTGAATGAATCATTAGTTACGAAGATCAACGAGTATGTGACTTGTTGGTGAAACACTTCGACTTATATGATGTCGTTCTAAAAGTATCCACTGGTCGAATGTCATTGATCGGAACACGGTGACTCTACAACCGATACATGTATTGATTGATGATCATGTTTCACGGTCATGGATATGGGGATATCAAATCAATAATGTAAACACATGTTAGAGAACATGGGGTTGGAATGACCCACCTTGAGACACTATAGAGATTGTTATGATTCTATGTGTCATTAGTTGGTCTCAAGCAATGATGATGTATAATCCTTAGACTGAGATCGCATGGTTCCCTACATGTGTAATAGCACTCTTAGGGGTTGCCAAACGCTACTAAATGGCGGTAGTTATAAAGGTAGCTTTGGGTATGCTATGAAACATGCGAAGGGATGTGACTGGTCGGATATGGGATTTGCCCCTCCTAACATAACGGGAGAGATGTCTCGGGCCTCAAGTAGTCGGATAAAGAAAGTGCATGGCGTGCCACTAGTGGTCGAAGAGTTCGACCACGTAAGGTTATCCGACAACTCGATCGAAAGTATTGAGCAGTCCATGGATGACACACTATCTCACCGGAGTTCAAACCGGATATCGTGAGGCAAAGGAGAATCTGGAGTAAGTCGCTTAGTTCGATCGGATCCGGACAAGTCGTATGGTGATACGAGCAAGTCGTAGAGGCGATCGAGCGAAATCACTGAGTGGTCGAAACTTGGTCGTAAGGGTTTCTGACTGGTCGTGACCAAATCTGAACTGGTCGTATAAAGATAATACAGTCGTAAGTGATGAGGACCTAGTCATAGATCATATTGCATTAAGGTTCGTCCGATATAATTTGTGTGTATTCGGGAATCGTTATGTCCTGCTAGGGACCGCTACGACTCGTGATCGGAAAGGTTTTCCGAGTCACAACCGATTACACATAAACCTAATGGGTCACACACTTAATGGGATGGAACAAACCAGAACGAATACGATTCGTTAAAAGTGTTTGGATAGGATCCGACACAGGGCACTATATAAGGAGATGCTTGAGGCTAGCTTTGTGGGGACGAGAGAGACACGTGAGTTGTTTCCACCAAAACCCTAACCGCCATCTTCTTGAGAGAGCCTTCCGTGCGACTTGGTGCTAGCACACCGGCGTCACGGTTGTTCCTTCTCGGGCGTGTGGATACCGTAGAGGCGCTCTGCGGTCATTTGTTGCGGCGAGGGCGATCCGTGATCTTCACAAGGGCGTGGAAGCTGCTGGAGGAGGCGATCGACTACGAGCGTTGGGCGATCATCTACGACCACTACATCGGCGCGTTCATCGTCGGACTAGGCTACTCCGACTCTACTTCCGCTGCACTGCGCGCCTAGTGGTAATGATCTGTGATCATATATCTTGCTTGGCATCCTGGTTTATGTGGTAGAAATTTTGATTTGTGGCTTGCGTAGCCTACCCGTATCCCAACAATGCTCTACTCCTCGAGCGGCTCAGACTGCAGTGGTATGAATATAAAAAATTCATTGAGGTTTTGTGTTAGACCCCAAATTTATAACCTGGGATCCACTATGTAACATTGTGTCATTCCTTGGATTAATAGATAGTACACACAGATATATCGTTGGCTCATTCACATACATCGTATTCATATTACAATAGCATACTTTATTACATAACTGGTCGTACAACCAATTGTCTTACAAAAGGGGCCAAGCAGGCCAATATAGTACACATAGTGCTTTAACACAGAAAGAGGGAATACGAGCGGAAGTAAAAAGGAAAAGGTGTGGATCCATTCACTCTACTTACATGCAAGTGACTAGGGGTCCCGGCCTAAGCTCCTCCATCGTCTTCACCATCCAGCCCAGATGCCACAAAGTAGGCATAAGGGTCTTGATCAAATGGCTCTCAAAGTTATTTATGAGCAAGCATGAGTAATGTAACATCCCAAAAGTTCCTAAATGCAAAAATACGGGATTTTTAAAACTTTTTGTATGCTTATCTATTGACAGCATTTTTAGAATTATTTGAATTGCATTTTATCTTTTACGAACACAAGTGAAGTGAAACAGAAAACATTAAAATATATAAACCCTAAGAAAATACAGAAACCCTAGAAACATAAAAACAAAATAAACCTAAGATATTGTTGTATAAGTATTACATGAAGTGTAAACCCTAAAACTGAAACCAAATTCAAAAGCCCCCTTTTGAATTCTTTAGAAAATAACAGATTATATCTATCATCACATGAGAATTCCCTAAAGCAAAGACTAGAATTTTAGCAAACCTAAAATTCCACTCTCTTTTCTTTGTCCTAGTTTTCCCTACCTTTTCTTTTTCCATCCTCCCTGTTCCTCTGGTTGGTCGGTTTCCCAAGCTTGGTGCAGCCTAACCCACTCTAGAGCGCAGCAACTATGCCATCTCCCTCCAGGCGGCATCACCACTGGCCGCTCTCGCTCAGCGTCAACACCTCTGGCATTTGCGCCATGTCGCGGCCATGCAACCGGAGGCCATCGTCTGTCGATCAACTGTCGCTCAGGGTCGCCTCTGAGCTACTGTGCAGCCAAGTCCCGTCATTCCATCGCCCACTCCTTCATGAGGTCAGTGCTGAGCTAGCGCCAAATGTGTCACCACTCTTGTGCAATCTCCGCCGTTGCGGCTATATATAGCTACCCACTGCCCCTCTGCGATCTCCCCTCGCCACACTAGAGCTTACTCCACCTTCTCCATTCTTCTACCTAGCCCGAGCACAAAGTAAGGCTCGAGCGCCATTTTGGTCGACAAGCCCCTCATCGTCGCTGGCGCTCTAGAGACCTCCATGCCTCGCCAACCCCGTCATGGCATGTTCCAGACCACCACCATTGTTTCCCCTCATCTAATTATGTGTTTTATTTGTAGGGACCGCCGCCAACCTCGTTCTTCCTCTGCTTCGGCCAGAAGAGTCAAAATGATCAAATTGTCCTCTCTCGTGAGCTAGACTTCGATTCATTCCTCCTTAACCATCTCTTTACCACCTTGAAGTTTTCCCAGGGGTTGAATGCTCACCATTTTGCGCAGAACATCAACGTTGTGTGAAGCTCCCCACGCTACCACTGGTCACTATCGCCAGCCCAACTTCGGCCACCTCATTCACTCCGCGTCATTTCATTATGATCCAAGTATATCCTAGATGCTTGCTTATGCCTTGGATGATTGGAAGCATTGTCAGAAAGACAAATTACCGTAGCTCCGAAAGCCTCCACCGCTAGAGTTGGCCGCGCTGCCGCTACTGGCCATTGGAGCCTCGCCTCCGGTGCCAGTAGGATCACCTAGTCGTAGTGGTTCCATTTTTTCCCTTAGCTGGCGCCACCGTGCCACTACCACCGGTGACGAGGGTGAGCCGAGAACCTCTCAGGAGCTCTTCTGCTTGTCTGAACAAAGACAGCTACTGTAGCATGATGATTAATAACCAAATCCATGTCTTAGCGCTGATTACTGTGTAGATAAATGTTTAAATGGTGTTTCATCTCGCTGGAGCGCGAGCCCGTGAACAGGAATCCAGGTGCATTTAACGCACTAGTTTGTGCATGACTCTATGACTCGCGGGCCCGGAGCTCATTAGTGCACAGTGGATTTTGGGTCCATGGACCGGTGGACCAAGTACATAGACTTTAGTCCACACACTGTTTCCTAGACCGAGTCACTCACAATGGGGCCTACTCGTCAGTAATAGATTTTCCTTAGGAAAATAAAACAAAAGAAACTAAATATTGTACATGGTCCCACTTGTCATTCTCAGAGTAATTCTAGTTAGGAAATAAATGGAAAATAAAATCAAAATAGCCAGGTCCACCTATCAGTCACTAAGCATTTTCGGCTGAAAAATAAAACAAAAGAAAAAGAAAAGCGATGCGGGTTCCACTTGTCAATGAGATGTCAGTGAGAGAGACTCTCTCTCCCTTTTCTTTTTCAGGATTTAAATAAGGTTTAAACTTCGGAGAGCATGTTCTCTCTCGTTTGAACTCCAAATCAAGTGATTTTTGTTTCTAAATTTGTCTAAATTCAAACTCTACCTAATACAACCGAAAACACCCAATTTGGAGTTCATTGGAATTTTTTAGTGCAATTTGAATTCTTTTGTGCTTATTCAAATTTTGGTTATTTTGCGTATTTAGAGTTTGAAGCCTCCGAAGACCCTCAGATCGATCAAGAACCAAATCAGCAATACCAAGACCAAGGCGAGTCAATACTTTAATCATTTTGCACCTAATTTCGGAATGCTGTTATATTGTTTTAAGTTATGAAACTACATTGCTATGTGTTATACATGTATGTTACTATTAGCCGATAGTTGCTACCCTAATAATAATTTTGTATATACGTCCAAACCTGGAATTTGAATATTATCCTTGTCACCATAGATTAATGGGATAACTGTAGCCACTAGTTAAATACTAAAAAGACATGCTTAGCTTTGCTTAGACATATTGTCATTCAGGCATTAAATTGCCCAGCATCACTTAACCATTTGAAAATGAAATTGGGCAATCGAGACTGGAGCCTGGCTAGTATATTAGACTAAATGTAATTTTAAAAGCAAAGAAAAACCTGAAAAATAGATTTAGACTCGAGTGGCTAGTGCTGGGTGCACGAGAGAACGTAGGTATGTGGATGTACCACCCGAGTCAATTAAGGATCGAATCTTGTGATGACCTCTTGTGTAAAAATAGTTCAACCATAAGTCTATAATGGGTACGACCTGGCTAACTAATTTGTCCTCCGCCTTGCAACTCCACCATTGATGGGTGTGTGGAGTGTACAAAGGGCAAGGGAGTCACCGATTCGCACAGCGCAAATGGGAGACCTCCTGGGGGTGAGGCCCAAGGAGGTGATTCTTAGCGGCGTGGGGTTGCGTTGAGGTGGGACATTGTAAAGGCCTTATGATAATCATCTTAGTCGCACACCTATGGAAGTGTGACAGACGGACATTATAAGTTGGTTATCTCTTGTGGGTAAAGTATACAAACTCTACAGAGTAAGAAAACTATCTGGATAGCCATGCTCACAGTCAAGAGCGGTTGCAGGAACTTGCTTGATCTAGCTTTTATTTTTATAAAACAATTTGTGGATGGAATGGAAAAGTTGGGGTTGGGAACTAGAAATTTGAGATGACCTGGTTGGGGACCAGTGATAAATACAGGATATGACCCGAGCCACTCAATGGTATAGGAGATGGCCTTGATTGTCCAATCTCATTTTCAAATGTTCTAACGATGTCGGGGCAATTTACTGCCCGCATGTCAATGTCACTACACAAAGCTAAGCATGACCCTTAATTATGTGTTTAGTAGCTATCAGGTATTCCATTAATCTAGGGGGACAAAGGGTAACGTCCAAGTTCAAGGGTTGGGAATTTATACACAACTGTTAGTTAGGCTATTAACTATAAGCTAAAGCAATATATATGTATCAAACAAAGCAATGCAATTTCATAATTAAAAACAATATAAATTGTATTAAAACTTAGGAGCAAAATGATCAAAGTGTTGACTCGCCTTATTCTAGGTCTTGCAGGGCCCACTGCCCTTTTCTTTTCTGTTTGTTTTATTTTCTAATTGGAAAATACATTAGTGAATGACAGGTGAGCCCTGGTATTTTATTTCCTTTTTTATTTATTTTCCTAAAGAAGATTTACCCACTGACAGATGGGCCCATCTATTATAGACTTGGTCCACATGACCAGTGCATGGACCAAAGGTCCAAAACTACTGTGTCGGTCCATACTTAAGTCCATGGACCCACTTGTCATAGACTTAGCGTCGATTTTTATTTCCTAATTAATTTTAACTACCTGATAGGACCCACATGTCCTAGCTACAATGCATCTTCTCTATTTTGCCCGGAGTAGAGGAGGTGCAGGGTGCTCTCGGGCCGTGCTTGCTACCAGCGAGTGGGACCACGGGGGCACCTTAGATCGCCCAAAATGGATTCCTTGGGGGCAAGCAATCCTATTGGTGTCGGCGGCGAGGATCGGGACAGCTTGTAGCGACGGCGCGACAACTTCTTACGGCGACGGCGTTCGGGGCTACCATGACTTCCACATCCCGACAGCGCTCTCGACAAACTCTCACACGCATGAATATCTACAGAGGGTAGGGAACCTACCAGTGCTGAGAGAGATGATGGAGGTGGTCGGAGGAGAGTTGGCGATGTTGACCCGAGGCGGCGCGATGGTCTTCATGTGGCGGCGGCGACCTGAGAAGAGGGAGACACAATCAAGCACCAGGAAAGCTAAAGGGAGGTGAGGGGTGTGTAAGGACCCAGGATTAACACCCCAAATCCTCTGTGCATTTCTGAACTAGTTCCATGATCAGTGGCTAGTTCACACAATAAACAAATATGGTAACATCTATAATCGCAAAGCTTTAATAATAAATAACAGAGCTTATTTCCAGAAAGACTTACGAGTCAACAACAAAGAACACAGCGGAAGACGAAGAGTAAGTAGTAGAGCCCAGCTAATCTACCATAAGCAATCGACTGGGGTAGCGGCCTAGTTGTCGAGATCTTCAGCAGTAGGTGAAGTCCTTCTTCTCTGAACAACATTGTATTAAGCAAGAGTGAGCACAAACAACTGTGCCTCGCAAGTTACACCCAATAACAGAATTATAATGCATGCAGGGATATATCAAAGGAAGGCTTATAGAGTTGATTTTGCATAAAGCAATGTTTCTTTCCAAATACTTGTACTAAGTTCCAAAGCAGTTATTCTACAACTAAAATTTATTTTCTAAATTCTCAAGTCTTATAGTCAGATAACATTCACACAAGGGTGGTGAAGGATACCCTCCTATCACATGGCTACCCGCCCAAATTCCCGATTGGATAGAAAATCCAAAACCATTTGACAAAGTCTTTTGAAATCAAAACCAAAATCTAACTTGGAGTAGCTTTGCTAGCATGTCCATGACCGTGGACACAGCTATTCGAATAGTTTTACACTCTGTAGAGGTTGTACAGCTTTACCCACATGATACAA
The DNA here is from genome assembly GCA_036346255.1 of Ampelocalamus luodianensis. Lineage (NCBI taxonomy): Eukaryota > Viridiplantae > Streptophyta > Magnoliopsida > Poales > Poaceae > Ampelocalamus > Ampelocalamus luodianensis. The sequence goes on from CM070624.1 coordinate 43,144,877, forward strand.
CTTCTCTAGTTTGTTTGGCATTCGTCAATACCACTACTCACTACCTTAGGTAAGCAGTCTAGAGCACGTGTCAAGGCCTTTACAATACGTCATCCCACCGTAGTCCCGCCTCGCTAAGGTTTCGCTTCCTTTGGATAGAATCCCGCCAGACTTAAGCCCTCTCTTGCGCCATGTGGGAATACATAAAAATAGGTCATAAAGACACCCACGCAACTGGATGATACAACCATGGTGGAATATTGAAAATTTATTAGTCGGGTCCTGCCCATTCAGAACATGTGGTAGTACGATAGGGCTTAGCAAGATGCAGCTCGAAGATTAGTCCTTAATTGACTTGGGTGACTTCCTATAAAACCCTGGGCCTCGATCATAGAAATGAATCGATCTCGTGCATGAACATGCACCCATCCAAACATCCATTTCGCCCAAGTCCAAACCAATTTCCATTTTGTTTTACTTTTCAAAATCATTTGTAAACTTCCATGACAAACCAACGTCAGGGATACCATTTTAAACATTTGATCTTTTGATCGTAAATTCCCTAAACTAAGATTTTTGGTCTAACCTTTGACTAAGCATAATTTTCCAACATGTTATAGTCATACTAATGTATCAACTAGATTTTAACTATGGCATCAAGGAATGGCTAATTCAATAGCAAAGTTTGGCTATACAAAGGTATTTAGAATAACTATAATTCAAAACAGGAATTTAAATAACTGAGTATAAATAAGCATGCAGTAGTAGTTTAAAATAGAATTTAAATAATTTAACATACTGGGATTCAAATATGATCAAAGGATATAACTTGTCTTGATTATTTAGTTGTTGTTCTTAAACAGTGTCGAAGTCCGGTTCTCTGTAGTCGTCGAACACTACACGTGAAAACGAGCCAAAATCAAATAAAATCCAAGTAGAATCCAAAAGAAAGATACTAAGTTTAGATGAATTTAGAAATTTTAATCACTCAGATCGGAGCTCGAACGAAGGATAACGAGATCTTGAAAGTCTTGAAATCACTAGGTCAGAAGGAGGTTCAACTGGTCAGAAGATTTAGGCTACCTGGTCAAAGGAGATTCGACTACCTGATCAAAAGGAGATTCGACTACAGGTGGTCAAAAGGGGATTCAACTACCTGGTCAGAAGGAGGTTTGACTACAGGTGGTCGGAAGGAGATTCGACTACCTGGTTGGAAGAAGGCTTGACTAGCTGGTCAATAGAGGTTCGACTAGTAGAAAGGTTGACTACCTGGTCGAAAGAGGTTCGACTGGTAGGAAGGTTGACTATCTGGTTGAAAGGGGTTCGACTGGTAGGAAGGAGGCTTGATTACCTGGTCGAAAGAGATTCGACTGGTAGGAAGGTTGACTACCTGGTCGAAAGGGGTTCGACTGGTAGGAAGGTTGACTACCTGGTCGAAAGGGGTTCGACTGGTAGGAAGGAGGCTTGACAACCTGGTCGAAAGAGGTTCGACTGGTAGGAAGGTTGACTACGTGGTCGAAAGGGGTTCGATTGGTAGGAAGGAGGCGTGACTACCTGGTCGAAAGAGGTTCGACTGGTAGGCAGGTTGACTACCTGGTCTAAAGGGGTTCGACTGGTAGGAAGGTTGTGATCGGCGGCGATTAAGAGAGCTGTAGCAAAATGGCCGATGGTGAGGGTAGTAGCGGAGAGAGGGAGGCGAGGCAAACTTGAGGCTCATGGTGGTGGGGCGAGGCTTGGTGGAGCGACCAGTGGCGGGAGGAGGAAGCGACGGCGGTCGAATATGGCGCGGGCGCCCTAGTGAACTCCCGGCGAAGACAAGGGGGCCTTAGGTAGAACATGGTCTTGCGAAGCCGAAGGTGAGGGTGAGATGGCCAAGGAGCGGAGCTGCTGTGAAGGACAGGAGGGCCCTTACAAGGAAGTCGCTCAAAGAAGAAAAGAAGGAAGGGAGTGCACTGGCAGAGTAGGGTGCGCGCGGTTGCCAACGAAATCTGGCCAAACAGGGAGGTGTGAGAGAGCGAGCTTGGTGGCGATTTGAAGAGGAAGGAATGGAACACACGGTGCTCCATTTTATAGGCAGAGGCAGCACACGGTTCGACGAAGAATGCGAGCGGGATTCGCGGTGGCGTACGCGATCGACCGTGCACAGGGATCCGGGAAACCGACCGTGCTTCAAAGAAAAGGAAAGGAGCATAGTGTAGAACGAGGGCGAGAGCGAGAGCGAGAGGGAGAGTTGAAGGGAATGCAAGAGGAGGGCGAGGGATCCATAGTGCTCCATTTATAAAGGAAGGAGGGGGATCGGACGACAAGATGGAAAGCGGAATTCGCGGCTGTGAGGTGGAGACAATGGCATTTAATGCGCACGTCGCTGAGGAAAAAGAGGGAGGAAAGAGAAGGTGAGCAGGGGCTAACAGGCGGGGCTGGTCGAAACCGAGAGGTCGATCAAGACCGAAGGGTTGGTCGAAGCCAAGGGGGTGGTCGACAACGAGAGGGTGGTCGACAACGAGAGGGTGGTCAACACCGAGAGGGTGGAGCAGGTCAGTGTGTGAGGAGAGAAAAAGAGATGGGCCGAGGGGAAATTAGAGCAACAGAGAAAGGGAAATAAGTTTTTAGAAAATAGTAACTAAAGTCCAAAGATTCTAGAAAGATACATAGAAATTCCTTGAATCGTTTGGAACTTAATAAAATTATTTACAACCTAAATTTAGCTTTTAATTTTGCCAATAAATTATTTTAAATTTCTGAAAAATGGGAAAGCCTTTTTAAAATCCAAAAAAATCAAGAAATTAATTAAGTTTTCCTTTTAAAGTTTAAATCCTCTTAAAACTCAGAAACTCAAATAAATTTTATTTTTTACTTTTAAAATTTAGAAAATCCAAGAAAAGTAAAAAAAACTCTTTTAATTTTTTAGAAAATCAGGAAAACTCTTTAAAACTCAGGAAATCCATTAAAATAATAATTTTATTAATTTAAAATTGGTAACAGAACTTTGGGATGTTACAAGGTGCTCAGGGCGAGCGTAATTGCAGCGGGGCTCAACGAGGGAGGAGCAGCGGTGAAAGTGGCGATTTTGACTGAAGGTGAGGAAGACAACGATGCCGGCGTGGTCCTGTGAACGAAAAGGAGAATCAAATGGGGGAAATTCCTTGGGCTCTGAAATGCGTGGTGGCACGTGTGGCGAGGTAAGGAGCTCACCGGAGCGGTGGGGAGGCAACGACAGCGTGGCGACCGAAAGGGGCACTTGTGTGCCCTTCAGGATTGCGCTCGGTGGAGAAGAAGAAGTGGAGGGGGAATGACAGGGGTGGCAAGGTAAGCGTTGTGTTGGCCTTAAATAGGCGGAGAGGATGGGGAGAGCAGGTGGTTTGGCGGCGTCTTTGGAGTGCGGCGTCGCGAGGGGCGGCGGCGATTGCGATAGTGATAGCGGAGAGGTAGCGATAGCGGGGCGTGGCGGCGTGGCTGAGCAACAGGTGAGGTGCCATCGCCCCTGTGCGCATACTACGGCGGCGATGTGGAACCAGTGGTGGCTATGCCACTTGCGGCATGGCGCCAGTGCCAAAGGTGGTGTGTTGAGGAGAGGAAGAGAGCAGGGGCGGGGCGATCTTGGGCCATGACGAGGGGAAAATCAGAGGAGGGTGGGAAAAGCGTTAGGCCAAGATGCGTGGCCCAAGGCCGGGTTCGGATGGGAAAAATATGAAAATGAAAATGATGGGCAATATTTTGGGTTTTAGCTATATTCTTGTTTTTGCTTAACAATCTCTTATCCAATTTTAAGTATTTTGAAGGTTGAATTTGAACTTTGGTCTCTAGCTTTCGGACTTGAACCTTACAAAATATTTTAAATGTAATCCCTTTAGTTTACTAATATCCGGCTATTTATTCTTGTAAAAATGCCCTCAGACGAGAACTGTAGTTAAAACACCACACAAAAATCCTGCAAATGACATTACGACTGATAGCACACAAAAAGTTTTTAAAAATCCTGTATTTTCATCTCTAGGATTTCTTACAAAATTTTTGGGTTGTTATATTTTGAGTCCCATCAAACTTCTCCATGTTAGCTAGTCAAAATCTTGTTGGCTAGCGAACTGCTCGGAGGTCAGGTGAGAACGGTCGACAACTGGTAATGAAGTCATAATGCCTTTTTTGAGGGAAAGAAGGGTTAACGCCACTAGGTGATCGTACTTGATGATACCCAATGTTAAAAGGACCTGACCTATCACAGATATCGGTCCTACAAGGGTAATACTCCTCATGCTCTATCTGTTGACGCAGATTTCCTTGAAAAAGTGGAGACTGCCCACCTCTCCTAGGAGTTTGTCATCCTCCAGCCGTTGGGGATGTTCGTCAACTTCTTCTTTGACCAACATCATGGTTAGGATATCAACCAGACCTGGGATCTTGTGGTTCTCTACATGGATAATTGTTCGAGCGACTAGCATTCGATGCAGTTGTTCCAATATGATTACTAGAACATTGTCATCGGTAATGCTCGACCCCCGTCATAGTATCCCAAAGCCTTTGAGCGCTCTCTTGGGAAAATAGGTCATAGCCTGGTGTTTGTCCAAGCTCTTGGCTTGAGTTTTCTATTAGATCAATGATATGTTGCAGTTCTCGAGCAGTTTTTGATTGGTATTGGACCTGCCCATGTAGCATTCTCTGGGCTGCAATCCTTCTCCACCAGATGATCTTAGGATCATCCACATCTGAGTTTGCTAGGGCATCCCTTAGTGGAGTGCGATCACCTTGAGGATGTTGATTACGCTCATGAACGTCGAGATTTCTATCATCATCGGAGGTGTTCTCGCCATTCCCATGAGTAACCAAAGAGTGTGAACGATGGGGAGCATTCCAGTCCTATTTCGCGGAGAGTGATCAAGATCCGTGGGGAGGACAAAGACCTCCTGGGTGTTGTTGTTACCGCTCGTGGTTGAGTCCTCCTGACTTGAGAAGTAGTCGAACGATAATGTCTCGTGACTTGGAGCGTTTCCCTCCAAGAAGGGGAATTTTGGGTTATAACCATCTCCAATTGAAAGTGAACTCTCTGGGTGTGTGGTTGAATTTGCAATTGTAGCAGGCTCGACCATATCCTTGGTGGGGGTAACCGAAGCATCACAGTCAACAGATGATGGTCGAGCCCTGGAATCGAGCGTTCCAGGACTTGATGAGCTAGATCGAGCGACCTTGAACGGGTTTGAATGTTGGGAGGTGAGAACCTCGTTACATTCAACACCTGTCGTGGGGCGGCTCTGGTCGTGGTCGCTTGGACCCTTGCCCTATGAGGATTCCGACTCCCCCTCTGGGCATAGTGTTGTTGGTGAGAGTGTTGATGATGTGGTTCCCTCATCAACCTTGTCTAGGATGCGATCTCCTAGGTTCGATGAAATGTCCTTGGAACTGGCATTGCCCTCGAAAGAAATTATGCTCTACTCATAATCGTAGCAGGCATCCATGTCGAGTCCTGCGTAGTTTGCGAGATCGAACCAGTTCTCCTCATTCCAGTCGCCTGCTATGGAAGCATTAGAGTTGAAACGAAGAAAAATCGCCCAAAGAAAGTCCCCACGGACGGCGCCAACTGTCGATGTTTTAATATCTATCTTATGAAATGAATGTGTGGGGACAATATGATCAAGATTACGCAAGAGGATACATGTGGTTTTTTAGACAGATTCGGGCCTTTCCGGAGAAAATAATAACCCTACTCCTATGTTCTTGTAGAATGTGTTTACAGGAAGAAGACACTGAAAACTTGGACTAATGACTTCGTGCTTGTCTCTATCTCTAGATCTTTTCCTTCTATCACTGGTGTTATCCCTTATAAAACTTCTAAAGAGGTGGAAGTTGTTATGTGCCAAGAAGCACCTCAACGGTTGGTTAGTTGTGTACGTTTCAGGGCGGTTATTTGTCAGAGAAGCACCCTCCTGCATGCTCATTATGCAGTTACGCCAGAAATAGAGGTTTATGTGCAGTTATGTCAGAGAGTAACGGCACATGTGTAACTACTATGCATAAATGAGCGTGATGTACAAAGTCCTTAGTTGATCGGGTCCACATGTCTGTGAGTTCTACCGACAATAGGGTGGTCGTAGTTGACCTGATCGTAGAAAGTTTTATGGCCATAAGGTAGCCATAGAAGTCCTTACGGCCACAAGGTGGTCGTAGAAAAACTTTATGACCATAAGATGGTCGTAGAAGACATTACGACTATGAAGTAGTCGTAATCTTTCTTTATCATTAATTATAGACTAATGACAAGGGGTACCTCTGATAAGTGTTTAAAGATACCGTTATCCATAATAAGTATTACAGATAGACAATTTGATTAATTGATGATTAATAGATTCTCGTCATAGTTAATATTAGATGGGGCCAAATCTGCATCAATCTAAAAAAATAAATCAATCAAAGATTTTCCCCTACTTAATATTCAAATCTATATCTATATGTAATCTTCAATTTGATTTATTTTTTTGTGCAAATATAGATTTTCCTCACCTAATATTAATCACTTGGCTTAAAGATTCGTAAGCTTTTTCTAAAAGAGGAGTACCGAAGCAAGGCCCAATCGTTATTTGGTAATGAATGTTCTATAATTTGGTATAGAATTTAATTGATTGTCACAACTATTTTTTTTTCTTTTTGGAAATTCCCTGGCCAGAGTACGGATCTGTTGGAAAAGCATCAAGAAAAAGTGACACATTCAGTACGGGATCATGCTTCTTGAAGGTTGGAGCTAACCCTGAGGACTTCCTCAAATGTTATGGATGTTGTGGATGACAAGCTACTACTCCAAGATTCTTCTAGTTGCTTGAATTACTTTCTCGTGCCAATATTTGAGTTGGGTTTACTGTGCTCAAATGACTTGCCGGACCGAAGAATGACGATGTGTGATGTGGTCGTGATACTGAAGAAGATCACGAAAGATTACATGGTTTCTATAGCAAGAATGCACACTGCCCAGTGACGGATTATATGTGTGGTTGTATGTATCTCGAGTAAGTTTCGTAGCGTCTTCTTGATTTTAGATTTGTATTTGAAATATCCTATATGTAATACTCCCTCCGTTTCTTTTTTACTTGGCGTTTTTTATTTTTTACATTATCTGAGATGCGACTTTGACTTACTTTTTATATCTTTATATTAATATGCACTAATAAAATTATAATATTATAAAAATATTTTTAGAACAAATATAATGATATAATTTTCATCTAATCAATCTAGATAGTTTTAAATATATTGACGATCAAACTTCAAAATGTTTGACATCACGGATTCTAGAACGTCAACTAAAGAACGGAGAGAGTAATAAGCTCTAGCCTCGTATACTTGAAGTGGAGGTGTTGGTTATGACTTTCCAAGAAGCTATCTATAAAACGTATGACTTGTTCGCGGATGGACGCGCATGGAGGGTTGCCGGAGGGACTATGGTACCGTCGAGATGAGGTGTTGACCAAACTTATCAATACCATTCTAGTACTGCTCGGTATGATCGATATGTACCATTTTGCCACCTAAACCAATACAAAGAAGCCTACGTTCCGTACCAGTCTCGATACCGGTCAATACCGGTCATACCGGGTCAATACCGGTCATGTCGGCTTTGATACTAGTCAATATCGGCTATACTGGACAATACCAGCAGAATTAATAATGACGTTTATTATACTCACTGAATTATAAGTTATATTTGATCCCACTACTATATATTTAGAATAATATTACAAGTGAATTTTGGTATGCATATAATTAAACATATATGTACTTATAACTATACATTATTATATTAAACTTCGGAATGGTACGAGCTGGTACCGGAATAGTACGAGCTGGTACCGGAATGTCGTATCCCAAGAATCAAACGGTATTTTTTTCGGAATGGTATTGACAAGTTTGGTGTTGACCATTAGGCAACATGGCCGCTGAAGGGACTACTCTGGTCTAGCAAGTGAGATGATAATCCTTTGTAGTTCTTATCTGGTACTTTTTTTTTGCGATTACAAGCAAGATGTGCACTCACACACACCACTACACACGCACACCACACACACATGCGAGTATATCATCTTAGCACACGTCTAGAAAGACATGCCCGAGATAAATCCATGATATCACAAAATTCTTATTAAAAGCACACTCACGTGTGCGTAAATATGGACACCATGATTTGAACCCTAGTGGGTAAAGTCATGCACCCACAACTCTACTACTCCACCAAGAGATAGTTCCCCTCCTATCTGGTATTTGATGAGGAAGTATAAAAAAAATTCCAACCGTTCTGCTCAATTAGATTTTTTTTTAGAGGCTTGGCGTGCTCGATTAGATTAAAAAGATTGGATAAACAAGGCCTAATTAATGTTGCAAAAAAAAGGAATTACTGTAGGAGTATCTGTGGGATAATGCTGTTCATAACCACCAAACCAGTAATCTATTTTTGTAGAGTAAGAATACATGATAGTGATAGAGGGAAGATGCCATACAGCAAAGCACAAGCCTATGGCCGTAATACAACATGTTTTTTATATATAAAAAATGGTTGTAATAGAAAGGATGAGGTTGTTCGACGTGATGCTCTAAATTGATTGGAGTGAGCTTTAATGGCAGGTGGCATTAAAAGGCGCCATAAACCAGTAATCCAACCCATGAACCACTGCCACAGATAGGGCTGGAAACGAGTCGAGCCGTGCCAGCTCGAGCCAAGCTCGGTCTGACATGAGGCTCAGATCGGCTCGGCTCGGCTCGTTTAGGTCACGAGCTGAAACTCGGGCTCGGCTCGAACGCGAGCTCGAGCCGGCTTGCGAGCTCGTTCGAGCCAGAGGCACGCTGCTGCTCCTCAGTCCTCATGCCTGTGGTCGTGGCCTCCTGCTCCTCGCGCCGCACGCTGCTCCTCCTCCTCAGGCGACGTCGACCTCGAGTTCGGAGCAATGGCAAGAACAAGAAAAAAGATGAATTGGAGCAGAGGCCATCCATGGAGATGGAGTCGCCATCGCCATCCCTCTCTCAAGAAATACCCAAAAAACAAAAATCTCCCTCTCCCACCACCAAATCAAACTCAAGAATCAATCACGCTTCACCGGAGGCGGAGAGGGAGAGCTTGGCGGCAAGGAAGGCCTTTAGATCAGAGAGCGCAGTCGTGGGTCTCGGTGGCGGCGCCGTCGCCCACGTCCCTGGACCGCAACCGAAGCTTCATCCTTCATGGTTTTCTGGGGAATTTGGCAATTTGAAGGAGGGTGGAGCACGAGGCCGGGTGAGGCACGGGCTGGGCCGCCGGGGGGAGGACGAGGGGAGAACCGGGGGGAGGTAGGAGAAGAGAACGTGAGTGAGGAGGAGGCAGTAGCGGATGGTAGGTGAGGAGGAGGCGGCGGCGGATGGAGCAAGTGGCCGGTGAGGAGGAGGCGGCGGCGGATGGAGCAGGTGGCCGGTGAGGAGGCGGCGGCGGATGGAGCAGGTGGCCGGTGAGGAGGAGGCGGCAGCGGATGGAGCAGGTGGCCGGTGAGGAGGCGGCGGCGGATGGAGCAGGTGGCCGGTAAGGAGGACGAGGCGAGCTGGGCGTGAGCTAGGCGGCGGATGGGAGTCATGGGAGGGGAAGGGGAAGGGGATTGGGGAAATGGGGAACCAGGCCACCAGGGGGGTCGGGGAAGACGCGTGCACGCAACGTAATTAGTGGGCTCGGTCTGGGCGACTGCAGTGTTGAGCAAATTGGCTCGCGAGCCGGTCACAAGCCAGCTCGAACTTGGCTCAATTTTTCAACGAGCCACAAACGAGGCTCAGCTCGGCTCGAAAATTCATGAGCCCGAGCCGAGTCCGAGCAGGCTCACGAGTCTCGAGCTATTTTTCCAGCCCTAGCCACAGATAGTCGAATTTGTATGAAAAGGAATACAACTTACACCATAAATTAACAATGCATAAAGGCAAATTACCACCTCAAATAGGAGCTACATATTACATCCCATGCATCTGGCTAGCTAGCCCCGGCCTCATGTTCCTCTTGCTAATGACCATGACGACGAACCATTTTTAATCCAAAACCAAGAACTACTGTTACATATAGTCGAATTTGTTCTGAGTACAACTCAGTGACTCACAGCATAAACCATGCATTAATGCAAACCAGATCAAACATATATGAGCTACATATCGCTTCCCATCGAACTAGCTAGACCCTCTTGTTTCTTCTTGCTAATGACCTCCTGAAGCATGGGCTCAAGAACTTCAAGCGTCATGGATTTGGGCACAAACACATCAGCACCGGCGCTCATGAATGCTTCCTCGCTATGTAAATCAGCTGACACCCCAACAATCTTGACATCAGTAGCTCCCATAGCACGGATCTTGACTATTGACTGACAAATGACACAGGAAATCTGCGATTAATTTATAAGTAATGTTTCAACAACTACTAAAATTAATTTTTTTTCTCCAGTTTTCAAAGAAATTTATACCCAAAAAAGTTTAAAGGGAAATTAAATTACCTCAGGACCCGTCATTACGGGCATATCCTTATCAGACAAAACAATGTCAAACGTTTTGCCTTCAAGGAAAATATCGACGGCTTCTTTTCCATTGTTAGCTACAGTAGTTTCTGTTGAAAATGAGGACAATATTTTAATTCCAAATTTTATTAGAAGGCAAATATTGCAAAAGACTAATGATGCATATAACAATACTGATAGCAGACAACTCATTGTACTTCACAATATATGAAAACCAGGATATAAACAAGTCTATCAATCACACAGTAGACTTACAGATGGGTCTGATGAAGAGCAGGAAGCAGCGCAGACTTGATGCGATCGCGGCGTAGATGTCGCGGTGCAGCAAGCGGTCGCGCGATCGCTGCCGAAACCTTATTGCCGCCCCGTGCGGTCTTCACGGCGACAACGGTTCGAGATACGCTTCCCTTCTTCACGGTGCAGCGAGAAGAAGAGTCGGCAAGGTTCGAGCGGCGCGATACAACAACCTGATTTTGAAGGAAGAAGGAATGGAGGCTATTCTTGTACACGCTTTGCACTAGGCGTCTCGGACATATATAGATGCTGGTAGTGGCGAGCAGATTAAACGATCATTTACCCACCGTAATCGACACACTTAACCACCATTTACCCATCGTAATCGTCACATAACCGATCATTTACCCACCGTAGCGCTGTCATCATCACCCAATAAAGCCTCAAATTTAAACATTTGAATCTCATTCAAACAGAGAGAGAGAGATGCATGGTTCAGCAAAAATAAGGTGGACTTGGTCTGCCAAATGGCGCGCCACGTCACGGCACGGTCGCGCGTCGCAAGTCACAAGTTACGCGATTTTTCACGCGAAAATACGCGAACGCGCGCGCGCGTGCGTGCGTGTGTGTGTTTAGCCAGAGCCCTTCTCATGCCATCCTCATCCATGTGTTACATGTTTCAAGGAGTGGCAAGGACTCCACCTTATATGTTGGTCACCTCCACCTTGCCTTAGTAATATGGTACTAACCCATAAATGCTTTGGAATTATAAAAAATAGGCCTCACTCATATGGGCCAATTTCTAACAGTTTCAAAATGAAACCTGCGCAGCATTGCCAAGAGAATGATGCGGTCAATTTCAATATCCTCAACAAGTAATGCCTTTGGTGGTGATTCTTGATTGCTGAATGCCATGATCAAACTACAAACAGAATAAAGAGATTAATTATTTCTTGTCCAACAAATATTTTCAACAAATGCTAGGTGCCGGTGCTGACGTGATTGTTGATGCTGTGAAAATATGTTTGATCTGATTTGTATTAAAGTCATGGGTTTGTTATGATTTTACGATTTTTCCTCAAAATACTAGGAAATATTTGTTGGACCAGAAATAAACCATGCATTAGTATTTTTAGGAAAAATGGTAATATTCTTTAGTCAATTACGATGTTGTGTACATATTCAATATTTTTTTTGTAATTGTAATCATAACAAATATTAATTACACATATCTGATGGCTGACAATAATAAATCCCATCGGCTGGTAATAATTATAACAGATTTAGCAGGTAAAATCATGCATGACAAGCTGAAATCATCAAAATAACTGATATTGTAGGGCTGACCATTTTCTTAGTACCTTTGCGCGTCCCATTTTAGACCAAATAAAATAAGATGTATCAACTATCAACTAGTTTATGAGTTTCTTCAGGGGAAAAAACTAGTTTATGCGGACAACAGTAATATCAAAGAAATTATGACAATAACAACAGATTGTGATATATGGATCTAAGTCTACAGTTTTGTTCTGGACATGTAGTATCTGTATCAAACGTTTGTATGGTCGTAGAAACTACAGAAGAAACAAGAGAGAACGAAGGATTAGGAACCTGGAAGCTGGAGAAAAAAAAAAAACCCTTATGGTAGAGGATGTAGCTAGCACTCGATCGTACGTTGTTTGCTTACAAGTTGGCTGCCATGCACTCATGCTGTAAGACAAGGTATTTATAGGCGAAGCAAAGGGCAAAAGTTGGCCGCAACCGAATCTGAAATGATACGGCCGAAATACAAGATCTCCATTCATATTAATTTCTATTCATCACGTGAGTTGACACACCCGGTCATCTCTTGTAAATCTCCACGACATCTTGCTGGTTAATGAGCCACACATGACACATTGGTGTTCTATTCATCTTTCTAGAAACTAAAAGCTATTTTTGTGCAGCCGTGGACAGATTTATGACATCAAAGTTTGCCGTTCACGCACTTCATAGAGAGAATCAAGCATATCGTATATTCCTGGTTTTGCATAAAAGTAAAACCACACGCTGATCACATTTTAAGGATACGTATGTGTTATGCGCATGTCATAAGTGCCTTAGGATCAGCATCATTCAGTATATTCCAGATCGCAAAGCCAGCGTATTGCCAAAATGTTTGCTTAATTTGCCTTCTATCTCTGTCAAATTCGTGGGGAAAATGTGCATGTGAGAAAATAGGCCTGTTAATTATGTGCATGGCCTAAGCTGGGCTACCTAAGGAATTGTACATGCTAAGGGTATTTGTAGTATTTCACTGTTAGTCTAGGGTTTACTCTTGTGTGCGTCTCTTGTACTCTATATATCCTTTGGACTGTGCAATACAAATCAACCATTCACAGGGTATTTGTGGTATTCCACTCCTAGTCTAGGGTTTACTATGTTCTTGTACTATATATTACACATTAGGCTATTGCAATATAGCTAACTATTCACATTTCCACTCTCCCTCTCCATCTAACATGGTATCAAAGCCAGTTTCGAAAAACTATCTCCGAAATCGTTTTCCACTACCGCTGCCCCTGGGAGGAGCAATCTCCAATCCCGGGAGCGGCCACCTCCTAGTTGTAATTTATTGTCGAGCAGCAGCATCATCTCCGAGCTCGATCCCAATGGATCCGCCGCTGCTGGCCGTCTCTCGTCCACGCCCCAGCTCGCTGTCGGGGTCTTCTCTGGCCAGATCTGTTCCCCTCAGTGGGTTCGGCTCCCTCCTCAACGCTTCCCCGGCCATCCTCCGGTCACCGATCTGGTGGCCCGCGAAGGAGGAGGCGGGGCGCAGGAGTCCTGCGCCCCGCCGCAGCCGCGCACCTCGCCACACTCGCCCTCCGCCTCCGCTCGGGCCCTTGCATCTCTGCCAAAGAAGATCGTCGCACGGCCGTGTAACACCCCAGTCCTACACTGAGCACGGAATGTCACTAAACTACACTGACTACCAGTTCTAACATCATTTTACAATAAATTACAGCAAGCAATTCAATCATAAAACCCGTCCACGGGTCACAATAAAACATGAGTAACGACATGACAGGTATAGGTACTTAATCTCTTGATAGTAAAACAGAATAATAATTCAAGAATTAAGTAAAATCAACCATAAAGAGTCTATTGAATGATTAAACAGGTCCCAACCAATCATCTAAAATTATTTCATGTCTATCAAGTCCTAAGGATAAATCATCACACTATAATAAAGTTTCGTCATGGCAAATGAATCAAGTATTTGAGGTGTCTTCAATTGTTCCAAGTGCGCTATCCGGCCCCTCCCAAGTGAAATGCTGTCAACGGTCACCTAAAACAATAGTAGAGCAAGAGTGAGTAAATGACTCAGCAAGCACAATAATAAAACAATGAGCAATGATTTATCAATCATAATCAATATCATCATCATCAACTATTTACTTATCTTTATACGCATACTCAAATATCAAAGTCACTTTTCATTTAATACAAAGTACTTCTACACTACATGCTCATATTCTCATTTCATCGCTTATACCGGTATAACATGGGTGAACACCCGTGACAGTGTTCACCCTTTCATCGAGCCCATTCTCAAAGGATCGGATACCTCTCCACTCCCATGGAGTCTCTACCAATGAGATATATATGTGATGACCTTCTCTTTTATGCAATGATGCACATGAATGCACAATTCAACATAAGTTCATCAATTATTCCATTATCCAACATTCATGACTTCATCAACATGATTGATAATATAACCATTCATAAGACTTGTAATTAAATAAAGTAATGGTATAAACAGTATAATGATAATGAATAATAAGGAATACAACGATCAAACCATCTATTCACAGTTCTACCATGCACTTACCTCTTTATCTTCTTGGAGCCGGATAGCGAGGTGGTAAGGAACTAGAGGTCACACTCCCTGAACAAACAATTCAAAAACATTCTTAAAATCACATAATCACAGCACCAAAATATTATACTGATCACCCTCGTATGTCTACGCCAAAATGACACAATTAACTCGATTTTACTGGGCACACTACCCGCTGTCCCAGTATTAAAAAAGGCTCTAACTCCCTCATTTGAACACCAAATCTAGCGAACTTTATACTTTTTGGAATTCCCACGACATTGTCTATAATTTTCTAGTTATGACAAACTTCTGAATCCACCGTTTACTCCCTCATTTCCCTCCCCGAAGACTGTCCTAGAATCTGTCAGGACAGACAACTTCACAATTTCATATCTTTATTTATAAAAATTGAAAAGTAACGAACGATACTAGTTCTGGAATATAGTCAAAATCCCCTAGCTTATTCAAGTTATCACCAAAATTAAATTATTTAATTTACTAGGCGTAAACAGCTCATCTTCACAACAACTGCCAACGATGTCTGTTTTTTGGACAGTGACCTTCCCCAGGCCGTAACTTTTATCTCTCAACTCCACATATTGTGTTCGAGACCTTCCTGGAAAGCTACCGAAATTCTCTACAACTTTTCTAATTGGACTAAACCCTGAATCCGATCTTAAGCACCTCTAATTGCCCCTACAAGGTTCTGCGTCAAAACTCGACAAACTAGGGCTTACAAAGATCTATCCTTCCCTTGGACCAAACGATCTACAAATCGAACAACAACTAATCTATGATAAATCTACGGATTATCAGACGTTACCCACACAAAGAACATCGCCGATCACGAAATTTCACATAAACCCTTCGACCCTTCTTTCCTTCTTCCCTTTCCTCCTTCCTTCTTTGTTGGTTGCAGCCTTCTCTGACCTCCCTCTCCCTTCTACTCCAGTCCTCTGCCACACCAACGAAAATCTTGTTGTGGCAGCAAAAATTCTTGCCACAGTAGCGGATGGCAGCAAGGACGGCTGTCGGGAGGGACGCAGGGGCTGGGGGTGGCGACTACGGTTTGGCCGACCTCCCCCTCCCCTTGGGCAAAGGACCATGGGCCGAAGGCCCAATTCTATTCCCCCTTCTAAATTCTTAATTTTCAACTATTAAATTATATTTTAATTATTTGAGTTCTCCTAAGTTAAACAGGATATTACATTCTACCCCCCCCCTTAAACAGAATTCGACTCCGAATTCTACTCGCCATTCTGCTTGAAAGAACCCCAAAACTGATATTAACAACAAGAACCCCAAAACTAATATTAACAACAATTAACACATACCCACCATGAACAACTCCGGATACTTCTCGAGCACACGAGACTCCAACTCCCAAGTCACTTCTCGCACAGACTTATGGAACCACAACAACTTGACATATACCAACGTACTATGCCTCAACACTCCCTCGGATCACTCCAGTACACGCATCGGATGGACCACGAAGATGAGATCTTAATCGATGGTCAACGGCCCAAACCAATTTCTTAAGCTCTGGATCCATCAGGTACTCTCTCAACATCGAAACATGAAAGATATTGCCTACCCGCGCATGGACTCAGAATGGTCCAAGCGAAACGTCAACTTCCAAATCCCCGCAACTATCAGAAATGATCCAATATACCTTGGGCTAACCTTCCTTTTGGTACCAAACAACACAAAACCCGCACAAAACACACGACACTCTTGTTCCCTCTATTAATCAATCACTTCACCTTTGTAAGGAACATCTGTTCTAATAACAAGGGACGCACAAAGAACTTGCCTTAAACCAACCCTCTTACAAAATGGTCTTACCCGTAGGATGCTGCCCCTCCCCCCCGCCAAAGCTCAAAATCACACTTGCTCATGGCAGGAAGATAACGAAGGTAGACACCACCTCAACCAACAAGTCGGTGCCCTCGAAGAACACCATGGTAGGGAAGAGCATTGCATCCTTAGGCCAGAAGGGTCCTAGCAACGCTAGTGTATTTGGAAAGAGGTAGACCAAAGCACCCAGCAAGGTAGTGTCCCCCTCCAAGTCATATGTCAAGCGGCTGGATGTGCCTATTGCCATGGCCATGCAGGTGAGGGAGCTGATATGCACAGTCGAGAGCCTTAAAAGTAAGAGGCCATGTCTTTTATCGATGTCATCAGTGATTTTACTATCTTTTATGATCCATTTTACTGTAATACAGTGATTTTTCTCCCACAGTCTTGGTCGTTTTTTACTTTAGATACACATGTGTTTTTATTGCTGATATCAATGTTATGTACTAGAGCGTGTATTTGCTCCAGTCCCGGAATGGAATTATTGCGGCTACCAGCTAAGATATAGCGGAGTCATTCAAGGACAAGCAGAAGACTGAAGACATGTTCATTTCATAGTTCATAGAGTGCTTGCACCAAGATGACTCGGATTTGAGGCTAGAGAGCGCTTGGTACAGGACATACCTCCCGATTGAATCGACGGTACATTTTTCTTTTTTTACTCATTCCAAGTCAAAAATGCATTACAGTAAATGTGTGTGGGGATGCCAGCAAATCAAAACATCAACCTCAGTAACAATGATGACATGATATGTGCTTCATAGAAGAAATTGCTAAATATTGAGTACGTAAAAAACGAGTAGTACAATAGTGCTCAAGCTGTTAGCATGTTGAAGGAACATATCGAGGGGGTGGACATCATGTGCGCAAAATTGGTGAGTAATTTTTTCGCATATGCTCCCAATTAGAATGCATTTTTCTATCTTTTTTTACAGTAAATCAGCATATACCTTCCAATAAATGTACACTTGGCTTCCAATATTTTTTGCATGTGGGGTATATTGCCAGTAAATCCCAATTTGTCTTACAATAAATCGCAATCCTTCCAGTAAAATTTGAACCTATCTAACCGAAATAATTTTGTCCATGCACATCTGATTCATCTTGCGAATCTTTCTTCCTGACCTACTAAACTTGCACTGGTCGGTTTACTACTTCAATATGGTGCACAAGCGCGTTAAAGTTTTGGACTTGAACGACTACCACAAAAAATGCACAAAGCCTACCGACCACCATAACCCAGTAAGTAGCAAGGTCATCCCATGTCTATGCGCTGCGCTCCAAGCCGCGACCGGTGGGAAATCCCACACCATTGCGCATTGGAGGGTATATAACATGGACACCCCGAAGCAGGTCCTCGAGAGCAACTGCATGTTCTTCATCATGAAGTTCTTGGAGTTCTGGGATGGCAAAACTAAAAAAGTATTACACACTAATCAAATCGGTAAGTAGTAATTATGTTCATGACATATAGTAATAGAACCTTGGATGTATAGTAACTGACACACTAATCAACCCATATGCAGGAGAAGGGGAACGAGTACAAGGCTGAGCTGATGTTCTATTTGCTATTCCACAAGGTCAACACCGTCAAGCACCTCCCTGATATACTTGAGAAGTTCAAGCTGCGCAGCATGTCAAAGTAGTTTTTTGTGTTTTTAAATATCCGAGTAAAAGTTTGAGTAAAATGCAGTAGGGTTTTAGGGTTGAGCGATTTGTTGCAATTGGCATTGATTTGGGTTGGATAGCACAAGCCTAGGGTTTTAGGTTTGAGCGATTTTGGAGAAATTGGTACTGATTAGGGGTGCACCGTGGCTAGGGTTTTTGGGTTGGGAAATTTTGGACAAATTAGGGAGAAATTGTTACTGAGTAGGGTTGCACCGTGGATAGGGTTTTAGGGTTGTGTGATTTTGGAGAAATTAGGGAGAAACTGGTACTGATTAGGGTTGCACCATGGCTAAACTGGATTCATTTTGTGCTTGGCAGGTGTGGCGCCCCGTGTCATTACCCCAGAGGGTAATCACACTTAAGAATACGAATTACTATTTGTCTGCCCGGTAGGACGCCACTCTGATGAATAGTAAGTCTTACCAAAGTCAACACAACATAACTATAAGATAGAAATTTTACTTTATTATAATAGTTAGCCACGCAAGGCTATAGTCTTTAACACAAGTATTTAACTACAATGGGAAAAGAATTCCCCTCGCTTGCCTACTCTGCTCCACTGGTCATCTACTCATCCCACTCGCTAAATAAGGGGTCCACCTTAAATAAGGGGTCCACCTCGCCCTAGTCCTCGTAGTAAGTGCCCTCGCCTCCTGCGGCCTCCTCAGCACCTGCGTATCCTTCATCCCACTCGAGATAGTTTTCGGCCGGACTAAGATCTAACAAAGGAAAATAATAACAAGATTGAAGACTAGTGTACTCATCAAGCATTAATAGCAAAGATGTACTGTATGACTCATCTCTATTCGTTATCATACTTTCTAACTCATCTCTTTCTCTGAAAATAAATACTTCATCAAACTTTAAGTGGCAAGTTTTAATACTGAAAAGACTACTTATCACTCGGTAAGAAGATAGACCCCTAGCGGTCACCATAGACTCCAATCCAGAAGACAGGCATGAATTCATGATTTTATTTAGCACTGTGCAGTCTTTGTACCACTTTACCCATAGCTATTATGAGCTCTCTTTACGCTAGGTCTCCCGCATTTCATTTGATGCGGTTTCGAGTTCATAATACAGAACATTTTTCTAGTTACGCAAGGTCTCTCTTCACTTCGTTCCTCCCAGATGCTTGTTTCGGCCGTTGGCTTGTTCTTGATGAAAATCTCTCTTTCTCCCCCTTCAGTGGTTATCTAGGTGCCGCCGTTGGCCTAATCCCAGCTGCCTAGAGTCGGGCCACCTACCGCACGACTCGCGCCCGCACTTGGCCTGCCTAGCTCGCGCTCATGCCCGCGGCCTGCTTGGTTCGCTCGCGCGCTCGGCCTGCGCCCTACCTATTTTCCTTGCTTGGTCCGCTCGGTCCACCTGACCTGTTCGCCTGCTGCTCGGCCCTGGATTTGTGGATGAGGCAAGGATTCGGCTTCTACCTCCCTCTAGACTTGATTTTGCCCTTTTTGTTATTTTGGTTTTAGTGTTTGAGCTTGATTCTTATTTTGATTTCGGTTGTTTGTGGTTCACTCGTGGTGAAGATGATGGTGGTGTGCTACCGTGGCTAGCTACGGTGAGGCTCGAGGCTTTCCGCACACCAGGGAGTGTGAGGCCATCGGGTGCGCGTAGCTGCCGTTGGTGGTGCTGCCGTGGTATCCGAGGTATCCTCTCCGCTACTCTCTCTACTCTCTATACCCCCTTCCCCCTTGCTCTGTGATGTGGGTGATGCTATAGATAAGCTCCCTGTGCATGGTTTAGCTCCCATGGGGGGTTCAGATGAGCAAAAATGAGTGTGGGAGGGAATGGTGGGTTACCTCTGTTGGCTTGGTTGGTGATGGTGCTCTCCGGTGCTTCCTTTGGTTCCTTCTAGTCCTTGTCAGCCTGGCTTGGTTCCGGTGGTCGTGGATGGTCGTAGGTTGACGCTATTGCCGTCCTCGCTCCATCGTCTTCCCCATCTCCTTTGATGCTCCTCTCCTCCTTTTACTACTTTTCTGTGGTTAGGTTGGGTGTGGTATGGTGTTGTGATGCTTAGCTTACTCTATGTTCTTGGCTAAACATGGCACTTGCTTGTTGTTTTGACTTTGGATGCCTTCGGTTGGGGAAGAAGGGAAATGGGTGGGATGGAGATGTGTGTTGGCTTGGCTTGCTCTGTTGTGAACTGGGTAAGGCATTGTGAGCGAGGAGGCTTAAGACAGAGGGGCTCTCGGTTGTGATTTCTCTCCCTTGCCTTGTGTAGGTCGATTTTGCCTTCCCCTTATCCCCTTGGCTCTCACAGTTGATTGTTAAGCTATGGTCCTGTGGGCGCCCCGGATTATTGGAAATGTACTTAATTAAATTCATACTGTAGCACAATTATTAATGAAGGAACAGTACTGTCCCTTAATTAAAGATCATGCTAAAGGTATAAATTTAACAAGTAACAATTCCAATAAACAGGATCCCCGGATATATATATATCTCACAATGGTTCCCAGGATCAACGACCATTGCATATATATATCCTTCAACAACATTGCATCATACACATACAAGTCATACATTGGCATAATTAAACATAAGCTTACATCATTCGGTTTAGTACTACAATATTAAGTGACTTGGTCACTTCAAGAGTTTAACAGCGGAAGCAAAAACAAAAGATTAAAGTCCACCAATGGCCTCATCCACCCGCAGGCAATTGCGTGGAGGGAAGAAGTAGCGTTACTCGTTAGCGTCACCCTGATCGGCGCTAACGGGTACTTCATAAAGAAAACCGTCCTCACCTGCAACAATAGGTGGTAGCACCTTGAGTACGGAGGGTACTCAGCAAGTCTTACACAAACTAATAAAATAAAGTGTTTATTAGAACCTAATCAAAGGAGTAGAATTGTTACATGCATAAGGTCACGACAGAAAGGTAAAATGGTTAGATTTTTGCATAAAGCAGGACATCTTAACCTACAAAGACTAAATTTTTATAAAGCAATTTAATAAATCAAAGTTGGATTAGAACAGTAAGTAAATGGCATAATGTAAGCGATGCGAGTGCATGAATCCCTCATGCATGACCATAAAACCAAAACCAGATTTTGAAAATCAAAACTTCTATACAGGTGACATCAATTCAAGTTATCGTCCATGACCGTGGACACGGCTATTCGAGCAGTTTATACCTGCGGTGTACACCTTTACCCACATGACTTAGCTAGCCCGTTGCCTTCGGATGCCTCCGAATGATGACATACTTCCTTTGGTATGCCGACCGGGAAACTAAGATTTGGTATTTTCAACAAGCTAACACTATTGAGTTGGACCCCATGTGTGAGTGATCCCGCTTAAACAACGATCGATAGCAATCGCTAACCGGGCACACATGTTGCGTCAGTAATGCCGATCCAAACAATTAAATGCGAACTGGGCTCACTACCCATATTAGAATGCAATCGGCACCATTAAGGTATCGTATATGCTACGGAGCACATATACGCCCTCACCCTTCTAAGAACATCTGATACTGACATACAAGCTCACATGGCATACAACGCAGTCATAAGACCAAAGCATCTATGCCATACAAGGTCAATACACATATTCTTACTCTCCTGTTTCCAACCCAATAGTCTTAACATTTTACTTAACCAAACAGCGTCCATACACTGCATGTGGAAGTACGTGGGGGACTTGAACTGAATAGTCAGAGTTCGGTCCTTAATTAACCCGGACAAGTCCACCACAAAACCCAATCTCGTGCACAAAAGCACCATCACTAGCTTCCTCTTGTCCAGATCAATTTAAATTTCAAATACAAGTCTGATTTAAAGAAACTGGACAAAGAGTTTAAAATAACAAGAGTTCAGTTGTGATTCCCATGTTTGACAAGATATGCTTGTCAAACTCTAAAATCTCTAAACTGCATGTCTAAGCCAAAACTGAAAATATAGGTTATTATATACAATACTATGCTAAGGTTAAGTGTATGGTGATAATTGAGGTAATCCATCATGTTTGGTCATAGCTAACTACTAACAGATCAAAATTTGTATTTTCAGAAAAATAGCATGCACAGTTGTCACTGAAGTTAGAAAAATCTAATGTATAAAATTTGGGATCAACATGGTGCAAAGAGGAAGCTTGCCTTGGTAGTAGTATACTTCTATTGCAGGTTCAGATTGTTCAGAGGCAGATTCAAAAACTTCAAATGAACCAGATTCTATAGGTAGCAAATAAATCCAATAAATGCCAAAACTGACAATAAGTTCAAAATGAAAGAAATATGCATGATCAATCTGGAAACGCATGGTTACAATATGCTTAAGCCGTAACTACCCATAATAGTGATAATAACCCATTTTATAACCTACTGTTTTCAAAAGACAGAAACTAGGTTTTTAGTGCAAAGTTCGATTTTGATTTTAAAAGAGTGAAAGCAGGATGATTGCAATTTTAGAAAAGGAATATAGAACATGCAAAAGTTCATAAATGAAACTTAGCATGATCTTTTAGGGTAATTAATATCCCAAACCAACCTTAATCTAACCCTAATCAGTTAGATTACATCAACTAAGAAGAAACTCATTTTTGTCGGTTAAGCAGACAAAAGGAACAGAGAGATCTTTGCTTATGAAGCAAAATAGATGATGACAAGAATTGAAAGATCAACGTGTTATCTTTGCTAGGGTTTAGTTTAAACCTAACTAGGATAACAAGTCGACGAGGAGAAACCCTAGGTCTTGAAAATGACATGGAAAACCGAAAAGTTATAATAACAACTTTTCAGTTTAGAGCAAGTTAAAGCTACGATGCTCAAAAGAATGATTCACAGCAGGCTTTTAAAGTCCTTAAGATGCTCAAGATGTCATAACCAGGGTTTTTAGCTTACGAGATGGGAAAGGAGCCAAAGACTCAAAACCGATGATGATTGTGAGAGAAATAAACTCTGGATTTAACCTACAAAAGATAACCAATCTTTATTGCAAGGTGGAACCAGAGTTTAGGAGGGATAAGCAAAAGAAACAAGAGCAAGAACTCCACTGGCCAACAATGGAGGATGAGCTGCTTCGGTCAACAATGGCAACAGCAAAAGCTAGGGTTTATATATGGATGTTGAGCTACAGGGCAAGAGGGAAAGATCTAGAGTTGATGAGGTGTCCATTTAGCTAAACATCCAAAAATTAGTGCATAATCTTTGGATAAATCCTCTCCTCTGCTCACAAAAATGGCTGCGCGCAGAGATAAGGAAGAAGGGAGGCAAAATATGACATGTGGGCCCCTTTGTCATCCTCAGCCGCGCGCGCTTCACAAAAGCTCAAAAGAATATCAGCCGTCCGATTGGAAATGGGCGGCTGTGATAAATAGAGAGATTAAAAGATTTGAATCGGTACCAGTTAATATGGACCGTGCGATCTAGATCGGTCGATCGAGATCTAAACGAAATCCCGAAGGCTTCGGGGCTCCGCTTTCAAAGAGAGACGTTGGATTAAGATCCAACGATCGATTAAAAGGAATACACGTCACCCCTTTTTGATGTGATGACGCGGCACCGTCCGATTAGATTTCTACGGTCGAGATGGGGCAAAGAACCGGATGGTCCGATTGCATACACTCATATGGACCCTACGATGGAAATCCAACGATCCACCGAATTTGGGCTTTAAAGGCCCACGGTCAAAAAGGAGCGCCGTAGGATTTAAATCCAAAGGCCCATATAAACGCGCGCCTTTGATTTCAAAATGAAATAAGCGGCGGTTAGATCAAAATGAGCGGTGAGATCGTGAAGGGATCCGAGTCGTCCGAATGCATACACCAATCCGACCACACGATGAAGATCTAACGGCCCGAGTAGCGGACCTTAATAACACGCGGTAAAAAGGAAAAGCCGTAGGATTTGAATCTGACGGCTCAGATAAAAGCGCGCCTTTAAGTTTAAAACGAAAAGGGATGCGCTGTTGGATCGAGAATGAACGGTGGAGATTGAGAAGGGCTCCGGAGTTGTCGATTGCACACACTGATCTCGGTCGTTGGATCAAGATCCAACGGCGGAGATTAAAATGCACACGTGGACAGCTCGCGGGGCGTTATAGCCTCGCCCGTTCGATTGAAGATGGACGGCTCATATCGCGTATGGGTTTTGGGCTCGCGCCCGAACGTGACAGAGCCGGACCAAATTGATTCGGTTGGACGAAGACACATGGTCCGAGTCGCTCTGATTCTAAAGTTTGGATTCGCACGGTTTAGTTGACCAAGCCTTATTCAAATATGCAAAGGTTTGGTGGCTTTTGAAATAGCAAATAAATTTGTAAATTCATGAAATTTCTATGGAAGCTCTGGGATAACATATTTCCCAGATAAATTTTATAAACCACATTATCACTTTGTAAAATACATAAATATTTAGTTTAACCCGAAAATACTCATTTAAAGACAATAAATTTTTCTTTAAGACAAAATAATTTCTAAAAATACAACAAAGTATTTTTAGCCAAGATAATTATCTAGGCTTTAATAAAAATACTTCCAGTCATAATACAAGTTTTATCTTGCATTCCTTTAAGACTTTAAATGGTCCTTTTGGGATTTTTGGCAAAAAGGAAGGTTTTTAATTTGTAACATGCTGTCCAAATTGTAGAAATGAACAGTAATGCTATGAACAGCACCTCATTACTGTTCATAAAGCATTTGATTACTGTTTATAAACTTGGGGCTGTTACAAACCTACCCTCCTTAAGAAAATCTCGTCCCCGAGATTTGGAACAGGTTAAAGATTAGGAAGAAGTGAACTGGAAATGATTGATAAGGAAATTCAACATCTGTTGTCTTGATTTCCTTCAAAGATAACAAAGAAGAAATTTACATAACAACACAATGTTATTATTACATCTTTGTTTACATTGTTTTGTTTAAACTTTCCCTTCTTGATTCAAAGGAAAGTACTAAACAACAAAGAGATGGGGGTGCTCAATCTGCATTAGATCTTCGCGCTCCCAAGTGGCTTCATCCTCGGAATGATTAGCCCACTGAATTTTCAAGAACTTAACAGTACGATTTCTTGTCCTGCGTTCCATTGTGTCGAGGATACGCACTGGTTGTTCTTGATAGGAAAGATCAGGTTGGAGATCAAGATGCTCATAAGCAGTTGCCTCAATAGGAACACGAAGACATTTCTTCAATTGAGACACATGAAAAGTATCATGCACTGCTGAGAGAGATTCGGGTAGTTCCAATTGATAGGCTATAGCTCCTCGCTTGGCAATGATTCGGAAGGGTCCGATATAACGAGGTGCGAGCTTCCCTTTTACCTGAAAACGATGAGTACCCTTCATGGGTGACACTTTAAGATAGACATGGTCATCTACCTCAAAGCTTAATCCACGGCGGCGATGATCGCGATAGCTCTTCGACGAGGTATGCGGTTTTCAAGCAATCTCGAATCGAGCGAACTTGCTCTTGGCTTCTTTACCAAGTCTGGACCAAAGAATGATCGTTCACGGACTCGGACCAATTCAATGGAGTCTACAAGCTCTCCCATACAAGGCTTCAAAAGGTGACATTTGAATACTTGCTTGGTAGCTATTATTGTAAGAAAATTCCACATATGGCAAAGATTTCTCCCAGTCTTTGCTATAAGATAGCACATAGGACCGAAGAAGATCTTCCATTACTTGATTCACTCTCTCAGTTTGACCACTAGTTTGAGGATGATAAGCGATCTTGAAAGAGAGTTCGGTCCCATAGCTTTGATGAAGACAATTCCAAAAGTGGGAAGTGGCGAGGCCACGGTCGAGACAATGACCTTGGGAACACCATGAATACAAACAATTCTAGCCATATAAAGCTCTGCTAGTTGCTTGCCACTGAAATTGGTCCTGACCGGAATAAAATGAGCCACCTTTGTCAAACGGTCAATGATTACCGAAATGGCATCGACCCATTGGAAGTTTTGGGAAGACCGATAACAAAATCCATACCGATCTCTTCCCACTTCCATCGTGGAATAGGCAAAGGTGAAGGGTACCGGTGGCTTCGGATGTTCGACTTTAACCCTTTGGCAAATATCACATTCAGCAACATCTTGAGCAATTTGCCTTTTCATTTGGCTCCACCAAAATGTTTTCTTCAAATCGATACATCTTGGTACTTCGGGATGTAGAAAACTTGGAATTATGAGCCTCTCTAAGAATTAGACTCCTTAGATGAGGATCTGCGGTACCACTGCAGCGATTGCGATATCGAATCATACCGCGATCATCTTCGAAAATTCGTTGGCTTTACCGCTTTCAAGTTCTCCTTGATTTGGCTACCTCGGCATCGATTTTACGGGCCTCAAGAATCTGAGATTCTAAGGTAGGCTCCACTTGTCTGAAGAAAACCTTTTCCACCAAGTCAAGACTTAAGCTACTGAAAATCAGCACACAAGTCCTTGGCGCGAGTAGAGAGAATGTGCAGTTGCATTGTGACTTTCTGCTTAAAGCATCTGCCACCACATTGGCTTTACCAGGGTGATAATGAATACCCATGTCGTAGTCCTTGATCAGTTCAAGCCATCTTCTTTGTCTCATATTCAAATCAGATTGAGTGAATATGTACTTTAGGCTTTTATGATCAGTATAGATCTCACAACGATTACCAAGAAGGTAATGTCGCCAAATTTTCAATGCATGGACCACGGCAGCCAATTCCAAATCATGAGTAGGATAATTAACTTCATGAGGGCGCAACTGCCTAGATGCATATGCCACAACTCGGCCTTCTTGCATAAGCACACAACCAAGTCCATGGCGAGACGCATCGCAATAGATGTCAAAGCTCTTATGAATATCCGGAAGAGTGAGAACTGGAGCTTTAGTCAAGAGAGTTCTCAAAAGCCGAAAACTCTCCTCACATTTAGCTGACCATTCAAATTTCCTCTCTTTCTGCAAAAGCTGAGTCAAAGGTCTAGCAATTTTGGAGAAATTTTCAATGAACCTGCGGTAATAACCCGCAAGTCCAAGAAAACTTCGGATCTCAGGGACACTCTTAGGAGGCTTCCAATTTAGTACATCTTGTACCTTGCTTGGATCAACAGCAATACCTCCCTCAGATAACACATGTCCCAGAAATGCAACTTCTCTGAGCCAGAAAGCACACTTGCTAAACTTGGCATACAATCGATGCCGACGAAGCGTTTCTAGCACAAGTCGCAAATGTTGTTCATGATCCTTATCAGACTTAGAATAAATAAGGATGTCGTCAATGAACACAACAACAAACTTATCCAAGAAATCCATGAACACCGAATTCATAAGGTTCATGAAATAAGCTGGCGCATTGGTCAGACCAAAGGACATGACAGTATACTCGTACAAACCATAACGAGTAGAGAAAGCTGTTTTAGGAATGTCCTCATCTCTAACCTTGATTTGATGATAGCCCGACCTCAAATCAATCTTTGAAAAGACTCGGGCACCAACCAACTGATCAAAAAGATCATCAATGCGAGGCAAAGGATACTTATTCTTGATAGTGACCTCATTTAACGGACGGTAGTCCACACACATCCGCAAGGTGTTGTCCTTTTTCTTGACAAAAATTGCCGGGCATCCCCAAGGTGAGGAGCTCGGTCGAATAAATCCTTTGTCAAGCAATTCTCCGAGTTGCTTCTTCAATTCAACCAACTCGTTGGCGGGCATTCGATAAGGACTCGGATATAGGAGCGGTTCAGAACGAGTTCAATAACAAATTCCACTTCCGATCCGTGGCAAACCGGGAAGGTCTTCGAGAAAGACATCAACATACTGCAAACAATTGGTACCAACTCCAAAGAAGGAGTAGTATCAACTTGGTGAGCACAAAGGTGAGAACCCATTGTCTGGATTGAAAACGCAGTGAAGTCGCTTTCATTAGTTAAAGAAATGGATTTGTGAGCACAATTAATTTGCCCAAAGTGCTTGGATAACCAATCCATTCCCAAGATAACATCCATCCCTTTAGAATCTATCACAATCAAATCAGCCCAAAAGTCTACCCCTTCAATATTTATATGGACATTACGGCAGACTTGATTAGTCATAAAGGCTGATCCAGGTGAATGGATGATATGAGGTGGATGAAGATGATGCACCAGTAAATGATGTTGAGTAGCAAACTGCCTACTAACAAATGAATGGGATGCTCCAGAATCAAATAAAACAGTTGCAGTGTTGAAATTAACTAGGAGCATACCAAGCACAACTTCAGGAGTGACAGCTGCTTCCTCAGCAGTAATCTGGTTCACCCGCCCTCGAACCGGAACAGGGTCAGGCTTGACCACAGTCGGTGAAGGTGGTGCAGGACGCACATTGGCTGGGGAAGGTGAAATAGGTGGTATCCCCTGAGCCCTGGCATAACACTGATTGGCAAAATGCCCTGGGCGGCCACAGTGGTAGCATACAACTCCTGGCCTGACAGTCACAACAGCTGGTGGCCGGTTTCCACTGGGCCTTGGTTGATTGGTGGAAGAGGATGGACGAGGGGCAAACACCGCAGGCCTTGGTACAAATGGAGCTGGTGCTCGCGGTGGTCTGGACACCCACATGCGAGGCCTTGGTGAGCTGCCACCAGAATAAAGCGAGAAGTCATTTGCCGCCATGCGTGACTCATCCATCGCCTTGCTCTTGCTTTCGCCACAATTGCCTTGTTGACCAAATGAGAGAAATTCCGGAAGTCATGCAAAGCTACAGCCATCTGCAATTCTTCGGATAGCCCATTCAAGAACCGGTTTCGACGACGAAGGTCAGTCGAAACATCATCAGGGGCATATCTGGCAAGGAAGTTGAACTCATGAAGATATTCGGTCACTGACTTCCGCCCTTGCTTGAGAGCGAGAAATTCTTGTTGCTTGATCATCATGACCCCTTCAGGAATATGAGCTTCGCGAAAAGCTTCCACGAACTCATCCCAAGTAGGGACATGTCCAGCAGGCTGAATGGCAAGGAGATTATCCCACCATATGCTAGTGGTCCATCAAGTTGATAACTAGCGAAAAGGACCTTTTCCCTCTCGGAACACTGAGCAATTAATAGCTTCTTCTCAATGGTCCGAAGCCAATCCTCAGCTTCCATGGGATCCTGAGAGCTAGAGAACACCGGCGGGTTAGTCCGCTGAAAGTCAGCAAGACTGCCCTGCACATGGTGACCTCCTGCTCTGACAGCTGATGCAACAGGAGAAGAAGTATTGCGCGCAATCTGCTCCAAGATGCGCGTCTGGTCCATTCGATTGCGCTCAATTTGCATAAGCACATCGGCCATCGAAGGTGGTGGAGGAAGCTCCTCTTCCTGAGAACCACCTTGCGGACCCTGAGAGCTGGAAGGTTCAGTCGGCCCTCCCTGAGAATGAGGCACGGGAGTCGACATGCCCTTCCCTTGTTGCGCTTGCGCGCACGAGTAGTAGGTCCTGTCATGCTGTTACCACACCATGGTTAACAACATAACAAGGATATACTCGGCAAACACAAACAAGGTTACATTTAAAAGAGAAACAAACACTGTACATATAATGCATCATGTTATGTTATACATTCAAGTTAACACCAAACCAGAAACTTCATATAAACAGCCAAAAGGTTTCGGTCACAGCCGCACATCAGAGTCGGCCATAAAAGATCATATTACAACCCCAAAAGCCAAACTTACATACTTTGTACAAAATACTACTGCCCTATTACATACATTTTATTTAAGGGCAACTACTAGACTAAAAGATACTTAACCACGAGGATTCATCGTCGAGGTGCTAGCATAAAGATCCCGATTAAAGTTCACCAGAAACTCATTCAAAAGATGAGCTCCAGGGGAACCCGTGTCAACAGGATCCAAAGGGCTAATAAGGCGCCTCGGGAACCCAACGATGGTGATGACCTCCAGAGGTGCGATCCGCAGAGTGCGAGAAAACTGCGATCATCGGGCTTGGCGCACTTGTCCATAAACAGTACACACCGGCCACTACGGAAGTCGATAAAGAGGCGGTGCGGCGAGAGGGAGAGGTCTCGTTGTCACCATAAAGCACGTTGCGAGGAACGCGGTTCATGTTGACTCCAAGAAGCAGGTACTCCTGGGCCTCATTAAGGCGATGTCGAGTTTCCCATAGCTCCCTCACAAGACAGCGATGGATTTGGTCCATAATGCGGACCATCCTCGCCAAGCCATCGCACTGGGGTCTTCGCCAAAGCGTATCTCGCGAACATGTTCACTTCGGAGGTAGGACCTTGATTCGGGAAGTGGTCGTAGGGTGGTTGAGACAATTCCGTCAAATCATGACGAAGAAGGCTCATCATCCTACTCGCAACTTCCTGAACCGCCATAGCCTCAGAGGTGGCAAGTGCTTGGACACAGTAGGGAACACTGCCAGCTACATGCCTAGCGATGACGTTAATGAAGGCACGGTACTCCTCCATGCCTGGTCCTCGGTCTCGTCGATAGATGGCGTACTCCGGCTGATAGGTGAAATTAGCCCGCCACATCATGTCCCGAAGTAAAGCTGGAAATCCATCAACATCTTCGGCTCGGGTCTCCTTGACCAAATACCACCCACTCATCTATAGAAAAAAAAAGGACAAGGTAAGGGACAATTCACTTTTAAATAAACCAACAGAAAGTTGGGCAAGAATTGATATTAAGGAAGATAAGAAATAAAAGATGTCATACTTAAGCTTTCGAAAATACATTCTCGCTTGAAAATAGGTTTATCGAAAACTCTCTAATTGTTTCTACAAAGCTACTTCTAACCTACAGAACAACGTATGCTCGATACCAACTGTGGCGCCGGATTATTGAAATGTACTTAATTAAATTCATCTTGTAGCACAATTATTAATGAAGGAACAAGATCGTCCCTTAATTAAAGATCATGCTAAAGGTATAAATTTAACAAGTAACAATTCA
This sequence comes from Ampelocalamus luodianensis, assembly GCA_036346255.1. Taxonomy (NCBI): domain Eukaryota; kingdom Viridiplantae; phylum Streptophyta; class Magnoliopsida; order Poales; family Poaceae; genus Ampelocalamus; species Ampelocalamus luodianensis. The sequence goes on from CM070624.1 coordinate 43,175,833, forward strand.
ATAAGCAGATCCCGGATATATATATATATCTCACAATGGTTCCTGTGATCAACGACCATTGCATATATATATCCTTCAACAACATTGCATCATACACATACAAGTCATACATTGGCATAATTAAACATAAGCTTACATCATTCGGTTTAGTACTACAATATTAAGTGACTTGGTCACTTCAAGAGTTTAACAGCGGAAGCAAAAACAAAAGATTAAAGTCCACCAATGGCCTCATCCACCCGCAAGCAATTGCGTGGAGGGAAGAAGTAGCGTTACTCGTTAGCGTCACCCTGATCGGCGCTAACGGGTACTTCATAAAGAAAACCGTCCTCACCTGCAACAATAGGTGGTAGCACCTTGAGTACGGAGGGTACTCAGCAAGTCTTACACAAACTAATAAAATAAAGTGTTTATTAGAACCTAATCAAAGGAGTAGAATTGTTACATGCATAAGGTCACGACAGAAGGTAAAATGGTTAGATTTTTGCATAAAGCGGGACATCTTAACCTACAAAGACTAATTTTTATAAAGCAATTTAATAAATCAAAGTTGGATTAGAACGATAAGTAAATGGCATAATGTAACGATGCGATTGCATGAATCCCTCATGCACGACCATAAAACCAAAAACCAGATTTTGAAAATCAAAACTTCTATACTGGTGACATCAATTCAAGTTATCGTCCATGACCGTGGACACGGCTATTGAACAGTTTATACCTGCAGGGTGTACATCTTTACCCACATGACTTAGCTAGCCCGTTGCCTTGGATGCCTCCGAATGATGACATACTTCCTTTGGTATGCCGGCCGGGAAACTAAGATTTGGTATTTTTCAACAAGCTAACACTATTGAGTTGGACCCCATGTGTGGTGATCCCGCTTAAACAACGATCGATAGCATCCGCTAAGGGCACACATGTTGCGTCGAGAATGCCGATCCAAACAATTAAATGCGAATGGGCTCACTACCCATATTAGAATGCAATCGGCACCATTAAGGTATCGTATATGCTACGAGCACATATACGCCCTCACCCTTCTAAGAACATCGTCTTGACATACAAGCTCACATGGCATACAACGCAATCATAAGACCAAAGCATCTATGCCATACAAGGTCAATACACATATTCTTACTCTCTGTTTCCAACCCAATAGTCTTAACATTTTACTTAACCAAGCAAGTGTCCATACTTTGCATGTGGAAATACGTGGGGACTTGAACTGAATAGTCGAGTTCGGTCCTTAATTAACCGGACAAGTCCACCACAAAACCCAATCTCGTGCACAAAAGCACCATCACTAGCTTCCTCTTGTCGGATCAATTTAAATTTCAAATACAAGTCGATTTAAAGAAAGCTGGACAAAGAGTTTAAAATAACAAGAGTTCGATTGTGATTCCCATGTTTGACAAGATATGCTTGTCAAACTCTAAAATCTCTAAACCGCATGTCTAAGCCAAAACTGAAAATATAGGTTATTATATACAATACTATGCTAAGGTTAAGTGTATGGTGATAATTGAGGTAATCCATCATGTTTGGTCATAGCTAACTACTATGAGATCAAAATTTGTATTTTAGGAAAAATAGCATGCACAGATTGTCTTGAAGTTAGAAAAATCTAATGTATAAAATTTGGGATCAACATGGTGCAAAGAGGAAGCTTGCCTTGGTAGTAGTATACTACATTGCGAGTTGAGATTGTTGAGGCGATTCAAAAACTTCAAATGAACCGATTCTATAGGTAGCAAATAAATCCAATAAATGCCAAACCGACAATAAGTTCAAAATGAAAGAAATATGCATGATCAACTGAAACGCATGGTTACAATATGCTTAAGCCGTAACTACCCATAATAGTGATAATAACCCATTTTATAACCTCTGTTTTCAAAAGACGAAACTAGGTTTTTAGTGCAAAGTTCGCTTTTGATTTTAAAAGAGTGAAAACAGGGATGATTGCAATTTTCGGAAAAGGAATATAGAACATGCAAAAGTTCATAAATGAAACTTAGCATGATCTTTTAGGTAATTAATATCCCAAACCAACCTTAATCTAACCTAATCGGTTAGATTACATCAACTAAGAAGAAACTCATTTTTGCCGGTTAAGTTTCGACAAAAGGAAACAGAGAGATCTTTGCTTATGAAGCAAAATAGATGATGACAAGAATTGAAAGATCAACGTGTTATGCTGCTAGGGTTTAGTTTAAACCTAACTAGGATAACAAGTCGACAGGAGAAACCCTAGGTCTTGAAAATGACATGGAAAACCGAAAAGTTATAATAACAACTTTTCAGTTTAGAGCAAGTTAAAGCTACTGATGCTCAAAAGAATGATTCACAGCAGCTTTTAAAGTCCTTAAGATGCTCAAGATGTCATAACCAGGGTTTTTAGCTTACCAGGATGGGAAAGGAGCCAAAGACTCTGAAAACTGATGATGATTGACAGAGAAATAAACTCTGGATTTAACTTACAAAAGATAACCAATCTTTATTGCAAGGTGGAACCAGAGTTTATGAGGGATAAGCAAAAGAAACAAGAGCAAGAACTCCACTGGCCAACAATGGAGGATGAGCTGCTTCGGTCAACAATGGCAACAGCAAAAGCTAGGGTTTATATATGGATGTTGAGCTACAGGGCAAGAGGGAAAGATCTAGAGTTGATGAGGTGTCCATTTAGCTAAACATCCAAAAATTAGTGCATAATCTTTGGATAAATCCTCTCCTCTGCTCACAAAAATGGTTTGCGCAGAGATAAGGAAGAAGGAGGCAAAATATGACATGTGGGCCCCTTTGTCATCCTCGGCCATGCATCTTCACAAAAGCTCAAAAGAATATCAGTCGTCCGATTGGAAATGGGCGGCTGTGATAAATAGAGAGATTAAAAGATTTGAATCGGTACCAGTTAATATGGACCGTGCGATCTAGATCGGTTGATCGAGATCTAAACGAAATCCGAAGGCAGGGCTCGCTTTCAAAGAGAGACGTTGGATTAAGATCCAACGATCGATTAAAAGGAATACACGTCACCCCTTTTTGATGTGATGACGCGGCACCGTCCGATTAGATTTCTACGGTCGAGATGGGGCAAAGAACCGGATGGTCCGATTGCATACACTCATATGGACCCTACGATGGAAATCCAACGATCCACCGAATTTGGGCTTTAAAGGCCCACGGTCAAAAAGGAGCGCCGTAGGATTTAAATCCAAAGGCCCATATAAACGCGCGCCTTTGATTTCAAAATGAAATAAGCGACGCGGTTAGATCAAAAATGAACGGCTGAGATCGTGAAGGGATCCGGAGTCGTCCGAATGCATACACCAATCCGGACCACACGATGAAGATCTAACGGCCCAGAGTAGCGCGGACCTTAATAACACGCGGTAAAAAGGAAAAGCCGTAGGATTTGAATCTGACGGCTCAGATAAAAGCGCGCCTTTAAGTTTAAAACGAAAAGGGATGCGCTGTTGGATCGAGAATGAACGGTGGAGATTGAGAAGGGCTCCGGAGTTGTCGATTGCACACACTGATCTCGGTCGTTGGATCAAGATCCAACGGCGGAGATTAAAATGCACACGTGGACAGCTCGCGGGGCGTTATAGCCTCGCCCGTTCGATTGAAGATGGACGGCTCATATCGCGTATGGGTTTTGGGCTCGCGCCCGAACGTGACAGAGCCGGACCAAATTGATTCGGTTGGACCAAGACACATGGTCTGAGTCGCTACAGTGCTAAAGTTTGGATTCAGACCGGTTTAGTTGACCAAGCCTTATTCAAATATGCAAAGGTTTGACTGGGCTTTTGAAATAGCAAATAAATTTGTAAATTCATGAAATTTCTACTGGAAGCTACTGGGATAACATATTTCCCAGATAAATTTTATAAACCACATTATCACTTTGTAAAATACATAAATATTTATTTTAACCCGAAAATACTCATTTAAAGACAATTAATTTTTCTTTAAGACAAAATAATTTCTAAAAATACAACAAAAGTATTTTTAGCCAAGATAATTTATCTAAGCTTTAATAAAAATACTTCCCAGTCATAATACAAGTTTTATCTTGCATTCCTTCAAGACTTTAAATGGTCCTTTTGGGATTTTTGGCAAAAAGGAAGGTTTTTAATTTGTAACATGCTGTCCAAATTGTAGAAATGAACAGTAATGCTATGAACAGCACCTCATTACTGTTCATAAAGCATTTTATTACTGTTTATAAACTTGGGGCTGTTACAGGTCCTTTGGTCCATGGGAGGTCCCTGGTACTACTGTAACACCCCAGCTCGACATGAGCCTGGAATGCTACTAAACAAACCCTAATAATTCTAATCAAGGCAATTTTAGTAAATCTCGGCCGAACCTCCCTTGTAAAATTAATTACACGGAGGTTCCAACATACAGATAATACATGTATTAACTAAACTATCATTTAGAGACATCAAGAGATAAACAAAGATATGTTAAGTGTCTAACATAACTAGAGAGGTATGAAGTTCCACTACTCATCATTATTACATTTAATCCATTGCATAAGACAAAACATAATAATCTAAAATCAACCACGTTCTGAAGATCATTCAACTTTATTTAGTTCATGTGGTATGTGTGTGACTAGCAGTCTACTTCCCCCCATGCATGTCACTCTTGGCTCGGGTACCTAAAACAACAATAAAAGCAAGAGTGAGTCCATAGACTCAGCAAGTACATATAGAAACTATAACATCAACATACATATAAAGGAGATCAACATTAGAACATCTCATATGCAAATGCAATGCTCAAGGAACCTTTATCTTTAACTTTCTGTGTGCATTACACCGGTAATGCAGAGTATGCGACCGCCGCCGCATACCCATGCTGTCTTGGCGCGCACGCACAGGACCAATTGCCCGTTACTCCGCAAGTAACGGGACCTCAACCCACACTCCATGAGTGAGGATCTCAGGCCCGTCACATTCATGACGGGATTCTCAAAGGGAAACATACTTGGTCACGCGTGACCAAGCCTCGATATGTTCACAATATGCAAATGCTCAACCCTCATTCATCATCAATCTTACCAAAAGACTACCACATTGAACCATAGTAAAACATAAGCATCATTTGAGCAATAACCAAACTTAAACATTCATCAAGTATACCATCTTTCTATGCAACCATATATCAAATAACACACAATATAGCCAATCAATCAAATCAAACAATGCACTTGCCTTAACCGCGTGCAAATGGAGGACGCGAAGTGGGTGCTGCCCTTGGGATCTCGCTTCTACCGGGCATGAAGAAAACCCCATTCTAAGACCAACATTCTGTACCAAAATCATAAGTAACATCGCAATTGAACTCGCTAACATCTTAGCATTTTCTAATTCTCAAAATTTCTAGCGATTGGTCACTGCAGACAGCTAGCTTCTAAAATACATAACATTCTGCTCGGTGTCCAAATAGGATGATCTTGGACTTTCTGGATAGGTAACTAAATTGCCTAAATAAACCTAGTTGGGAGACCCTCTGATTCGGCCATCCACTAGTCCTACCAATCCATTCAATCAGAGTAAACATTTCACGTCGGTTTTCTGGACAGCGACAAAGAAACTACCATAACTTTCTCTACGTTCGTCCGAATTTAGTGATCTTTAGTTTTCCTGAAAGCTAAGAGGATTAGCCTCGTTTTTCGTTATGGTGAGAGCCTCTGGAAATCCCTCTAACTACGGGATTAAATCAGGTTAATCCAAACTGTTTGTTCATCTTCTTCCCAGAAACACAGTCACACCATTAAATTCATAACTATTGCTACCGAAGTCGGAATGACCTGATTCTTGTCGGCAACAAAAGATAACTGCGATATCTACGACTTTCTAGGAGATGTCCAGACCCAATTCTGCATTTAACCTACCCAAAAACGTCGATCTTTACCACTGCAGAACACCGATCTAATGACAACCGAAAATAAAACAACTAGAAATCGACCCAAAGCAATGAGCGACGTGTTACCCTTGCCGAAGCGAGGAAGGCACGCTGCAGGTGGCGTCCACCATGAACTCCCGATCACGATCCCTTCTTCTCCCCTTCTTCCCTTCTCTTCTCTTCTCTTCTTGGCCAAGCGATCTCGGGCGGTCCTCCTCTTCCTCCATGACACCGGCAATGGGGCACCTCCTTGGACAGCAGCGGGGAGGAGCAGCAGGAGGTGGCGTGAGAGGGGAGGAAGTGGGGCGCCAAAGGGGAGGAAGGAGGAGGGATGGGGGGCGGCCACAAGTGGGAGGAGGGGAAGGGAGGCGACTAGGGTTTTGGGGGAGGGTGGCGCCTCCCCCCCTTGGCCGGCCACCACATGGCCACCTGGGCCAAGGCCCAGGCCCAGGTTGCCGTACAAACACTGATTTCCCCCTCTCTAACTGCAAAATTAATCATTTTCTATTTGGTCCTTCGTCAATTCAGATAACTCTCTCCCGATTATTTATTCTCTCCCGGTTAATTCCTTTCGTATACTTTTGGGGTATTACATTCTACCCCCCTTAAACTGAATTCGTCCTCGAATTCTAACCATTCTTACGCCCAAGTATAATCACAGCTAAAACTTACCAACAATACCATATGCCTACTGTGAGTAACTCCAGATATTGCATGCGCATGCGAGACACCAATTCACTAGTCGCTTCACTCTCGGACTTATGGGACCACATCACCTTGACGGATATCCAAAACTAACGTCTTGCACCTCAACACTAGTCTTAACTTTTACTGGTACACTTAACACACAGGGCTCAGAGGTAAGGTTTTACTCGATGGCCAACAGCTCTAACAAAATCTCAAGCTCCCGATCTCAGGTGTTCTATCAGCACCGAAAAGTATAAGACACTGCGTACTCCTCGCAAGTACTCGAGACGGTAATAGCGTTACGCCAATCTACAAATTCCCATGACTGGGGAACTTATCCGACACACCTTTGGTTACACTTCCTTTTTGTTACCGAAGTACACCGTCAGCACAAAATACATGGAACTCTTGTTCCAACACTCAGTCGATCACTTTATCTACGCAAGCAGCATCTCCTTTAACAAGGGACGCACAAAGAACTCGCCTATCGACTCACTAATCCGAAAAACTCAATCGAAAAACAAGAGAGTCAAAAAATGCATCCAACTCAAAGCCATCTTCCCTTAGAAGTGCCCAATCCAAAATCAATGGATTTACTACGAAATCTTTTCCATTTTTCAAATAGGCAGTTTAGAAATAAATGCCACACAAGCCAAAAGCGAAATCAATCGACAAACCAGTTTAACCATTTTTTTCTTTTTTTAACTGAAAGGAATCACACATACCGGCAAGAACCAACTCAATTTGTAATTGACATCCGTCATAACCACATAGTTCAAGTAAGAACTAAGAAAACATCTCACTATCCAAGATCACACCCTTTACCACAATCTTTCTTTTAAGAAATCAACTTTCTCTTAAACCATAGGATCCCAAATCATCGCATAACGCATTAACTCATTTCTCTTAAATTGGCAACATCAAACCTATGCTCTCTCGAACACAAAGTTCACACTTATGCAGGGAGATTCTTCCAATCCACAATATCGTACTCTAGCCAACTTCCCTACCGAATGAATACTTGTCAAAATAATTTCCAACACAACTCAATATAGATTTCACCCACCGTCACATCCCTTAATCCGTTAAGGATGAACAATTTGAAATTCACATCACACACTCTCATATACTAGCCTCAAAAGATACTATCAATGATCATCCCACTACTCGAAATCCACTCTTATTCTACCACTTCTACACAGAATCATTAGCATCCAAGGTTCTAACCTAAGAATGCAAAGCCCAAAACCAACCTCGAAGTCTCCTACAATGAATTTCTGGTATGATTCATGGGAAATCCTCAAATTCGTTTACTAAAATTTCACATAGCTCCACAATAACCTCAATCATTAACATCCACGTTTCTCACTAATGGAGTAACCATCCCAAGGCGATTTATTTCACAGGTCTTAGACCTTCTCTAATCCATACCAATCCAATTCAGTTACACAACCACAATATACCCGTTCACAAAACCCTAACTGATTGACCAAGATTCAAACATACCCAATCACTAACGTCAATAAATAAATATATCCTTTGACCAAGACATCCTTAGAAATAATTTAACTCCTATAGGGTTACTTACTGAGGTCGAGTAATGCTTGACAAAAGCTCAACAATTCCTGCTATCCCACTAATTATCATGACACTGAGGTTCCTCCACACCGCTACTCTCATTAAACTTCACCACCACAACATACGCACAATCATACTAAGTATCCAATTGCGATATTCGATATGTTTGTTAGAGTCCATAATTCGATAATCCCAATATTCTAACATGGACAAATGTTACTGGATCATAATTCATCATAGGTTCCACTAATTGTAATACTAATCACTTTCATCTCATCGACAACTCTCCATTTAAATAGAATTCTCTCCGGGTGTTGTAAATCGAAACCAATTCACTTTATACTGCTCTTCAAATAGATTGGTTCCCGAAAAATCTCAACAAATTCAAAATACTTAACCACCTCCAACCAATCACCATGCTACTCTTTATAACACTTGGCAACACAATTTGGTTACTTCCTTATTCAAAAGGAAGAAATAAAAAGATACAAGGTTCAACACACAAGAAATCGTGGCTTCTCGAAGTAAGCACGAGACCAATAGAAACAGTCAAATAGTAGTGATCTCAGTAAACAAAATACGAGTCCACGGTCGAGGGCACAAGTCCCACATGAAAAAAAAATTTCCCACCTCCATAACTCTTAATAACACATTGCTATGCAATCCCAAGAAACTCTTAAGTCTTTGATTACAACATTACTTGCCAAACCAAACAAGAGATGCCTTTAATACCAAATCACATTCATCACTTCAGAACCAAACAGAACCTTTCCATATGTCATAATGCTCAACTAATTTCATCTACTACATAAATCATGAACCCCCAAAAGATCACGAATTCAAAACTCCAAACATTTCATTTAACCGTCATTAAAACAATCAACTTACTTTCTATCTAGAAGAATCATCACCATTCCAACGCGTCACAATCTCTTGTAGACCTTATTACTAACAACAAGAATAATTCACTCTTAACAAGGTTCGTTATCATCAACCCTTCCTTTATAAAATCCCCAAAAGCTGACCAAACTGTTACATATCACTTTATCATCTCATCCTCAAATGAGAGTACACCAAATTCTTATAACCTCACTACAAAGAACCACTTTTTTTATAGAGGAATCTACTACAAAATTTATAAGATTACACCAAAACCCTTTCATCAAAGACATACTATTATCCGATAATTTCACCATCACACAAACACAAGTCACCTATTAAATCCCATCCTAAACCATTGATGATTTTTCAACCTTAGACGAAATTGATGGTCCTTTCTCTATTTGCCTTCTCACAAGCAAAAATAAAATAATCAAATAGCCAATTAAAGATAATTACATATTATCATCTATTAAGACAACGATCAAACACATCCTTATATTTCCTTCCTACATAGTTAGATTAATCCATTGAAATCAAATATTCTAACAAGTTTAGTAAACTAAACGACTCTAATGATCAACCTTTTCATCAAAGTTCCACATCTTTTAATAACTCTATTGATTCCAATTAGGTTTAGCCATACCCTTAATCACCGTTCAACAAGAGCTACTATATGGCACCATCAAATTAATCAACTTTCCTTCCAGTGATCTTAGTTAGGATCGATTATATACCACACCACAGACCTAACCTGATAATCCATACCTTTTCCATTAATTACTTTGAGTATAACCTCTCGCTTAACCAAGCCAAAACACTACTAAAGGGTTTAACCACTTCTTCCATAAAAAGAACCATCAAGCTTCAACACTCCAAATACAAAAGAGAGATACATTGAGTCAAAGCCTCCACGTACTACAGGACTTGCAAAAGGAAACTTTCATTATCCAAATCATCCAGCGAAATAAATAGGTCATGTTTTCCAGTAAGAAAGACGAAACCCCAATACAAAAGTCAGTATTGACCACTAACCAAGTCCACCATCCACAAGAATAACTCAACAATAGGAAAAACAATAATTGCTTTAAGGGACAAGTTAAGCCAATAGAAACATAACAACCTTTCTCAAAGAAACCCATCAACTGAAATGAACTACTGACCCAAAGAAATTCATCGACCACAACTGAACAAGAGTTGATCAAATTCAAATTCAAGGAAGTGGACAATTTTTTTTTTCAACGGATACTCACTATTAACGCCTGTACTAAGATATCTGAGGTAACTTCTTCCCTTTTCTCTTACCACGAACAATGGTGTAACCTGGTAAAGCCCAGGGCCACAACCATGACCTCAATCCTCTCAACAAGGGCTGCTCTCACTCATAATAATCATATAATCATATTATAGGTATGTAAGATCATCTCATAACAGGAATCATCATTACAACATGACCGAAGCGTAAATGCAATGCTTGACCCACCCCATCCTACATGCACCGGTGTGTTAGGTTTTCACTAATTAACCATTAGCAAATTTTTTTATCAAGCTAAGTTACCTAAGTTATTAATCTGCTCACCACGGACCTCTGACCGCTCGATACCAAGCTGTAACACCCACTCGACATGAGCACGGAATGCTACTAAACAAACCCTAATAATTCTAATCAAGGCAATTTTAGTAAATCTCGGCGAACCTCCTTGTAAAATTAATTACACGGAGGTTCCAACATCTGAATAATACATGTATTAACTAAACTATCATTTAGAGACATCAAGAGATAAACAAAGACATGTTAAGTGTCTAACATAACTAGAGAGGTATGAAGTTCCACTACTCATCATTATTACATTTAATCCATTGCATAAGACAAAACATAATAATCTAAAATCAACCACGTTAGAAGATCATTCAACTTTATTTAGTTCATGTGGTATGTGTGTGACTAGCGATCTACTTCCCCATGCATGTCACTCTTGGCTCAGGTACCTAAAACAACAATAAAAGCAAGAGTGAGTCCATAGACTCAGCAAGTACATATAGAAACTATAACATCAACATACATATAAAGGAGATCAACATTAGAACATCTCATATGCAAATGCAATGCTCAAGGAACCTTTATCTTTAACTTTCGTGTGCATTACACGTAATCAGAGTATGCGACCGCCGCCGATACCCATGCTCTTGGCGCGCACGCACAGGACCAATTGCCGTTACTCGCAAGTAACGGGGACCTCAAGCCCACACTCCATGAGTGAGGGGATCTCAGGCCCGTCACATTCATGACGGGATTCTCAAAGGGAAACATACTTGGTCACCGCGTGACCAAGCCTCGATATGTTCACAATATGCAAATGCTCAACCCTCATTCATCATCAATCTTACCAAAAGACTACCACATTGAACCATAGTAAAACATAAGCATCATTTGAGCAATAACCAAACTTAAACATTCATCAAGTATACCATCTTTCTATGCAACCATATATCAAATAACACACAATATAGCCAATCAATCAAATCAAACAATGCACTTGCCTTAACCGCGTGCAAATGGAGGACGCGAAGTGGGTGCTGCCCTTGGGATCTCGCTTCTACCGGGCATGAAGAAAACCCCATTCTAAGACCAACATTCTGTACCAAAATCATAAGTAACATCGCAATTGAACTCGCTAACATCTTAGCATTTTCTAATTCTCAAAATTTCTAGCGATTGGTCACTGCAGACAGCTAGCTTCTAAAATACATAACATTCTGCTCGGGTGTCCAAATAGGATGATCTTGGACTTTCTGGATAGGTAACTAAATTGCCTAAATAAACCTAGTTGGGAGACCCTCTGATTCGGCCATCCACTAGTCCTACCAATCCATTCAATCAGAGTAAACATTTCACGTCGGTTTTCTGGACAGCGACAAAGAAACTACCATAACTTTCTACGTTCGTCCGAATTTAGTGATCTTTAGTTTTCCTGAAAGCTAAGAGGATTAGCCTCGTTTTCGTTATGGTGAGAGCCTCTGAAATCCTCTAACTACGGGATTAAATCAGGTTAATCCAAACTGTCTGTTCATCTTCTTCCCAGAAACACAGTCACACCATTAAATTCATAACTATTGCTACCGAAGTCGGAATGACCTGATTCTTGTCGGCAACAAAAGATAACTGCGATATCTACGACTTTCTAGGAGATGTCCAGACCCAATTCTGCATTTAACCTACCCAAAAACGTCGATCTTTACCACTGCAGAACACCGATCTAATGACAACCGAAAATAAAACAACTAGAAATCGACCCAAAGCAATGAGCGGCGTGTTACCCTTGCCGAAGCGAGGAAGGCACGCTGCAGGTGACGTCCACCATGAACTCCGATCACGATCCTTCTTCTCCCCTTCTTCCCTTCTCTTCTCTTCTCTTCTTGGCCAAGCGATCTCCCGGGCGGTCCTCCCTCTTCCTCCATGACACCGGCAATGGGGGGCACCTCCTTGGACAGCAGCGGGGGAGGAGCAGCAGGGAGGTGGCGTGAGAGGGGAGGAAATGGGGCGGCCAAAGGGGGAGGAAGGAGGAGGGATGGGGGCGGCGGCCACAAGTGGGAGGAGGGGAAAGGGAGGCGACTAGGGTTTTGGGGGAGGGTGGCGCCTCCCCCCCTTGGCCGGCCACCACATGGCCACCTGGGCCAAGGCCCAGGCCCAGGTTGCCGTACAAACACTGATTTCCCCCTCTCTAACTGCAAAATTAATCATTTTCTATTTGGTCCTTCGTCAATTCAGATAACTCTCTCCCGATTATTTATTCTCTCCCGGTTAATTCCTTTCGTATACTTTTGGGGTATTACAACTACGCCCCGGTTTATTGAAATAGTACTTAATTAAATTCATACTGTAGCACAATTATTAATGAAGGAACAGTACTGTCCCTTTATTAAAGATCATGCTAAAGGCATAAATTTAACAAGTGACAATTCCAATAAACAGGATCCCCGGATATATATATACCACAATGGTTCCCAGGATCAACGACCATTGCATATATATCCTTCAACAACATTGCATCAAATACATACAAGTCATACATTGACATAATTAAACATAAGTTTACATCATTCGGTTTAGTACTACAATATTAAGTGACTTGGTCACTTCAAAAGTCTAACAATGAAGCAAAACAAAATGTTAAAATCCACCAATGGCCTCATCCACCCGCAGGCAATTGCGTGGAGGAAAGAAGTAGCTTTACTCGTTAGCGTCACCCTGATCGGCGCTAACGGGTACTTCATAAAGAAAAACGTCCTCACCTGCAACAATAGGTGATAGCACCTTGACTACGGAAGGTACTCAGCAAGTCTTACACAAACTAATAAAAGAAAGTGGTTATTAGAGCCTATACAAAGGAGTAGAATTTATACATGCATAAAGTTACAACAGGAAGGTATAAAGGTTCAAATTTGCATAAAGCAGCACATCTTAACCTACAATTACTAAATTTTGATAAAGCAGTTTAATAAATCAAAGTTGGATTAGAACAGTAAGTGAATGCCATAATGTAAACAGTACAGTGCATGAATCCCTCATGCAAAGCCACAAAAACCGAAACCTATTTTGTAAATCAAAACTTCTATACAGGTGACATCAATTCAAGTTATCGTCCATGACCGTGGACACGGCTATTCGAACAGTTTATACCCTGCAGGGGTGTACATCTTTACCCACATGACTTAGCTAGCCCGTTGCCTTCGGATGCCTCCGAATGATGACATACTTCCTTTGGTATGCCGACCGGGGAAACTAAGATTTGGTATTTTTCAACAAGCTAACACTATTGAGTTGGACCCCCATGTGTGAACTGATCCCGCTTAAACAACGACTGATAGCATCTGCTTAACCGGGGCACACAAGTTGCGTCAGTAATGCCGATCCAAACAATTTAATGCGAACTGGGCTCACTACCCATATTAGGATGCAATCGGCACCATTAAGGTACGTATATGCTACGGAGCACATATACGCCCTCACCCTTCTAAGAACATCTGATACTGACATACAAGCTCACATGGCATACAACGCAGTCATAAGACCAAAGCATCTATGCCATACAAGGTCAATACACATATTCCTACTTTCCTGTTTCCAACCCAATAGTCTTAACATTTTACTTAACCAAACAGCGCCCATACACTGCATGTGGAAGTACGTGGGGGACTTGAATTGAATAATCAGAGTTCGGTCCTTAATTAACCCGGACAAGTCCACCACAAATCCCAATCTCGTGCACAAAAGCACCATCACTAGCTTCCTCTTGTCCAGATCAATTTAAATATAAAACTCATTTCTGAAATAAGTAAACTGGACAAAGAGTTTCAAATAACAGAAAGCCATTTGTGATTCCCATGTTTGACAAGGTATTCTTGTCAAACTCTAAAGTTTCTAGACTGCATGTCTAAGCCAAATCTGAAAATATATTATAGTATACATTACTATGCTAAGGTTGAGTGTATGGTGACAATTGAGGTAATCCACCATGTTAGGTCATAACTAACTACTAACAGATCACAATTTGTATTTTCAGAAAAATAGCATGCACAGTTGTCACTGGATTTAGAAAATCTATTGTATAAAATTTGGGATCAATATGGTGCAGAGAGGAAGCTTGCCTTGATAATAGTACACTACATTGCGAGCTCGGGATGTTCAGAAATAAATTCACCCACTTCAGCAAAACCAGATTCTAAAAGAAGCAATAAGATCCAATAAATGCCAAAATCGACAGTAAGTACAAAATGGAAGAAATATGCATGATCAATCTGGAAATGCATGATTGACAATATGCTTAAGCCATAACTACCCATAATAGTGAGAATAACCCATATTATAATCTACTATTTTCAAATGGCAGAAACTAAGGCTTAGTTCAAAGTTTCAGTTTTCATATTTTAAAACGAACCGAAAACAGGACAGATAGCAGATTTTTGGGAAAATGAAGATAGATCAAGCAAAGGTTCAGAAATGAAACTTAGCATGATCTTTTAGGGTAATTAATATCCCAAACTAACCTTAATCTAACCCTAATCGATTAGATTACATCAACTAAAAAGAAACCTATTTTTGTCGGTTAAGCCGACAAAAGAGAACAGAGACATATTTCAGCTCTGAGGCAAAAATAGATGATGACAAGAATTGAAAGATCAACCTGTTATGCTACTAGGGTTTAGCTGAGACCTAACTAGGATAACAAGTCGACAGGAGAAACCCTAGGTCTTGAGAATGACATAATGGACTGAAAAGCTAGAATAATCACTTTTCAGTTTAGAGCAAGTTGAAGCTACTGATGTTCAAAAGAATGATTCACAGGAGCTTCTAAGGTCATTAAGATGCTCAAGATGTTAAAAACTAGGGTTTTAGCTTACCAGAATAGGAAAGACACCAAAGATTGAGAAAGTTGATTCTGCTCAACAGAGAGATAGCCTTCGGTTTTAACCTACAAAGGATGTCAAAACCTTAGTGCAAGGTAAAACCAGTTCTTGGAATGGATAAGCAAAGGACAGAGCAAGAAACTCCTTTGGACAACAATGGAGGATGAACTTGAGTGGTCAACAATGGTAACAGCAAAAAGCTAGGGTTTATATATGGATGTTGAGCTACAGGGCAAGATGGAAAGGTCTAGAGTTGATGAGGTGTCCATTTAGGGCTGATTATCCCAAAAATTAGTTGCATAAACTTTGGGATAAATCCTCTCCTCTGTTTACAGAGAGATCTGCGCGCAGAGAGACCAGGAAGATGATAAGAATCATCTGACATGTGGGTCCCTTTGTCATCCTCAGTCGCGCGCGCCTCCTAAAGCCTCAAAAGAATATCAGCTGTCCGATTGGAAATGGGCGGCTGTGATAAATAGGGAGGTTAAAAGGTTTTAATCGGTAACTTTTAATATGGACCGTGCGATCTAGATCGGTCGATCGAGATTAAAACAGAGCCCAAAAGGATTTCGGGATTTTAAGTTCAAATAGGGGCGTTGGATTGAAATCCAACGGCCCAACTCAAAAGATACACGTCATCCCTTAGAGGCACTGATGCGGCACCGTCCGATTAAACTTCTACGGTCAGGATTGACGCGGAATCCGGATGGTCCGATTGCATACACTCACCTGGACCCTACGATTAAAATCCAACGGCCCACTAGATTTGGGCCTTAAATGCACTCGATCAATAAGGAGCGCCGTGGGATTTAAATCCAAAGGCCCAGATAAAAGCGCGCCTATGGTTTCAAAATGAAATGAGCGACGCGGTTAGATCAAGAATGGACGGCGGAGATCGTGAGGGGATCCGGAGTCATCCGAATGCATACACCGCTCTGGACCACACGATGAGGATCTAACGGCCCAGAGGAGCGCAGGCCTTATTAGCACGCGGTAAAAAGGAACACCGTGAGATTTGGATCTGACGGCTCTGATAAAAGCGCGCCTTTAAGTTTAAAAGGAAAAGGGCGGCGCTGTTGGATCGTGAATGAACGGTAGAGATCGAAAGGAGAACCGGAGTTGTCCGAATGCATACACCGACCTCGATCGTTAGATTAAGATCCAACGGCGGAGATTAGGGCGCACACGTGGACAGCTCGCGGGGCATCGCAGCCTCGCCCGTTCGATTGAAGATCAATGGTTCACATCACGCGTGGGATTCGGGCTCGCGCCCGAGCGTGACAGAGCCGGACCAAGTTGATTGGGTTGGACCCAAACACATGGCTCGAGTCGCTACAGTGCTAGAGTTTGGATTCAGACCGGTTTAGTTGACCAGAACCTATTCAATTGCTTAAAAGGTTTGACTGGGAGTTTAAAAATAGCAAATAAATTTATAAAATCATGAAATTTTTGCTGGAGGCTACTGGGATGATTTATTTCCCAGATAAATTTTAAAATCACATGATCACTTTGTAAAATACATAAATATTTATTTTAGCCCGAAAATATTCATTCAAAGACAGTTATTTTTCTTTAAGCCAAGATAATTTCTAAGAATGCAACAAAAATATTTTCAGCCAAGATAATTTATCTAGGCTTTAATAAAAACACTTCCCAGTCATAATACAAGTTTTATCTTGTATTCCTTTAAGACTTTAAATGGTTCTTTAGGATTTTGGCTAAAAAGGAAGGTTTTTAATTTGTAACATACTTCCCAAATTGTAGAAATGAACAGTAATGCTATGAACAGCACCTCATTACTGTTCATAAAGCATTTTATTACTGTTTAGAAACTTGAGGCTGTTACAAACGGCTTCAGTGACCAAGCATGCAAAACTTCACTTTTCTTTTGTAGTGTAGTCAAAGCTATACTCTACTCTATATTTTGTTCTGTTGTAATTTATCTACTGTTGTAATCTTTTTTATTTTCTTACTTGTAATGGATCATTGTACTTAGCTCTAAGTTGTAATCTTTCTTTTGAATTCTTTGTAAACAACTTGAGAATGTAACAATGTCATATTATTACTTTAAGTTCATATTGTAATTTTTGGAGATAGATTCTTGTATTACTTTTCTTGGTAATGAAATCTTATAATTGATTTTGAGTTTGCAAAGAATTCTGATACTTGACTCTGAGATTGAATATTGAATTGATGTCGTATTTTTTATTCAATAGTCCTGTTGTAAACTCTTGGTGATATAATCGTGCATGAGACTGTTTTGCGATGTGTTTAATATTAATCTGAAATTATGTTTTGTTCTTGTTTTAGATGAATTTAATTTACTGCTAATTGTCACTTATCGTTGTTTAGATTAAGTTAAGTTTTAGGGTTCTCACCAATAATTGCATTTTTTTTCTTGTGAATCGACAAGTACGAGCAGTACTTAGTGGACATGGGGTTTCTTCATGAGGACACAACCTGCCTTGAGGATGCTATTCCAGATCTGCTCAAGGTAACATTTGAGCTCAAGGAAGGCTACGATTCAATGAAGGGTGAGCTGGATGGCTTGAAGGCCAGCATTGCTTGGTTGAAGCATAGCATGACTACGTTGAAGTTTTTTGCTTCCAACGGGGATGCAAAGCTGAGCAAGCTCACCAAGATAGCAGAAATGCAGATGGTTGTGAATGCAGTACTTGGCATGTTTGTTTTCCTGGTAGTCTGTGTTGTGTTAGCGAAGTAGGTAGTGCCCTGTGTAATGGATAGTAATGTATGCTTATGGATGGTAATGTTGCTTTGTCTAGTGGCAATGTATGCTTATTGACGGTAATGTATGGTCATGGATGTTTATGCAATGCAGACTTATTTGGTAAATGGATGCTATTGTCTGCTCATGGATGATTATGTAAATGGTAAATTATGCTTATGTGATGTTGTAGGCATGCTTATGATAAATAGATGCTATTGTCATGTTGGTTCACATGTATAATTTGCTATTGTCAAATTATACTCATGTGATGACGTAGGCATGGTATTGTCAGGTTTGTTTTCTTATGCAATGAAGAATGAACTGAGTAGGTTTATACTGACAGAAAGAAGACCTAAGTGCAAGTTCGTACTGCTATTGTAGTGCAAGTTCCTACTGACAGAGGATAATAGGAAAAGAAATTATGTGGAAAATATTATAGTTCTGGAAGAGGATAAGTATTTTGCACAACTATTACACTGCAATACAAACTACTATTGAATACAGAACTACAATAAGCATCTAGAACTACAACTGTTGACCTCTTCAACCAAAATCCATTTAATACATAATATATAACATAATAGCAAATAGCAGGTTCATAACAAGTTCTCCCAAAATACAAATACAGCAAAGTGAGGGATATTAATAGCAGGTTCTCCCAAAATACAAATCAGGAAATAGTTCTGGACTCATAACATAACTTAGTTCACAACATTACAGATTGTGTTCTCTCAAAATACAAAACAGGAAATGACAACTTTTGCCAGCAATCTTAGGTCTTATTTTTCTTCTTCTTTGGGGTCATCTTCTTGACAGGTCTTGCTGGAGATGCTTCACCTCCCAAAGCCAGTGGAAGTTGCCTGCAATAAGATGGTTTAGTCACAAATGCATACGGAAATTAAAGTGGATGCAACAAGATGATTTTGTCACAAATGCATATGGAAATTTAGTACTTGACCTTCTTGTGACAGGACCAGGGCTTTCATTCAGTACAGCAGGCATGGTGATCATTGACCTCCTAGGTGGGGAAGCAGGTGAAATGCTTGGACCTCCCGTTGTTGAAGTGCTTAGACCTCCTACTATTGAAGTGCTTGCACCTTCTATTCTTGCTATGTTCTTTCTTGGTTTTCTTTTCCTGTGTGAATGGAAGCATTACAAGTTGATGTATGAGTTTGAAACAAAAACAAAAACGAAAAACATTAAAATGGGTTGCATGTACCTTTTCTTTGTCCCACTCAGTGGACATGCTGCTTGCCTATGCCCCAGCTCACTACATCTCTTGCACCTATTTTGGATACCCATTTGAACTGATCGCTTGCTCTTAGCCCCCTTTTCCAAGCAACTTTTAATCCTCAATTTCCTAGGCCTTCCAGTAGACCTTTTGGCTAGTAGAGAAAGCATCTGAAAGCCAATATCAACCTTTGCCCATTGAGACTTGTCTGTCAGTGGTTCAATTTCTCCTTCATAAGTAGCTCTAAACCTTTCTAGTGAGTAGTACTCATGTGCATAATCCTCCATATTGATATTCCTCAGAGATGTTAGAAATACCAATGAATGCTCACAAGGCTTACATGTGTGCTACCACTCAAGGTAAGTGCACTCATGACTAGTTGTCTTCACAACATGCCTAAGGTTGTTGTTGTTAATGTCCCTCACCTGTGCACTCCAATTGGCAGATGCTTGAGCCTTCAAGTGGCCTAATCCCCTTAACTTAATCCTCAATTATTGTAGTAGAGCTAGTAGAATCCTCCCATGTAGCCTTTCCCCAATCCTTCTTCTCTTCTCAAAAAGCACCATAACTATCTCTCTTAACTTGTTTGCAAGTTCATCAAGAGGCAGGTCTTTTACATCCCTCACCCAACTGTTGAAGGACTCTGCAAGGTTATTGTTAATATAGTCATACTTGATGTCTGAGTTGAAGGCACATCTCATCTACATTAATTTGTGATGCCTTTGAATGTAGTCAACCACCTGAGGGCATGCTGTCAGAATCTTATTCATGTGGTACTCAAAAACATCTTTCTTATATGCCCTAGCTGCAGACCACATATCACATATGGCCAAAGTTGTCACCATTGAATTTCTTCACAAAATTTTATATGAGGTACCTAAAACACTCCCTTTGCTCAACTTGAGGGAAAACCTCCTTGACTGCATTTTCCAGACCCTTGTAAGCATTTGTGCACACAGCCAGGTTAGAAAGATCATCTATTGCTCTCTGCAGCTGCCTCATGAACCATGTCCAGTTATCCTCACTTTCTCTATCAATGAACCCAAATGCTACTGGGTACATCCAGTTATGACCATCTAAAGTTGTACAGGCTACTAAATGCCCATTCCATTTGCCATTAACAGCAGTTGAGTCTACACTAATGTATGGTCTACATCCTCTCAAAAATCCCTCAATGGAGTGCCTAAATTCAATAAATAATATGTCGAAGTACACATTATCTTTCACTCTCCTAGTGTCAATCTCTACAATGCTTCCTGGGGACCTCAACTCAATCTCAACCTTGAAGTTATACATAAACTAAAAGCTATGTTCCTAGCACCCATATAGTTCATCCACTGCTTTAGTCTCCCCTTCCATACTGTGTCATAACCCATGGTGACATCGTAATCATCCTGCAGCTTTTCTTGCATCTCCTAAGCTCCCATGTTGGAATGATTCCTCAGTATAGATAGTGCTATGTCTGCCACCCAGGATTGGGATGCCATACTAGTCTTGATCCTACTACTTGAATAACACTTATGCTCATTGACTATATTGAACACCTGCACAAACAATAAAACCAGTAAGTACAAACATAGAATGACAATAGTTTATGTATATAACAGTAAGAGTTAGCAACAAAGTTAGTACCTTGGTAGCTTTCTTATCTGCAGTCATGCGAGCTACATGTAACATCCCAATTTTGGGCTTGTGTTTCAAATGTAAGAAAATGAGTACAAATTAAAACTTTTTCTTACATCATGTATTTCCTAGTTGTACTGAACAAGTGTTGTACAAGAAGTTATGGAAATACAAAGTCACGAGTCTTTTGATCCAAATCTTGATCCTTCAAAAACAATCTTGTCAAACCTTTTGATCATCTCCTGGAAATATTTTTCCTAAGTTCTTGGGATGGTATGTGGCCCCTCTGAAAAAATTCACAATTTTTTGATATTGTTTGAATATTTTTGGAGGTCAGTCAAACCTACTTAAATTCTGGTCAAACTGGGGACCAGCACCTTGTGGGATTTTTGGAGGAAAATGTATAGCACAAAAACCTCTGGAAATTTTATACAAGGTCAATAACTCAGCTAGCAAGCTCCTGTAAAAATTTCAGAATTTTTGGAGTAGTTTTGCTACCTCTTTTAAATCCTCAAAAGTCTCAGCTTTAATTAAAACCTAAAAGCCTGATTCACTGTTCCTTGGGTTCAAGTCGGACTCGGGCTCGAGCCACTTGGTTGAGCCTGATCAACTAACTGCACCGAGCCCTTTCTAACGCGCGCGATCAATTTCGGTCGTTGGATTTGCATCGCTCGGCTCTCGTTGGCTGATGCCGTTCGGGCCACCGCGATCATCACATTCTTTTTGAGCCGTTGGATTAAGATCGGGCCGTCCTTATTGAACGGGCTGTTCGGGTCACCCGAAAGTCCCAATTGATCTCAGCCGTTCAATCTTGATCGGACCGCCCTGATTGCTTGGAGCATTAGAAACCCTCAGCTGGACCCTTTCAATCGCAGCCGTCCATCTCAGATCTGACGGCCACGATTTCCTTCTCTGTTCTTCTTCCTCCTCTGGTCCTCCATGCGGCGCATGCAAGCAATGGCAGAAGGAGAGAGAGGGAGAGAGCGGTTGCGCATTGTCAAATCGAGCTCCCTCTCGTCAACATCACTCTGTGGGGCATTAAATGCACCCCAGGCTTTCGCCTCCTCCATCCCGAGTCTCAGCTGCTCCCATCATTTCTTGGTCCATGACCGTGCCATGATCTGAGCTCACCATGGACTCATGTGTGTGCTCGAAACCCTAATCCCTCCTCTATATAAACCCCCCTTAGTTCCTCCTGGTGTTCCTTTACACCACACTTTGCTCATTCTCTCTATTTGAGCTCAAAACCACTTCAAATCTTCAAAACACCATTTTCAACCGTGGAGCTCCAATGCGGATCTTGGTGTCCAGTGGTTCACCTTCAATATTTCTTGCACCCTTTTGAGCCCCTCAACTTCCTTTATATTTCCCCTAACTTAATTTTGGGCTGCATTCACAGGAATCACTCAATTTTAAGTTTGGAGATTTTCGGCTGATTTCACCCCCTTTCTTCTCCAACTCCGGTAAGTGGTTCTTTTTGCAATTGCTTACTTGTGGAGCTTGTGGGAACCCTAATGATGCTATTTTGATCACCCATTGGTGTTCATTTTGCTCAGATTGTCGTTTTCCACTTCATCTTCCTCGGCTCCGGTGAACTTCACCGTGTTCGAGTCTTCCCCGGCCATCTTTGAAGCTCGTCTGCATTAAGGTAGCTTCTATTTAGTCCCTAGAAGTGATGGCACTCGCTTTCCTGGACCGCAGCGGAGCTTTTTGCTATTTTCATGTTTTACCGAAAATGGGTCCATCCTCGTTTTCCGGCTCGCCGGCGTTCTAGACCTCCACCGCCGGCGAGGTCATCACCATTGGTGTAGGGCTCCCCGGGTTATTGGAAATGTACTTAATTAAATTCATACAGTAACTTGATTATTAATGAAGGAACAGTACTGTCCCTCAATTAAGGATCATGCTAAAGGTATAAATTCAACAAGTAACAATTCCAATAAGCAGATCCCTGATATATATATATCTCACAATGGTTCCTGTGATCAATGACCATTGCATATATATATCCTTTAACAACATTGCATCATACACATACAAGTCGTACATTTGCATTATTAAACATAAGTTTACAACATTCGGGTTTAGTACTACAATATAGAGTGACTTGGTCACTACAACATATTCAACAGAGGAAGCAAAATAAACTAAAAAAGTCCACCAATGGCCTCATCCACCCGCAGGCAATTGCGTGGAGGAAAGAAGTAGCGTTACTCGTTAGCGTCACCCTGATCGGCGCTAACGGGTACTTCATAAAGAAAACCGTCCTCACCTGCAACAATAGGTGATAGCACCTTGAGTACGGAAGGTACTCAGCAAGTCTTACACAAACTATTAAAATAAAGTGTTGATTAGAGCCTACACAAAGGAGTAGAATTTTTATATGCATAAGGTTTCAACAGGGAGGTTTAAAGGTTCAAATTTGCATAAAGCGATACATCTTAACCTACAAATGCTAACTTTTGATAAAGCAATTTAATAAATCAAAGTTTGCTTAAAACAGTAAGTAAATGACATAAAAGTAAACAGTACAGTGCATGATTCCCTCATGCAAACCGAAAATAAACCAAAACCACATTTTTGAAAATCAAAATTTCTATCAGTGACATCAATTCAAGTTATCGTCCATGACCGTGGACACGGCTATTCGAACAGTTTATACCCTGCGGGGTGTACATCTTTACCCACATGACTTAGCTAGCCGTTGCCTTGGATGCCTCCGAATGATGACATACTTCCTTTGGTATGCCGACCGGGAAACTAAGATTTGGTATTTTCAACAAGCCAACACTATTGAGTTGGACCCCATGTGTGAACCGATCCCGCTTAAACAACGATCGATAGCATCCGCTAACCGGGCACACATGTTGCGTCGAATCTTGATCCAAACAATTTAATGCGAATTGGGTTCCCTACCCATAGTAGAATGCTATCGGCACCATTAAGGTATCGTATATGCGACGAGGCACATATACGCCCTCACCCTCCTAAGAACATCTGATACTGACATACAAGCTCACATGGCATAAAACGCAGTCCTCAGACCAGAGCATCTATGTCATACAAGGTCAATACACATATCCTTACTCTCCTGTTTCCAACTCAATAGTCTCAACATTTTACTTAACCAAACAGCGCCCATACACTGCATGTGGAAGTACGTGGGGGACTTGAACTGAGTAGTCAGAGTTCGGTCCTTAATTAACCCGGACAAGTCCACCACAAAACCCAATCTCGTGCACAAAAGCACCATCACTAGCTTCCTCTTGTCCAGATCAATTTGAATTTCAAATACAAGACTGATTTAAAGAAACTGGACAAAGAGTTTAAAATAACAATAGTTCAGTGGTGATTCCCATGTTTGACAAGATATGCTTGTCAAACTCTAAAATCTCTAGACTGCATGTCTAAGCTTAAACTGAAAATATAGCTTATGATATACAGTACTATGCTAGGGTTAAGTGTATGGTGACAATTGAGGTAATCCATCATGTTTGGTCATAGCTAACTACTAACAGATCACATTTTGTACTTTCAGAAAAATAGCATGCACAGATATCACTGGATTTGCAAAAACTATTGTACAAAATTTGGGATCAATATGGTGCAAAGAGGATGCTTGCCTTGGTAGTAGTATATACATTGCGAGTTGATCGTTTCGAGGTAGATTCAAAACTTCAATTGAACAGATTCTATAGAAAGCAAATAAATCCAATAAATGCCAATCGTGAAGAAGCTCAAAATGAAGGAAAAAGGCATGATCAATTTGGAAATGCATGATTACAGTATGCTTAAGCCATAACTACCCATAATAATGATAATAACCCATTATATAGCTTACTGTTTTCAGAAGACAGAAATTAGGTTTTAGTGCAAAGTTCCAGTTTTCAGATTTTAAAAGAGCTGAAAACAGGGCAGGTTGCAATTTTCGGAAAAAGGAATATAGAACATGCAAAAGTTCCTAAATGAAACTTAGCATGATCTTTTAGGGTAATTAATATCCCAAAACAATCTTAGTCTAACCCTAACTAGTTAGATCACATCAACTAAGAAGAAATTCATTTTTGTCGGTTAAACCGACAAAAAGAAACAGAGACAGATCTCAACTAGAAGTTAAAATAGATGATGACAAGAATGGAAAGATCAACTTGTTATGCTGCTAGGGTTTAGTCAAAACCTAAATAAGATGATAAGTTGACAGGAAGAACCCTAGGTTTTGAAAATGGCATGGAAAACCGAAAAGGTATAATATCAACTTTTCAGTTTGAAGCAAGTTGAAGCTACTGATGCTTAAAAGAAAGATTCACAGGAGTTTCTTAAGTCCTTAAGATGCTCAAGATATCATAACTAGGGTTTTTGGGCTTACCAGTATAGGAAAGATACCAAGATTCTGAAAATTCGAAGTTGATCGACAGAGAGGTAAATTCTGATTTAACCTGCAAAAGATGCCGAATCTTTAATGCAAGGTAAAACCAGTGCTTAAGGATGGATAAGCAAAGGATAGGAGCAAAATCCCACTGGGCTGCAAAGAAGAAAGTGAGCTTCAGTGGTCAACAATGGCTGCAGCTCAAAGAAACTAGGGTTTATATATAAGGGAGTTGAGCTACAGGACAATTGGGAAAAGTCTAGAGCTTGATGAGGTGTCCATTTAGGGCTCATTATCCCAAAAATTAGTTGCAAAAACTTTGGGATAAACCTCTCCTTGATTTTCCAGAGAGAACTGCGCACAGAGAGACGAGGAAGATGATAAGAATCATCTGACATGTGGGTCCCGCTGGCAGTCATAGCCGCGCGCGCCTCACAAAGACTCAAACGAATGTCAGCCGTCCGATTGGAAATGGGCGGCTGTGATAAATAGAGAGATTAAATGATTTGAATCGGTACCAGTTAATATGGACCGCACGATCTAGATCGGTCGATCGAGATCTAATCGAAATCCCGAAGGGCTGCGGGGCTCCGCTTTCAAAGAGAGACGTTGGATTAAAATCCAACGATCAGCTAAAAGAATACACGTCGCCCCGTTTAGATGCGATGGCACAACACCATTGGATTTGATTTCTACGGTCAGGATGGAAAATTGAACCGGATGGTCCGATTGCATACACTCATATGGACCTTATGATTGAAATCCAATGATCCACCGATTTTGGGCTTTAAAGGCCCACGGTCAAAAAGAAGCGCCGTAGGATTGAAATCCAAAGGCCCGCATAAACGCGCGCCTCTGATTTCAAATTGGAATAAGCGACGCCGTTAGATCAAGAATGAACGGCTGCGATCGTGAGGGGATCCGGAGTCGTCCGAATGCATACACTAATCTGGACCACACGATGAAGATCCAACGGCCCAGAGGAGTGCGGGCTTTATAACACGCGGTAAAAAGGAAAAGACGTAGGATTTGAATCTAACGGCTCAGATAAAAGCGCGCCTTTAAGTTTAAAACGAAAAGGGGTGCGCTGTTGGATCGAGAATAAACAGTGGAGATTGAATAGGGATCCGGAGTTGTCCGATTGCACACACGGATCTCGCTCGTTAGATCAAGATCCAACGGCGGAGATTAAGATGCACACGTGGACAGCTCGCGGGGTGTTATAGCTTCGCCCGTTCGATTGAAGATCAACGACTCATAACGCGCGTGGATGTTGAACTCGCGCCCGAACGTGACTGGGCCAGACCAATTTGATTCGGTTGGACCAAGACCCATGGTCCGAGTCGCTACAGTACTAGGTTTGGATTTGGACCGGTTTAGTTGACCAGAACCTTATTCAATTACTTAAAAGGTTTGACTGGGCTTTTTAAAAATAGCAAATAAATTTATAAAATCATGAAATTTTTACTGTAAGCTACTTGGATGATATATTTCCCAGATAAATTTTATAAACCACATTTTCACTTTGTAAAATACATAAATATTTATTCCAGGCCGAAAATATTTATTTAAAGACAATAAATTTTTCTTTAAGCCCAAATAATTTCTAAAAAATGCAACAAAAAAAAAATATTTTTAGCCAAGATAATTTATCTAGGCTTTAATAAAAATACTTCCCAGTCATAATACAAGTTTTATCTTGTATTCCTTTAAGACTTCAAATGGTTCTTTAGGGTTTTGGCTAAAAAGGAAGGTTTTTAATTTGTAACATGCTGCCCAAAGTGTAAAAATGAACAGTAATGCTATGAACAGTACCTCATTACTGTTCATAAAGCATTTTATTACTGTTTATAAACTTGGGGCTGTTACAATTGGGTCCGCAACACTATTGCGAACCCATTTTGATATTTGGTTGGCGCCGCCGCGACCGGAGTCGCCGGCGACAAGCCGCTGTTCTCGCTCGGTTTTTGTCAGCTGAGAAACTCCCGTTTTCGTCAAATTATTAGGACACAGTTAATGCCTAATTATTGTCAATCATTAGAAGTATTAATTGTGTCTTAATCTGGCCTAAATGTCTCACTGACATGTGGGCCCAACCCTCTGTAATCACCCACTGGCGCCAACCGACGCTTTCGGACATCATTAATGCTAACGATTATTATTAATCCCGGTCTTAGCATTAATGTGCCCGAAATGGTCTTTTGGGTCACTGACGTGTGGGCCCGTAGGCCTTAAACCTCAGTCTCGGGGTCATTAGGACTAATTTTCGAGTTCATTAAATGTTAATCATTGTTAGCATTTAATTAGTCCTAAATTGTCCCCTTGTGCCACTGCCAGGTGGGCCCCCAATCACTTAAATCACCTCTGTTCAAAATCGTTATGACACATTAATTGCTAATCATCATTAATCATTGGTCATTAGTATTTAATTAGCTATCCTAAAGATCCTCTTTAAGTCACTGTCATGTGGGACCCGAGCTCTGTGCACGTGTGTTAAAGCTCGCATGTGTGACTCTCAGTCACTGACATGCGGCCCCCACATGTCAGCACTCTAGTGTTGCACTTCGATCTATGGCCACCGTCCATTTTGCGATTTGTGGCCCAGATCCTTGCGTTGATCGGGTCACCCGATCTCACCATCATTGTGAGTCGTCCATCTCTTGATCAACGGGTGAGGTTTGTGTGGCGTTCGCGAGGTCCGAACCGCTCACCACCTTGACCTTCCGATCTTAGATCGACGGTGGGGATGTGTTGTGCTGTTCGGGTTGCTTCCACCCCCCTCGCGCGCACGCCGTTAGATCTGGGATCGTTGGCTGTTCTGCAGCCACGTCTTTATCTTTTAATTAGGTTATCGGGATTTCGGTAAGTAATTACTTTACAACTAGAAATTGTGCGGAAACTTTAGAATATTGATATTAATTTCATTTTAAATCCTTTGTAGTTGTTTCTAACTGTAATAAATTTGTATTTCACTAAAGTTTAATATAAAAATGCTTTTAGCTATGCTTCTGTGGTAGAAAATTATGTAATCTTTAATAGCTTGTTTTCTGCCATTTTTGTATATTCCAGAATTGAATTAAAACTTAGAAAATGCATATCTTTTTCTGTATATCTGCAAATTAAATGATTTTAACTTTGATAAATTTGTTATTAACTAAACTTTAATCTAAAGATGGTTGTAGGCTCAAACCAGCACCAGAAAAATATGTTAATAAATTTGACCTTATTAGTAGCATTTAAAAATTCATTTAATGTTGTAAAGGACACAAGTAATTCCCTGTAAGTCCTAAAAATATAAAGTTGATGCTAGAAAATCCCTCTGTTATCATACTTTAATGTGAAATAGGTTTTGCACATGTTTATATTTCTGGAGAGTGCATTATGCTAGTTTTGCAACTTAGAAAAATCATAAGTAAATCATTATAACTCCAAATTTAGTAAACTCAACTTTGCTGTCATTAGGATGTCATAAACTATCTACCATAAAAATTTCAGGGCTTAGATCATTCTAGAAATTTTCGCTATGAACAGTATCACTAATTAATTTAAATAATTTATAGGCTGAGAGAAATAGTTTTAGCCATAACTTTTTCATGCTAAGTCCAAATGAAGTGATTCTTGTTTCTAAAATTTTCTAAAATCAACCTCTAGCTGCTGTAGAAATTTCATTGGATTTGGATGTTCTTTGCTGTTGAGTTTTGTTTGGTGTTCTTCGTTCTTATTTGGTTTTATCGCACTTTCGCGTTAGGTTCCGAAGAATTTATTGAACCTGAGCACTCCCCTCTGCAGCAAGAACAAATTCAGCAAGGCAAGCAGTTTGATCATGTTAATCCCAGTATTTTAAGTATTTATGTTGATTACAACTTCTATGTATGCATTGCTACTTTGTGTTAAACTATTGTCGTTAGTTGGCCTAGTAGATGCATTTCCTTAGCAAATGATTATCCTCTACTACCATGAGCCTAGGCATTGCTGTGATTTAGAGTTCATGGATGAGCTCTTGTCACTTAGTAGTTTGCGAATTAATTGCTTAGCCATGCTTAGCTTCGGTAGAAATGGGCGGTTATCGACTTGTCGATAACCTTGATCACTTAAAACTTATTATGATTATGATTTCCACCTTGTGCCATGTCTATTTATGAAAACTAAAAGCTGAAAATAAAATGATTTAGACTTGGGCACAATGGTATGTTGGTGTGCTTCTGGGTGTGACTGGAATGGTGCCCGAGTCAACAAGGACCGAACATCTTGTTACACTAAACCAAGCATTTGTGCGTGCTAACCACACTAGAGGGTATGGGACCTCTCTTGACTTAGTACTTTGGCGTGTATTGGCTTCGGGTCGCAGGGAGTCGCAGGAGGGATGGAGGTGGGAGCATTGTAGTGTCCGAAAGGTTTCCCCCCCGTAACGGGTGGTTGTCTTTCGGCTTGCAATGTAAGCGTATGGGTTTCTATCCATACGAGCGGCTCGTAGTTAATACACAATATTGGAAAGCGTCTCGTAGGACTTAGCCGTGCCGGCATACCTTCGGAAGTGTGCTTTTGGCTTAAAGGCGGTCTGAAGTGTGGGTACATTGGTACACCCCTGCAGGGTTAAAACTATTCGAATAGCCTCGTCCTAGGTTATGGACACGCTTGGCAAGGTCTTTCAAGAGTTAGACTACAACCTTTTAATTAAAACTTGATGGGTGGTACGAATCGGGGATTCGTGCTATTGTTGTGGTGGCTATTGGGATAGTCACTTCCAGGTGGTCACTTGTATGTATCTTTATTACGCTTTTATGTTGACAACAAAATAGATTTGCAAACTTGCTTTCAAATGTATTACATTATTGCAAATAAAGTTGGCTTTGTGCAAAATAAGACATACAACCTCCACCTAAATAAGCTTGCATGTAGTTTATGAACAGGTCTGCTATTCCACACGTCAGTATTGCGAGTACCTTTGTGTACTCAGTTATCTTGCTTAAATGTAATTGTTGCAGAGGAAGAAGGTGAGCTTGAGGGGCCTCACTTTTGTGAGCTGTGCTGTGGTAGTCTTCGAGGCGTCTAGCTTGGCGGCCCGGTCGGTTGCCTTGTGGGTTGGTGTGGCTAACTGGTCGACTTTTGTTCTAGCCATCTTATGGCACCTTTTGCTTCCGCTGTTATTCTTGTATATTGTTCTTTGTGGCCGGTCGGCTCTTTTGTAATAACTTTACTTTATGTATGTCGTTATTTGAACTTAGTGATGTATGTTGTATGGAAATGATGGGTAATTTTGTGATGATGTGCATATGCTGCATTTCTGGGAAGCATATGTCCATCGAGGCTTAGAATATTTAATTAGTAACGCTAGAACCATTTGGAGGTTAAGTGTTACTAGTTAAATATTCCGGGTCCTCACACTACAATTCTCTAAGGGCAACCTTCAGCCCTACATTTCCCAACGAACCTTGTAGGGTCAGATTTCTCAGTGAACATGTCAAACTCCTCATTTATACCATACTGTCTAATGGCCGGTCTAAAATCCTTCATGGAAGGAAACATGCTGCCTATCTCCATCTTGGGATGATCCCTGTCATACTTGGTGTGCTACTCCTCAGCTATGTCATCATCATCCACAGGAATAGCCACCCCTTCAGTGCCATCCACAGGTGCACCACGGTAACATCCAAAATTTGGAATGTTTTTCAAGCATTTAAAAATAAAAATAACCATTTGAATTTTCTTGGTCAAGTTCCAGCTTAATTTGAATTTTTAGAAATCAAAACAATTTAATATGATTAATTTAAACTTCAATTAAATTAAAAGTTATTTTATTTGGGTTCCTTGAGTCCCAAAGAATTTTCTAAAAAATTTTGGAATTTATTTTTATTTCTTTGAGCTCGATTCTCTTTAATCTCAATTTAGAAATTCAGAAATCATTTAAATTCCAAATTTTCCTTTCAGGTTGCATTTCTTTTCTTCTGGACCGTTTCTTTTTCTTTTTCCCGCTGGCCTGCTTTTTGTTTCTTCCTTTTCCTTTTCCTTTTCCTTTTCCTTTTCCTTTTCCTTTTTCCTTGGCCCGTCTCTTTTCTTTCCCAGCCCATTGCCGCTTCCTTCTCGGCCGAACCGTGCGCCAGCCCACCTCCTCGCCAAGGCCACACGCCAGCCCAGCCATGCCCGCTTCTCTCTCTGCCCTATGGGACCATCATGTTAGCCACTATGTCCTTCCTCCCGACACAGTGCCTATGTCTGAGTCTGACAAGAGTAGTCGTCGGCCTCCTTGCGAACTCTCCCATCCGGTCCTATTTAAGTGCACCCTCCCACGTCAAACCCTCTACCTTGATCTTCTCTCCCAAAGCCCTAACTCCTCTCGAGTTGTGCTGCCGTTTCGTCGAATCGTCACCGACAAGTCACCGCCACCGAAGGTCATCCTCATCGGATTGTGCTGCCATCGTCGCTCCGCCGCCGCCTTTGAACCCACCATTGACTTCGCCTCGCCATGGTCTAGCCGGTGCCCACCTCTTCGTCCCCGGGAGCTTGTCGAGTCGTCGTTGCCACCATCTCCTCCAACTCCGACCGCTCCGCCCCATTCCGATCTCCATCTCTAGTGAGGTTCTCATCGTCTTGAGTGCATCACCACATGTTCCCCATCCTTCTCTTCCGATCCCCACCTCCTCGTTGCTTATACGCAGCCATGGTGCCTTGATGTTGCCGGTCATCGTCGCTCCATAATTCCAGTCCTCCTCTAGCTGTCCCGAGCTTCTCTTCGTGTTTCCCTCATCGTCGTCGTCGTAGTGCTCACCTTCTTTCTTTCGAGCACTGCCAAGCTGCTATCGTCGTCGTGCACTCAAGGCTCCCTTCCACCACTATCATTGTCGCCGCTACCTCGCTGCTGCTCCCACCGCACCGCTGCCGCCCAAACCATCCTCTTCTCGCCGGGTTCCCATTTTGCCCATCGTTGACCATCCTCTCACCGCCGTCGTTGCTGTCAGCCAAGCCACCGCCAGTGCCTCCTCTATTTTTCCTTTGTTCATTCTCTCTCCTTTCTCTCTTACGTGTGGGACCCTCCCGTCAGTCTCTCTCTCTCTCTCTCTCTGTCAACCCGACCCCACGTTCAATCTCTTTCTTCCTCTCTCACCTACAGGTGGACCTCACTTGTCAGTTTCTTTTTCTTTTCAGCCGAGAGAACATTCCCTGGAATATTATTTTCCCTCTCTTTTTCCTTTTCCGGTAAATCTTCCGAGTGTCCGTTCTCCTTCATCCGAACTCCGATTCAGTCCGTTTAAATTCCTAAATTCTTATAAAATAGAGCTCTTCCTTGTAGAGTTGATTTTTCTATTTTTTATATTTTATTTGAATTTTCTTTTGGATTTATTTATGCTTCGCCTGTTTTTCTCTCTCTCGTTTAGATGATCTATTTCAACGAGCAGGAGTAGAAGCAAGTTTCAAAGATCCAAGTGTGGTAACTGAGAAAAGCCAAAGCCAAGACAAATCATAGTCCTTTGATCATAACCTATGATTTTAAAATTATGTTGTTTTATATCAAATTGTGTGCTATCTTTATATCAACTGCTTTTAAGAATAGTTAATCATCTATTTGTCATTATACCTCCATTGAACATTTGAATATCATTAATCATTTGTCACCATAGGATGGTCATTATATTAGTTGGAAATAATTGTATCACCAACATGGGTATCGTAAAGATGCTTAGTCATGCTTAGTTACGATGGGCTCATAATCACATGTTTAATAATGTTAAATTTGACTTAATTAGATATGAAATTATGGTGGGTAGCCAGTGCTGTTAAAATTTATGTACCATGACAGGGTATGTCATTGGTCTTAGTTCAATAAAATGATTTCCGCCCAGGCGAGCGATCGTGAAGTAAAGGGGGTGCGGGTAGCACATTATGAGTTGTGGTAGACTCTCTTGAGTAACTTGTCAAGGACTTAATCTTGTGCGACATTGAATTGGGCTTTATCGTACAATCACATATCCAGCATGGGATGGACCTAGCTAACAATTAGCAATATCTCAATTTCGGTTCTGTCTTGGAAGCGCAAGTTGTAGGATAGACGTATACTCACAATGGCGCAAGAGGGGGCCCTATCTGGTCGGAAAGACATTCAATGTTGAAACCTTAGCGGGCAGAATTGGGTTAAGAAGGAGCTTTGTAAAGGCCTTGTGATGATCACTTAGTCGCACACCCACGGAAGTGTGGTCAAACACTTTGAGTTGATTTATCTCTTGTGGGTAAAGCTGTACAACCTCTGCAAAGTTAAAACTGTTTAAACAGTCATGTCTGCGGTCATGAACATACTCAGAGATTTCACACGAGATATAGAGTTTCTTTATAAAAATATGTCAGAGTGTGAATGGGAAGTTCACTTGGTGAATATAATATTCACTTGGTGGATGAGATATTCACTTGATGGTTTGGTTGTGTAGTGAACGGGAAGTTCACTGGTTGATTTCAAAGAAAATATTTACTTTATTTACTTATTATCTTTTAAATTATGCATTTTAATTTATTTACTGTATTTACTATCAATATTGCTTTCTACAAAAGAACCATACAACTAATCCTTTGTTCAAGCCTTGCATAAATATTAATTGCATATTGTTCTCTACGACTTCTTCGAGAAGGGGTACTATGAAGACTTTACGAATTAGGATGTGTTTTCTACTCGATTGCATGTGGGTATATTGATTGACCTTTCTAAGTTTTCATGTTCTGCTGCAAGAGTTTATTTGTTTATTTAACCCTGCGTGGCAAGTTAAGTAAATGTTGACTATAAGGTCTAGTTATTATTACTATTTGTTATTTTGAGAGCTTTTTAGTTAAATCAATAAATAGATGATATTTCATTGATGTTTCCTGTGTGAGTTAGCTAGTGATCTGGGACTAGTTCAGAATACATAGAGGGTTTCGAATGTGTAAATTCGGGTCCTAACAACCACCAAACTCAACCTCTGCCCTAGCTATGTCAGCCTCATTACTGGCTATGTCAGACTCATCACTCAAGCCCAAAAGAACAAACATTTCATCCTCACTCATAGCAACATCTCTGCCCAATTCATGACGCCCGTGAACAATATCAATAGTTGACCAATCCACCCTAATTGGTGAGGACAAGTCATTTCCTTGGGTCGCAGCCTCATCCACTACTGCTACTAGGGCAACATTAGGTACTGCTACTGCAGTGGAAATCCCAGCATACTCATTCACCTAAGGGTCCACTGTAACACTGGACTGGCTAGACAGATAGGAACTTTGTCTACTATTTCCACTAAGAAGGAAACCCATTTTGTTCTGTTGCGGCTGTTAAATAAATCCAACAATTGAAAGGTGTGTTGAACCCTTTCCATCCCACCACCACACTCCAAATCATTGCACTAAATATGGGCCTCTTGAGATGAACCCCAACTTGTCCTCTCTCCTAACTGTTCCATCAACTTCCCAAACATAAACCCACGCAAATCGATAACCTATTCTAGATCTTGTCATCCATATCTGTGTTGTCTATCATCATCAAGCC
Organism: Ampelocalamus luodianensis; assembly: GCA_036346255.1. Lineage (NCBI taxonomy): Eukaryota > Viridiplantae > Streptophyta > Magnoliopsida > Poales > Poaceae > Ampelocalamus > Ampelocalamus luodianensis. The sequence goes on from CM070624.1 coordinate 43,210,763, forward strand.
TTGCAAAGTACGGTGGAACTCTAACAACTAGTGTAAAGGCTCTTTTAGGTTCAATCCTACTTGACATTGACAATAAAGAAAATTACAGTTAGAGGCGTACTACTCCATTCGAGTGAACTAAGATCGGGGGGAGGGGGGAAGGGCGCAAAAACAATATATCCAACAAGACCATAGGGAAGTTACGTACCCTTTGGATCCACTGCGCGTGCTCCTCCACCAACCGGCTCCTCCATCAAGCTCAAACTGGCTCCATCTACGAACCTAGGGTTTCAGGCATTCACCAGATCTATCAAAATGAATCAACAAGGAAACAAGGAAAGAGAAAGCGACAGGCTTGGAAGGGGAGTATACTTGTTTAGCCCTTCGCCGCCACCGGATTTGGCCCGCCGCACTAGTCGTTGGGACGGCCACGAGAGAGAGGAGGGAGAGAAAAGGTGGTCACGAGAGAGACGAAGGAGCGAGGGGATGGGGCGTGCTGGGTCTGGTCTGGGATGGCTCGACCCAGCCACTTAGCTATCTTAGACCGGACCAGGGAGGGGCAAAATCATCCGTTCATGTGTGGGCCAGGGACAATTAGATGAAAAAAGCATTTAAATACTCTAAAATGGCAAATTAACAGGAAGGCAATCAAAGGTTTGGCAAAATATCTACTGCAATGAATATAATGGCATTTTATAAAAACCAACTATAAGGTGTGCCAAAAATGGCAAATTTCCCGAAAAAGAAGCACTAAATCTTGGCCTAATTAACAAGATAGGGGCAGGAGAAAACTTCAGCATATGGAATGATAATTGGATCCCTGATTCCTTGGTTTTTAGACCGAGTGGCCGATTATCTTGTAATAATATCCAGCGGGTCAGTGAATTAATTGATCATGATTCCAATTCTTTGAAGGTATGTTTGATCAGAGATGTTTATTCCTCCGGATGTGGATGCTATCCTCAATATCTCTCTTCGCGGCGGTCGAGGAGAAGATTTCCTAGCCTGGTTACATGAAAAAATTGGACAATACTTGTGGATATCATGCGGATATGCTCACGATCTTAAGACGATGTTACAATTGGCAATGGCACTTTTGGTTTGTCGTTTCACGCGTTTTCGACAAAGGTTTAATTTGCTTTCAGGTTCAGGCGGTCTGACCGGCGCTCAAGTAGCGGTCAGACAAGCCAGGGCGGTCAGACCGGCCATTGAATGGTGGTCTGACCAATTTTGTGCTGATTGGTGATTCTTTTGGAGAATTGATTTTGGGATAGATCGTATCCATGTTTATCTTTGCATATGTGTTGCATATTGCATGTTTTCACTAACGTAGGTCAAGTTGTGAAGAACTTGTTCCTAGAGATGATTTCTCTGTCTATTGGTGTGCAGGTGTCTTGAAGGTCAACGGCGAGAGGATCGGGACTAAGCTTGGAGAGCTGAGGTCCAGAACAATCATGGATGCCGGGTGAGGTCAAGTGACTCAAGCGTAGTGCAAAATGGACGAGAATGATCGAACGGGCAGTTCGATGCAATGGGTTGATCAAGCGGCGCGGGGGTCGGTGCAAGTGCCTTGGTGGTTCCGGTGGGATCCTGACGGGAGAGACTTGCCGACATGATGAGAGTCGTTGATCAACCTACACGTGGCGAAGCAGGCGAGTGCTTCGCGCTGATGGGACTCGGTTTTTGGAGAAGGATCGAGAAGGGGTATTTTGGTAATTTCATCAAATACCGTCTTTGTGACTTTTGGCTAAACCGCGGCGTGGGACGGCGCAAGGTTAAGAGCTTTAGGTCAAAATCTGATGGAGATGGCGCTTTAAAAAGCGTGCGTAAGTGTCCCGTTTATGTTGGACCTTAACGGGAGCCCATCAGAGAAACTCTTCTAGAAGCTAGGCTTCTAGTATAAATAGGAGGGGTGCTGCCATACTGCCCCCAAGCACTTCATTTGTAAACCCTAGTTTGGTTTTAGGGACTTAGATAGAAAGAGAGAGGCTTAGGATTCTAGGGAGATGAGTTGATTGTGTGCTCATGGATTGAGCTCTTGTCCTCCTTGAGGGAGTGGTTGTAACCAGCAACAATCACGAATCAATCCATGGATGACTTCCCAAAGATGTGTCTCTTTGTGTTCTTCCTTCTTGTTTTGTGATTTTGAAGTCCATTTTTTATCCTTTGGTTTTTGGTTGATCTCTTGCCCTCTTCTACCTTGCTGTGATGTGTGGGATTACATCTAGGATCATCTAGATCATCCATCTCCCACGAGCAAGTGTTGGATAGAGTTTTTCGTTTTTGCTCGGTTTTGAACCTTCCTTTGATAAAACTGAAAAAGATCAAAACTTTGACGTAGATCTTCTCAATCGTTGCTTGGAATAGGTTCTTATTACCCTTAGGAAGGTGTGTTCCAAATTTGGTCAAGTTTGGCCGTATAGATCAAAAGTTAAATCATTTTTCGTTTTGGAACCCGAGTTGTTTTCCTGTTTCTGGTCAGGGCCGGTCAGACCGCCCATTTGCCGCCGGTCAGACCGCACCCCGGTCTGACCGCCCAATGCACGCCGGTCTGACCGCCAGAAGATTTTGATCTCCATCTTTTGAGTCTTTTGTTTTGGGGGTTGATTAGATTTAACACAAGGCTTCCACTGCACTTTTTAGCTATCACAGCTACTGGAGAAAAGTACGTGTTGAATTATTCAAAGTGAAATTTGAGAAAGCGTCTATTCACCCCCCCCCCCCCTCTAGTCGCCTTTTCGGTCCTACAAGTGGTATCAGAGCACGGTTAGCTCTTCTCATAGATCTTAACCGGTCTTTGGAGCCATGGCGACTAACAAGTATTCAACCAAACCACATATCTTTGATAGATCTGATTTTGCTTACTGGAAGGCTCGTATGCAAGCCTACATCGAGGCTCAAGGGCACGCTATTTGGCTTAAGGTCAAAAATCCATATGTTGTGCAAGCTAATGACGATGTAATCACTCCAGATGTTGAGGCTAATAGCAAGGCTCGAAACTTTCTGATTGAAGGGCTTAGTCGATCTGAGTTTGAGCGTGTGGCTCATTTGAGGTCTGCTCACGAGATCTGGAAGACCCTTTGTGTGAGGACCCCAATTTATTTGGCTTGTAACGCTTAACCAACCACCTGGTCCTAGCATTACAAATCAAATAAACCGAAACCTCGAGATATGTATACTTCCCAGAAGCGGTATACACACCTCCCACAAAAGTATGCATCAACTCCATTCCAAACATAGAGTCCAAACATCACACTACCAAACGGAAGATAAACAAATAGTAGAGTTATTACAGACAAAGGCCGACAGGCCAAGATACACAAATAACAAGAACGACAGCGGAAGCAAAAGCGCCAAAAGATGGCTATAAACAAAGCCAATCAGTGTGCCTTCACCCACAAGGCATCTGACCGGACCGCCAAGCCTAGTCGTCGACCACGAAACGGCAACACAGCTCACAGAAGTGAGACCCTTGGGGCTCACCTTCTTCCTCTGCAACAAAAACATTAAGCAAAGCACCTGAGTACAAAGATTGTCTTTGTACCTGCAAGACTGACGTGTGAACTAGCAGACCTGTTCATATGCTACATGCAGGCTTGTTTGGTGGAGGTCATATGTTTTATTTGCATAAAGCCAACTTTATTTGCAATTATGTAATACAGTTTGAAGGCAAGTTTGCAATTCATTTTTTGATTGAAATAACAGTAAGGATAATAATAACAAAAGAGTAAAGGTAAACAACCTAGAAGTGACTATCCCAATAGTCACCACAACAATAGCACGAATCCCAGATTCGTACCACCCTTCAAGTTTTTAATTTAAATGTTGTAGTCTAACTCTTGATAAGCTTACCCAAGCGTGTCCATCACCTAGGACGAGGCTATTCGAATAGTTTTTAACCCTGCAGGGTGTACCATGCACCCACACTTGCATCGCCTTTAAGCCAAAGCACACTACCGAAGGTATGCTGGCACAGCTAAGTCCTACGAGACTTTTTCCAATATTGTGTATTAACTACGAGCCGCTCGTATGGATAGAAATCCATACGCTTACATGGTAAAGCCGAAAAGACAACTACCTTTGCGGGGTAAAGCTTTTCGGACAACTACCATGCTCCCAACACCATCCCTCCTGCGACCTCCTGCGACCCGGAGCCAATACACGCCAAAGTACTAGGTCAAGAGAGGTCCCATACCCTCTAGTGTGGTTAGCACGCCGAAATGCCTGGATAACAGGTACTCACAAGATGTTCGGTCCTTAATTGACCCGGGCACCTTTCCAGTCACACCCAACAGATCACACCAATCTTACCATTGTCCCCAAGTCTAAATCATTTTTATTTTGTTTTCATTTTTAGATTTGAAAATAACAAGGCATAAGAACAATAATAATTTCATGTGATCAAGATTATCGACTAAGTCGATAATCGCCCAATTCTACCGGAAACTAAGCATGGCTAAGCATCTGAACACGTAAACTACTAAGTGATAAGAGTTCATCCAACGAACTCTAATCACAGCAAGTAACCTAGGCTCAGGTAGTAGAGATCAATATTTCACCTACAGGATATGCAGCTACGGATTTAACTAATTAATTTAACACAAATTAAGCAATGCATACATACAGCTTGAAACAGAATATTAGATTTTAAAATACTGGGATTAACATGATCAAACTGCTTGCTGGCGTTTCTTTGCTCAATATGCTCAACCTGTTGCAGAGGATCGTTCTCAGGGTTACCGCAAATGTCGAAGCCTAACGATTGAACAAATAACAGCGAATAAGAACGAATAACACTGGCAAAACTCAAACATTCAAATACAAACACAAATTCATACACAGAAGCTAGGCCATCACAATAGGAATAACAAAATAACTGCTACAGAGGTGTTTCACATTAGACATGCTTTCATGTGATTGATCTACCCACTCACTTATTTACCAAGTTAACCACAAAATCAATCCTCTTATATATTTTAATCTTTCGACAGACTTTGATGGTGATTGTGTGCACATCTATTAACTAAGCATCAGAATAACACAATAGAAGTAACTAGCTATTCTAATGCCACCATTACTGATATGACTTCATTTAGGCCTACAATGTGCTTCAAGAGGACAATTACTATCTTATCAACCAACTAATAGACGCTAAGACATTTTCTAATTTAATTTGGGTTTGAAAAACATTTCATCTACTACACACCTAAGCATCATACCAACATATTGTAAGGTTATCAAAATTCAGCATACTACTACTCCAAATCTTACTACACTGATAAATCAAAAGTACAGAGACAACACTAGTTCAACTACATCTTCCTAAATCATACAAGCCACAAGAAATGAAACCTAAAAATATTAACTAAACGACTTCATTCATGCTAACCCCAACTACTAGGGGAACCATCAAGCATTAACATAATTTGAAAAGCAAGCCAATCTACCAAGTTCAGTAACTGATAACAGAGGAAACACAATATGACAACAGAGAAAAACATACAGGGACTAGCAACTACTTGCTTCTAACCTCAAACCCAAATCTTGATCATACAAGAGCTTGAACTAATGAACAATCACAAACATGCTTAACAACTAATAAACAGGTTTTAAGGGAGTAGGCCCCACTGTCGCCACATCAGCAACAGGGAGCTCAAGGAAGAACGAGGAGGCTCGCCGATTTGGGGCGGTGGTGGTCGCCGGCGGTGGAGTGGTGGCGCGGCGAAGGTGAGCTCAAAAATGGGTTACCCAGAGTGAATGGAAGCTAGGGGTGGCAGTGGTGTGGCTTGAGCGGCACCGTGGCGGCGCGGCGACAGCTCGCGGCGGCCGGCCGTGGAGGTGATAAGGGGCGACGGCGCCAGAGAGGAAGACGATGAAAACTAGTGCGCGCATGAGCATCAGTGAGCTACCAGGAACTCACCGGTGTGCTCGGCGACGACGGAGAGGCACCGAGTGGCCCGGCGGCGAGCTGCGGCGGCGCAAGGTGGTCAACGGCAGCGAGAGCTCGAGGTGAACGAGAGGACGTGTGAGTGAGCGGAGAAGGAAGGTGGAGTCGGTGATGCTCATCGAGCGAAGAATCGAGTGGAGCTCACCGGAGAAGACGCGCGCGAAAGAGGCGGTTTGGCGGACTTGGAGAAGAAGAAGGCGCGCGCGCTCCACGATGACGAGACTCGAATTTCTTGAGGGGTTCGCTTCCACGGGGTGCTAGGCACACCGTGACGCTATCGACGATGACCGGAGCTCACCGGAGCGGCTGAAACGCTCGGAAGCGGCGCGGCGACGCTCTCGGCTCTCAGAGCTCCGCGGCGGAAGTGGACAGAGGCGGAGAAAGAAACCGAGAAAAGAAGAGTGCTCGACTGCTTAAGAAGGGGAAGACGGAGGCAGCGAGGTGAGGCGGAAGGGCGGTGAAAAGACCGGTGAGGCGAGGTGGCAGCGTGCATGCGGGCGGCGAAGCCGGCGAGAGAGCGCGGGCGAGCGGCGCGCGGGAGCTGGCGCAGCGACGTGGCGGGGAAGACCTGCAGGTGGGACCGCTCTGTCAGCGAGAGAGAAGGGGGCGGCTCGAGTCGGAGTCTGGTGCGGTGCGACGAGTGGGTTTAACTCGATCAAGATCATATCGACCGTTGGATCTTACACGGACGATCGAGATCTGATAGAGCAATAGGACAGTCCGATTGTATACGCAAACGTGGACCGTGCGATCTGCATCGGACGGTCACGAGCGAAAAGACTCGGGCGACGCAGCGAGTTGGCGCGATCAAGCCGAGTGGCGCGGTCGGAACTTAAGTCGGGCTCGGGTTCGAGCCCGATGAACAGTGAATACTGATTTGGAGTTTTAAAAGGCTGAGAGAGTTTGGAGAATTTTTAGAGGTAGTTCAGAGCTCCAAAAATTCCAAATTTTTATGGTAGCTACTAGGACAGAGAACAACATTGCATAAATTTTCCGAACTTTTATGCAATGCATTGTTCTGCAGAAAATTCACAAGTCTTGACCTAGGGTTTGACCAGAAATTCAAACTAGTTTGACTTGGCCATTTGAAATAGCAAATAAAATCTAAAAAATGTGAAATAATTCAGGGAGGTAGATAGGATGATCAAGATGATAGGAAAATTATTTGCAGAGGATGATCACAAGTTTGAAGGCTAGGAATTTGCTGACAACAATTTCCAATCACAAGAATTAAATTCTAAAATTTTGAAATTGCTAGGAAAATTTGGAAAACTACCAAATGATTTGATGAGACAGCAAAAGTTTTTGTTTCTCCTCAAAATTTTACATTCGAAACATAAACCCTAACTTAGGGCTGTTACACTTTGTGACTATCACGAGGGCTCTAGTGTGATCAAGGAAGTGAGATAGAACCAACTCAAGAAAGAATACTCAAAGATCGAGCAAAGGCCTGGTAAATCTTTAGATGAGCTGTGGGGGAGGTTCTCTAAGATTATTTCTGATCTTCGTGCTGTGGATCTTGTTTTCACTGAGTCTGAGAATGCACGACAGCTCTTGGGTGCTCTTGATGTGAGAGTTTGGGGGATGAAGATCACTTCCATCAATGACAACACTGCCATGAGTGAGCTTACCATGGCTAAGCTCTACTCGAGGTTGAAGACGTATGAGATTGATTTTATCTCGCATCTCTCCAAGACAGAGTCGATGGCTTTAGTGGTCGACCCATCTAAGGGTAGTTTTTCTGATTCCTTGGATTCTGGCTTTTCTTTGTCTGCTTTGCACTCTATGAGTGATGAGCAACTTGAGAGGATACCTGAGAATGATTTAGCCCTCCTATCCACCAGATTCTCGAGAGCATATAACAAAGTGAGGAATAGGAGGAGAGAAGGCCTTGTCACCTGCTTTGAGTGTGGTGAGCCAAACCACATTCGCTCCAAGTTCCCCAAGCTGAAGGGCAAAGTGGAGAAGGACTCTCGAAGGCGTTCTCATGCTAAGGATGCAAAAGCCAAGAAGCCCAACTATCGCAAGTTCGTCAGCCAGGTTCTTGCCGCTCTTAAGAGTGTTGATATGAGCGATGTGGACTCAGGGACAGAGGACGACGATGATGACTCTCATTACAAGAAGAAGATCCAGGATTTCACTAGCATGTGCTTCATGGCCCGGGATAGCCACAACGTCGACTCATCCAACGACGACGACCTTTTCAGTGATCCCGACAAGGTACGTCCCTCTTTGAGTGAGATGAAACGAGCTTTGGTTGTTGCTAAACGAAAGATGAAGAAGCAAGCTAAAGAGATTAAGAAACAGGACACCATGATTGATAACTTGAACCTAGAAGTTGTTAGGCTCAAATCCATTAATTCTGTTGATGACTATGATTCTTGCTCTAGCTTGCTTGATGATTTGACAAACTTAAAATCTGTTCATTCCTCTGTTGCAAATCAATTAAAAGATGCTCTTGATGAACTAGAATCCCTCAAGTCTAGTCCTGTTTGCTTGGATGTTATTGCTCTAGATGTGACTATTGTAGATGTTATTCCTTTACCTTGCTCAAATTGTGCTTTGCTTGAATTAAAATTGAATAGCGCTACTAAGGAATTGCAAAAATTTAATCATAGTCACACTTACTCTCATTGTGAGAAAAACAAGATTAAAATGAAGGAAATGACTGAAATGACTCTTCATTCTAAAACTGCCGCATGTGAAAACTGTCATAAACTCACAATTGAGAATGATGCTCTCAACAAGACTCTAGAGGAGAAAGCTAAAATTGAAAAATCTATGTTCATGACTGCATCCAAGAAAGTAGTTGATTCTAATGTTTGTGCTTTTTGTACCGAAGTTGGGTATAATGTAGATAAGATACAAGAGGCATTTAGAGTCAAGTTCAAAGAGCAGTTAAATAGGATTAAGAATTCTTCCTGTGTGTCTTGTGAGGCTTTGAAGGTTGAGGTAGCTCTTCATAAGAAAAAGTATGATAAGGCTATCAAGTCAAATCAATGTACTACATGTAAGGACCTAGGCAAAGAAAATGATTACCTCAAAGATACTCTCGAGAGATTCACTAGTGAGAAGAAGAACCTCAACATGATTCTCGATAAATCTAAGGTGAGTGTGAAGAACAGTGGCATAGGATTTAATTCATCAGAGCATTCCAAGAATCACCCACCAAAGGTTATGAGGGCTGTTGAGAGTGGCTTGTTTGAGGTAGAACCCCCTGAACCATCTAAGATTGTTTTTAGATCTGCAGGTTTTGCCCAAACTCCTTCTAGCAAGACAGGTGCTTCTACTTCAACAGGTCAGACCCCTCAAAAGGTCAAGTATCATTGCACCTTCTGCAAGAAGGATGGCCACATTATTGAGTTCTGCTTCCGTAGAGCTAAGATTGAGAGGAAGAGAAGGATGAGTGCTTTGAGGTTCATTAGAGGAGTTCCTTCACCTACTGTAGTCTCTAGAGCCAGACAGTCTGTCTTTCCTGCTAGACATAGGCCTAGGTTTGTAGATGACTTCTTTGACTCCTTTGGAGGTTCTAGGCAGCGTTCTGGTTTAGGATATCATGGGGAGAGACCACGGGTAGCATCTAGATAGAGGGAGTACCGACCTTTTGGTAGGTCGAGTCGGAGAGGTCTAGGTGTTTCTCGTGTGCATTCTGATGATTTTACTCCTAACCATTTTATTGCTGCTTCTACTGTTGTTCCTCAGTATCGTGTGGCTTAGTACTGGATTCCCAAGTCCTTTATCACTAACCCTAGTACTAAGACACAGATGTTTCCTGCTTATGCCCTGTAGGTCCATCGTGCAAGGAAGGAGGACATATGGCTTGTTGACTCTGGATGTTCTCGACACATGACTGGAGATTCTAGATGGTTCTCCTCCCTCACACGTGCATCTGGCAATGAGTTGATCACATTTGGGGATGTTTCTACTGGGACCATGACAGCCAAGGGCACAGTGCGCGTCAACAACAAGTTCATGCTTAAGGACGTCGCTTTGGTAAGTAAGTTGAGGTATAATCTACTATATGTTTCTCAGCTGCTTGATGAGGGTCTGGAAGTAAGGTTTAAACGTGGTGAGTGTAGAGTTCTGGACTCCTCAGGTGAGCATGTCTTTGGGATCACTAGGTTTGAGAGGATCTTTATTGCTGATTTTAGTGTCTCTTCTGCTTCCAGTCCTTGATGTCTTGTAGCCTCTGATTCTAATGATCTAGTTTTATGGCATCGTAGACTTGGACACATAGGTTTTGACCACTTGACTAGAGTCAGTAGCAAGGATTTGATTAGAGGTTTGCCTAGGCTGAAGGCTATTAGAGACATGGTGTGCGCTCCCTGTAGACATGGTAAGATGGTTTCTGTTTCTCATCCACCTCTTACTTTAGTGATGACTGATGGACCTAGTCAGCTCTTGCACTTGGACACAATTGGCCCCTCTAGAGTCCAATCTGCAGGAGGGAAGTGGTATGTGCTTGTGATTGTGGATGACTTCTTTAGGTATTTATGGGTTTATTTTCTTGTTTCTAAGGACGAGGCTTTTGGATTTTTTAGAGAATTGGTCCTTAGACTAGTTGTTGATCTTCCTAGAGCCTTGAGAGCCATTAGGAGTGACAATGGGACAGAATTCAAGAACTCTTCTTTTGCCACTTTCTGCACTGATAGGGGAATTGAGCACCAGTTCTCTTCTCCTAGAGTTCCCCAGCAGAATGGTGTTGTAGAGAGGAAGAACACGACCCTTGTAGAGATGGCTAGGACCATGCTAGATGAGCATTCCACACATCAGAGGTTTTGGGCTGAGGCAATCTCTACTGCTTGCTATGTGTCTAATAGGGTGTTCTTGAGATCTGTCATAGGCAAAACTTCTTATGAGCTTAGATTTGGTCATAGGCCTAAGGTCTCGTATTTCAAGATTTTTGGTTGCAAGTGCTTCATTCTTAAACATGGCAATTTGGATAAATTTGAGTCAAGATGTTCTGATGGCATATTTCTTGGATATCCTGCTCATTCTCGTGGCTATCGTGTATTTAATTTGGATACTAACAAAATTATTGAGACTTGCGAAGTCACTTTTGATGAGGCTGGTCCTGGTACTAGACCCGATGCTGCAGGTACACAGGTTTCTGATATTCGAGAAAGCATCTTCGTCGACGATGACTCTGAGGATGAGGACCTAATCCATTCTCAAGTTCCTTCTGAGATGGTTGGAGAGCCTGCTACCACTACTCCAGTTTCAGCTAAGCAGCCTCGTCCTATCTTCACCGACGATCTTAGTTGCTCTGCTCCTACCTCCGCAGCTCATGAGGTAGAGGCCACTTCTGCACCAGGAGCTCCTCTTCACATCCAGCGACGACATCCACCTGAGAAGATGATTGGGGATCTTCATGAGCGAGTCACTCGCTCCAGGTTTATTTCTCCTGATTTTCATGCACATTCTGCTTTTGTCGCGTCTTTTGAACCCCGAGATGTCACCCATGCTTTATCTGATTCCTCTTGGGTCAATGCCATGCATGAAGAGTTTGAAAATTTTGAAAGAAACAAAGTCTGGACCTTAGTTGAACTTCCACCTAATCATAATGTAATTGGAACTAAATGGGTTTTCAAAAACAAGCAAAGTGAGGATGGGCTGGTAGTTCGCAACAAGGCTAGGCTTGTAGCTCAAGGTTATTCCCAGGTAGAAGGCTTAGATTTTGAAGAAACCTTTGCTCCTATAGCCAGATTAAAAGCCATTCGCATCTTGCTTGCTTTTGCGTCTTCAAAGGGTTTTAAGCTTTTCCAAATGGATGTCAAGAGTGCTTTCCTTAATGGTTTCATAGAAGAAGAGGTCTATGTCAAGCAACCCCCTGGTTTTAAAAATCTCAAGTTCCCAAACTATGTGTTTATGCTCTCTAAAGCCTTGTATGGTTTGAAGCAAGCCCCTAGAGCGTGGTATGATAGGTTTAAGAGTTTCTTGCTTAAGAATGATTTCAAAATGAGAATGGTAGATAAAACCTTGTTCACTCTCAGACATGGCAGTGACTTTTTATTGGTTCAGATTTATGTGGATGATATCATATTCAGTGGTTCTTCTCATGCTTTGGTGTCCAGATTTTTCAGATTCTATGAGCAGGGAGTTCGAGATGAGCATGATGTGCGAGTTAACTTTCTTCCTTGGTCTTCAAGTTAAGCAACTGAAAGAAGGCACCTTCATTCATCAAAGTAAGTATACAAAGGACCTTCTTCGACGCTTTGATATGGGAAGCAGTAGACCAATGTCTACTCCCATTGCCACAACCACCGTGCTGGACCCTGATGAGGATGGAGAGCCCATGGACCAGAAGGAGTACCGCAGCATGATTGGCTCCCTTCTCTATCTGACGGCTTCGAGGCCGGACATACAATTTGTTGTGTGTCTGTGCGCTCGATTTCAGGCTTCCCCTCGTGCTTCTCATCGTCAAGCAGTGCGGCGCATATTCAGGTACCTCCAAGACACTCTTGACTTTGGACTCTGGTTTTCTTCTGATTCTGCTCTCTCTATTTGGGCTTTTTCTGATGCTGATTTTGCGAGGTGTAGAGTGGATAAGAAGAGCACTTCTGGCACTTGTCATTTCTTGGGCACATCTCTTATTTCTTGGTCTTCTCGAAAACAGTCCTTTGTTGCATAGTTCACTGCCGAGGCCGAGTATGTAGCTGCAGCAAGCAGTTGCTCCCAGGTTCTCTGGATCTTGTCTACTTTGCGGGACTATGGGTTGTTTTTGGATAGTGTTCCTCTTTTCTGTGACAACACTAGTGCCATAAACATTACCAAAAACCCAGTGCAACACTCTAGGACCAAGCACATTGATATTCGATATCATTTTCTTAGAGACCATGTTGAGAAAGGTGATGTTGTGCTTCATTTTGTTGAGTCTGAGCAGCAGGTTACTGATATTTTCACTAAGGCTCTTGATTCTTCTCATTTTGCTACTTTGCGGGGAGAGTTAGGGATTATTAGTCCTCTTGGCCTGTTTTGAGGGGGAGTTTTGCTCTTTTGCATTCATTGTATCATAATGCATTTTCAATTCTACAACTTGCATTGTAATATAAATTCATAGAGCTTTGATTATTATCCTTGTATGACATGATTTCATACTTTATACCTTGCCATATCTTGTGTTAGTGTGCTAAGACTTCTTCTATGGCTTTACATGTATAGCTTAGCTTTTGCCATGATAGCTTTATTATCTGTGAGCAAATTGAATCAAAACATGACTTCTTGAATCTTGTGACTAGTTTTGCTATAGTGATCCTCTTATGATTCACACCATGTCATATACGCTTAATCGAGTCTTGCATCTGATATGAGTTTTGTAATGAGCTCTGGAAGTTCTTAAGTCAAGCAAATGAAAAATGAGTTTTTCGTTGCAAAAAAACTGATCTCACCAATTCTTTCTCATGAGACGGCTTGCCATTGCACTAGGCATGAACTCAGGGGGAGTTTTGGATGACCTAGATCACTCTCTTAAGCTTCTTGCTTGGGATGGTCGCGGCAAGGCTTGAGATCTAGCACAATGCTAAGAAAACAAATTATCTTTTGGTTGAAACTTAGGAGGCAGTTGTGGATGGCTCCTAGTCCAGGACTTGCTTTACTAAGATAAAACCTGAAGTCTTTCAGCAAAGTGCTAAAATGTGCTAAATTCCAAATGCTTGAACAAATTGATTCAAAATTGAACTCATACTGCTCAAAATTGACTCTTTTTCTAGTTTCTGGCTCTATTTTGCTTATAGACATGGCTTGACTCATTTTTTGATACATTTAGTTAAACTATGATCTTAAGCACCTTGTTATGCTACAAATTCAGTTAATTCCATATTGTTGCTTGTTTAGTTTAAGATTTGATGTACATATCTTGCCATGATCGACAATAGCTTCTTCACATAATATGGCTTGGTGTAATACTTGTACAGTTTTCTCGGATAATTGTCATGGCTCCTGTTACTAAAATATGAAAAACAAAAAAATTACAGCCATTCCATTCCATTCATGCTCTATCTTCTTCCATGTATCTTGATGAATACATTGTCAAAGGGGGAGAAAGATTGGTAAAAATATTGTTATAAGAACTGTTTGGAGTCTTAGTCTTAGGGAGAAAGTGAAACTATTTTGAAAATTGGTGATCATAGTGAGTGGGAGTATCTCAATTGCATTCTCTTGGTTTTATTGCCTGTTCTGAATTTGAATTACAATTCTTGAAAACTCACAATGATCGAATGTCATATAGAACAATTGTTCTTTCATATAGACCTTAAGTGAGATTTTTTGCTATTCTTTGGAACTTGAAGCTTTTGTGCTTTCTTTTGCCTTATCGTACTTGCCTTAGCTATTCTGAAGCCAGCTTGGTCATTTCCATGGCTTTCTCTTGCTTATGGACCAAGTTGTGCCTTTGCACGAAAACGACGAATTCTTTACTTTTCAAACCACAAACTTACATTTTCTGGGAGATTGCCAATGTGTTCATCAAGGGGGAGATTATGGATATCATGCGGACATGCTCACGATCTTAAGGTGATGTTACAATTGGCAATGGCACTTTTGGTTTGTCGTTTCACATGTTTTCGACAAAGGTTTAATTTGCTTTCAGGTTCAGGCGGTCTGACCGGCGCTCAAGTAGCGGTCAGACCGGCCAGGGTGGTCAGACCGGCCATTGAATGGCGATCTGACCGATTTTGTGCTGATTGGTGATTCTTTTGGAGAATTGATTTTGGGATAGATCATATCCATGTTTATCTTTGCATATGTGTTGCATATTGCATGTTTTCACTAACGTGGGTCAAGTTGTGAAGAACTTGTTCCCGAAGATGATTTCTCTGTCTATTGATGTGCAGGTGTCTTGAAAGTCAACGGCGAGAGGATCGGGACTAAGCTTGGAGAGCTGAGGTCCAGAACGATCATGGATGCCGGGTGAGGTCAAGTGACTCAAGCGTGGTGCAAAATGGACGAGAATGATCGAACGGGCAGTTCGATGCAACGGGTTGATCAAGCGGCGCGGGGGTCAGTGCAAGTGCCGTGGTGGTTCCGGTGGGATCCGAACGGGAGAGACTTGCCAACATGATGAGAGCCGTTGATCAACCTACACGTGGCGGAGCAGGCGAGTGCTTCGCGCTGATGGGACTCGACTCTTGGAGAAGGATCGAGAAGGGGTATTTTGGTAATTTCATCAAATACCGCGTTTGTGACTTTTGGCTAAACCGCGGCGTAGGACGGCGTAAGGTTAAGAGGTTTAGATCAAAAGATGGTGGAGATGGCGCTTTAAAAAGCGTGCGTAAGTGTCCCGTTTGTGTTGGGCCTTAACGGAAGCCCATTAGAGAAACTCTTCTAGAAGCTAGGCCTCTAGTATAAATAGGAGGGGTGCTGCCATACAGCACCCAAGCACTTCATTTGTAAACCCTAGTTTGGTTTTAGGGACTTAGAGAGAAAGAGAGAGGCTTAGGATTCTAGGGAGATGAGTTGATTGTGTGCTCATGGATTGAGCCCTTGTCCTCCTTGAGGGAGTGGCTGTAACCAGCAACAATCACGAATCAATCCATGGATGATTTCCCAAAGATGTGTCTCTTTGTGTTCTTCCTTCTTGTTTTGTGATTTTGAAGTCCATTTTTGATCCTTTGGTTTTTGGTTGATCTCTTGCCCTCTTCTACCTTGTTGTGATGTGTGGGAATACATCTAGGATCATCTAGATCATCCATCTCCCACGAGCAAGTGTTGGATCGAGTTTTTCGTTTTTGCTCGGTTTTGAACCTTCCTTTGATAAAACTGAAAAAGATCAAAACTTTGACGTAGATATTCTCAATCGTTGCTTGGAATAGGTTCTTATTACCCTTAGGAAGGTGTGTTCCAAATTTCGTCAAGTTTGGTCGTATAGATCAAAACTTAAATCATTTTTTGTTTTGTAACTCGAGCTGTTTTCATGTTTCTGGTCAGGGCCGGTCAGACCGCCCATTTGCCGCCGGTCAGACCACACCCCGGTCTGACCGCCCAATGCACGCCGGTCTGACCGCTAGAAGATTTTGATCTCCATCTTTTGAGTCTTTTGTTTTGGGGGTTGATTAGATTTAACACAAGGCTTCCACTGCACTTCTTAGCTATCACAGCTACTGAAGAAAAGTATGTGTTGAATCTATTCAAAGTGAAATTTGAGAAAGCGTCTATTCACCACCCCCCCTGTAGTCGTCTTTCCGGTCCTACAAGTGGTATCAGAGCACGGTTAGCTCTTCTCATAGATCTTAACCAGTCTTTGGAGCCATGGCGACTGACAAGTATTCAACCAAACCACATATCTTTGATGGATCTGATTTTACTTACTGGAAGGCTCGTATGCAAGCCTACATCGAGGCTCAAGGGAACGCTATTTGGCTTAAGGTCAAAAATCCATATGTTGTGCCAGCCAATGACGATGTAATCACTCCAGATGTTGAGGCTAATAGCAAGGCTCGAAACTTTCTGATTGAAGGGCTTAGTCGATCTGAATTTGAGCGTGTGACTCATTTGAGGTCTGCTCACGAGATCTGGAAGACCCTTTGTGACTATCACGAGGGCTCTACTACGATCAAGGAAGTGAGACAGAACCAACTCAAGAAAGAATACTCAAAGATTGAGCAAAGGCCTGGTGAATCTTTAGATGAACTGTGGGGGAGGTTCTCTAAGATTATTTCTGATCTTCGTGTTGTGGATCTTATTTTCACTGAGTCTGAGAATGCACGCCAGCTCTTGGGTGCTCTTGATGTGAGAGTTTTTGGGGATAAAGATCACTTCCATCAATAACAACACTGTCATGAGTGAGCTTACCATGGATAAGCTCTACTCAAGGTTGAAGACGCATGAGATGGTGTGTACAAGATGGAAAGGAGTTAATTTTCTTGTCTATGACTTCGAGCCAGAGCAGTCTCTTATTTAGATACTGCAACAATCTCTCACCTCATTTAATCTACTGTCATCTCAGCACTTTGCCTACATGGCACCCTTAAAATACTAGCTAGGGTGGAGCATTGGGAGCAGCCTTAGCACGCCATGATTCTCTACTGCTTCAATCGCTTCAGCTTCTCCGCTGCTTAGGCCACCGGGCCACTGTGTTGCCCGTGCTTCTCGCCAGCGGTCGTCATCTGCGTTGCACCCTCCGTTTCATATCTCTCTCTACATGTGTGTGGGCTCTCGCTTGCTGCTGTAGCCGTTGCCAGTTTCGCCGTGGCCGGCGATCGACGACCTCCACTTGGCATGGGGATTCCATTTTTGCCACCAATTTCTACCCTGACATCACCAGCGAGTTTTTCCCAAGTTTGTTTCTTGATGTTGCCTCTCCAAGTAGATTGTTGCGCCGTGTAGGATCGTTAATAGCAATAAGAGAGGGATGAATAATTATAAAACATTTTTTGCACTCAAACCCTAGATATATTCTTCCTACTGCAAGAAAAGAAAACAACACCGAAACAAATCTCTCGGCAACGCGCAGGGATGAATGGTCAAACAACCAGCAGCAGCAATTCTTTGGATTCACTCAATGCACAAAGTCATATGCATGACGCATGCAACAGCAAAAGGCTTTTTCCTCTTATCTCACATGGCAGCACCAAAAGCCATATCATCTTCTCGATTGATTAATTCAATGCCCAAACGATCTTCTCTCTGTACATCCTCATGATGACACAAACAGGAACGCTTTTTTCTTCTTCCCAGAGATGACTCCCAAATAGAAGTGCTGGCTTACAACCAGGGATAAGTTCTCTGTTCTCCCGCGGCAGCACACGCGCAACCAAAAACGGTGTGCACACATGCAGCCACCGTGAGCATTACTTGTACACGTCTACTGCCAATAACCCTAATGCCTTCCAGAGTTGGCTCTTAATCACCTACGTATGGCCCACTAAAGTCCTAAAGCCTAATACGTGGACTTTTACACCAGATTGCAAACCCAATTTTGGATACTCCAAAATTATCACGTGTCGTAGCTTCCGGACTGCACCTCCGTATCTCCAACACGCATCATCCATTTTTTATCTCCATGTGATCCAACTCGAGCTCGACCGCCTCCTCCAGTATCCCCGATCCTTTGGATCATGACTTCGCACCAAGCCATCTCCCAATCCTCGCCGTAGACCACAATCGCCTCTGAGTTACCCTGCACATGCAAAGACCAAAACAACATATTTTTCCAGCATAAGTTCTTCCTAACTTGACCGACATAAGTCCACACACACCACATGTCTCAAATAACATCAGTAACCAATATTATCAATTATTTATCAACTAAAATATTCTAGACCTAGCCACATAGCCTAACACGCCATTTTTTGGGATTGGTCTGAGGTCACCGCCAGGGCGGGACTGCGGGAGCACGTGCGGAGGTCTCCCCTTCTAAGGAGCGGTCAGAGACAAGGCTGGAGGAGGTGGGGTGTTGCAGACTGCGAGCACATGACAGCGCAGTTGGGGCAACGACAACGAGCAGTGCTGCCAGGGCAGCCTCGCCCCACTAGATCCTCGCCCTGCTGGTGATGAGACGATGGCCTCCTCCTGGAGCTCGCTGTGTAAAAATTATTACAATCGGGTAAGTCATGTTGTTGTATTTGGTATTTCCGAATATTGCAGTACCCTACTCAAATGTTGTGTGTGTTCCATTGTTGTTGTATTTGGTATTTCCGAATATTGCAGTACCCTACTCAAATGTTGTGTGTGTTCCATTGGCTTTTTTTTATTGTTGCAATAGTTTCTTGTGTTCATTGCATCAATAATTCTCATTTGTTGCAGACTTTTATTTTGTGTTTCGTTGCATTGGACTCGAGTATTTGTTGCAAGCACAGTAATTACCTATTGCACTTCATGGATTTTTGTTGCACAAGATTGAACGGTCGAGATTAGTCTATACGAGTAAGATTCGATGGTAGTCTAAGACGTTCGATTTTTTTTCTTGCTCTGGACGTCCGGGTGCTAGTTTGTTCCTTAAAATTAATGCCGATGGGGCATTGCGTTTGTCTAACAGCAGAGGTGCATTTATTGGTGCTTATTGCAGGTAGCAGAGGTCCATGACGTGGGAGCCGTCGAGCGGGAAGCCGGCAGTGACGCCGGACTCCGTGATCAACCTTGACCTTGCTCTGGACGTCCAGGTGCTAGTTTATTGTTTCTTCATTATAATATCTGCAATTTGCGAGTGTGGAGAGGTGTTCTTCCCCACAAAGTATGTCCTTGTGCCATGTCAATGTCAAGGACAAATGAACACCTATCTACTGCCGATTGATGCCAAGATTGTGCAGATTTACTCACGATGCATGCACCTAGAGCCCGATTTTTTACCACTTTTTCTCACTGTAGATGGAAAACCATATGACCATGCTCCCAGTTGTTGAATTGATTATACAATGCATTTGTCATTCCTGCAGCC
The DNA here is from genome assembly GCA_036346255.1 of Ampelocalamus luodianensis. Taxonomy (NCBI): domain Eukaryota; kingdom Viridiplantae; phylum Streptophyta; class Magnoliopsida; order Poales; family Poaceae; genus Ampelocalamus; species Ampelocalamus luodianensis. The sequence goes on from CM070624.1 coordinate 43,230,061, forward strand.
GGCTGCAGAGGGGACCCTACCATGTTTGAGGCCTTCTAGAGGGAGACAGGGGACGCGGTCGAGATCGTCATCCCGGGGTGGCAGACGATGAGCTACTTCTCCGGTGTATCTAACGTCTGTTGGTTCCTCAAGCCGGAGTTCGATCAGCAGGTGCACCACCTCCATCGACTGGTCGGCAATGCCAAGATGGACGGGTACCATGTCATGGTCGGTGGCGGCTAGCGGCGACTAGGAGTCTAGGCGGGAGGTGCGGGCCGCAGAGGGCGAGGGCGGAGGCATGAGGGCGCGCGCGGCAGTGACGGCCAGCGACGACTAGGCAAGTATCCAGCGAGGCGCTCACCCTCCTCAACAGTAATTGGATCCTCGCCTACCGAAAATCACTTCTACTTTCATCCTTCGCCACTGGTAGGAGATATGATGCAATCACGGAGCCGAAAGTAATAGAAGCACTGACATGTTGAGATGGCTTGAGATGGCATTAAACTGGCGCGAAGATGTCGTTTCGACAGAGTTGTGTTGGAGGCTGATTGCTGAGATTTGCTTGGCGCATGGAATCGGCTAGGTCACAGGTCAGATACTGCCAACATTTTAGCAGAAATCAAAGAGCTGGTGAGGAGATTGGCGAGCTTCGTTTTCCAATTCAAACGGAGGGATGCGAATAAGGCTGCGCATTGTTGCGCAAGTTATGCTTGTAATAGTTCTGGAAGTACAGAGTGGCGATCTATGGGCCTCCCTACTAAACCAATCCCACCCATGAGATTGTTTTTGTTTTAATTAAGTAATAAAGCTCTCGATTTCCCCTAAAAAATTGTTTAGCTAAATTAGATGGGTTACTTAGGTTAGCAGTAGAATAACATAAATCGGGAGGGTTGGTTATGATGGATTAGCTTATTCTATATTTTTTTTGTTTATCCACGGCACCGGATGACTTTTCGAAAGCATTTGTTTACTTGCACTTTTGAATGTAACAATTTTTAGAAAACATGTTCTTTGGAATTATAAGAGTTAAATCTTGCTGCAATTACATCTAACAATTTGTAGAAAAGATTTTCTTTGGAATTGTAACAGTTAAATCTTGCTGGAATTAGTAAAATTCCCTAAACTAACTAAATTCCACGATGCAAATCAGAAAACGCAAACCAGCATTTTTTTTCTTGGGTTTAGGGTTACAAAGCTTGACTTGGTTAAGTTAATATTCCTAAACCGTCTCTTCAGAGGCATCCAATAATGTTGGAACTATACTGTCGTGGGCTTTGGTTGGGTACAGTCTCAGGACTAAGGGTAGAGCACTCGTCCTCGTCTAACTATTAGTAGGGCTCTTCCGTGTCGAGGTAGCGAGGCTCTGAGGCCTAATTAGTTAGGGAGATGAGAGATAAATTCCTAAATAACAAATCATGCCTGATACCTGCGGAGTGTTACTGTTCATGCTGCGATACAATACTCGTGGTGCTACAGTACTCACCTGGATATTAGGCCACAGCATGCCCTGCACAGGATGACATCAACAACAACAACAAAATCTTTGATCCCAAACAAGTTGGGGTAGGCTATGAATGAAACCTTCTCAAAGTCAGAGACGAGAGCCTTGCAAATAAAATAATAATAGTAATAATAATAATAATAAAACCTACAAGACTAAAATCCTAAACTGTACATCCTGCCATCCGAGTCGAGAGCCTTAAACACAGCCCCTAAACCTTCTTATGGTTCTGGTACGTGGATCGCAAACTTCCATGCACTCCTATCCAAAGCTAATTCTTTAGCTACATTCCAATCCCTCACATCTCTTTTAACTGCTTCCTTTCACGTTAGTCTTGATCGACCTCTGTCTCTTCTTACGTTTTCAGTACGTCTTAAAATTTCATTACATACCGGTGCCTCAGAAGGCCTCTGTTGGAGATGTCCAAACCATCTCAAGCGATGTTGGACAAGTTTCTCTTCAATTAGTGCTACCCCACCCTATCATGTATATCCCCATTGCGGATTCGATCTCGCCTTGTGTGACCACATATCCACCGCAGCATCCTCATCTCCGCTACACTCATCTTCTGTATATATTGTCTTTTAGTCGTCCAACATTTTGCTCCATATAGCATCGCAGGTCTGATCGCCGTCCTATAGAACTTGCCCTTTAACTTTTGAGAAACTTTTTTGTCACATAGGACACCTGATGCTTGGCGTCATTTCACCCACCCTGCTCTAATCCTGTGGCTCACGTCTTCATCAATCTCTCCGTCTCGCTGGAGCATCGATCTCAAATATCGAAATGTGTTCTTCCTAGGCACTACTTGTCCGTCCAGTCTAACATCTCCATCATCTGCTCCAGCACCGCTGAAATCACACTTCATATACTCAGTTTTAATCCTACTAAGTCTAAAACCCTTCGATTCTAGGTTCTTCCTCTACATCTCCAGATTCCTATCGACACATATCCTACTCTCATCAACTAACACTACATCATCAGCGCAAAGCATACACCAAAGGATATCTCCTTGTATGTCTCGCGTGACCTCGTCTATCACTAGGGCAAAAATGTATGGGCTCAACACTGACCCTTGGTGTAGTCCTATCTTAATAGGGAAATCACTAGTATCACCACCACATATTCTAACAATAGTCACAATATCTTGGTACATATCCTTAATTATGGTAACATACTTTGTTGAGACTTTTTTTCTTTTGAAGCGTCTACCATATAACCCTTCTTGACACTTTGTTATAGACTTTCTCCAAGTCGATAAACACCACGAGAAGATCCTTGTTTTGCTCCCTATACCTCTCCATCAACTGCTGTATCAAGAAAATCGCTTCCGTGGTCGACCTCCCAGGCATAAAACCAAATTGGTTTGTTATCACGCTAGTCACTCTTCTTAAACGGTGCTCGCTCACACGCTTCTAAAGTTTCATTGTGTAGCTCATGAGCTTAATTCCTTTATAATTAGTACAATTTTGAATGTGTTCCTCTATAATTAGTACAATTTTGAATGTCTCCCCACAAAAAATCCTCCTACACCATAGATGTTGGCAACTTAGAACAAAACGCTGACTCTAGTTTTTTTATTAAAAAGAAAAAAAGAACTTAGACAATTGGTGGTAGACCAATATGACGGATGAATTTTGGCACGCTAAAGAGGGAAATTTTATGCAACAGAAGTCTCTAATTTACCACCAATTCTAACAAATAGCCTCGTAAGAATCCATGTATAGAATCTTTCTGTAAACAAATAGGAGTATTAACAAAGTTCAGACCTTGTCGAGTTACAAATTCATCTGGGTACATCGCAGCTTAATAAAGGGCTACAGTGAACACAAAATGCAAGAATAAATCGTTTCTTTCAACTTTGCTACCCTGTTGCTTCGAAGTGGCACCCTATCATGGTCACAGAAGCATCAAACTATACAGTGGCAATCCAAACAACACCCACAAAGGCGGTTATTCACTTTCGTAGTCATCTTCATCTCCGAACGAGAAGACCGAAGCGTCTGCAGCAATAGCCTTGAATTCACTCATGCTGGAAGATTCAACTACAGCAGGTGGTGGTGCTGTGGTGGAGCTGCTCTTGCTGCTAACTTCAGTTTTGAGAGGGGTAGCGTCAGGTGCCCTTGCAGTTCCTTGTTCGCTGGTTATAGATATTTTCTCTATTCTGCTAGCAGCAGCTGATGCATCCTTTTGCACAGTGCTCGTTTCAGATGTTTTAGCAGCATTTCTAGTACGGCTCTCCCTCCTGCCCTTGGATGATCCATCTTCCGCTTCACTGTCAGAAAAGACGTCATCTTTATCATGGCTCCCAGATTCTTTGTTGGACTCTGCAGGTGCAGCATTATTTTCTTTTGCAACGGTACTTGTGGAGGAATCAGTATCAGACTTCTTATCGGCAGATTCAACAGCTGGTTTTGGCTTTGGTGGTTGTGAACCATCATAATCTACCATAACAACCTCAACCTGGAACCCAGGTGACGGCAATTTTCTCTGGATAATACAATAAAGTCAGTTAGTCCGAACAAAAAGAATTGCAAAATAACAGCAACAACTCAGTAACCACCAACGGAAGATGCAAGCCTTAGACAAGTAACTCATCATTTGGTACAATGTTTTTTGTTTTCTTCACCTTCTGGTAATAAATTGTTTCCATTCAGATTGACAGGGAAAAACATGTATCAAGCTTGCCACAACTCAAACTAGAGCCCTTGCAAATACATAAAATTCAGCATGGCAACACATGGAGCAAAAATTGGCAAGGTTGAAGCAAATTCCAATAGAACCACTCTCAATCATAAAGAGTGTGGACCAGGGTTCTCATTCTCAACCGGTTTTCTCAGGGGGTCCCGAGAAATCACCAAACTGGCCAAAAAATTCGGTTTGATTTGTATTCCAACTCCCAGTTCAACATGTTTGCGCGTTCATCCTGGTGGTAAGCGGTCGGCCTTGTCTGTGTGAGGTGTTGGGTTCGAAACCCCCTACGGCCCTACCCACATGTGACATTTTTTCCTTTCGCTTTTTTCTCTCTTTTTTTCTTTTTACTTGAATGTTAATCCTAGTGTGGACACAGGAAATGTCTAGTATCTGATCTCTACATGATAAAATGCTAAAAAATAATCTTCCTAAAATGCCTATCATTACTGGGACAATTCCATACTTCAGCAAGACTCTTGAGCTTGGGTGTGATGCAAGTGGAGTAGGCATTGGGGCTGTTCTATCTCAAGAAAGGAGACCCATTCGCTTTCTTTAGTGTGAAGCTAAGTGAAGCAAGACAGAAATGAAGTACCTATCGGCAATAATTGTATGCTGTTTTCAGAGCTTTGAAGACTTGGGAAGTCTATTTGTTGCCTAAGGAGTTCATCGTTTACACTGACCATCAGTCCTTGAAGCATTTTAGAAATCAAAAGCATGTGGATAGCTAGCAAGATGGGCAACATATTGGGAGAGGTTTAACTATCTCATTGTGCATAGGTCTGGAGCAACAAACCGAGTTGTTGATGCTTTGAGTCGTCATGCTTGTCTCTTGACTTCTTTTGAGGCTGAACTTCCAGGTATGGATTAAATGAAGGAGTTGTATGAGAATGATGAAGTCTTTGGCCATGTTTGGGTAAAGCACATCAAAGGGCAGCCATTAGGTGAAGACTATTTGGTGCAAAATGGCTACCTTTTCAAGAATTATCGCTTGTGCATTCCAAGAAGTTCTCTACATTACAGTAGGACCAGCTTGGTCTTACTGTTTTATTGTCAAAAAAAAAAGTTCTCTACGTGACAAGCTAATTAAAGAGCTACATTCAAGTGATGTCAGTGGTCATGTTGGGCGTGACAAGACTATAGCTAACCTGGAGGATCGTTACTTTTGGCCACAACTAAAGAGAGATGCTGGAAAGTTCGTTCAAAGGTGCCCTATATGTCAAACCTGCGAAGGCCATGTTCAAAGTACTAGTTTTTACATGCCTTTGCTTGTTCCAGCTACACTATGGGAAGATATTTCAATGGATTTTGTTTTAGGTTTGCCAAGAACAAGACGTGAGAGTGATGATGTGTTTGTGGTAGTGGATCGATTCTCTAAAATGGCCCATTTCATCCCATGTCGCAAGACAGCTGATGCTCATCATCAGGGGCTGACCCTCCATCCGGGCCAGCTCGGGCAGCCGCCCGAGCTCCCAACTGGCGCGACCCCCCACCCCCACCACCACGCAGGCGCGCACACGGCCCAGCGCCCCTGGGACAAAAGGCCGCGCGAGCTTCTCGCCGCTGAAGCCGCCTCCCGCGCTAACCCTAGCGGCGGACCACGACGCGCGGCGCGGCGGCGAAGTCACGAGGGTGCGGCGGTGGCGGCGCCGCGGCGGCAAATGACAAGGCGCAACCGCGCAAGGCGGCAAGGGGCGAGGCCGCGAGGGCACACACGCGCCGTGCGGCTGCAAACGGCGCCTGGCAGCTCGGCAAGCGGGCAAGGGACAAAGAGGAATGGAGGTTGGAGGATGCTGAGCAGCCTGAGCCCCTTCGGTCCTTCCTGGCTCCTGCTGCTCCCGGCGCTAACCCTAGCGGCGCGCAGCCGGTGGGTGAGGGCAAAGGGCGAGGCCGCGAGGCGGCAAGGGAGCGCAGCCGGTGGCGGCGGCGGCGGCGCGCGCGCGCGCGGCGGCGGCGAGCGAGGCCGCGAGGGCACGATCGCGACGAGGCGTGGCGGCCGGGCGGCGAGGCGAGGCCGCGATGGCGCGACCGCAGCGGGCACGACCGCACAAGGCGTGGCGGCAAGGGCACAAGGCGGCAAGGCGGCGGCGCGCGCGCGCCGCCGCTGCGGCCGGGCTCGCCGGCCGGCAAGGCCTCCTCTCTCGCTCCGCTCTCCCACTCCCAGTCTCCCTCTCCGCTCCGGCCTCCGGCTCTCCCACTCGGCGGCTCCGGCAGTCACGCACCCTCGCTGCTATTAAGGTGAGTTTGCGCACCACCTGTTTGATACAATGCCTCAATGAACCACATTCTTACATATGTGAAAAAATTCTTTAATGGATATATCGTTATCCACCTTCCCCTGCTTGCCGAGGACAATGCTATAATATATTGTAGTAATGTGGTTTACTGGTTGTAGTATTGTAGATCTCATGTAGGAGAACCTCACCACTAGACACCAGTGATCTGTCCAAGATGAAACAAACAGTCCCAAGTGCACTCAATATGGCATCCAATGGATTACATACGATTTATTGTAGATTTATAAAAGAAACACGAGGAGGGTGTCCGTGATACGTACGGCCTCGCCGGCCCCTCGCCGGAGAGCGGGGAGCGCGGCCACGTCGCGGCCGGCGAGACCACAACTCTCGCCTCGCCCTACCTAATATTTTGCTCTGGGTCCGCCCCTACTCATCATGTGGCAAGTCTTTTCTTTTGAGAAGTGGTGAGACTTCATGGAGTTCCAAGGTCAATTGTTTCAGACCGTGATAGTTTCTTGCTGCATGTTGGCTCACTCTGCGGAAACAATTCAACACTGAATTGAAGTTTTCCAGTACTGCACATGCACAAACAGATTTCCAAACTGAAATGGTGAAAAGTTTTTGGGCAATTTAATTCACTGCATTTGTGGAGATAGAAAGGGACTATGGGATTTGGCTTTTATCTCTCGCTGAATTCTCCTACAATAACTCCAAGCATAGGTTTACAAGGAGTCCTTTCTCTATTGTCATTTTGTCAACACAAGAGTTTTAAGACGTGGATTTGGTGGAGCTACCATCAAGAGAGAACTCAAAATCAGCATTTGTCCTTTGCTGATAATTACTCTGATTTATTTGAGGAAATTGGAAGTGTTTTGGGGCACAAAATCAGAAGTACAAGCAATTGGCTGATTGCAAAAGGAGGCCGAAACCATTCCAAGTTGGTGAGAAGGTGATGGGCATATCCAATACATTCAATGTGGCAGACTTGGCTCTCTACCATCCAGAACAAGCGCTTTATGAAGATAACTCGGGTCGAGTTCCAAACAACCAGGGGAGGATGATGAGGGACAGCAGCAACATTAGAAGCAAATTCCAATTTGTCTACTTCTACTATCCTACTTAGTGGTGCGCCTTGTGGTATAGTTTGACATTAGTTCTCGTCAAACAAATCCATACGAGCAAAATCAAAGATGAAATAACGGTTACCTTGTCAAAATCATCAAGATCAGTTGGATTCAAAGTCACCCTGTTCTCCATCATCGTTGTATTTAGCCAGCTGAAGAAGAAAGGTTAACAAGTCAAACATAGAATTAAGACAATGGTTTCCTTCCAGTTTCCAATGTAAAAGTTTGACGCCATCCAATCTAAACTATATATACATCTACATCTCTGCAACTAACAACCTCGTTCCAATAAAAATAAATTAAAACCGTTAAGCAGTTAAGCACAAGAAGCATCTAGGAAATAATACAATATCATTAGGAAATGGAACTCACCAGTAGAAATCTCCCTGACGAGCATGAAAATGAATCTTGAAATCACCAGCTACCTCTGTTAATCCAGGCTCCCCGGGCAATGCAAAAACCATAATCCCCTTCTTTGGTGCACTAAACCAGAAATCTTCTGGCTGAAAATATGATAGTAAAGTTAGTTTCCAGAGGAGATCACAGAGGAATAACGTCCACGCATTTAGCATAAGAGTCAAAGATCTACAGTAGTAGAAAGCTTCCATAGGTCATATGTCATGGCATGGCTGGGGTAAGGGCCCATAGACTTGATCAAGGTGCCCGTGGACCAAAGTGGCGCGAGGGTGCTGCTGACCGGTAGCTGGCTAGCCGCACCACAAGGGCAGGAGAGAAGGGGAATAGACTAAGAACTCTTCTTATTGCTTTCTTAATGAAAAGAGATGGCAATGCCGTGCTCATATAAAGTTGGCCATCTAACAATGTAATATTACCTTTCCAACTAATAAAGATAACCTTCCTTTAGTGTGCAAATTATATATAAAGTTGGATTAGTTTCCTTTTGTTAGGACTTAGGATCATATCTTATCTGTCCTATTTGCTAGCAAAGGTTGCTAGGAGGCCAACAATATAAGGTGGTCGACTGCTATTGATGAAGGCAAGCAAAGAATAAGCAAATTATCCTACCTCCCCCCCCCCCTCCCTCACATCTCCCTCTATCTCTATCCCTACCGAAGGCTTCTTTCTCCTCTGTCCTCGTGCTGTTCCAATCTATCTTCTTCAATCTCTACCACAACTATCCCTCCCAAAATCAGTCCATAACAACTCGGTATCCGAGCAGTCGATCCTTCCCCACGACTTCTGCTGCCGAGCTACCAGAGACACCCACCATGCCTTCCATCAACATATAGTTCGACATGCAGGCCCTTTTGTCGCAGATGTCAATTGAGAAGCTCAACACCCTCTTCGATGCTAAGTTCAGTGCGCACCTCACGCCGCTGGTTGCACATGTGGAGGCGCAAGAAGAGCGAATCACGGCCTTGGAAAAGGCCGAGTTGCCCACTCAGGTGGAGGCGCAGTTGGCATGCCTTGCTGCATTGGACGTTTTGCCGCCCGGTGGACACTACAGTGCAAGATCAAAAGCTGGCGGACATTGTGCAAAAACAAGAGGCGGATCAGCATGCACCTCTCAGCCTTGGAAAAGAAGCCAGCCCTCCACTTTGGTGGGGCCATGTCGACAGGGCTGCTGCCCAAGCCGGTGCACCTGCCATCCACGTCGGGGCCATGCAAGGCGCGCAGAAGGAAATCCAATCAGGATCAGGCTGATTGATCCTATTGATCCTATTATCTTTAGTTTCCTTATTGTTGGATTAGTTTCCTTTTGTTAGGATCATATCTTATCTTTCCTATTTGCTAGCAAGGTTGTTAGGACTTAGGAGGCCAACCATATAAGGTGGCCAACTGCTATTGATGAAGGCAAAGCAAAGATTAAGAAAATTATCCTACCCCTCCCTCACGTCTCCCTCTCTCTATCCCTGCCAAAGGCTTCTTCATCTGTCCTCGTGCTGTTCCAATCTATCTTAAATCTCTACGCCAACTACCCCTCCCAAAATCAGTCCATAACATTTATATTTATAGAGGAAAATGGGAAGCGATGTAATGTTTTCCTTTTATATGTATCTTCCTTTTTGTAAGCAAACAACATGCATGCTACCAGACATCCACATGAATACAACAATGTATTGGCCCTGAGTATGTTGGCCCCCTGGGAGGCTGGGACTGCTTCAAGTTATAGACTAAGCTACATTTTGAAGAGGATATCCTGCCAGCCCAAGGAGATATTTGTTTATTTAGCATTGAATTATTGACATATCAAAAAAAAAATATGTCAATATGTGGGTGCCATTACAAACTATACAAAACAGGCATCAAAGTAGACAGAATTTACAATATGAACAATCCGCTTGAATGTTCATGATAGCCAACTGACAACCTTAAGAGATTATGTAAATTATGCAAATGAAGAAAAACGTACAGAAGTTAGCAAAAGCAACTTAACATAAAACAAGAATGGTTTATAAAATTAAAAGGCATACCATTAGCTCTTTTGTTCTTGGATGCTTCTTCGTAGAAAAAAGAACACCTGCATAATAAATTTATCACTAAATGCAAGAGAAAACCTCAAAACATAGCAAGAGTTATTTTACTAAATTATGATACCATGAGATAGAAATTCAGTTTCAATCAAAATGAAGGAAAGTACCATTATGATTAGACACAGTAATTGATGGCCTAATCCAATAGGGGCATCTATGAAGGCGAAATCCCCTAAGCATGCACCTGTAAAGTGAATCACATGCTTAATTACTAGTGTACGCAATACATACAGATCATACTGAAACTATGGAGGAAATAGTATGAAAACCTGCGTGGAGGCTGATTTTCACCATTGAAGTGTGTTAAGATGCGCTCAAAATACTTCACATATCTCTGTAATTTTTGTAACACTTTCAGAACAATACACTGAATAGGTTGTCCGAATAAGGTTTTCATAATTTTGAGGGTTACTCACGATCTGACTTGGGAGAATAAGCCCTTTTCCATCTACACATCTTTTCTGATTGTAGTATTCAATGGATTCCTCGGCAGTAGGAAAGAACTGTCCATTACATATGATACACAAGGTTCAAATGTTGAGAAAATTTGGGGAAGATTCCGCTGCAGACCTTACTGTAATTATCATTTAATGCAAATACTAATTTTACCTTTAGGTGTAGTAGAAGACTGGAGATCATCAACCCTGTCCTTGCCTTCCCAGCTTTGCAATGGACAACCACCACATTTTCTATATCCTCCTTCAACCATGAGTAGGCACTATGGCAAAATGATACGACAAGTTGTGTCGGAGGGCAATTATGATCATCAAAAGGGAAGCATGCAACCTGAAACATGCACATTAAATTTGAATATATCCAATAAAATGGACTATTAGATTACCAAACTATTTGAAGGAAGCTGAAACAAAGGATGGGAATGTTTTATGTGTCACCAGATGTACCATTGGGACTTTATTGTCTTTATGTGTGTGTGTGCGCGCACGTGCGCGTGTCATGCGGGGTCGTTAGTCGTTACTATACCGGGTGCCCACGTAATCAACAGGCTCTTGTGGTCGCACCAGGTTCATCCGAACCACAGAGGGATTAGTTTGCTCGTTTACTTGATTAGCAAGTTAGCTCTTAAGAGATAGGGTAGGTTAAGCTATGTTATCCCTTCAGGATTCTTAGCTAGAGACTGTTAGGTTGTCTTTATAAGGAGAGTCGCTATCTCCTAAGGACTTCTCCTTCCTCATGCTTCTCCTTCTACCCCTCCAGCGCATCCATCTCTGCGCTTTCTCCTCCTTCTAGTTACCACGGCTCCTGGTCGCCGAGGCCCTAGGCCAAAGCCTCAAGTGTTCCACTCCTACGCGTTGCGTTCCTACATCGTCTTGTGTACACAAAGCATTCCTAAACCTCCAATGGACAGCATCAATGGCTAAGAATCATTCCATATCCTGCCACTCATGGTGAATTTTAGCCATTGGTCTTCTGAATCTAACGGACTAGATTTAAACTATATCCTACCAGCAATTATTACGAATAATTACCGTAATCATACCTCCTAAGCCACTATAATCCTGTACGGAATTATTACAAATAATTACCGTAATCATACCTCCGAACCCACTAATCCTGCCTAATCAATCATCCCCTTCTCCATAGATTCCACATGCACACTTACTAGTGATATGGAAATGAGGGACCTACACAAAATCGTAAGCTGCCCATACCTTTCCCTCAAAAAGAGACGCATCATACAGCCTTTCTGAGCAAAGGTTGTACACCTTATACTTCCCCTGTAACACAATAATTGAATTAGGAGGTTAAAAAGCATAAATAGATCAAGTAACATTCCTAACTGAGTCTTCTAAATGATGTGCAAGAAGATAAACCCACAAATGCAGGTTCTTTTACTACAATGTAAGTTTAGACTCAATTGGATTAAATAATGAAAACTAATTAGCCCACTGATGTTAACTATTATACTCTGAAATCGTTAGATGCACTTTTTCCAAATTAACTGTTCATTGGTACACAGAGAAAAAGGGTAACTGTTCATTGGTACGCACCACACAGAAAAAAAAAAGGCACAGGTTGAAAATGCATAGACAAAAAATTCAATATACCACCCTCATGCAAATGCAAAACCATACAAGTACAAATGATCATCTAGTTCTCATCATCTTATGAAAAAATATACAACTTTACAGAAAGTGACAAAGTTAACCTACATAACCATCTGGTAGAAAAGATTAAACCCCCTGAATATTTTGTTATTTAATGTGAATAAGTCATCAACTGTTGTGACACTGATAAATACCCTTCGAAAGTTATTCCTGTGTCATTTTCAAAGAACAAATTGACAAGCAGTAGAATTGAAGATAACTCATTTTTTTCCAAGAAACGTAAGCCTACTCATATTATTAAGTCAATGAAGCGTGGCCAATGTACCACGGACCGTATGGATGCGTAAACAGGCAAAAAAGAACCAGTTATCTGTAAGACACTCTGAACAAAATCCTGAAATCAAAATGTGTTGTCCATGTAGCACATATGTTAAGAAACTCAACAGAGAGTGAAAGCTACCTTGTGGTGCATTTCAAAGAACCTGATGACTTCCTCCATGTGGTTGCGGTAGAAGCCCTGCAATAGAAGTATCACCTTGTTTTCTTCTAGAGACAAATAAAAAGGAGCAAACTTTGAAGTCTTGTTAGTGCACTGACCTCAAAATATCCAAAAAGCCCTGAGCTTAAATCACCAGCAGGAAAACCCATAGCAATTATGTTCTCTGTAATATATGTCATATCTAAATCAAATCCTCCTTCCTGTCATAGGAAAGAGAACCAGATCATCAGCTGTGGTCCTTGATCTTAGATCTACAAAAGCTACACAATTAAGAGACTATCCTCATATCCTGCCTATTGTTTGCCATAAAATTTCTTAAGGTGTTGAAAGCAACAATCAACTTCCAAGGATCTGAAAAACCAAACACACATTGCTCCCAAATTAGTACAGACGTTTGACAGACCCTTCTCTCAAAATAGCATTGCTTATTGTCCTTGACATTATATGAAAGTAACACAGGACTGCTGATTTACTATCATCATAAGGCATTAAACATGATCACCAAACTACATAGAAACACGAAAAATGTGAATAATTTTTTGATAAAAATTACTAATGTGAGAAGATGCATGTCAAATATGAAAAGAGAAAGTAATATACAGAGCTAACAACTGTTAACATGGATGGATGCTGACACAAGACATATGATGCATAAAGCTTTTCCAAGACAATGTTCTGATCAGATCTCATAAGCGAGTGATGGAAGGCTTCACAAAATTGTTATTCAATCAGAGAAGACAACGTGTGAATGACTTGTGTCCTGATCATGCTACACAATAAGAACTGGATAAGAGAAGAAAAGGACCTGAAGATATAAAAGTTCAGTCAAGCTTGAGATAGCAAACACACACAAATGTACCTGATATCGCCTTTTATTCTGTGAGACCATGTGGCGAGCCTTCACTTGCACTGCCTTAACAGCATTCTTAGAAGAACCCACAATGCCTTTTGTCAAAGAACCAAAAACACCAGGTTGTCCCGTTGTTGGGGTGGTACTGCCTTCAGCACTCTCATCTTGCTGTTGAGATTTTGGAGACAAGCGCAATCCAAGGCCACTCGTGAGGCGGGAAAAGGTATTTTTTCCTGTTGGTGATTCTTGACCTGAAGAAGGCTGAGGGATTTTCAGGTTTTTAGCCCAGGAGGATAAGCCAGATGTAGAAAATATGGATGATGGCGCCTCGCGTCCTGCAGCATCTTGTGTGGGGGCAGCAGTTGGAGCAGGAGAAGGTGAAGGAACAACAGGGTCTGTACTGGCAACCGGAGTAGAAGAATCATTTGAAGTGGCCTGAGGAACAGGATCAGTGGTAGTAACAGGAGGAGAAGCAGATGAATCCTGGCTGTCCATAGGAGTAGTGGGTGACGGAAGAGATGGCTTGACTTGTTGTTCTTCCATGATTGACAAACAGAGTTAATTAATCTCAGAGAGTAGAAACACGAACATCTGCAAGATCATCATGTATGGATATAAGACAGGCGGTTCAATCCGCAAGTACTAAAACAGTCCGTGAAGCAGTGGGATTCCCTGCCCCATAGACGTGATTGTGAACAATGAATAACGGGGATGGACCCTTTAAATGCCTTGTCCTCTACTTTCAATTGCATAACTTTTATTTACAGAGAATGTGAATGCTACTTCAATTTTCACATTATTAACCAATGTGGAAGACATCAATTTGGTCAATAAGCAATGTCATATCAACACTTGTATTATACAGTATGTCATGCGTCTGACAACAACAATACATGACACTTCCGCATAGCTATCTGCTTACCGCTATCACCAATGACTTGAGATCCAAGGGGATTCTAGTTAAATCCCATAGGATAGGATGCAAAACCACACGAATACCTAAGTGAGCTGTTCGAGGTGCAGCAACTATTGTCGGGGTGGGGAAATAAACCAGTTTACTTGAACAGCAAGCATGGATGGGGAATAACCAAACTACCATAGATCTACCAACATGTATCACGTATTCAACTAATATATTCATCTATCACATAGCGATGTTCATGAATACCACAGATCCAACCACACAATCTAGTTATTTGGGCGATTTGGGTTCCATACCTTCATTTTGGAGGAGGAAGACACCCAAGGTGAGGGAGGGGAGGAAGAAGAGTGGATCCAGTAGCGGATGCAGGGGATCCCGTCGCTGCCGCCGTCGGCCGGCCTCCCGTCGCAGCCCTCGTCGCCGCGGTCGCCCGGTCACTGATCTCGTCGCCTTCCCCTCGTCCCCGCGGTAGCCGGTCTCCTCGCTAGCTCGCTGTCGGGCGCCGGCCAATAGAGAGATGGGAGAGGTGAGCAAGTGAGGAGGGTGACCGGGCAGTCACGTGAGGAGGGCGAGGCGGCTTGGAGAAGAATGGAGACGAGCTCGTCCGGGGGAAAGCGGTGGGGCCGTGCACGGGACCACGGGTTAAGGGCATGCTTGCATTGCATGCTAGTCAATATAGTTTGCCTAATTTTTTTGGTGGCGTGGTTTATCATAGTTTTTTTTCCTCATAAATTACTGGCCATAACAGTGGTAAAATACCACAAAAAATTGCATCTATGACAAGTGTGGCAAAATACATCATGCGTGACCAAAGCGAGCTAGAGAAATCGAATTTTTTTTATTAATAATAAATAATAGATTGAAAATTACAAATGTGAGAAAAATGATTTATTTATTAATGATAAATAATAATATGAAAACACCCGAGAAAGAAAGCCTCGAATTTACATATATAAGAATGATGTACAGTGGAGGTGCATCCGTCCGTGGACGCGGTAGCTTTTCACGTCCATATGTGGGTAGAGCAAGGAATCGCATCCATATTCCATAACCAAGGCCCATTAGATCATTTGTTCATTCAGGCCAAAGAAAACATTAGAGTAAATTTCGCAAAACTACACATTTTGTTGGCAAAACTAGCAGAAAACTATAACTTAAGTTTTAATTTCGTGGGACTACATCTTTTGCACCCAATTTGATCAAAGAAACCCATTTTGTCACACTTAGCTATTTTGTCATGGAGAACCCGCATGTGAGCAACTTCGTCCTCTCAACTCTATTAGAGCGCCTAGCAGAGCTTGCCACGTCACCAAATGGCCAACCACATGCACAGGACAACGTGGTTGTTCTTCTCCCCCATCTTCTTTCCCCACAAGCTCAACTCCCCCCTGTCTGCCCAAACTACCCAAAGACAGCACCACCCAAATATGCCACCGACGATGGTGTATCACATCACCGGGCCCCTATTTATATCAGAACTTGCCGCCATGGCGCCGTCATCGCCAAGCCACTCCAATCCATCTCTGAGCACGCCAACATCACCTTTAACATTGCACACACCCCGCCCCACGTGCTGAAGCACGTGACACATCAACCTCCTCCCCACCAGCACTGCCGGCGAGCTCCCTGCTGTGCATGAATAGGAAGGAAATTCTCTGGGGTAGGGCCTCATGAGGCCCCTACCCCAGAGCCGTTGAATTAGGGGGGAGGGATGAGTGGTAGATGATCCTCCTCCCGGGACCGTTGGATTCAGGGGGTGGGGGGATGAGTGGAGATGAGGGAGGGGCCTCTCCTTGAGGAGAGTGAGGCCCGTTTCAGAAGATTTTTTTTCCCATGAATAAAACCCCAAATTGGGTTCCCTATGGCCAATTGGGACTTCTCGTACCATCGGTGCTAAAGTCTGACCTCACGTCACCGGAAAAACCACGTACGCTTATACTTCTTCCGGTAAAAACCAGTTTGGTTTGTGCTGACGTGCCCAACCAACTTCACATTTGTTGTGTCCGCCCACATGGCAAACCACAAACAACATAGTGACGTGCCACTGGCTTGCGGCCCACCATGTTAGATTATTGCAATGTGATGGAATGGGATTCTATGATCAAATTTGGAGCAAAAAAAAGAGCATTTCTATGGAAGTGTAGTTTCTATTAGTTTTGCAAACAAATGTGTAGTTATGTGAAATTTACTCAAAAATATTATCCACGACGTTTTGCCTAAAACGGAGAGGCAATAGGGGATGCTCGATCTCCGGTGCCTGTTACCACTCCATACAAGCGACTGCCTTGGTCTTTCCTGCGTGCTTGTGCCTGCTGCCCCTCTCCGCACCTTCGTTTCTTAGATCTCTCAGCACACACAACCCAAGGAATGTGGTGTACGGGTTTGGATGATATTTGAATCATTGTCATTATGCAATTTGTCCTGATCATTTAAGATTCCTTACTATTACATAAATTTATGTCTCTAATCCTTTGATTGATGAGAACATATCAATTGATGCAGTTGAAGAGAATTGGGATTTACTTTTTTATCGCAAGTAGCCGATTTTTTTGTGCAATTGTGCGGCTAAATACTACAATGCATATGTTTATATCTAAACATAAAGTTGTACTTATGTTTATATCTAATTGTGGATATCATGGGGATATGCTCATGATCTTAGGATGATGATACAATTGGCAATGGCGTTGAAGGTTTGTCGAAACACTCGTTTTCGGTGAAGTTCAAGTTCTGTCAGGCTGTAGGCGGTCAGACCGGCTTGTCTGGTGGTTTGACCGATCACCTCTGGCGGTTAGACCGGCCAGGTCTTTGGCCAAGAGGCTGGTAGTCAGACTGTCCAATGGGCGGCGGTCTGATCGGTCATAAAGGGTCTTTCGAGTTTTGAGCCAGGCCAAAAATAGAGGGTGTAAATAAGATAGGGAATTCTTCTACTCTTGGTCTCATAATTTTTGAAGCTTCGAGTCAAAAGTTATATTCGTTTAAAATTTCTAGAGAGGTTGCAGTTTTCTAGGGAGGAAATTTGGCTAAATCCCTAGGCTGGGTAGTTGGCCAGATGGTGGTCAGACCAGCCAGGGGGCAGTCAGATCGGCCATAGGTGGTGGTCTGACCAGTTTTAACTTGGATCGCTGGCCAGCTTGGCGGCGATGTTTGCTTGTTAGGTAAAGTTCATAGGTTTCAGTGCATATGTGTTGCATGATGCATATTTTGATTAACGTGGGTCAAGTTGCAAAGAACTTGTTCCCGGAATCAATTTCTTTGTCTATTGTTATATAGGAAGCTTGGAGGTCAACGATGGTCAACGCGCGAGAATGATCGGGACTAGCTTGGAGAGCTGAGGTCCAGGATGATCGAGGATGTCTGGTGAAGTCAGTGGACTCGAGCATGGCATAAAATGAACAAAGATGACCGAACAGGAAGTTAGGTGCGACGGGTTGGATAAAGCAGCGCAGGGGTCGGTGCAAGTGCCATGGTGATTTCGGTGGGAGCCGGATGGGAGAAACTTGACAACATGAAGAGAGTCGTTGATCAACCTACACGTGGTAAAGCATGGAAATGTTTCGTGAAGATTGGACTCGGTCTTTGAAAAATTATCGAGAAGGGGTATTTTGGTAATTTTACCTAAATACCGCCTTGGTGACCTTTTGCTAACCCACGGCGCAAGGAGAAGCGGGTTAGGTCAAGAGGAGATGAAGACGACGCTTTAAAATACGTGCGTAAGTGAAATCCGTTTGTGTGTGGACTTAACGGGTGCCCATTAGGGTTTACTCTTCTAGAAGCTATTCCACTATAAATAGAGGAGGGTACTGGCCAACACCTTCTGAACCCTTCAATTGAAAAACCCTAGTTTTGTGTTTAGGGAGAGGATAGTGGAGAGGTTAGGGTTCTAGAGAGTTGGATTGATTGTGTGCTCTTGTGTTGAGCTTTTGTCCCCCAGGATGGAGTGGTTGTAAACCAACATTGATCTGAAATCAATCCAAGCAAGTTTCCTTGAGATGAGTCCCTTTTTGTTCTTGCTCTCTCTTTTGTGATTTTGGGGCTTTTTATGATTCGTTGGTTTTTCTTTGGTTTCTGGCCTAGATCTAGCTTGCTGTGATATGCGAAAATACATCTAGGATCATCTTGATCATCTATCACCCATGAGCAAGTGTTTGAATCATATTTTGGTTTTGACTCGGTTTTGAAGCAACCTTCACTCAAACGGAAAAAGGTCGGAACTTTGGCAATGATCTTCACGATCGTTGATTGGAATAGGTTCTTGACATCCTAGAGAATGTATGTTTCGAGTTTCGTGAAGTTTGGAGTTGTGAATCAAAAGTTAGACCAATTTGTGATTTTGAGTTCGGGCTAATTTTACTGTTTATCGGGCTGGAGGTCAGACCACTAGGATGAGAGGTCTGACCGCCCAACTCATTGTGAATTGAGTTTTTGATGAATTTGGTTGTTTTGCTTCAAGGTTTTGATTAGATTCAATACAAGTATTCCGCTGTGCTTGTACATTGATCTTCATAGCTGTCATAGCTATTGGAGTGAAAAACGAGTTGAATCCTATCAAGATGAAAAATAGGCCGAGCTCCTATTCAACCGCCTTCCCCCTCTAGTCGCCGTTTCGGTCCAACGCTAATGCTTGCGATGGAATACAATTGCATACAAAATACAATTGTAACAACTCTTATATATTAGTATTTTTTAATCTGTATCGTTATAATCTAGATCTACCACAATCGATATTGTTGATTTTATTAAAGTGATAATTTCTAACCCTTTGAGAGTTGAGGGCGGATGTGGTGACTTCTTTTTCCTTTGTTTTAACGATATAATAATTGGGAACATGGAAATTTTGGTGTAATTAATTAAGTTGGATAATTAAGAGATCCATTGTTGTCTAGACAGCGAGTAGTTCATGGCAACTAAAACATTTTTGAGCCCTTTGCAAAATTCCACTTTATATTTTTATGCACACCAACAATTCGTTGTTTGCTGTCTTATCCAATGTATCGTCTTTAATCAACTTGGTAATGGCGATATTGAACCACCTTTGCATGTTTTGATAATGGCTACATCAGAGCATTTTAGTGATTTGCTATGAATGCCACATAGTCTTGGAGTTTTGAAGATTTGGGCAAATGCCAACGATTAACTTGGAGCTACAGCGACAAAATGTAGCTGTGCCAAAAAAAGAAACCGTAGGTCCAACCGTCCAAGGACAAGATGATCATCTACCACAGTTTGTGATCAGCTGCAAGATGGAGCCTATTAGATTCACTTCTAGTATGTCAATGCTAAGTTGTTTTCTGGACTTGGAGGTTTATGTAGCATTGGAGAGCTGAAAGTGCACTTTGTTGGGATGTTCTTACTTTGCTAAGTTTATATTCACCAATAGGAGTTAATGAGAGGCCAATTTCTATGAAAACCAAGTTCAATGAATTTGAGTGCCACATGCATGTCGAATGTCCTGTGCCCATGTTTCAGTTAACAGTTTGGGTATGCAAATGGATGCAATTTTCGTGGGTTTGTCATGTCTCAACAAACTCATTATGAGTGAATCTGTGATCAACTGTGAACTCACATATATATGATGAATGCTCAAAGTCGTGCGTTCAGTTCACATTACTGGTTGATGTCTAAACAGACGTATTGGCTTATGGACCTGATTACTGTGTTCTCAGAATCTCTTCTTCCATTTGAAACGGATGTTCTCAGAATCTCAGTGACTATTGTTGGATCAGCCGTCAGATCTCGCGCCTGGCTATGATCAAGCAAGCGATGGCTTTCGCATGCATTTCAGTCGTTGTTGCCGAGCTTCTTTTCTCACTTGGTTAGCTGCAGCGTGGCACTTGCTGGTGTTCGCTGGGAGCGTGGGACAAGAGGTTGCTAACGAGTAACGACCCGTGGGGCGCTGGCATAGACAAACTTCCTACTTTCGAAATTCTCGTTCATCTTTTCCTAGACATTTAAAATGCATCTATTATTTTCCTATAAATAAAAAATCGGGTCGTAAAGATAGCATATTTCATCAATTTTGGGATTCGGGAACAAAAAAACAATTTGGTTGTTTACAACGCGTACATACAGATAACGGGGGAAAAACAGTACATGTACGCTCCAAATTTCTGTTGTGTCTCCATGCATAGTTTGAATCTTAACCTATACTTACATTTAAAAATTACTTATTGTCGCACTGAGAAGATTAATTACAAACCCTACAGGAATAAAATACACGGGCTGCCATCTGACAGGGTTTTCAATACAGTGGACCTAACAGCAAGAAGCACTACGCAAAGAATAGATCCTGCTGCGAAAACTCAGGTCCCCTCTAAACCAACATCTAACCAATATCAGCTTCACAAAAGGGGGATCGAAACACTATTGAAACAAAAAATGAAATGCGGCCTGACATGGCAAAAGTATGGGGCAAAAATTTCAGCTCGGAAGTGCAAACACATTGGCATGGTTTTCACACAGCATTACTGGGTGTATTGACATGGTACATTGACGTAATCAAGAGTGCTCTGTTTTCAGTACCCGGCGCAGCAATACCTGCATGATTATCAGTGTTTCATGTTAGACAACTCAAGTCCAGAATTAGTTTTAAGAAAAATACGGGGACAATTAGTTGCCAATTTGTCACGGTTGAGAATCAGTGTCTCCCAATACTTTCTACCCAAGCATCAAACTTGGAAACTTGGAATAGAACAAAATGAACTTTGGTTCTTGCAATAAAATACTCAACAACACTTCAGGGCAGGCCAATCAACCTGGAATAAGATCAACATTACTTTGCTCATGAAGTTGGCATAAGACGCTCAGCACCAATTTTATATATTCAAGATACATAAGATCTCATGTCTCCCTACCTTTTAGTTGTGTCTTGTCAAGAGTATTTCGCTCATTTGGCCCCCTTTTTTTATTCGCTTTAGCACATCTAGCTCCCACACGTCTAAAAATGCAAAAATGGCACCGCGATAGGTTAGGCAAGCGCCACATGTCCCTTACAGCGCATCGTACCGCGCATCCGGACCACTGCATGTGCCTGCCGCGGTCCGGAACCGCTGGATGTGGCCTGCCGTGAGCCGAAACAGATGGATGTGGCCTACCGTGGGCCAGATGGGCGGTAGCACCATCAGCTAATTGGGTCTGCGGTAGCTGTGCATTCATGCATCCAATCGTCCAAAGCAACATGAGACAACCGGCTAATTAACACATGCATGTATTAATTAGCCCCCCTAACACTCATGCATACATGTACTAATTAGCCCCCCTAACACCCATGTGATGGATGGAGCTTCCTGCCCGTCTCAGAGCGTAGCAGTGGTCCCAGAGCACGGCAACAAACATGCTGCGGTGCCACGTCATCCACCCACGCCTAGCCGCTCCTACCGCGGTCCAGGAGCATTGCAGGTGACACGTAGGAGCGGTCCAGGAGCATTGCAGGTGACACGCGGCGCCTACCTAACCTATCGTGGTGCCATTTTTGCAATTTCGTGCGAACAGGAGCTACTTTTGCTATTATGAATCAAAAGGCGGCCAAATCAGCCAAAAACTCTCTTGTCAAAACAGATAAGATGCTCAACATTGGTAGCTACATAAGAGAAATTTCTTCAGCAAAACAAAAGGACAAATATGGACAAGATAATAAATTAATAAGCCATCAAGATGACGCGACGCGGTTTAACGAGTAGACAACTAGAGATAAGAGCCCATAACCGAAGATCCTAGAACCAGTGGTGTTCAACCAGTTACCAGTGATGGATAAGTCTCTGTGTCGGCTTTTTGCTTTTGTAAAGGACAACGTCCTTAACTGGTTGTTAGCATCTCTAAGACAGCATCTTGACCAGCATCTAGAACAGGTTGTTAGCATCTTAGAGGACACAGCATCTAGGACAGGTTGTTAGCATCTTAGAGGACAGCATCTAGAACAGGTTGTTAGCATCTTAGACTAGCATCGTGGCATATGCTTGGCTGAGTAGCAGCCTATAAATATGTATACCCAACCCCTCAGGTTGGCATGGCATTGTGTGAGAAATAAACCAAGAAAAATTTGCCCCATCTCCAAGTGTCATCCTCTCCATGAGAGTAAGGATCTTGCTATCACCAAGAGCAAGAGTCCAGCGTGTAACAAGTGGTATCGAGCTATACTATCCTGTAGCCCGAGCATCTCTCGCTCATCTCCTTCTCCGACCTCGCAGCGGCCCGGCCAGTGCAAGCAGCAGCTCGGTGCCCACGCCACTCCTCTCCGAGACGGCGGCTCGTCGAGCGGCCCTCTCTCCACGCAACACCCCGATGGCGCGCCATGTCCGCAGGCGATCTCGCCTTCGGCCGCCTCGAGCATGCGGCGTCAGACGGCCGAGCTCGCCGCAGCAGAGCAAAGACGAGCAGCGCGGAAGAGCAGCTGCGCACGGCGAGCCGGGCAGCGGCGGCGGAGGCGGAAGGAAGCGATGGCGGCGCAGATGCAAAGACGCGCGTCGCAGCAGAGGTCGAGGTTCGCGCGGCAGCGAAAGCAGCTCCATTTCGCGATGGCAGCCACGACGGACCTTGAGCGGGAGAGGGAGGAAGCGAGCGGAAGCGCGATGGCGGCGCAAGACGCCAACGAGCGGCGGCGGCGGCGAGACAGACGGACGCGCGCGGCGCTCACGGAGGAGGCACGACGGCGGCGGCGACGGGTCGACGGAGCGCGCCTTCACAGTAACGTGACTCTCTCTCCCGGTTCGATCGTGGTCACCACGAGTACCGGTCGCCGTCGGACGTCGGCTCCGGTGGCGGGTGGCCTACCCTCACCAAGTCCAACTACGCCGAGTGGTGCGGTGATGAGGGTAAAGCTCAGTGCGCGGCATATGTGGGATGCGATCCGTGCGGCGGCGTCGACTACAACCAGGATCGACGGCGCTGGATGCTCTCATCGCCGCGAGCCCCGCCCGAGATGCGATTCTTGCTTACCAACAAGCGATCGCCAGGAGGCTTGGGACGCCATCGCCTGCAAGACGCATCAGCGGAACCGCGCCGCAAGTCCACACCGCAGCACGCCGCGACGGAGTGGAAGAACACGCCTTCAAGCGGTGAGGACGTTGATGACTTTGCTCCGTCTCAACACTCGCTGCGTAAGCCGTGCAGTCGGCGATGACACCTACGGCGAGAGAGGCGTGGAGAAGCTCTTTCACGCATCCCGAGAAGTACAAGCGGATGGCTCACTCGATCCGGTCTCTCATCGACCTCTCCACGATGTCGATCGAGGAGGCGTTGGGTCGCCTCAAGGTCGTTGGATGGCGATGAGCCACGGCGTCTCGGGACCCGTCACCATTGGCGGAAGCTCCTTCACTCGGGAGCGATGGGATGCTTGCCAAGGTGAGAAGGAGTCCTCTTCCCGACAGCGCCGCAAGCACGCGGCAAGCGCGCGCAAGTGCGCAAAGCGCCTGTGCGGACGCGAGGACGCGCCGAGGTGATGCTCGCAGAGCGCCAGGCGGCGCGCCGGCAAGCAAAAGCGACGAGGCGACTCTTGCCACAACCGCGCAAGCTTGGTCATTGGGCGTGGATTGTCGGCGACCACGACGGCCAGCCCACGTCGCGCGGAGGGAGGAGGAGAGCAATGGCTCTGTTCATTGTTCATGCGAGCATCGAACTACCTCCACGCGACCGCCGCAGCGGCTCTCCTCCACCTTGACGAGCCAAAAGCACACGCCTCCGCCGACGGCCCGGCAACAACAAGACCGACGGGTGGTGCTCGACACCGCGCCACCCACCACATGACCGGGCGGCGGAGTTCTTCTCCGAGCTTGACTCTAGCGCCCGAGGCTCCGTCAAGTTTGGGACGCCCGCGTGGAAATCAAGGCGTCGGCTCGTCATCTTCACAGCCGTGTCACGGTGAGCACAGTGCGCCACCGGCGTCTACTACATCCCGGATCTGCGGAACTCCATCATCGATCGAGCACGGTGCTGCGGATTTGGGATCTTCGCCACCGCTTTCTTGCCAAGGTAACAGAGGCGAAATCGACTCTACATCCTTCACGTGCGGTGGCACAACCCCTCTGTCTCGCCGCTTGTCGGACGACGAGGCGTGGCGATGGCATGGCGCTGGGCACCTTCACTTCGAGGCCCGGCGGCTCGGTGCCACGGAGATGGTGCGAGGCTGCCGTGCCTTGACCATGTGGAGCTACTGCGGCGTCTGCGTGTTAACGGCGCAGGCGACCCCTTTCCCAAAGAAGCGAGTTTAGAGCCAAGGAGAGGCTCGAGCTCGTGCACGGGACTTGTGTGGCCCGGTGACACCGCCACACCGGAGGACGACGCTACTTCGCCGCCGTTGGCGACCTCTCCCACTACATGTGGGTGATGGTCCTCGGCAACAAGCGAGAGGTCGCGGACGCCATCAGCGCACGCAGTCGCCATGCGAGGCGAGTGCGCGTAAGAAGCTACGCTGCATCGCGCCTGACAACGGCGGCGAATTCACGGCGGTGAATTTGCATCGCATCTTTGGTCGATGAGGCATTCACGCCACTACTCGCGCCGTCTGACCGCAGCGAGTAACGGCGTCGCCGAGCGCGCAATCGAGGCGGTTGTGGGGATGGCTCGGCCTCTCCAGCGAGGAGATGCCGCCGCCTTCTAGGGAGCGGTGGTGACGGCCGTCTACATCCTCAACCGCCGCCTACCAAGGCACTCGACAGCAGGACGCCGACGAGGCTTGGCATGGGCGCAAGGCGGCGGTCTCCACTTGCGGGTCTTGGCCCCTCGCGTTCGCCAAGGAGCTTGGCCACATCGGCAAGCTCGGCGGCAGAGCACTCGGGAGTGTTCATCGGCCACGCGGAGGCTCGAAGGCCTACCGCATCCTCGACCTGTCACACAGCGCCCGCATCTCGCGTGATGTTGTGTTCGACGGCGGCGAGGGCGACGGGACAAGGCGTGGGCGACGGTTCGACCGACTCGGGACTTCGTTGTCGACTCACGCCCACTTCGAGAGCCGTGAGCTAGCGATTCGTCTTCACCGAGCTCGTCCACCTCGACACCTCGCCGCCACCGGCTCCGGCGAGTGCTCCACCACCTTCGGATCGCTACGCCCACTCTTCACCACCGACCACTCCACGCTCTCGCACCGGCCACCACGCTCTCGCACCGGCGGCCACACGGCAATGGATCGGCCCCAGCCGCGGCGGTCCAGCAGCAAGCGACGCGGTGGAGTTCGCTACTCATTGCCCCACGACGAGGACCGCGTCGGCGCTACCACGACGGCGAGCCTCTGCGCTCACCGTACCATGGACAACATCTCGCCGAGCCGCCGTCCTCGGATCGGGCGCAAAGACGACCGAGCGGAGCTGCGCTTGGCGCGGCGGCGGCGCGAGCCCGCCTTCGCCGAGGCGGAGGAGACGCGGCGTGGCGTGTCGCGATGAAGCGAGAGATGGACGCCGTCGAGCGAACCGGACGTGGAGGCGGCGGATCTTCTGCCGGCCACCGCGCGATCACCCTTGTGGGTGTTCGCCGGCGGGATGGCCGGCGCCATCGTCAGCACAAGGCTCGCTTGGTGGCACGAGATTCATGCGGCGAGGCGGGTCGACTTCGACGACGCCGCACCCGCCGCGCGCATGGAGTCCGTTCGTCTTCTCCTCGCACTTGCGGCCCGGGAGGTTGGCGCGCCCATCACATGGACGCCAAGTCCGCCTTCCCAACCGGCGACTTGAAGGAGGAGGTCTCACGTTCGTCGGCCGCCGGGATTCGTCATCCCCGGCAGGAGGGCAGGTCCTCCGCGCGCAAGGCCTCACGGCTTGCGGCAGCACCACGAGCCCGAACGCTAAGTGGACTCCACCCTACGCAAATGGGGTTCAGCAGAGCGCACACGCAGGTCGCGTCCACCGGCGGGCAAGGCGGCAACGCCTGGCGGTGGCGTCACGTCGACGACTTGGTGATCACCGGCCCAAGCGAGGCCGAGGTCGGCGTTCAAGGCGAGATGAAGACCGCCTTCGGATGAGCGACTTGGGGCTCTCTCCTTCTACTGGGATCGAGGTCCACGGGACGCTCGAGATCTCCTTCGCCACCGCCACGCCAAGCGCATCGTCGAAGTGGCGGGCTCACCGATCGCAACCCAGCCCACACTCCTATGGAGGAAAGGCTGAAGCTGAGTCGTGAGAGTACGGCGGAGGAGGTGGACGCAACGCAGTACCGGCGCATTATGGGCAGCCTTCGCTACCTTTAAAAAAATTTGCCATTCAGACTTGATAATTCAGCCATTGATATTCATATATGCAGACTTTGTTTAAAAATTATGCAGCAAATAGGAATTTTCACACCCCTTCTCCTAAATTTCAAAATAGTATTATTTTAATGGGTGTGCTGTGTTTAAGTAAATTACCACTATTTTCTAGTGTTCATCGGCGAATTATCGATTTCCTGGTATCCTCTAGCAAATGGCACACTTATGCAGTGTCCTAAAGCCAAATTTTCCTTAAAAATTGCAGCAAGCAAACAGAAAAATGTTCAAGTGGTCTGCTTAACCAGTTTTGTGATAAACTTAATAAGTTACTAGCAAAATAGCAGCTGCTTTGGACCACTAATAGAGTGTTTCAGTACTGCTACCTCAACCACTACTATAATAGTCTATCCGACTGCCACATAGCCGGTTCCAGTTTCGGTTAAATGACCAGCTCCAGTTTCTTGCTAACCCAGACGAAAAAAGGTAAAGATTACCTTTTCAAATTCATGTTTTTTTCAAATTCGGGCGGTATACAAAAGAAAAAAAAGTCCATTTTCCAACCCTCAACTATACCCCAATTCATCCTCCAACTAACACACCCTCCAATTGTTGAAACCATGTAATATACCCCCTGACACGAACCCACCCCGGTTTTCTTGTGACTTGGCGGTGGTTTTGGCTGATGTGGCATTGGCCCCACATGTTAGCTGGTACAAAGGGGATTTGGAGGGAGCTGAAAAACTCTTGCCATGCGGGGCCCACATGTCAGTCCATCTTCCTCTCTCCTCTCCTATCATGCCGCCGGCCATAGCCCTTCTCCAAGCCGTTGCTCCTCCCCACATGTTGTACACCACCGATGTGCTGCTGCACGCCACCCATCCACCTCAATCCATACACAAATGAAAAAAAAGGCACATTTCACAATCAAATCGACCGCTTGACTCCAAGTCCAGCCACCGCATAGCCACTCCTCCACCTCTCTCCCGCCAGCATCTTCTTGGCGAGGGCTTCGGGTGCGGGCTGAGGCGAAGGTGAGGGCTTTGGGTGCGGGGCTGAGGCGACACTACACGTACTGAGGCCGCCTGTGGCGGAAACAGGGGAAGGTGGTGTGGTCGACAGTGCTGGTGGGCTACAGGCACAGATGAGGCCGGGGAAGAAGGGTTATAAGAGGGTTAGGACACGGGTAAGGTATAGGACACCATGATTTGGGCAAAGAGGCAGCCAGGGCCTTAGATTTTGGAGATCGGCGGCGGCAACCGAAAGGGGCGACGACTAGATTACCGTGGCCGTGCGTCTGTTCTCGCCAAACCACCCATGTCACGAGGTCTGCGTCCCTTCAGTGAAGCTATCCCCGGCCTCCCTTCCTCTCCTCTCGCTCCTTAGTGTGCCCCCGCTGTCCACCAACCTGCCATGGACGCAGTCGTCGCCGGCCTTCTCCAATCCACCTTTGCCGCGAGTGGGAGAAGAGAGAGGAAGAAGAAAGAGGAAGGAGTAGGAGAGGGGGTGGGAGCAGTAGTGGCTTGGAGATGGGTTGTGGCCGGCAGTGTGAGAGAAGAGGAAGAAGATATGGGTGTGGGCCCCTTCATTCTTTTTTAAAAATTTGCTAATTGCTATATGATTGTGTCAAAACCACCCTTGTTTCGGTCAAGTGACCCGGTTTTGCTAGTTCAGGGTTTCAGGGACCTGTTCTAGATGGTTTTACAATTGAGGGTTCAAAAATGGACTCGGCCCATAATCCAGGGTTGAAAAGTGGACTTTCCCATATAGAAAATCTCGGGGGCATCGCGAATTGGACCCTGGTTCAACCCAACCTTCAGTTACCAAACCAGTTAGCTATGGTAATCAACAGAAGTACCCCATTTCCCAAAACCCCTCCCAACCATCCTTGTCCACAATATCCAAACCTGAACCTGTAGCACGCAATAAACTACCATGTCTTTGTTTCAACAACGAAATATAATATAGACTTGGCCAGTTCTGAACCAGTTATCACTAGTGGGTAGCCAGGTTTCTGCTTTTCAAAACATGCCCCTAACTATAGAACAAAAGGGATGCATCATAAATAAATACTCCATCCGTTCTTTTTTACTTGACACAGTTGACTTTTTATAGTTAAACTTTTTAAAGTTTGACCGTCAATAAGTTTAAAACTATCTAGATTGGCTATATGAAAATTATATCATTAGAATTATCGTTGAAAATACTTTCATAATATTATAATTTTATTAGTACATCTTAATGTAAAAGTTATAAAAAGTTATGGTCAAAGTCACATTTCGAAGACCGTGAAAAGTCAACTGTGTCAAGTAAAAAAAACAGAGGGAGTAATACAGATGTTGACATCAATAAAAGGAGCAAATGATACAGTTGTCTACAAAGACAGAAGGCAACAAGTCAGAAGGAATTAATCCAAGTTGTACCTGCACAGGATTTTATGCCAACAATGGAGATGTCTTGGAGCACTTCCCATTTACCATATTTCCCACCAATGAACATTTGCAGACATGAGTCAGTTTCTAATGTACAGGTCAATCATTCATCAACTTTTGTCCCAAACTTTTCAGCCAAGAATTCATCAAGAAGACCATAATTTGGGGTAGTTTCTGCACTGAAGTTCTCAGCAGGCAACTTCCGAATACATAAGAGAATATGCTGAACATCTCGGCATAATCTGGATTTCATAAAGTTAGAAGAAGAAAAAACATGTATGGAAACACCTATAGCTCAAAACGAGAATATAATTAACTCTTTTTTTTCCTTTTTTTCTCCTGGGAAAGAATGTCATAAGTTTGGTACTATACCTGTTCTTTGCCTGAGGAGTACTGACTTGCAACTTCGAAAATGCTTCTGTAATATGTGAATGGAATATTTGAACTACTTGCCTGGATTGCGCAATGGGTTCAACAAATATCAGTAGCACTCAATATAATCTTTCAGGGAAATAACAAAAAACAACAAATCATCATTACATGAACACATGAAAATTTATCAAGGCAAACATGCTATGGATAATTTCCAGCCAAGTCATTACTACACAGTACCATAAAAGCCAAAAGTAGAACTGCTTGTTCTACTCGCAACAAAAGTAGGGGAGGAGAAAAAAGATGTGGTTGAGAACAGTAATGTCATACAAATTGCTTTCACATGTTTGAGAAGATCTACGATATTCAACCATTATAGGTTTCAGTCTTAGAGTCTTGTTTCACATATCATGGGAAAGTTAAATAACTACATGCAAGGAATGGCTTTCGCAAGTAAGTCGTAGCTGAGAATCCACGATTCTCAATAAAATAATATGCCGCAATGATTCTAAAGATAGCATAGGATTATAACAAGTGCTGACGAAATGTTCAGAAGTGAAACTTATTTACCTAAAAATCGCCTGCACATCAACCTCGAGCAATGTTTGAGAAAGGATGCGATGCAAATAAGTAACCTCCTGCAAAAAAAAATATGTGCAAAATTTCAACAACATTTAGCTCAAACTGAAAAGTAAACCTGTGTTAGCACACACATAACATAAATAAACAAGTTAAAACAACTGAAATCAGTAAAAAATATCTCCGGCTTGAATTATGAGAGGTAAATGAAGGTAAATAAATGAAGCCACAAACTGCAGATGTTGTTTGTAGTGAGCAACAAATGAACCTACACTAATTTTAAAACCACGGGAACATTCTTTTAACAATCACATATAAATGTGACTAGAAATTTGCAACTAAATGATAACAAGAGAAATTTCCATCGATGGCCCAGCTAAACTGAAAATACCTTGGTAACAGCTTTGGCAAATTGACTTGGCTGCAAATCATTATCCTCTAGTCCATTCCAACTTTCCACGATTTGGGGTAGTTTTCTAAGATTTGCTAACAATCTCTCTCTCATTATCTGGACTAGCTTGGAGTGGATTTCATCTCGATGAATCTTGTAATCCTGTTATTTCCTAGAAACTTGTAAGAAATGGCATTCATGCAAGGACAATAAAAAGACGGTGGCATTCATGAGTTACCCAAACTCATGAAATGTCAATATATAAATTAATAATCATACCTGAGTGACTCTATCCATTTCAGACATAAACAGCTGTTTGCGTACTTCAGGTATTTTCATGAGAAGTACTCGCCGGATATCTGCAGTTTCAAGAAAAGGTTAGGCCATGCAAAAGCGAAAATCTCATATATTTCGAGAATTTCTAAAAGGATCATCCTGAACAAGTGAGCCAACTTGGTCGTGCACATTTGATTCCCTGCGTAAGTAAATAACTGTGTAGCAAGACCAGGGCAGGCTCATGGGATGTAATTTGCATATTTGGTGTATAGATTAATTAAAGTATCTGTTTAGATGGGTAATGTTGAATGTCTATTTGATAGGTTGTATACTTCAACGAAAATAGATATATTGCCCTCGCGCTAGGTGCGGCAATGTTGCCACTTGCCACTCTGATGAGGATCGTTAAATGAAACCAAACAAGTGCAAGTCAGAAAATCTACCAAGACCTAGTATTAGAGCTTCCATTTAATTGATGTCAGAAAGCAATTTAGTGTAATCACCTCCAGTAAAACGTGATCTTAAGAGTGAAATTTGCAACCAATTAAAACACTCTTCCAGAATATTAACTTTCTACAATAGTTTGTTGTCGTTGCCTAAACGTGCATCCAAGCTTAGACATGAAGAATTACCAAACTTATTGACAACACCTATACCTCCACAAACATTACAAAAAATAAAAATAAAAAACATATATAGAATATACAAATCAAGCATAAAGCTAGACATCAGAGATGGGCCGACTGAACCCAACAACAGCAACAATGCACCCATCTTTGTTTGATTTTAGAGCAGACCCTCAAAAAGATCTTGCATGACAGCATCATTCGGAGACATGAGACAGCAGCCAGCTGCTGCAGGTGCTGTAAATTAGGACGGTAAGGGGGAGGGAGTGGGAATGTGGGATAGATCTTGGGCCAAGGTAAAAAACAAGAAATTTGGTTTGCCATATCTGGAGATGTTAAGAAGATGGTCACCAACATGTGATCCACAGTTGCAGTAGCTATGTGGTCAAGGGCATCTGAGGCTTCAGTTGCAGTGGTGGCAAAATGGGTCTGTGCTGGACAGGTTGGAGGTGTAGTATTGGTGAGCAAATTATATGCCTATCACCATAACATTGAAGTCACAAGAGTGTATGTTAGTCAGGCTGTGGAGAAACAGAGGGGAACTGCTCACCTAGTGAACCTAGCCCAAAACCTCATTTTGCTTCCTATCCACAGTTTGATACTTTGATAAACCTTTTTTTGGTAAAACAAGGTCCTGGTCCCTAAGCTGGAAACCGGTTGGTTACTTGTTTGTATTTTTTTCAAGTCTGCTGTTTCCTTACCCTTCTGCGTCATATAGCTTCCCAAATAGCAACAGTTCTAGCAAAAAAAGATTCTAATTCTGGCTGGTATTGTATTATATCGTTTCGGGACCATGATTTCCGGCTTTCCGAACCTTGATCCTACCAGCCAATATAAAAGAACTGAAACCTTCAACTAAACATTCAATCAGAAAAGACCCTGCACCTCACAGTCTAGGTAGCACAGACACATCGACGAGGTACCGTGTCCGTGTCGAACACCATGCCGTGTCCGTGTCAGACACAGACACGGCTCGGATACGTAAC
The DNA here is from genome assembly GCA_036346255.1 of Ampelocalamus luodianensis. Lineage (NCBI taxonomy): Eukaryota > Viridiplantae > Streptophyta > Magnoliopsida > Poales > Poaceae > Ampelocalamus > Ampelocalamus luodianensis. The sequence continues at coordinate 43,262,253 of CM070624.1, forward strand.
TGCCACGTGTCGCATTATTGACCAGCGAAAAAGTCAATCTCTATTTCGGACAGATCGGGGGCACCATAGACACGTATGTGACACATTGATTGACATCGCCCAGCCTAATACTACGCGGCAGCCCAACACAACCCTTAACCCTAGCAAGCAGATGCACCCCTTTGTTGTTCGCTCGTCGCTTGACCAGACGCGCCGCTTCTCCCCGCTCTCTCTCTCTCTCGCGCGCAAATCCCTCCCTTCTCTCGGCAGATCTTCGCCGGCGACCCCCCTTGCCAGCGACCCACTTCGCTGGAGTTTGACGGCCACCCCAGTACGTAAGTCCCAAACCATCTCAACTGCTCCTTCATCTCCAGCATGTCAGATCTGAGTTTTTTTCCTTTTTTTCTGTACTTTTCCCATGTCGACACAAGCAGCACCTCGCTCGCTCATCCCTTAGCCATAGTGAGTCCCTTGTCCTCTCCTTCCTTACTAAAACTGTTGTAACATCCCAATTTTCGAGTTTCAAAGTTTCTTTATGTAGATTATGTTCCCTAAAAAATTTCCACCAATTTTCTTGAATTAATAAAGCTTAATTGGAAATTTCCTTAGTTAAAATGATTTATTGTGATTAAACTCAACATCAATTAATTCCAAAACTATTTTATTTGGATTCCTCGTGCTTGGAAGTATTTTCCAGATTTTTTTAGAAATTTTCGAGTGCGTTTTCTATTTTATTTGGACTCTTATCCTTTTCCTATATTTTCTAAAATATAAAAGCTATTTAAAAATCTGGAAGGCCAACCTCTCTTTCCTTTCCCAGGCCGAAGCTCATTTCCTAGTGCCGGCCCACACGCCCGCTCTCTCTCCCGCACGGCCCAGCCAACCCGACCCGCATTGCCGCCGCGTCGCCCCTGTGTGCAACACGCGCCCGCCCACGCTGATGGGTGGGCCCGGCCGAGTGTCCGCGCCGCCGCCAAGCCGTGCCCAACCCGGACTCCACCGCCACCCCAGTTTCCTCAATGTGTGCGCCACACCATGCAACCCTAGCCACCGCTATAAAAGTGGAGCCCCTCCACACGTATCGCCCTCCGTCGCACAACCCGCAGCCGTCGTTTTCGTCGGAGAAAGCCGCCGCCCCGTCGTCTTCCTCGCATCCGACGAAAGAAGCCGCCAGCCCTTGTCATCGTGTTCCTCACCGCCTCGATGAGCTAACCGTGAATCCATGCCCCTCAATCCAATCTACCCATCCCTCCTTTTAATTTGATTTTGATCCACCGTGTGCGTAGATCGAACCAATTCAATCTTTTCCGCCACACCATCTTCACCGTCCGATTCCGCCATCGCCGGTGAGTCCCCACCACCTCCAATCACTTCGTCGCGTGTTATACCCCATGCGCACCTTTCCGCCATTGTGCCATCTCTTGTCGTCGCCGCCGCTCGTTGTCGTTTGCCACTGACCTCGACACACAGGTCACCATGTTCACCTCGTCCTCTTCATGGTGCACCTACCGCCTTACAAAGCCACGGTAGTTGCGTCCACCGGAGTCACGCCGTTGTGTCGCCTCGATTCTGCTGCGCACGCCGACGAGGCTGCCACATCAGCGCCGCCGCCCAATCAGCACCACCCGTACCCTAACCCTAGATTCAAATCGCATGGACCTAGTCCACGGTGGGCCGATCCTATGACGTATGGGTCCCACATGTCAGTACTGTTCCATAGACCGAGACTATCGTAGAACTGTGAACCCAGCCCGTGAACCCAATCTATAGAGTGTGGACCCCACTTGTCAACCTCTCAGCATTTTTCCGAAATTCCACTTCAGGTGGACATATAAGGCCTACTTCGGTAGGCACTTCTAGGGGATGGAGGGATTGATAGGATGAATATCGACGGGTGTTCACTCAGCTATACCGGTATAAGCTATGACATGTGCATTATGAGCATGTAAGTATAGGCAAGCATTACAATTATGAAAGAAATATATGATGATAATACAAATGGAAAATGTTATATAATGTGGTGTTTACAGTTTTATTATGTACTTGGTGAGTATTGGACTCGCTCTTGTTTTATTGTTGTTTTTTAGGTGACCGTTGACGGTGTCAAGCATGGGATGGGAGTAACACACACATCACATGCAAGCAACCATTAATTTATCACCTTCAGTTACCCCATTTAAATCTTAGAGAACTAACTCATTTATTTGGAACTTAGTGGAACTTTTACTGCTTCATGGTAGTTGCGTGGAATATGAATGGTACTAGTGCGTGTGGCAATGATGAGATATGGATGCTTTTATGGTAATGGTTGATTTGGTTTATTTGGTAGTCATTGATAGTCAATGCTACCAGGCATATGGTTCTAGGCGTTCGGACGTGTGGTCCTAAGTGTTCTTAGGCACGAGGTCCCAAGCGATGTGTGAAGGTTTTTCTTTGTTCATGTTTTATTGTTTTTACCAATTGTTGGATATTTTGTTGTAGGATTTGATTAGAGGGGTGTTGCTGAGAATTGATAGTAATAATGGTCTAAATTTTGAGTGAAAAGTGTTATGAATATTGTGTATGTATTGAAGAGGCCCAATAGGCAATATATATAGTGTGTACAAGGAGTGTATGCTATATACAGATAAGGCAATATAAAAGGCAGATAAAGAAATACAAAAGAGTCCCTATTCTAATACCTATTCTAACACCCCCTCAAATACAAGACGTATGCAATAGCATTGCATTTGGAAAGGGTTAACACTAAAAATATGAAAAATCCAAAGTCTGAGTCTTGATAATATCATCGTAGCATGCAGCTCTTGGATATGTCAAGTATCAAAAGATCTACTATCCGGGGTCATGTGACAGCCCATAAAGCACAAGGTGCAGGGGCTAAGAAAGTAGAGGCAAGCGGGGGCAAAGTCGACCACATCAACACAACGAAGAAGATGATGACACCGACAAAAATAGAGAAAGTTGTCAAATCAAGTAGAATAGGAATAGATAGAAGTATAGCGACGCAGATCGAAGCCCAAGACGATGGCGGCGCGAAAGAAGCGCGGCGGCCTTAGAAGCTCGGGGCGGCGACATCATAACGACTTCTACGATCTGCACGCGGCTCAGAAAGAAGGCGGGAGCGGTGGCTGCTGCCATGCATAAGGGAATTCCTATGCTTCTATGACTGACAATAAATTTGTGGACTCGCATGGCTTAGACGAACTCAAATATACAGTGGTACGGACTTGGACGGACACAACGGAAGAAACGACACAAAGGAAGAAAGACCTAAAGATAACTAGGATAACTAGCAGCAGTAGAATATTGCTCCTCATCCAATCAGCAAGTACCAGTGCGCCCACCCAGCTTGTAGCAACAGCAACAGTGCAATACCATCAGCAGCCCAAACAAAATCACGGCCCAGCCCCTGTCCACTGACAGAAACAGCAGCAGACCCAAACACCATCAGCAGCAACAGTACTCGATGCTACATAGGCTGTCACTTGGAAAAGGAAATCCAGAAGAACCGTCAATGCAGCAAAACACCACCATCACTAGCAACCGTGCTAGTCCCCTCCTCTCTTCTCTCCTTCTGCATCCCTCTCCACCGAAGAAAACGATGGCAGCAGCCGAAGCAAAGGAGGGAGCAGCAGAGGAGGCCCGGACGTCGTATCCGAGCGGGACGAGCTGGCTGACGTCGAGCTCGCCAGCCCGAGCAGAGGAGCGACGAGCAACCTACTCCACCCTGGAGGCGGCGCAGATCCGGAGGTGGCGGCTCGAGAGGCCCGACAACGGCCGGATTTGGCGCAGGTGGCTCAGGCTGCGCGGGGAGGAGCTGCAGCCAAAGAACTCAGGGCGCTACTGGAGGGCGGCGTTCGCGGAGTACGATAAGGACGAGGAGGCCGAAGCCGAAGATGAAGTCGGGGCAGATTGGCAGCCTTCGTGTCGCCAGTGGGAGGTCTGCCGGGCCAGCTGGCCAAGACGGATCTGGATGGAGTGAAGGTACGCCATGGCCAATCGACTTCTTGTCTGGATCCGGATGAGGACGCTCGAGGCGATGGGGGGTGTAGCGTCGCTTGGGTGGAGGAACCGCAAAGCGAAGGGGCATGACGGCGGTTGAGGTAGCGGTGACGGGGAGAACGGATCCAGATCGGATCTGGACACAGCGTGAGCTCCCCAGCATCCTTCACGCGGCGACCAATTGCTTGCTGCTAGACGACGAGGCAATACTACGACTAATGTGACCGCCCCCGGGAGCGGAGATTGCTCCTTCCGGGGGCAGCGGTAGCGGAAGAGGATGGAGCTAGGCTAGAGGCTAGGTTTAGAACATTTGCTCTGATACCATGTTATGAATATTGTGTATGTATTGAAGAGGCTCAATGGGCAATATATGTTGTGTACAAGGGGTGTATGCCATATACAAATAAGACATTACAAAAGGCAGATAAGAAAATACAAAAGAATCCCTATTCTAATACCTATTCTAACAAAAAGTATAGTGGTGACATTTCGGGCTTCCTGTCGGGCTGGGGTGTTACACCCTCACTGTCATAGGGTGTGGCAGCAAATGATCTAGACATCAGGCCATCGTGGAATCATGTTGATATTCTGGAGGGAGCAACAGGAGGTGGAGGAAATGTGTGATTTAGATGCAAGTATTGTACTCGGGAATACAATGGAGGCTACAATAGAGTTAAAGCACACTTGCTTCAAATATCAAGGCTCGGATCAGTGTGCGCCCGAAGGTGATAGAACCTATCCTTCAGCAGCTTCAAAGTGAAGTTGCAGCGGCTGAAAAAGACTAGGAGTCTATTGTTGTGTTTCACATTTTTTTATCATCTTTAATGTACATTTTCCTTTATTAAACATCATATATTTCATACCAACATATATAATAATAATTACTATTAATATATATATAGCCATGTCCCTGTGCCGGCATTTTTGGAGAATGGCGAATCCCCGTGTCCGTGTCGAGTCGGACACGTGTGTCTATATCCATGCAACATAGCTCACGATCACTTGAGTATATGGAATAGAGTCAGCCTTCAGAACTCTAGTAGCTATATATTTTTGTAACTTGAAATGCTTCAAAGTAAGAAGTGTGTACAGATCAAAAGAAAGTGCGACAATATCACAAAAAGATTGGAAAAAATGCTTACCTGGAATCAAAGAATGTATAAAACTGATAATTTGACTCGCCAAAGCTAAATGCTTAGAGGTAATTGATTTCAGACCAGACACCTGGAAATTAAAACAAAGGAAAATAAATACAGCAATGAGAACTTTTTTAAGACAAAAAATTGAGTGGCTACATCAAATCAGCCCTTCAGATTGATCAAGGTCTGAGGCATTAAGCTAATCATGCATTGAAGTATGATTTTTCAAACAGCACAATTAACTGTTTGCTTAAAATAGTGTTTCCACATAGGTAATACCAATTTTGCAAATACAATGATCCATGTTGTTCATTTTGTGCAGACACCACATATTATTCAAAAATGCGGACAAACATTACACATTATAAGTGCAAGATCATGGTAAACAATGGGGTATTGCAATTAAAAAAGAGAGATGTGTATACGTTTTTTTTAAATGAGGATGTATAATAACTGAAACAGCGAACTACAGTACCTGCATGGCACCCGCACCAAGAACCAGTTGGCAAGTCCTAGTGTTGAAAAGCTTCAATATCTCAACAACACGTTGGACCACCTCAAAAGATAATGATGGCAAACATTTACTGATGTCAACATATTCTGATAGCATCTTCAACAGTATCAAACCACTGCAAAACCAATATTGAAGCATTATTGAGAAAAAAGAGCAAATGTGAGAACATAAGTAAACAAAAAGAAAACAGAACAAAATAAAAAAATATATATTACTATATAGAAGAATATATGTGACCACAAATCAATAAAGGGATGGTTACAAACTTACAATGCAGCTATCTTTTTCTCAGAATTACAAAGTTCACAAGAAGAGAGAGCAACTTGAACTCTTAAACGGTAAATATAGATGACTAACCAGTTTACCATATGATAACCAACACCTCCATGTACAATGGTTTGCGAGGTTGACCTAACATGCCCAACAACACTATTTTCAGTCTGAGAAGTGGATTCAGCTTTGTTTTCATGACTTATCGAAGATGTTACATTGCCATTATCAGCATTATTTTCAGCTGAATATGCTGATTCTTGACTTGCAGAAACCCCATGCTCACTGAGCTTTGAGTTATCGTCAGTACTAGGCATCTCCATGCCATTAACAGAATAAGTGGATGACAGTGACAGAACAATCGCTTGGAACTCCTCAGGAACGTCAACAGCAACCCATGTCTCTTGGTCAAGAACTGCCTTGATTTTTGTCATCTTCAAAGGAACATTGAAAGTTTTAGTGCACAAAAACAGTATAAATTCTGTGCCAACTACAAGACGATTGATGTCAATCCAAAATCTAAATTACAATTTAGTTTAACAAACCTTAACTAATATATTTGTGAATATAATCCATATAATTTTAATGATTGGAGATTTTCTTAAGCCTTAGTATCTTTGGTTCCACTATCATTTTACTCTTAGGCCTTGTTTGGGAAGCCCAAAATCCCGGCCCGGCATTCACTCTTGCGCACGTAATATTGCTTGTGTAACAGCATTTCATAAAGGAACTGCATTGTTATCAATACGATGGACATCTATAGCTGAGGGAGAAAGCTGAGAGCTTAATTTTCCTTCAAAATGGCGCCATTGTCCATTAAAGTTTCAGTTACAATGTGGTCCATAGTTTTTTTTTTATAAGCTTCTAATCGTATTGATGAAATTTAAGAATGAGCTTTTAACTTCAAATTTGATTATCATGATGTAAGACTGTAAATTTAGCTTTCATAAACTTCAACAAGGCCTTACTTAACTCACCCGAACACTATGTTGATAGTCAACAAACTGCTTTGATTGTTGTTGTAGAATTCCACGAATGTTGTAACCCAACCTGCCTCCAATCTACAACAACAAGATGTTAAGATAAAATCATAACTTGCTTGTATACAATTAATATGGATATTTGTGCATATTTTTTAAACAGGAAAAGAAATAACCTTTTCAGTAGCAGCTATAAATTCTTCTGTTATATTATAGATGATCAGGAACTCCTGAAGCCTTAACTTGGGATGTAGAGCAGCACGAACACCTAGGAGCTTAGCCCATCGTCCATGGGCAGCATCACATGCAGCAAAAACTGCTTCTGTGTTTTCTCTCAAGACATCAGCTCTGTACGAAATGCAAATATTCAAGCAGAATTGTTTTTATATGGTCACATATAGTTAAGATATATAAATAATGAAAGGTTGAAAGTTGGCTCGATCTACTAATCTGATATCAGAACTGACCACAGCACTACCATGATACCAGCTATAAACTTAGTTTGCATGGAATAAAGAACATGCTGTTTGAATATAGCTTGTTATTATTATGCAAAGAACACCCTACACTATACACATATCTAACACCCCCCCTCAAACTCATGGTGGATCCAAAGATCAGCAAATCGGTACCGGACCACTTCCTGCTGGCCGGCCGGGAACGGTAACCGGCCGGTTACCGTTCAAACCGGAAAGGCCGGTTACCATTCAAATCGGAAAAATCCCGAATAAAAATAGCTTGAATTTGATTAAAAACCAGCCGAATTTCAAAAATTAAAATTTGAACTTGCAAAACTCGAGAAAACCGGCTGGGATTTTGGATCCCGGACCCCCGCCGGTAACCAGCAGTTACCGACCGGGAATTTTTTCTCTGGGTGGATCACCAACACTGAGTTTGGAAAGGTAAAATCTATGCTGAACTCTAGTTTGTGCCTTGGTGAATAAATCTGCTAACTGAAGTTCCGAAGGCACATACTGAAGATCAACAACTTGGTCTAGCACCTGTGATCGCATGTACGAGGCATCCACTCTAATGTGCTTGGTGAGCTCATGCTTCACAGGATCTCAAGCAATGCTAATCGCACCAGTACTATCTGATAAGAGAGGAGTCGGTGCAGAAGCAGAAACACTCAAATCCTCAAGTAACCACCGAAGTCAGGTGATCTCAGCTGACAACAACGTCATGGCTCTCAACCCAGCCTCAGCGCTCGAACGGGAAACTGCAGTCTGCTTCTTGGTCTTCTAGGCAATCAACGATGAACCAAGAAAAACACAATGGGTAGAAAGAGACCGACGATCAAAATGATCGCTAGCCCAGGTCGTATAACAGTACACTTGAAGCTGCAAAGAACTGGAGCGAGGAAAGAACATACGACGAGTGATGGTCCAGCGAAGATATCGTAGAACACGAAGAAGGTGACTGTAGTGAAGCTAAGTGGGAGCAGAGACAAACTGACTGAGGATGTGAACTAGGTGAGAAATGTCAGGTCGAGTAATCCCAAGGTAGACGAGACTCTCGACAATATGGCAGTAGCGAGTGGGATCCTCAAGAGGCTCACCATCAGTAGGCCAAAGGTGAACACCAAGCTCCATAGGAGTATCCACCACGGGCTCATCAGTGAGACAAACGCGAGTAAGGATATCCTGAATGTACTTCTCTTGGGAGAGATAGTAGCCTTTGGGCGTAGAAGTGATCTCAATCCCAAGGAAGTAACAAAGAGGACCCAAATCAGACATCAAGAACTGCTTACTGAGACACTCCTTCACAAAGACAATGTACTGAGAATCATCTCCAATAATGATCATGTCATCCACATATAGAAGGAGGAGCGTCCGACCCTAGGGAGAGGTGTGAACAAAGATAGCAGGGTCGTGATCACTGGCAGAGAAGCCGGCAACAGTCAAACCAAGCATGAGGGGCTTGTTAGAGCCCATAAAGAGAACGACGAAGGCGACAAACCATACTGTCAGGGACAGAATACCCAAGAGCGGCTGCATGTAGACCTCCTCACGCAACTCACCATTGAGAAAGGCATTCTTAACATCCAACTAAGAGATAGGTCACTGTCGAACAGAGGCCACAACAAGGAGAGTGCGAACAGTGGTCATGTGAGCGACGGGGGCGAAAGTCTCATCGTAGTCACGACCATACTCCTACTTAATGTTACACGCTGGACTCTTGCTCTTGGTGATAGCAAGATCCTTACTCTCATGGAGAGGATGACACTTGGAGATGGGGCAAATTTTTCTTGGTTTATTTCTCTTCACAATGCCATGCCAACCTAAGGGGTTGGGTATACATATTTATAGGCTGCTACTCAGCCAAGCATATGCCAAGATGCTAGTCTAAAATGCTAACAACTTTGTCCTAGATCTTTGTCCTCTAAGATGCTAACAACTTTGTCCTAGATCTTTGGTCAAGATCTTGTCTAGAGATGCTAACAACCGATCAAGGATCTTGTCCTTGAGATGCTAACAACCGATTAAGGATCTTTGTCCTTTACAAAAGCAAAAGTCGACCACTAAAGTCCACAGAAAGTCGACACAGAGACTTATCCATCATTCTCCCCCTAAGTCTTGTGTGTCTCCTTGTGAGGAATCTGAGCCATCCCGATCCTAGAGCAGAGCGTCGTCCTTGATTTCCACGCCGGAGGCGTCCCCAAACTTGACGGAGCCTCGGGCGCTAGAGTCAAGCTCGGAGAAGAACTCCCGCCGCCCGGTCATGTGGTGGGTGGCGCCGGTGTCGAGGCACCACCCGTCGGTCTTGTTGTTGCCGGAGTCGTTGCCGAGGAGGGCGTGTGCTTTTGGCTCGTCAAGGTGGAGGAGAGCCGTTGCGGCCGGTGCCGTTGGAGGTAGTTCAATGCTCGCATGAGCAATGAACAGAGCCGGTTGCTCCTCCTCCTCCTCCTGCGCGTTGTGGGCCTGGCCGCGTCGTGGCTGTCGACAATCCCTAGCCCAGTGACCAAGCTTGCCGCAGTTGTGGCAAGAGTCGTCTCGTGCCGGCTTTTGCTTGCCAGCGGCGCCGCCCTGGGCGCCTCTGCGAGCATCACCCTCGGCACGTCCTCGCGCCCATGCCTGGGCGTCTTTGCGCGGCTTGCCGCGCTACCTGTCACGGCCGCTGTCGTGGAAGAAGGCTCCCTTCTTCCTGTCACCTGGCCGGTGACCAGCGCTCCCGAGTGAGGAGGAGCTTCGACAATGGTGACGGGTCCCGAGAGACGCGTGGCTCATCATTGCCAGCGACCTTGAGGCGACCTATCGCCTCCTCGATCGACATCGTGGAAGGTCAGCAGAGACCGGATCGGCGAGCCATCGCTTGTACTTCTCGGGACGCGGTGAAAAAGCTTCTCGCGGCTCTCTCTCGCCGTAGGTGTCATCGCCAGCGCGCACGGCTTACGCAGCGAGTGTTGAGGCGAGAGCAAAGTCATCGGCGTCCTCGCACGGCGAAGGCGGGTTCTCCGCTCCGTCGCGAAGTGCTGCGGTGTGGACTTGCTGGCGCGGTGATCGCTGCCGTCGTGGCGCGCGATGGCGTCCCAAGCCTCCTGGCGATCGCTTGTTGGAGCGAAGCGCATCTCGGGCGAGGCTGCGGCGATGAGCATCAGCGCCGTCGATCCCGGTTGTAGTCGGCGTCGCCGTGCGGCGCATCCCCACATGTGCCGCGCTGGAGCCTCGCCTTCATCGCGCGACCGCTCGACATAGTTGGCCTTGGTGAGGTAGGCCACCGTCGAGTGAAGCGATGGTCGAGCTCTGCGCGGCGGCGGCGGTAGCTCCATTTCACGACGATAGCGTCGTGCGAACCTCGACCGTGGCGAGAGCCACGGCGAAGCGGCGGCGTAGTGGCGGCGCGCGCGCCCGCGAGCTTAGCGGCGATCCGAACGAGCGGTCGCGGCGGTGGCGCTCTGGAGGAGGCGCGCATGGCGGTGGCGCTCTGGAGGCGCGCTCGGCGGTGGCGCTCGGAAGAAGCGCGCGACGACAACGGCGCGAGCGGGGCGATAGAGCGCGCGCCGCGCGGCGGCGTGGCTCTCCACCGCGAAGTGCTCATTGTTGCCGCCTTGTTGCGCATCTGCCGCCGCCGGCCCACTTCCGCCTCGCCCAGGCTGCTGCCCGGCTCGCCGTGCCAACCTCGGCGCCCTTTTCTGCTGCGGCGGTCTGCTGCCGCCCTTCGCTGTCGCGCTGCGCGCGCGGCTCGGCCGTCACGACGCCGCGTGCTCGGCGACAAGCGAGGCGCCTGCGGACATGGCGCGCTGCGGGGTGTTGCGTGGAGAGAGGTCGCCCGACGAGTGCTTGCCGTCTCGGAGAGGAGTGGCGTGGGCGGTGAGGCTGCTGCGCTCTGGCATTTGAGGGCTGTGTGGCGGAGAAGGAGATGGCGGGAGATGCTCGGGCTACGAGGATAGTATAGCTCGATACCACTTGTTACATTTGGACTCTTGCTCTTGGTGATAGCAAGATCCTTACTCTCATGGAGAGGATGACACTTGGAGATGGGGCAAATTTTTCTTGGTTTATTTCTCTTCACAATGCCATGCCAACCTAAGGGTTGGGTATACATATTTATAGGTGCTACTCACCAAGCATATGCCAAGATGCTAGTCTAAAATGCTAACAACTTTGTCCTAGATGTTGTCCTCTAAGATGCTAACAACTTTGTTTTAGATCTTTGGTCAAGATCTTTGCCCTAGAGATGCTAACAACCGATCAAGGATCTTGTCCTTGAGATGCTAACAACCGATCAAGGATCTTTGTCCTTTACAAAAGCAAAAAGCCGACACAGAAAGCCGACACAGAAAGTCGACACAGAGACTTATCCATCACTGAAAACCACGCGCCACAAGACGAGCCTTGTAACGCTCAAGGGAACCATCCGAGCGGGTCTTGATCTTGTACACCCACTTACACGCGATAGGAGTAACACGCAGGCAAGGGGACAAGATCCCAAATGCTAGTACCCTCCAAAGCAGCAATCTCGTCAGACATCACGAGCTGCCACTCAGGGTGAACAGCGGCCTCACAGTAGGTCGTAGGCTTAGAAAGAGCAACGGCTGCGAAGCCGTAGCGCTCAAGCGGCCTGACAGTGTGACGATCACGAAGATCGTATCTGGGAGGAAAAGGCGGAGCTGGAGCCAGCAAGGATGGATAGGGAGGACTGGGAACAGGGCCCAGCAGAGACGGAGGCTCAAGAGAGGAAGTAGTAGGCCGAGGACGGCGAGTGTAGTGTAAGGGAAAAGGTGGAGCCTCAACAAAAGAGCGGGGAGGAAAATCTGGCGAAGGCGAAACAGGTGGAGCCGGAGGAGAGGGAGGTAGAGTAGATGGAGGATGAGGCGAAACAGTGGTGGAAAGCTGAGAGTCAGGAAAAATCAAAAAGGAGATCGACTCCGCAAGAGAATCTGTGCTGACAGTGGAGGAACGACGGTAATAAGATCGGGACTCGTGAAAAGTGACATCCCGAGAAATCCTCATCCTGCGAGCAACAGGGTCATAACAATGATAACCCTTATGCTCAAGACTGTAGCCAAGGAAAATACACTCAACTGACTGAGCAGTCAGCTTGGTGTGCTCATGAGGTGGAAGAAGGACGAAACAGACACAGCCGAAACTGCGAAGGTGACTGTGCTCTGGAGCTCGACCAAAGAGACGCTCAACAGGAGTAGAACCCTAAAGAGAAGTGGAAGGCTGCAGGTTGATGAGAAAAGCAGCAGTAGAAACAGCCTCAACCCAGAAGTGAGGGGGAACAGAAGAGGCAAGCATGAGAGCTCAAGCGGTCTCAAGCAAGTGACGATGCTTACGCTCAGAGACCGTTATGAGCGTGAGCACTAGGACAAGAGTACTGGGGAAGAGTGCCCTGCTCAGCGAAAAAGCAACGCAAAGCAGCAGATAGATACTCACCAGCAGAGTCAGCACGAAACACACAAATGGCCGAATTAAACTAAGTGCAAACCATGGTGGCGAACATCTGGTAAATAGAGAGCACATGACTGCAAAAGGACATGAAGTAGATCCAAGTATAACAAGAATAATCATCAATAAGGATCACATAATAGTGATGGCCCCCTTTCGAAACGAAACGAAAGGAGCCGGACCCCAAACATCAGAGTGAACAAGATCAAAAGGACAAGTAGAAATAGAATCACTAGAGGGATAGGGGAGCTGCAGCTGTTTGCCAAGCTTGCAACCCATATAATGTAAAGAGGTGTCCCTAGAAACAGACCCAAGAACACTACGACCGACTAAAGACGATAGACGCGAGCCACAGAGATGACCGAGACGATGGTGTCACTGAGCGAAAGAGGTAGTGGAGGACGAGGCAAAACCAAAGGTAGTGGTAGTGGCTGACTGGCTGGTGGAGACAGCGAAAGGAAGACAAAGCCAGTCAAGCTCCTAGAGGCGCTGCGAATCACGGCGCCGAGGGCCACTACCAAGCAGAGTCCCCGTGCGGCGGTCCTGAACACAACAAGAGTCAGACTCAAGAACAACACGACAGTCGTGATTAGTGATCTGACCAACCGACATAAGCTACATATTAAGCTGAGGAACATGAGAGACTACAGGAATATAAAAAGAAGTGGAAAGGGTGCCTCAGCCTATAACAATAAGAGAGGTACCATCTGCAGTCTGAACAGTGGAAGAAAAATTTGTGGAATGCACGAAAGTAAGGTGGGTAGAATCTAGTGTCATGTGAAAAGAAGCACCAGAGTCCAAGATCCATAGAGACAAGATACCTGATGAGAGAGGAGGCGGAGGCGAGGAAGACTGTTGAGAAGCAAGAGCCAGACGAGCAGAACCCAAGGAGTCTGAGGATGAGCTGACACCAAGGCGCTGAAGTAGTGAGAGGAGCTGTTGTGTGACATCACCAGAAGATCCCTAGTGAGAGGTGCCAGCTCCTAACTGAGAGGAACCTCCAGAGCCCTTCGGGGGATGTCCACCCCGACGACCCTGGTCCCTCCTCCGCTTGAAGCAATCTTGATACCTGTGGCCGTCACGCTGACAGTACGTGCAGTGGAGACCTGCAGTAGAAGCAGCAACCACCGGAGGAGCTGAGGGAGGGATCACGGTCGGTGCTGGAGAAAACGGCAAAGGAGCAGATGCTGAAGCAGATAAGATAGACTGAATCTGAGCCATGCCACGGTCACGAGTCTCCTCACCACACACACTCGTGAGGGCCTCCACCAAGCTCAGGCGCGGGTGGCGAGTCGAGGCGAGCACGCTGATCTCGAACTCGAGCGAGCGCATCGTAAAGTTGTAGAAGCGGTGAGTCTCTGGTGGCGCGAGCGCGCACAGCGAGGACAAGTCCCAGGACATCCGGTCCTAGAGAGACAAGCTGACGCCACACCTCAGACAGTTTCTGGTAGAAGTCATCCACAGTGGCATCGAGCTGCTAAAGAGAATGCGCCTGGTGCACAACTGAGAGATACATAGCATCACTCGTCGGCTGGTAGTGAGCTCGGAGGCGCTCCCACATAAGCTGTGTCGTCAGCAGCTCCGCCATGTCCATGGAGATGGTCACAGGTATGCTACCCACCAGAATGGCAGTAGCATGAGCCTCGGCCTCTTGCCAGCACTCGTAGGTGTGCAGCTCAGACTGGTAGAGCTCCAAGGCCTCCTCCAGTGCAGCATTGGCGGCCTCGTGAGCCGCCTGATCCGCACCAGCAGAGAGAGTGGGCAGTACTGGCGGTGTAGGGCGAGGCGGACAGGGTTGCTCGTCGGTGAGATGACCCCAGAGACGCTGACTGTTAAGATGAATCCTCAGGTGAACAGCCCACTCTCGGAAGTTCATCCCGTCGAACCGAACTAGAGGGAGTGGGATGGCAAAGGAGCCTCCAGCAGAAGCCATCGCTACTGGACCAGATCTCTCTTTTCATTTTTTTTCTTTTTTCCTTTTTTTAACTAGGAACTAAAAATCCTATTTAAAAGGCTCGCAACGTAACGAAATAAGCAGGCGCTTCGACGCTTGCGGCGGCGGAAGCTCGCTCGTGGCGGCAAAGACGGATCTGGCGGGATCGGCCACGGGGCCGTCGGGATCCGACGGCGTGGGAGAAGCTTCGGAGATCTTCGGCGGCGCGGGAGATTCCGACGGCGGGATCCGGCGAGATCCACCACGGGGCCGGCGGATCCAGTAGGTTCGGCGGCTCTGGGCTTACCGTCGCGGCGAGCTTCTTGGCCGGATCCGAGACGGAGCGGAGGATCCGTGGCGAAGCCGCTCGTTCTGGCGGAGAAGAACCGGCGAGGGCAATGCGAACGCGGATCCGCGCGAGGACGCAAGATCTGGCGGCAGGCTGCACGGTGTGGCGAGGAAGTGACCGGCGTGCGAGCACTGGGCGCAGGGGGAGCAGGGGAGAGTAGGGCTCGGGCACAAAGAAACAGCGGTGGCGGCAGCGGTAACATGTTTGAATATAGCTTGTTACTATTATAATGGGCCAAGAGGCCAATATATAACATGTACAAGGTATACAATTATGCAAAGAACACCCTACACTATGCACATATCTAACACATGCTACGGCTAAACTTACCGGACATTCTTTATTGAATTCGTACTGGACATATCATTTGCTTTTCCTTGAAAGAATGGAGGCTTAGAAGTACTCCGTGTAAGAGTATTAGAGACCCGTGAAGCAACACCATAGTCACTCTCTTGGGAAAAATCAGAAACAACTGAGCCACCATGTTGTACTACAGGATTTGTAGCATCAGCACTTAAGCTCCCATCAAGGTTTCCCATGATCCACTCAACTATTCTTTTAACTTCGGCTGCTTGCAGTAGATGTACCTGAATTTACAAAAGAATGTTGATCACCCGGAGTTTTTGGCTAAATTTTTCACGGAATTACATGATGTAACTTGTAAGCAAGTAACCTTTGCAGCTTGCTGGAAAAATACCAGGTCAATGCTACAAACTTTCATCAGGGAAAAAACAGACACAATTATAGTCAAAGTTAACAACGTTCATTCTGATTTAATTCCTAGCAACATTCCAATGTCGATGCTTTCCTAGCAACATTCCAATCTCGATGCTCACCTCCTCCAGCAACCACCACCAACTATGCTTATCTCAAACAGAAACACAGACACAAGTGATAACTTCTAGCAACTCTCCGAGTATGGTAGCCAGCAAGACCCCAGAAAGTACCTCACACTACTCTACTCAACCCTATAAAGAAGCCGCCCAACTACACCACTGCCACACACCCTATGTGATGCAGTTTTCTGCCTCTCCAATTAAGTATATACATAATCCAATAATTAATGGGAATAAATCCGATCAGTCCCACCAAAATAAAACGAACCCCTTATCCATACTTTTTAGTAATTGGGAGTTTGAGACATTTTGCCAACTCCACACAAAATTAGATAACAGAACCATCAACCATGTCCATGCTACCTCAGCCTGCAGATATAATATTCTATCAACTCCAACCAAACTTTTATTCTTTTTACTGGAATCACACAAGTGACGAAAACTCATAATTCCCATTACATGAGTTAAATGTCAGAAGTATTACTAGTACTCAAGCCAGAATTCAGTTTTATATCATAACGCGTTTCTAGATTTTACTAGGGTATAATCATTATTGTTATTAGATTACATATCTGCATCCAAACAATATATTTAATGTAAAGAGTTCAGCATCATTTCATAAGATCAGAAGCATATGTATTATTAATGTAGGGGGCATATCTAGCAGAAACCCATCAGGCTCTCACTAGGTACACTTTTCATTTGGCCATCGAATCAACTCGAAAAGATCTCCCAAAAAATTGGGAAGGTTCAATATGATCTAACCTCTTATAAAATCTCAATCCAGATTCTATCAGTGCTAAAAAGAAATAAAAAAGTGAGGTTTGCCATGGATAGTACCTTGTTTTCCCCCTTATTACTCTTTTATTTGTAATTGATAGATATTCACTCTTTGGTTTTTCTTAGCACCGATTAAATATGTACTTGGAATGTTATATGATAGTAGAACACATTTAGGACTACATCGACAAACTTTTGGAGGATTTCTGTGAGTTGATTTGATTCTCCAACCAAAAGAATTAGCATAAATGCATGATAGCACCTAGTAAGGAATTTGCACTACGTATGCCCCCCCCCCCCCTAAATGTAGATTATAACTTAGGGGTGTCAACGGATCGAATACGAATCAAATAGTGGCTTCCCACATTCGTATTCGTATTTTTTAAATAAATACGAATACAAATTCAAATATGCAAGAATATGAATACAAATCGAATGTTCTAACGAATACGAATCGAATACCTACCCAATTCAGTCAGATTTGAATATCCCACAACATAACGATATTCGATTCGTATTCGAATATCCTACAAAGTAATGAAGTTTAACGAAAAGAGTTTGTTGACACTTGTTTTATAGTAATGTTTATGCCCATTTTCTTTTGGTTTATCACGTAATCATTGGTGCCACAATATCAAATGCCAAATTGGAGTCCACAATGACAACAGCCTCGTCAAGACGATTGAAATGCATATATAATATACCCAATTTGGAGGTCGGATGCAAAAGATACATAATAGCTAGTTAGTTGCTGCTATCCAAATCCGATAATATCCGTATTCGTATTCGATTTGACACCTATTTGGTATACCATATTTGTATTCGTATTCGGGGAAAAATCGGATATTATCCGGATTCATATTCGTTTTACAATATGAATGCATTTTTGTTTACCACGTTCGCTACCATCCGAATTTGGATACCAGATAAAACAGATTATCCGGATTCGTTTGACACCCCAAATTATAACTGCTTAGAATAATTGAGCCCGTGTAAATGCCCACGAAACAACCAGGAGATAAGCTATAGACCAATGTAAAGTGTCTTAAGAAACTGGATAAGCGCAGCTAAAAGCTAAATCAGGGTAAGGATTAAACATTTAAAGTAATAAGCACCATAAAAGGAGATACTCATTAAGATTAAATTTTGTGCACAATCTTCATTTCAAAAGGGAAAAAATGACTTTTCTTATTAAGAATCACTTTACCTGAACTATCCTAAAAATAGCAGACAAAAGTTGAACAAACCCATCCGATGATAGACTCCGCAACTTATTTGCTAAAGACTGGCCTCCAGCTTCAGTAATTGCAGTTCAAAATATGTAGGAATTTAGTGTACGAAATAGCATAACTAAGAAAACAATTGTTGAATGGGGAAAAATTAAGACCATCAGAATCGGCAGCTCTGTCTCCGGTTACTGAATCAGAATCCATTGGTCTGGCAATTAAAATCGGAAGCAACTCTGCAACCGTGGCTTTTATTGAAGCTTTCATAACAGTAATAAGTGTATCCCGGTAAATTCTTAGCACCGCAGGAAGCTGGTCCTGCAAGATATAAAAACGATACATATCAATCGGTTTACATATAGACTATTGACCCACTGAATACACCCAAAAAAATAGTATCCAGAAACAAATAAACCTCACAGGAGATTGAATTTTTGAAGAAAAAAAAAATTAAAGTATTCTATTTACATATGCCCAATTTGGGAGGGTGGTCTCATACAAGTTACAAACCCCATAAACCCAGATTTTGCGAGTGACAACCTCTTGAACAAACCCTAAAGTTGTTTGGCTAATTGTGTTACTAATAGCTCATAGAAATGTATAAGGTGCTTGGGTAGATATGCTATGTTATGACTCTAGACTCTAGAGCCCTTGTTGCTAGCTTTCTAAGTATTGAATAAAATAGAAATGTAGCCACACACCCCATTTTGTGCACACCTGCCCACCATTTGAATCTCCAAATCAATTTAATGTAAGCAAATGACTGAACTAACCGTTCTCAGCAGGCAAATAATGAGGGGTAGAAGCCAATCTCTGAGAATGAAGCTTTCCTCCTCATCTATGTTTACCTGCGGCAAGATGATGAACAACAATCAAGGGAAGGAGAAAAGCTGCTGAAAATATTTTCCTAAAGTACCATTATGGTGTAGCTTAAAAGTGAAGCAATATTTTAAAGCAGAGTAACGTGATGAAATGCATCAGACCATTATTGAAAAAAAAATACCAATCGGAAAAGATAAAAAACTGCTTGGAAATGTCCAAAGCATAGTTATTAAAGCGATAAGGCGAGGCTAAAAAACTGCTTGGAAATGTCCAAAGCATAGTTATTAAAGCGATAAGGCGAGGCGAGGCGGCTTACCACCTTTTTACTGCCAAAGCGCTTAAGGCGCACGGCAAGGCAACGCCATACACACATCCTAACCCATCCCCTTGAAAGTTCCAACATGTAGCCACACAATCACACACAACACAACATGACACACAGCCACACACACACAGGGGCCTGCACAGAAGAAGAGAGGGCGAGAGGGAGAGGGGCGAGGGCGAGAGGGGGCAGAGGGCGAGGGCGACGTCGACGACGAGACGGAGAGGGGGCAAAGGAGGGGGATGGCGATGGGGATGGCGACAGGGAGAGGGAGCAGAGGAGAGCGATGGTGATAGGGATGGCGACGGCGACGGGAGAGGGAGCAGAGGAGAGGAGAGGAGGGAGAGGGAGCAAAGGAGAGGAGGGTGAGGCAACGACAGACAACAGGATCCACCTCCTGCCCGGCCAGATCCACCTCGCCACCGGCCACATCGAGCTCACCTCCATCTCCCCGACGTCGGATCCACGTCGCCTCCACCTCCCCAACGCGGCGATGCCGGATTCCTCCTCCTTGCCGGCCGCCATCGCTTCCCCCTGCACCTCCATCCTCCAATCCAGGTTTCATTGTTGTTTCCCCCTCCCCTTAGTCTCTCTCCGGTGTGAAAGCCACCTCTGCCCCCCCCCCCCCACCCCTTGGTCCCTCTCCGCTGCTGCCTGGTGTTGGGGTCGGCCGCCTCAGCCATCCCCGACGCCAAACTCCGCCTAAGCCTAAGCGATGCTTTAATAACCATGGTCCAAAGCAGTCATGGTATATGAATACGATAAATGGTGTGCTAACAAAATATGATCTAAAATGGTAATTACTTCGATATCACATACTACCACATAAAGTCGCTTTCTTGTCACTGGATATACTTCAAACACAACATTTTAGTCATTCAATTTAGTCATCAAGAGACCATCAAACCTTAGGTTACAATCTACAAGATGAACAAGAAAATTATTTAATCTCAATATGGAGTCCCTGAATTGGTGTCACTTTATTCCTCCTAATTTTCTATTTTGGTTAATCTAGTTTTCTTTTTTAAATGAAGCTCAGCATGAATACCGTGCAGTCAAAATCACTATATAGCATACAGCACGAATGTTCCAAATTTAAATTTCTTATTTTTAGCGTATTAAATTTAAATTTCATTTAGCATGCATTGATACATACAAACAGCACAACTTGAATAGGCTATAAGGCAAACAGACTGCACATAGAAAATACAGATCAGTAAAAAAATTGTTGCAAAGAAGAAAGGACAGATAGCAGTGCATCTGTATTGCATTACAATCAGGTAAAGATAGGCCAATTAAGTGCTATATAAAATCATAAAAATTAAAGTGTGCGTACTTCATGCTCTGTCCCGTTGAGGGGGATATAAGCCTTTCTTTTCACATTTGATAAAATCATTGCATCTACAGCTTTTCCATCAGGAACAGCAGCCCGCACAAATTCTGCTGAAAGAATGCTACAAGAATGAACATTATCAAGTTAAACAGCAAGTTACTGAAGGAAAGAAAAATGTGTGAAGAACATCACTATTCTACGGGCCAAATATGAAGAAAATCAAAATAACAAGATCCTAAGATGATCTAAGATTAATAACAATATTGAAGCATATCTTCTGGATAGAGGTGGATCTAGGATACAATTTCAACAAAATGCAACCTCCGAACTGGATCAGGATGTGCTGAATTTAGGTCAAAAGGCTTTAATATCCTTCAAATAAGTTTTATGCTGAAAAAAGGCTATATGAAATTCAATATAGAACTTGGAACAGATTCATCCAATTAGAGCATTGGTTTGTACAATCATTAAGGAGCGGTACAATCATAATTTTCACTTGACGGATCTGATTACAATAAAGCATCCATATCTATTTGCAGATCTATTCAAAAGCAACAAATTATATGGCTCAGTATTGTAGAAATGATACAAAGAATAACAATGCTCAGACCTATTCAACGGCCCAACCCAACATATGGATGTTTACTCTGATAGATCACATCACTATGACAGGACACCAATAAATGACCCATGCAAAATCGTATAAGTCTCTGATATATCTGGCTTCATTTGTTTCACATCAGACAAAATGGCATTTGAAGTACAAACACTACTTGTTTCCTTTTCTTATCAATCAGCTTACCTACATTGCTAGAGATCATGGCTCAAACTTTCAATCACAATGTATTTCCAAGCACATAAAGGCCTTTATTTCCATGTCAGAGTTGTCATACTAGTACTCCTGGGATCTAAAAGGCGGGTCTCCATATATAAGTCACATCTATTTGAGTATGGGAATATATGCTTAGTTTGTAAGAAAATACCTGTTGACTGAATCTAGTGATGTTCCCAACTGATCTCGGATATGTCGAAAGCAATAAAGCCCAGTAAGTTCGTCAGTATCCTGATTGACAAAGGAAACATTTAGCATAAGTTACATATGCTTGATGTGTCTGCAGGCAGCTGAAGTAAAAGATGAAGTTTATAAGCTTATAGCATCTTCCAAGTTAAGCAATTAGATATGTTTCATTGTAATTCTTGATCTTTAATATATCGACAATACGTCATTCACCTATTAATCTAAATTGAAGAGAGATGATAGACAATCAGCGACCGACTACAGATCATAGCCAGATTCTACCAAATTTGTCAATCTTATGAAATGCATGCATGACCCCAGATTACTTAATTTAGGAAAAGGATGAAAACGATGATGGATAGTTGGATATTACCCAACTAAGGCAGTGATTCTAAACCAACACATAAGAAATTTAAATTGCTAGTTAAGGTTAACTTTTGGATATCCCCTATCCAACAGGACCGTAAGTAAAACTTTAAGCACTATTAGAATATTTCTCATCTTTGATGATAACAGAGTGAGAATAGAATAATGCAATGTAAATTTATCTAGGAGTTGATAAACATCAATAAAAATGGATGACAAAGGGTAATGCTGCCAGAGAGGAATATGAAGGTAACATTGGCATCAGGTCATATAAAAGACTAAGAGTTTAGGTAGCTTACTATCAAATTTTGCAAGTCATCGATCACATCAAGGGCACCAGCACAATCTGCTGCTGCCACAAGCTGCACATGTAGAACAAGGTTAACAAACAAAAGCACAGAAAAAGGAGATATTAAAACAAAAGGAGTTGAACTTTAAGCAAAAGGTTTGTTGCGATGATTCAAAGATTCACTACAAAAACCTAATTTTCTAGTTGTTGCCCAAGTATGAACAGTTTAGGCCAGGAATGTCAATTCAGACACTATAGATCATTGGATTACAACATAGCATACTAGTGGTCTGGCAGAGATTGACGATAATGATGTACACTAGCAAGTAAGGCCTTTTTCTTTTGCAGTTGGGCCAGGAATGTCATATGCAGACACTTAGAACAGTGTTATGGGCTTATGGGACATATGCACAAGATCCATCATGACATGTCTATGATCAAACAAAGACCAATGTCCCCAATAAGGTAAGAAGCGATGATCCATCAACATAAGTTGGTTTCATTTCTTTTTTATCTATTTCACTCCTGTGACAACTCAACAATTGGCAGACTATATTTCCGTGTCAAGCTACATTTGGCACTCACATTTGTGACGATCAAGGTAAGAAATATGCAAGGTCGTTCCAAGAAAATAAATGCAATACATATAGCACAGCACTTTCTGATGTTCCATGCACAGCATTAATCATCAACTAATAAATCAGTGAAAGAAATCAAGACACAGTAATTGGGAACAAACCATAAAGCACGGCATCACAGACCGAATATCAGAATCAATACTCACTACCCCGCAGAACAATATGTCACATTCTAATACTGTATGCATGCAGTTTTAAGGTTTTGAATACTTCTCGCACCTGACCAAATTACCAACCGACTCGAAAAAACGAAACAAATGCCAACAAGAAACAACCATGACTACCACAAGAGACTTAACACATCACTGAGGAATGTGTAGTACATATATCCCAACCATTTCAAGGATCCGCATTGCTGATCATGAAAGCAAAATGCAACGCGAGACATATCTTGCCTGGTAATGCCACTCACCAGCTTGAGCGCGGCGAGGGCCTGGCTGACATAGAGGATGATGGTGAGCTTCTGCTGCAGCGCGACGAGGTTGCCCCGCGTCGCATTGAGCTCCTGCACCTGCCGTGCGGCCCCAACAAGGTCGCCGGTGAGCACTCGAACTACCTTCCTGAGCTCCCGGATCCTCCCAACTGCCGCAACAATCTCCCCGTCGAGCCCACGCAGCCGCCCCTGCGCCTCGTAGAACGACTCCGACCGAAGCGCAATCTCCCCCACAAGGTGCGCCTCCACCACGTCCAGGTGCTGCCCGAGGCGCTCCTGCAGCGCGTCGTCGCCGAGCGGGCAGGCGGCCTTGAAGGTGGGCCCGTCCTCGAGCGCGAAGTCCTCCTTGAAGAAGAGCGCGGGCACCTCCCTGAGGCAAGCGGCGAGGCCGGACGACGCCGGGGCACCCTCAGCATCGGAGGCGGCGAGCTCGGCGGAGGCGTGGAGGCGGATGTCCGCGAAGCGGGCGAAGGGGTCGGTGATGGCGGCGAGGTAGGGCGCGAAGTCGGAGCGGGAGACCTCGCAGGGGTGGGAGGGCGGGGGAGGCGCGTCGGGGAGCGGGGTTGGAGGGGGCCAGGGGAGCCAGTAGGAGGAGGAGGAGGCGGAGGGGAGCGGATTGTTGAGGAGCGCGGTGATGGACTGCGGGACGCCGCCGGGGGGCGCGGCGGAGTAGGAGGTGGGGGAGTCAGTGGAGAGGGAGGAGGAGGCGGTGGAGATGGTGCGGAGGGGAGGGCGTGAGGCCATGGCGGCGGCGGAGGTGGTGGTGGTGTGGTTAGGGGAGGGGAGGAGGCATGGGGAGATCGGGATCTGGGAGGCCGGGAAGCGAAGCTTGGGGTGTCAGATCTGTTGGTCAGGTGGGAGGAGGAAGGGGGAGGGGGAAGTGTGGTTTGCTTCCCAGTTTTTCACACGTTTTTTTCTTTCTTTTATTATTGTTTCTCTCTTTCTCTCTTTTTCTTGGGCTCTCTTCTCTTGTACAGGGTGCGCGTCCACGGTGAAACAAACCATCTTAATTACTGTAAACCCGGTAAAACCATGTTTCAAAGTTTCCGAAAAAAAAACATATGTAGAGAAGGGGTGTTCTTTAACAGTACAAAATTTTATGATCAAATTCAACCTCATTTGCATGAAAAGGAACAAAATTTGATCATGAAATTTGCATAGTTAAAGAACATCTCTATATGTGTTTTTTCTTGAGATCTATTTTTCCCCGGCAGATCCGAAACACCCCCATAGTCCTCGACTGCCTCCTGGCGGCTCCATGTCGGGGAGGCACAGGGGCGGCATATGGGCGCAGCGGTGCGAAGGGCAACTAGGTCCGAGGCGCGCTGCGCGGGCGTCGTATGCGTGCATCGCGGCCGACAGCGGCGTGGCGCCGTGTGGAAGCGAGCGGCGCAAAGGTGCTCCCGTACGGGGCTACGCTCAGGTGGTGATGGTGGTGGTGGCGCCCCCGTGCAGGGGCGCATTCAGGCGGCGGCGGCTTCGTTTGCGCACGGTGACCCGTTGCCTTCTAGTCAGCATTAGAGGCCTAGTGCGGGAGGCGCAAGGGCCGCATGCAGGCGGCGCGAAGGGTGGCCGGTGCAGCGGCGCGAGGGGTATGGCCATTTGCAGGCAACTTGGTGGCACAGCCATTTTGGATCCAGGTTTGGGTTCTGGATCTGTGCTTTGGCGCTGGATCTGGACGACAGGAGACGGACCCGGGTGGGTTTTGGTGGAGATGCGGCGTGTGGGCATCGACCTCCTTTTTGTGGAGGCTGCATGTGACTGTGGCTTCGTGGTTGTGTTAGGCTGTGGTTCATAGTTGCATTGGACAATAGTGCGCGATCTAGCCTTAACTGGTTGGATCTGTCGTTGAGGATGCATTGCGGTGTTGTCTTGGAGCACCGGTGTGCGCTCTCTGGCGAAAACCCTCGTCGGCCTTGGTGGTTGGATCAACAGCGATGAGTGCGGGTATTGATCGGTCTTCATTTGGTTGGGTCGACGACGGCGTCGTGTCCTTTTGAAGCGTTGTCTTGGAGCACCGATGTCTCATTCCTCAGGGTGAATACCCTTGATCCGCCGGTGGTTGGATCGGTGGCGGCGACGTCTTGAGCTTTGATCTGGCCTTCATTGGTTGGGTCAGACGACGAGCGTCGTGCCCTTCTTGAAGGCGTTGTCTTGGAGCACCGGTTTCTGCTCACTGGGGTGAAAACCCTTGATCTGGCCTTCAGTGGTTGGATCCGGCGATGACGACGTACTGCGTATTGATCTAACCTTCACTGGTTGGGTCAGACGACAAGCGGCGTGTCCTTCTTGAAGGCGTTGTCTTGGAGCACCGGTATCTGTTCATCGGGATGGAAACCCTAGATATGGCCTTCATTGGTTGGATCTTGCGACATTTTTTGTCCCTCTTTGGAGGCGTCGCTTTGATGACTTGACCTTCAAGCACCTTGTTGCACAGCTACTGTTCGAATGTGTTGGTTGAAGGAGAAACTAGCTATCGCCAGCGGCGGGCTGTTCCCGATGCTGGCCACAACATGACAATTTATTTGTCATTTAGTTCTTGGTCTGTTTTTTGTAAACTAATTTGTTCGTTTATAATAAAATATGGTTGTGTGCATCGTATGATGCAGAGACCGGGAGACTTGCTCTTCCCATTATCTAAAAATATGTGTTTTTTTCTTTTTGGAATTTTTTGAAACTTCGAATACATAGTTTTCATGGGGCTATAATATTTAGGTGGTTCGCCATATATGTCCATGTTGTACAAATAGACTATGGATAAACGTACGAAACAACTTTTCAGATCCACATCATTTATCGTGTTGTGCCTGCATGTATTTATAGAATGAATTTTTAGTACATAGCCGCTTCTCTCCAACGCCTCTTCCTTCCTTAGTCTCTAGCGAGGTCGTGTGTCTCCACCACTACCACCGTACGTTCTTCCTCGGCGAGCCACTCTTCCTTGTCATCACCTTCAGCGTATCCCACGAATATAACGAAAAGAAGAGGGAGCATTCGGCGAGGGGGCTTTCGGTATCGGGGCCAATTGGCGGCAATAGCTTCAACGGGGCAGCAATTGGCGGCAAACAGGGCACGGCGCAAGATGCCAACGGCCAGTGGCTTTGTTGTGGCTTGCGTGGAGCAGAGGCTCGCTAGAGGGAATACGTTCATTCCTCAACTATGGAACTCATGTTGTGATAACAAATCCTTTCATTGTATTATCGTCTAATAAAAAAATCAACATATATGTGTTGCAGTGGCTTTAGGAAAACATTGTTGTAGCGATTTCTGTAGTCGTATAACATAATTTGGACTATTCATTTCTTGATTAGATTGTTGCATGAAATGGTAATGGCCATGCTCCTATGTTGAATGTTGTTGCACCAGTGTGAGCTTGTGTTTAACATTTGTACCTATGTGCATATATGTATGAAAAGAAAAGAAGTTGCACCCATGATATCTATTTTTTTTTTAAAAGATAGCTGCACAATAAGATTCATCGAGAGATAACTATGGGCTAAAAACACTATACACTCCTCCTTATCGCTAATATACTATTATAGCTTATAGGAGAACCAATTACTATTGTTAACGTGTCATACGAACCTGGCCTCTAAGGTATCTTGCCTTCTTTGACTTTAAGGTTGATGTATACAGGGTTTGTTTAGTTGGTGTCTTGGGTTTTATGCCTGGCAAAAAATAGTTTCTGGAGGTAGTCTAGAATTCTGATTATTTTTTATTGGTTATACAAACCTGAGGATGTGGTGTTTGGTTGGTGACTTAGGCCGTAAAAAACGTAATTTTTTTTTAAAAAAAAATCACACTTTGAGAACAAGGAAGCGTAAAAGTATGAAGTACGCTTTCATAAGCAATCTTCTAAAACCAGCCAAATCATCCCCAAATTAGCACCTCCTCATCCCTATCCACAAATTAGCGGCGCTCGGCGGCGGTGAGGCGGAGGCCGTAGCGGAACTCCACATCGAAGCTCAGTAGTGGTGAGACTGAGGTCGCAACCCATGGCGGAGCTCCGCGTTGATGAGTCCCAGGTCGCAGCTGCGTCCCCTACCAAGGTCTCGATAGCGTTGAGGCCGAGGTCACGGCGACGTCCTGGCCAAATCTCGGTGGTCACGACAGGATCCAACCGGGCGAGGAGGAGGATGCGGTGGAGCTCGATGCTCAGTAGTTGCGACGAGAGGAGTCCATGGCGGCGATGGTGGCCAGGAGAAGATGAGATGTGATTAAAGGGTGTGGTTCACGGAGGAAGACGACACTTGGGCACCATATGCTCGATTTTGGTCGCCTGAGCCTGGGAGCTCGCCAGGTTGGCAACCAAAGAGGACCCCAGCCAACTCCTGCCCATGTAGATCAGACCCATGAAGCAAACCAAACACGCCCATAGAGGTGGCAAAATAGGTCATGCCAGCCGGGTCGGCCCAAAGCACATCATTGTTGGCCCCGCCCAGGCACGACATGACCTACGACCTAAATGGTTGTGCCAGCCTAGCACGACGGATCGTGTCGTACTTGGGTAGTGACCTCGGCCCAACAGATCGGCCCGACATGAATAGTACCAGGCCTGGCACGACAGGACCCAACCCGTGTACGCCTCACATCATAGAAGGTATCGCCCTCTCTCTCATCCCTCATTCTTCCATCTCTCTCTCTCTCTCTCTCTCTCTCTCTCTCTCTCTCTCTCTCTCTCTCTCTCTCTCTCTCTCACTTCCGACGAGACATGACCATGGGAGGTGATGGCGGCACGCCTTGGTGAGTGAGTGAGGCGGCGGTGGCGTGCTCGGCGAGCAAGGTAGTGGCATGCCCAGTGGATGAGGCAGCGGATGTCTTCCTTAGGTCCGATACGTGCTCTTACTCCCCTCTCTTCTCCCACCGCTGGCCAGTTTGCCGCCGTCCCCAGGAGGTGCACCTCAATCGCTGACGCCATCGTGTGCATTTTAGTCAACGACATCGTCGTGTGCATCTCGTCATGTGCACCTTACTCGCCGATGTTGCCGTCATTTGGTTGATGGTCATCTCTCTCTCCCCCCTCCCACGTGTATTTTGTATTTTATATACATTTTTTCTTGGTTTTTTTAATGTTTTCTTCAAATTTTCATGCTAAATGGGCTAACTATGCTCGAATCAGGCCGGCACGACCTGTGAGGCTATCGTGTCATGCTTGGGTTGATGCCTCAGCCCATTGGCTAGCACGACACACCCCGTTTAAGTAATGGGCCAAATGGGTCGGTGCCTAAATGGGAGGTGCCTACACAGGCCGGTGTCATGCCGTTCCGAGCCGCCCATTCGGCCACCTCTACATGCCCATACTCCTTGTATCCTACATATCCCAAAGTTAGCTTAATTCAGGCTATGTTCGGGGGGGCTTCCCAACCGGCTTCTACTTCGAAGAAGCCAAAAGCCCCGCACAACGTGAAAAGCCAAAAGCCAAGAAGCCGGTGGAGTTGAGCTTCTCGAGCTTTTGCGGACTAGAGCTAACCATATGCCACCAAAGTTGGTTAGAAATTACCCACCCATACCAAGGTATAAAAGGAAGGATTTCTCTCAACCCCAGCTAAGGATGGCAATTTTGCCCGATTACCCATGAACATGCGGACAAAAACCCTAATAGAGGTGGGTATGTTCCTCCTTTAGTGCCCATGGACACGTTTGTGGGGCAAACCTTTGCCCGCTGGGCAAATGAACACGGGCATGGGGGAGTTCCACCCGTGCCCATTCTGCCCGATTACTCGTCAACCTCAACTGACATGTGGGTCGTTGGCTGGACAACCGTAGACATCCACCCCACCGCTCCTTCATACCATATCCACTCAGCTGTACCCAATTATCAGGCATCTTCACTCCCTCTTTCCCACCTGAGTTCCTCCCTTATCTCCTCGCAATCTTGCTTGAGTTGTCGTTGTCCTGTAACATCCTAAAAATGCATAAATACGAACATATGGGATTTTTTAAAACTTTTTATGTAATAACTATTGCTATCCTTTTTGCCTACATTTTTTAGACTTATTTGAACTGTATTTTCTATTTTGTCGGCACGAGTGATGTAAAAATAAAAAACCCTAAAGACATAAAACTCAAAACCTAAATACTAAATGTGCAAAAGACCAATTAGGGTTGTTTAGCAAATATCAGAGTTGGCTATCGAGAAATTCTTAAAACAAAATATCATAATGTTAGCAAACCTAAAATTATGCTATTTTGCCTTTTCTCAATTTTTCCTTAGCCTATTCCTTTTCTTTTCCCGGTCTACTATTCATCTGGCCGGACCCCATTGAACCACTTGATGCAACCGAACCCAATCGATCATCTTGGCTCAGCACAGCTTTCTCCCTTCCTCCTCTGCTATTTCCCGTAGCACCACCGGCGCCCGGCCACTGTAGCGCCATGCCACGCACTTGACATGCCGCATAAGCTCTTGCCCACGTCGCCGCTCGCCATGCTCGGCCGCCAACAGTGCTCACGCCCATCCTTCACCATCACTCGTGCCATCGCCACGTCGAGCGCATGCAGCAGCACTGCCCCCAGCCCATGTTGCCAGCCACGTCGCCGCTCGCCCATGTCGCGTGCCACACGAGCTCATCGTCCATGCGGCAATAAAGCCCCATCGATCGGCGCCCTCACTCTCTTTTGCCCTTCTCACTTCATCTTCCTCCTCCGGGCGCAAATCCGAGAGGGCTAGAGCGAGCTCTGCTCCAAGCCGCCCACGGCCGCCAAGGTGCGCTCGCCGTTCCGAACACTCCGGTGAGCTCCGGCCACTGCCGTATGCGTCACGGCATGTTCCGCACCACCACCATCAAAACCCCTCGTCCAATTTGAAGATTTGTCCACCGGAGTCTCCGCCACTGGCTTCTTCCCTACCTCCGGTCACCAACCACCGCCCGCGTCGCCCCTTCTCCACTGGTGGGTATCTCTTTGATTCGCCATGAATGGAGCACTGCCTCAGCTCCCCCATCCTTCCCCAACCTTCGATTGGAGTTCTCCATCACTCGAGCGGCGCCTCCACGGCGAGCCCTCCGTGTCGCCGCCAGCCCTCCTCACCACCTCCCCGCCGCCATCCATCGTCCCAGTGAATTACTCTCGTCCCGCCGGTGCTCATGCGAGCCCCATTCCTCCTCCTATTCCCCTCCAGCGCCGCGCACCCGCCACGGTGCCGCCCAACCGGCGACACCACCTTCGTTTGGACAGCCCTCCCCAGCCCGTTCCGTTTTGTCCATCTGTGGCTGCCGCCACTGCCTCTTCCACAGGCACCGCCCTCGTTGCCGCCGCCTGCCCTGCTTCCTCTGTGCTCCTGCTGCTCTGCTTTCTCTCTATGGCTCGGTTGTGACACTGTTGCTTTCTCTGATAGGCAATGACAGGTGGGCCCCTCTATCATTCTGTGTATATTGGTTAGAAGTAGCAGTGAGTAGGATTAATAGCTACTGAGTGGCTCCAATTAGCAAAAGGCCAGACTTGGATTAAACTTAGGTGATAAGTGCACTGAGTATTTAACCTGGGAATGGATGTTAATTTTGAGTACATGTTTAATTAGAAAGTGGTTTAAGTTGAATAGTAGGGGTAATTAGAGGTCAGTTGACAGTGAACATTAAACTGTTGTCAATCTGAATTGCAAAGACAAGTTTACTTAGGAATTATACTAAGTTAGTTCGTTTAGGCCATCACTAAGATGACAATAGCTTAAGAAAATAAATTAATTAGTGTGTCTTTAACATAAGGATTTAAAAAGTTTTACTGATCATAGGACCCATCCAGCTAGTTGGCTGATTAGTTATGATAGCCAGTCAGGAGGTAATATAGTGAAAACTGACATTTACTTAAGAAGTGAATTAGGGGTTAGTGACTGTCATTGGACCCTATCCGATTAGTTGCTCAGCTAAGGCAATGAGTAGGATAAGTTAGCTATTGGATGTTTCTAATTAGCAGCCCATGTAGTGATGTGGTTAATAACTAACCAAATAGAGTAACCTTGATTAGAGGCCAGTTAGTACTAAGGCCAGGATTAAGGTTAGGAAAGTATAAAGCACAACATTAACTAATGTAGCGCCCTGGTTTTTTCGAGTCTTTTTGGAATTTTCAAAATAAAAAAAAAACCATTTGGTTTATGGTTTGCTAAAGCTTAACCTGAAATTTTGGAAATAATTTAAATGACTAAGTCGAACTTCAACCAGTTCAAGTTGGTTTTCCAAGTCGTTGGAGTTCTCTGTGTTTCGTTTTCCTTTCCTCTGTGTGTACCGGTTCTTGGTCATGACCTCCCCTTAGGTCAAGACCTCCCTTCAGTTTGGACCTCCTTCTTAGCTGCTCCAGCGCGCCAATCCAATCTCATGTGCCCTCCTCATTTCTAGATCGCCCGATCGTGTTGAGCGGTCAGATCTTGTTGTCACTTCTGGACGGTCCAAACGTCTCCAAATGTTGTGGATCGCCCGATTGTGTTGAACGGTTAGATCTCGTTCTAACCTTCGGATGGTCCGAACGTCCCCGATTGTTTTGCACCGTCCGATCCAAATTGGACAACTCCCTCTTTGTAACCTCCTCAGGACCTCCTCCCGTAGGACCTCCTCCTATGACCACCCTTTCCGGTTGGACCTCTCTCTTGGTCACAACATTTTCCTTCGACCTTTTTTTTTGACCAAATTTTCCTTTAACCTTAACCAACCTCTTTGTTTGAGCTAGTCCTGCTCATTTTCTCTTTCCTGGGCGTTTGCTGCAGAAGTCTTCAAGCATTAAATGTTGTACCCCAATCCCCTCTTGTCTCCTCCCTTACTTGCTCCCATCCCTATGCCCGCCCGCTCCTGTCACTCTATCCTTGTCACCCAGTTCTCCTACCTCCACTTTAAATAGAGCCTTCGGGAGCCCTGGTTCCCTTTCGCACTCTTTGGGTTTTCCCCTCAACTCTCCTTTTCCTTTCTTCCTCACCTCTGTTCATCAGTTTTCCGTTGGTGAACCTCGTCGCTTTCAAGCTCCGTTCCTCCTCGTGTTCGACGTCACTGAAGCTCGCCGCCAGGGAAGCCACTGGAGTTTGTCGTTGCAGAGGAGCCCGTTGGAGCCTGCGTTGTCGCCTTTTCAGCATCAGCAAGTCCACCAGTAGCCGCTGAAGCTCACTGTCGCCAAAGAGTTCGCTGGAGTCCACGTCGCTGCCATTCACCGCTCGTCGCCCTTCTAGCCTCCTTCTCCGCTCTTTCTCTTGTTCTGGTGAGTTTCCCGTGCCTCGTTTATTCTTCTCTGTTCTTACGACCATGTGAGTAGTCGTATCCTTCCTTGATCTTGACCGTTCAGGACCTCTTTGAGTCATCTTGACCGTTCAGGACCTCTTTTGAGTCATCTTGACCGTTCAGGACCTCTTTTGAGTCATCTTGACCGTTCAGAACCTCTTCGAGTCATCTTGATCGTTTAAGACCCTCCTTGTGATTCATCGAACCTGTTTCGAGCAAGTTGCTTAGGACCTCCTATCGACTCGTAGGACCTCCTTGTGACTCATTGAACCTATTTCGACCAAGTCGCTTAGGACCTCCTATCGACTCGTAGGACCTCCTTGTGACTCGTCGAACCTGTTTCGACCAAGTCGCTTTGGACCTCCCCCAACCCTTTGGACCTCCTTGTGACTCTTCAAGCTTGGTTCGACCAGCTCGTTGGACCTCCTTTCTCCAACTCTTTTGGACCACCCTCTTGAGTCTAGTTTGTGCTGTCTTCTTTTGAGTTATTTGTTTCAGTTTTTGTTTGGTTCTTATTTGATCTTTGTCTGATCTTGTTTTATTCTAACGTATAGACTTCAACGTTTCTGAGGAGCCCGAGTGCGCTGAGGACGTAGACCCTCAAGCTTTCGAGCAAGGCAAGTCATACCCTTGATCATATTGAACCCAGTATTTCAAATTACATACTTAATGTTTCAAATTATTACTGCATGAGTATTTCAATTCAAATACTTTAAATCCCTGCTTTAACTTGATAGTTATTCCTATTGCCTTTGTACATCCAAACTTGAACGTCCTTTAGACCACCCTTGATACCTTAGTGAAAACTAGTTGGTACATTAGTATGAACTAGAACTGGTTGTAAAACTCTTTGCTTAGCTGAAGCTTAGCTCAAAAACACTTGATTTGGGGTTGTTGGCCAAAAGCTCAAATTTGTTTCAAATTATCGCCATGGTATGGTTAGTACCATGGAGCTTTCTTTGAAATATTTTAACTGTGGAAAATTAAAGTGAAAACTGGTTTGGAATTGGGCGAAATTGTTGTTTGGATAGGTGCATGTTTATGCACGGGATCGATCCATTTCTATGGTCGAGGCCCAGGGTTCTTTTGGTGGTCGCCCTGGTCAGTTAAGGACCAGTCTTCAAGCGTCCCTTTGCTACGCCACATCGTACTACCACATGTCCTGAGAATGGGGAGGGGACCTGGCTGATTAATTTGCAATGTTCCACCGTGGTTGTTCCATTCAAATGTGGTGGTTAGTCTTTTATGACCTATGTTAGTCTCACCTAGCGCAAGAGGGGGCGTTCTACCACATCGTACTACCACATGTCCTGAGAAAGGAAATGGTTATATGGTTATTTGGACGCATAAAGCAAGTTTCATTTGCAATAATGTAATAGATTGAAGGTAATTGGTAAAATCTATTTTTAAGCATTGAAATAACAGCGAGTAACAATAAATAACAAGTAACCACCTAGAGGTGACTAACCCAAAAGTCACCACCACATAGCACGAATCCCCGATTCGTATCACCCATCAAATTTTAATTAAAATGTTATAGTCTAACTCTTGAAAAGCTTACCCACGCGTGCCCATAACCTAGGACGAGGCTATTCGAATAGATTTAACCCTGCAGGGGTGTACCAATGTACCCACACTTTAGACCGCCTTTAAGCCACATGATTTAGCACACTTCCTTTGGTATGCCGGCACGGCTAAGTCCTACGAGATATTTCCAATATTGTGTATCAACTACGAGCCGCTCGTATGGACCGCAGCCCATACGCTCACATTGTAAAGCCGAAAAGACAACTACCCCTCGGGGTAAAGCTTTTCGGACAACTACAATGCTCCCAACACATAACCATCTCATTTTACCACAATACAACACACATGCTCTCCTGCGACTCGTAGCCAACGCACGCCAAAGTACTAAGTCAAGAGAGGTCCCATTTCTCTCTAGTGTGGTTAGCACGCAAAAATTGCCTGGATAACATAGACTCACAAGATGTTCGGTCCTTAATTGACTCGGGCACCATTCCAGTCACACCCAAAAATCACACCATTTTATCATTGTGCCCAAGTCGAAATTATTTTGTTTTCAGTTTTAGTTTTTGCAACTAAACATAGCACAAAGCTGAAATCATAAAGATCATAATAATTTTGTGTCATCAAGGTTATCGACAAGTCGATAACCGCCCATTTCTACCGGTAGCTAAGCATGACTAAGCAACATACTTGAAAACTACTAAGTGACAAGGGCTCATTCAACGAGCCCAACATCACAGCAAGATAGTCCTAGGTTTAGTAGTAGAGGATAAATATTTTTCTACAGATTATGCATCTAATAGGTCAACTATCGACAATAGTTAAAACAAGATAGCAATGCATACATAGAATTTACAAGCAATATATTAGGATTTGAAAATAATAGGATCAACATAATCAAATGATGCTACATCTGCTTGCCTTGCTGGAGGGCAGGGTCTGACTGCTGTGGCTCAGACTCGAGATCAACAATATCTTCGGAACCTAACGCGAAAAGGCGATAAAACCAATAAGAACGAAGAACACCAAATAAAACACAACAGCAAAAGTCATCCAAGTCTTATGAAATTCATACAACAGCAAGAGATTGATTTTAGACAATTTTAGGAACAAGAATTACTTCATTTGAACTAAGCATGTAAAAGTTATGGCTAAAACTATTTCTCTCAGCCTGTTAATTCAACTAAATTAATTACTGGTACTCTTCATGACATAAATTTCCATAATGATATAGAGTCTGAAATTTTTATGATAGGTAGCTTATGACATTCTAAGAACAGCAAAGTTGAGTCTACTCAATTTGGAGTTAAAATGAATTAATTATAATTTTTCTAAGTTGTAACATTAGCACATATCATTTTTCAGAAATAAAACCATGATCAGAACCTATTTCATATTAAAGTATGCTAACAGAGGAATTTAACAAGATTGAGTTTGCACATTTTGGAGTTATACAGAAAAAGATATGCATTTTACAAGTTTCACTTGAATTTCTGGAATATTAAAAAATAGCTAAAATAGGTTAATATTATTTACAAAATTTTCTGGCACATAATAATGTCTAAATGTATTTTTGGATTAAATTTCAGTTAAACAAGAAATTAACACAATTGAAATTATTTAAAAAGAAATTAAAATGAATTAGTTATGAGTTTTCAAAGTTTAAAGCAATTTGTAGTTGACAAAAAAACAAAAAAAAGGCTTACCAGAATTAAACAGATCCAACTCAAAAAGAAATGACGTGGAACAACGCGGGTCTTAGATTCGGGATCCAACGGCCCACGTGCACTGGAAACAGCGGACGCACACGGTCCATAAAGAGGCTCACCGTTGGATTTAGATCCAACGGTCAAAATGAAAGGGGACGTTCGGGTGACCCGATCGGCCCAATCGATCTCGACCGCAGATCTAGCGATGGAGGGCCCAGATCACAACGCGGTTCGGGCGACCCGAACAACACACCAATCTCAGCCGCTGATCGTGAGATGGACGGCCCGCATCGGTTTGGGAGCTCGGGTGGTCCGAACGTTCCCCAGATCTAGGTCGTTGATCAAAAGATCGACGGTCCACGATCGACGAAGCGCTGCGCACTCACGCACGTGAGTTTAAATGCACCGAGAGGGTTTTAATAGGCGGGCCCACATGGCAGTGACCCAGTGGGCCAGTTTAGGACACATTAATTACTGACCAATGATTAGCAATTAATGAATCTATTTTTTGTCCTAATGACCACATGAAAGAGGTTTGAGCCCGCGGGGCCCACAAGTCAGTGGTACACAGGCTGTATTAGGACATCATTTACTGCTAAAACAATGATTAACCATGATTATCAATTAATGAGTAGATCTATGCCCTAAATGACAACAGCTAAGGGAGGCGCTCGCCCGACAAAAACCGAGTGAGCTCCACGGCTCACCGCCGGCGATAGGAACCACGTCGGTGTCGGCCAAGGGTCAAAATGGAACCGCAATAGCCTTGCGCACACGATGGTGGCACTTTCAGCGGCGATGGCGGCCCACAACGACGGTTAGCCGAAGCTAAACAACGATGACCAAATCGGCCGAAAATGAAAAAAAATAGCCAAAAGCTCTGCATTGTCTAAAGAAGCGTGTGCCACAGCATCTAAGGACTAATAAGAAGTTACCTTAGCCAAGAAGAGCTTCAAAGGTGGCCGGAGAAGCTCTAACAGCGGAGAAGCTCGCCGAAGATGAAGAAGATGAAGTGGAAATAGGGGCCTGAGCAAAAATGAACACCACTGGTAGTCAAAATAGCTGCAATAAGGCCCACAGAAGGTCCATAAGCAATTAATTGCCAAAAGAACCACTTACCGGAGTTGAGGAAGAAAGGGGACGATTTCAGCCGAATTTGAACAAACCCCAAATTTGACAATTCCTGAGAATGTCAAACCAAATTAAGTTAGGGGAAATGCATAGGAGATTAAGGAATTCGAAAGGGTACAAGAAGAATTGAGGGTGAACCACTGGAGCACCAAAGTCCATAATGGAGCTTCACGACCTCTAATGGCGATTTGAAGATTTCAGTGGTTTTGAGCTCCAAAAACAGAGAATGAGCTAGGGGTGGTGTAAAGGAACACCAGGAGGGGCTTTGGGGGGCTTTATATAGTAGGAGGATTAGGGTTTGAGCCAGGACCTAGCTCAATGGTGAGCTCGGTTCATGGAGCTGCCATGGACCGAAGAAATGATGGGGGCAAGTGAAGAACGATGACTATGGAGGGGAAGCTCTGGCGTGCATTTAATACCCCGTAGAGAGACGTTGACGAGGACGAGTTTGAAGTGACAAGGCACATCTGCTCTCCCTGCCATGGCTCGCACACGCGTACGGGCACACGAGGAAGAAGAAGAACAGAAAAAGAAGGTGCCGACCGACGGATTTGAGATGGACAGCTAGGATTAAAAGTGACAATCGGGTGACCCGATCAGCACAAACAATCAGGACGACTAGATCTTGATCCAACGGTCCCAATTAGTTGGCGCGTCCGCGAGGTCCGAACGTTCTCACGAACGTGGATGGTTAGATCTAAATCTAACGGTGAAAAGAGAGCGCGCGTTTGAGCGGCGCGAAGTGCGGTTAGTTGGTTTGACCCAACCCTGTGGCTTGAGCCCGAGTCTGACTCGAACCCAATAAACAGTGAAACCGGTTTAGGGTTTTCAATTTTGAGCTGAAACTTTGAGGAATTGTTTAAGGTAGCAAAACAACTCCAAAAATTCTGAAATTTTTACAGGAGTTTTCTAACTCAGATATTAACATTGTGTGAATTTTTCAGAGGTTTTCATGAAGTGCATTTCTCTCCAAAAATTCTGCAAGGTTCTGAGTTAGAGTTTGACCGACAGTCAAACAGGTTTGACTGCCCTCTAAATTTTTTCAAACAATTTCTAAAAACTGTGAAATTTTTCAGAGGGGTCACATACCACTTAGAAAAAATATTTCCAAAGGATGATCACAAGATTTGGCAAGAATATTTTCGAAAGCCAAGATTTGGATCAAATGACTTGTGACTTTGTATCCCCATAATTCTTGTACAAGAATTGTTTAGAACATACAGGAAATACATGATGTAAGAAATTTTTTTAATTTCTACTCATTTTATTACATTTGGAATACAAGTCCAAAATTGGGATGTTACAGCTAGCCACTGATCATGGGACTAGTGTGTGTTGCACGGAGCGGGCCTGGGACGTCTCCGACATGCTGGGGTCGCGACAACTAACATCTTAGAACATAAGATTGTATATGGTCATGATTAGGACACACACACAAGTGAACCAGATGGCCGGTAGGTTCAGTGTCACTAGATGGTGCCTTTGCAAAAATAGTAAGGTAATATTTTGTATACTAATGAGCCCCATCAAATTAGAGGTCAATTGAATGTATTAGTATGCTAACATTGTTTAGCATTAAAAGAGGGTTCCAGTTAGGAAGTATGAAAAATATGAGTTTACTGGAAGTGGGTCATAGGAAGTCAACCATCTTAGAGTGCTTTCCATATAAATGCATACATAGCATTATGTCCCATATAGTCAGATGCTAGGTAAGTTAGATCGAATATAGATGTCTACCATAACTAGTTTTAGTTGTAAACTAGCTAGAATCTATTGGTATGTCATTACACATAGGATCTGTGCAATAAGTAGTAACACTACTGCTTAGTTAAGTGCTGTGGGTAGGATTAAGTAAACTATGCCCAATAGAACCTAAGGTGAAATAGTCCTATTTAAACATACACGCACACATGATCCAACACGAGTAAACCCTAGACCATTGTTGTAGTAATAAGGAGAATCAGTTAATCGAAGTAGTAAAGTAGTTAGGTTATAATCAAGTATCATTAACATATGAATGTCTGTCTAGGAGTATCGAAATGAACATAACCCCGGTTATATACCATGATCTAACAACATCATATCCACGGTTAATCTTAGCATAGTAATCCTTAGCTCGTGTTGTAGTTAAGGATCAACCTAACATGATATGTTTACTTTAGCATAAGTCTAGTACACTTCACCTATAATTAGGTCTTAATGGCAAACAGAAACTAAACCGCGAGTCCAAGCCATGTTAGATCTCCCATTGGATAAATGTTAATAAAGTGAACTAGGTTAATTACTCACTAAACAAGAATTAGCGGCCAACAATACAACGGGTTAGCTCACAAGGCTAATGTCTAGCATGTGCTTGGAAATTCCAACTAAGGCTCACGGAACTTCCTTAATAAATATAAAATCGTAAAAGAAGTCATTAAGTGAACCAAGTCCCATGTGTCGGTGAGACTTGTGTCTACCCAAAGCGAACCCCCGTACTTATGCGTAGGCCTCACCTGACTATCATGAAGCTTCCTCGGTAAATAGAAAATAATAACTAAAGGAATCATTAGAGCAGTCAGGTGCCGTGTATGAGTAGCAATAATACGTTCACAAGTGGGTGATAGTAACTCAACGACCATATGTCACCTAGGCTTTAGCTATCATCCACCGCTATCCGTTCCCAGTGATCGGACAATTCGTGATCCGAAAGTGGATCAGAGGATCCTACCAAACCGGGTGATCTCTCCCATCTAGGTAACCATTGAGGAATATTTCTGTGGACATTCTCTCTCACTCTCTCTCCCCGTTGGATTTATCTGCTTTGATTTGCAGTATTTCCTTCATTCCAATTATCAACGGATATACTTCGTCTGAAGTATTTCCTTTATCAGCTTCTTTGGTTATACTTCGTCTGAAGTATTTCCTTCATCAACTCCAAATGAGTATGTTTTGATCTTATCTGAAATACTCCCTTCTTTCAAGATGCCGGTAAATATGTTTATCCTTATTTGAAGTGTCTCATTTGGTTTGAATATTTTTTTATTGTATTTCATTTGATTACATTCAGGCGTTCTTGGGTTCAATCGTACTCTATGTAGTTAGAATTTGAAGCTATGATGGAATAGCAGTCCGAGACAAAACAAGAATAAGATGAGAATTATCAGAATATTGGACTTTATTAGAATATTGAGCAAGACAATTATCAACATATTTAGCC
Source organism: Ampelocalamus luodianensis (assembly GCA_036346255.1). Taxonomy (NCBI): domain Eukaryota; kingdom Viridiplantae; phylum Streptophyta; class Magnoliopsida; order Poales; family Poaceae; genus Ampelocalamus; species Ampelocalamus luodianensis. Next base: position 43,302,136 of record CM070624.1, read on the forward strand.
TTGTCAGAATATTGAGCAAGGTGAGTCAACACTTTGATCATATTGCACCTACTTTTTGCAATTATATTACTTTAAATTATGAAATTGCATTGCTATGTTTTTTTACAACTAAATTGGTCTCGCTCATAGTTAATGCATTAATACTAATTATGTATAAATCTCAATCCTTGAATTTGGACACTATCCTTGTTACCCTAGAATTAATGGTTAACATAGTAGATAATAAGTCTTTATCTAAATGTCATGGTTAGCCTTGCTTAGATATATTATCATTCGAGCAACAATTTGCTTGACATCATTAAAAACCTTTGAAAATGATATTGGACAACTGAGGCTGGAGCCTGGTTGGTATGTTGACTAGAAAGGTTATGTTTAAAAACAAAATAAAACCTGAAAAATAGATTTAAACTATGATGGCTGGTGCCGGGTGCACGAGAGTATTGGTATATGGATGTACCGCCCGAGTCAATTAATGACCGAATCTTGTAATGACATCTCATGTAGAAACAGTACAGCCATAAGTCTGTAACACCTAAGACCTAGCTAACTAATTTGTCTGCTGCCTCCCAATTTCACCACTGGTGGGTGTGTGGAATGTACAAAGGGCAAGGGAGTCACCGATTTGCACGACGCCAATGGGAGACCTCCCGAGGGCAAGGCCCAAGGAGGTGATACTTAGTGGCATGAAATTGCGATGAGGTGGGACATTGTAAATGCTTTGTGATAATCAACTTAGCCGCACACCTATAGAAGTGTGTCAGGGACATTATAAGTTGAAATATCTCTTGTGGGTAAAGTGTACAAACTCTACAGAGTAAGAAAACTATCTGGATAGCTATGCTCATAGTCAAGAGTGGTGCTGAAAACTTGCTTGAGTTAGCTTTCATTTTTATAAAACCATTTGTGTGTGGAATGAAAAGGGTGCGCTGGGGCCTTGGGAATTGAGAAAGGCTGGTCGGGGACCAGTTATAAGTACAGGATATGACCTGAGCATTGGGTGGCTGTAGTCACTCAATGGTATAGGGATGGGATCTTCACTAGTACTTTACAACAAAAACTCAGTTTATAAAACATGTGTTAGTTAAAAATGTTAAGTCTCGGGAACTGCTACTACTTACTCTATTTCAATAAATGGCTTTGTGCAAATAAAAGAACCTTAAATCTTCCCTTGATTAGCCTTACATATATAATAATTGTATTGTGTGTTGACTCGCGAGTACGATTGTGTACTCATGCTCGCTATTTACATTATTTTAGTCAGTAAGCATAAAAGAAGGTTTCATGGACAATTATGAGCATCGGACAAGACTAAAGATCAAGAAGGTCAAGAACTAAGTCGTGAGCCCACAGTAGATTGCTGATGGGTATATCGTGAAGGTTCCACATGGTATACTTTGATTCTACTTCCGCTGCTGTTCTCTGAAAAGTATTTGGCATGTTCGGCCATTATGCAAGTCAAAAGTCATAAGGTATATTTACGCTTTGTTTAATATTATACAATAGCTTTACATTTTCATGATATATGTTCGAACTAACAATATAACTATGTGTGCTATCTACTAATCCAGGGAATAACACAAATTAACACAATAGGTCCTAAAGTTTCAAATTTGGGGTCCAACACGTCCTCTCCCGCTGGCGGCTAGCCGGCACAATCCTGCACCTCCTCCTCCCTCCTCTCCCATCCCCAAGTCCCTCGTCCGCTTTCTCCCTTAGTCTATCTTTCATCCTCTCGACCGACAACATTACCACCGCAGTAGGCAACCGTTGCCCCATCCTCCAACGACCCCATCCCCTGGCCGACGACATCATTCTCAGCCCCGTTCCTCGATCGGCGAAGCCGTCCTCCACCTCCCAGCTAGTGACACCGCCCTCCGCCCCTAGCCAGCGACGCACGCCGTCTTGCGTCTTAGATCTACATGATGCTCCTGCCATCTCTCCCGTCCCTCTCCTTCGATCTAGCATGTCATTAGAAATCGAGGATGTTGCCGAGGTAAGATATGTCCTCATCCTGCTACTTCGATTTCTGATTTCTCAGATCTTGATTTGTCTTGTTGAATTTGACCTTGTGTCATCCCAAGAAGTTGTCTATTGTTGTTATGTGCATTTTTGACTTTGTGAGGAGTCGCTGATTGAATTGAGTGGTGGACACACGGGCATGCCCGCGAGCATCGGGCATACGGGCATGCCCGTGAGCATTGGGCATCTGCGGAAGACGGGCACGGGCGAGGTTCTTTGCTTGTCGCCCTTGGCGGGCATGCCCGTGGGGGAGAAATAGGCTCATGGGGCATGGGTATGGGCGACCACTACCTGTGCCTGCCGGTCCGATTGCCATCCCTACCCCTAGCTCATTCCCCTCTTGACCCGACTCCCTTTCTCACCCGTATCTCCTAGGTGGCTAAGCTAGGGTTTCACCGTCGCCGCCTCCTTCCGCTGTCCGCGTCGTCCCCTAGTTGAGCCCCCTCCCCCGCCTTCCAAGCCTTCCTCGTCTCCCCCGAACGGCACCGCAACCCTCCACCATCTGTGCCACCTCCCTCCGTCATTCCTGCCGTCCTCGTCTACTCGGACCACGTTGCCTCCCTCCGCAATCCGCCTCGTTCCCCCACTGGCTACGCCATCCTCGTCTCCCCCAGCACAAGCTTCAGCACTGAATCCCTCATCACTCTTCGCCTCTGCACCGAAGTAATCCATCTTATCTACTCATTTTCCTTCAGATCTGCAAGAGGAGTTCAACAAGAGAGTTCTCTGAAACCACACTGAAAGAGAACTAGGATTCGTGAAATTGTGTTGAATCGGACCACTACAACGTTGCATGTCGCGATGTTCACTGTAAATTTTTCTTAGCTCTTGGTTGTCATGTAATCTGCACTAATTTTTCTTAGCTCTTTTGCAAGGATTTGACATTACTCAGGAATAATACAATTGAGAAAGTATTGCTCAATTTCATGAAGAGTGTACATGTTAATAAACCATCACAAAGCTATATTCAAATCAACTGAATCAAATCTAGTTTGTATGCTGGCTAGGAATATGTCAGGTGTATATATTGTGTATTTCATTTACCAACATCATGAATAAAAAAAATCATATGGTTAGCTTAGCTTAAACAATATGGTGCAGCTAATATGCAATTATGCAGCTAGAATAGACATATAAAGTGCATGCAATTATGAGCTGGTCATAAATTCAGTGTGGCTTTGTTAACGAGTCGACCATGATGTATCAGTTTTGGTAATTCTATTTCTCTCCGGTTTGATTGGTAATCATTCATGGCGTGTAAAGTGTATGCTTTTGATTGAGGATATCTGGTAACTCCAGTGTGTAAACTAAGTGAAATTTCCTTTTTGCATGACATGGATGCTCTGATGAAACTACACAGAGCGTTGAACACTATCAGATTCTGATATATTCCTGATTTGTTCTTGACCATTTGATCCTGAAATCCTTGTCCAAAAAATACTTGTATTGTTATGTAATATTTAAGAAGATATGTACTTGTACTGGAGCATGGATGCACCCAGTAGACATCTAGTTCCTACTGGTACTTGTGTGGGCTATTGTTCGTATGATCAATTTCTGAGCGATAATAAGCTTTCAGTTTCTGATCCAGTTCATACTGTTTTTTTTATCCAGTTTATGAATTAGATAAATAAGTTTTCAGTAGTTAATAAATCTTGGTTTAGGATTTTGGTTGACAAACGCATGCAAGAGGCTGCAACACCATGATTTTGGTTGACTACTGATCATGCTTTCTTGCCTCTACAGGACTACCTCTTTCCAACAAGGTTGCTGCTGGTTTTTTAGATCTAAAAAATTATGGGTTTATTGGAAGATGCTGTTCTATTCCTAGTACTTATCAATCTTGGCTAGTATTGCTTTGCTGAAATAAATGTGCATTTCACCTTCGACATGTGATTTTTTACTTTTTCTTTTGCAAAATGTCGCTCAATTGTTCATAACATAGTATAATTAAGTCGTTTAATCAATATTTTCGTAAAATAAATAAATAAATAACAATCATATTTATGCTAAATTAGTATAAAAAATATGTCTTGAGAACCCTCATGGGTATTTCAATATTTCAACCTTCATCTACATGTGAAGCAGCCAGTCAGCCCAATAAAAAGCCAAAATGACAAATGACCTCTCAGATGCTCGGAAAGCCAAAAAAAATCAGCTTTTGGCAAAAGCCCAACTGCTCCTCCAAATAGGGCAGTGTTTGGAACATAAGAATGTTTCTTGATTCCAACATAAATTGAATTATGTCATGTTAAGGAATGTTGGAATACAATTTTTTTTCCTGATTTCTACGAGAATTGAATTGTTTCTTTTGAGGCTCGTTTGGAAGTTGGAACACATGAGTTACACAAAAAATTCATAGGAAACAATTCAATTCTAGCATGAATCGAGAAAAAATCCCATGTTTAAAATGGTTCATTAATTAATTCCCGCGAAACTCCCGTGTTCCAAATGGGCACTTATTTCCTTTTTGTCATTTTCCCAAAGGCCCAAAAAGGGCAAAATTGGCCTCGGACATTGCAATTTTGCGGTATTTGCTGTAGACCACCACAAAATCGTGCCTTTGCTCCGGAACATTGCAAATTTATGACACTTTACTGTAGGACACCGAGACCATTATAATAGTATTATCCTGACTGGGAGGAGAGAAATGGTGTGCAATATCTGATTTGCCCCTCTATCCTTATCCCTTCTCATTCTTCCTTTGTCTTGACCTAACAAAAGGAGTAGCGAGCCAGTTGGGCCATGCCATCGCCCCGAAGTCTGTCCAATTTGTGTTATAATTTTCTTCTCATTTTGTGGCACGAATCTACTGTAGTACACCACAAATCGTGTCTTTGGTTGAGGACATTGCAAATTTGCGGCACTTTACTGTAGGACACCGAAGCCATTATAATAGTATCATCCCGGCGGGAGGAGAGAGAAATGATGTGAAATGTCTAATTTTTTCCTCTATCCTTATCCCTTCTTCATTCTTCGTGTCTTCACCTAACAAAAAGAGTAGCGAGTCAGCTGCCCAATTTGTGTTGTAATTTTCTTCTCATTTTGTGGCATGGATCTTCTTGATTTTGTTCATTAGATCCTTCTTAACGGCAAGAACAAGATGTTGATAGGAATGGTGGTGATGGCCTGATGGTGGTCTGGTTAGCTGGGTCCTTGGCAGGGGCGGACCCACAGGGTATGCCGGGTGGGCCACGGCATACCCTGGGCACGCGAGCACGCGCAAGGCGGCTGTCGACACGAGTTACGTGCGCGCGCGCGAGGAGTGCGGCGCTACGTAGTTGATATTCGGTCCCGTTGTGCTCGCGACGTACGCCGTCCTCGTCCTGAAGCACAGCCTCTGCAGCCTGCAGGTTCAGCTTGTAGCTCGGCAAGCCCGGGATGATCTTGATTCTTGACGGCGTACAAGTAAGAAGATAAGCTTCTTCGGCCAGCAGGTGAGGAGATGGGATTCCCTGGTCTCTCTCTCTCTCTCTCTCGCTTTGTTTTTTCGGTTTGAATTTATCTTTTTTGGGTTGCTTCGGGTGTTCTTGAACTGGTATTAGCTAGCTAGCTAGCTTCTAATTCTTTTTCGCGTGTGGTGATCTGATTGCATTTGATTGTGCAGAAACCAGAGGACCTTCAGGCCCAAGAAGAGCTCACCATCCGGGAACAACCGAACAAGGTAGGTGCTCTATGCCTAATCAACTGTGCCATAGAAACTAGAAAGAATCGTCTTATAGTCTGTCTGAATTTATGCATTCTATCATCGCATGTGAGTTTTGCTAATTGCTAAAGTGTTTTTTCAGAACTGTTGAATTATGAAGAGAAGCGGAGGCATTGTATCTCTTTTGAAACACGCGACAAAAAGCGGTTCTTGTTGCTTTGAACCCTGCCCCACCTCCGGTTGAAACTATTGTGGAAGAGCATAATCAAGAGGAAGATAGAGTAGTAGTTGAAGAAATTGCGGATCCTGTGCCCTCGCCCCCGCCCCCGTCATCGCCACCGCCCGCATCAAAGCCGCCGGTTTATGACATCAATCGCCTTCCACATGATCCAGGTGAAAGGCTGCCCATTAAAGATTATCATGTTAATGATCAAGATGCAATCCGTAGAGCATATATTACTAAAGGTCCATGCAAACCTTATATACATGATTTTCCATCAAGAAAGATTGGAGACAGAGATCGTCAATTCAATTTGACATGGTTGTATAATCATGAGTGGCTTGAATATAGTATCAAGAAGGATTACGCATTTTGCTTTATATGCTACTTGTTCAAGAAAGTGCAGGGTCAAATACATTTATTGTTGATGGATGGAATAATTGGAATATAGGAAACAAAGCACTTCTCAAACATAGTGGTTCTATGGCACCAGTGCACTCGGAGAGATACATTGGTTTTATGAATCCAGGTAGCAATTGATTATCACATTGAGAAGTGGGTGATGAGGATCTTCATCTTTACAAGAAAAGGTTGACATATTCACTTAGATGCATCAAGTTTCTTTTGCATCAAGGATTGGCATTCCGTGGACATAATGAAAGCGAAGAGTCTAGCAACAGAGGAAACTTCATTGAACTTTTGAAGTTTCTTGCAGGAAATAGTGATGAAGTGAACAAGCATGTCTTGAACAATGCTCCAGGTAATTGCACCTTAACTAGTCCAAAGATACAAAAGCAAATTATTCATTGTTGTGCCATAGAAACTAGAAAGAAAATAATTGAAGAACTTGGTGATGAGCCCTATGCAATTTTAGCCGATGAGTCTAGTGATATATCTGTTGGAGATATGCCCTAGAGGCAATCATATTGATGATGATATTTCATTGTATCCATGATTTAATAAATGTTCCTTGAATATTGCCTTTGTGTTGATTAACAAGTATGTGACTTGTTTGTGAAACTCTTTACTTGTATGGTTATTCTAAAGTTGTCCCTAGTCGGAGTTCATGTGAGGACACACGTGAATGATGGATTAGCACATGTATCGGTTGATGACCATGTTTCACAGGTCATAGACATGGAGATGTCAAACCAATAATGTGGACACATGTTTAGAACATGGGGTTGGACCGACCCAACATGAGACATAGTAATTATTCTTATGGTTCTCTCTACACAATGTGTACGCCTTGTCCTTAGACACGAGATTGTCGTATGTACTTGAGATGTGAATCGACCTACTTAGGGGCTATCAAACGCTACTCAAATGAATGGGTAGTTATAAAGGTAGCTTTCGGGTTTGTCATGAAGCATCTTTGCGAGGCATGGTCGGTCGAGATGGGATTTGCCTCTCTACGAGAGAGATATCTCTGGGCCTCGAGTGATCGGATCCGAAATGCATGGCCATGCTACTTAAGGTTAAGAGTTAACCTAGTAAGGGATTCGGATCACGGGATCGAGAAAGAGTGGTCGACTTGGAGCTCATTGAATATCGTGAGGCAAAGGATTGGCATGTACATAACGTTGTGATGGTTCGTCCGATATGATCTTTACGTATGTTTAGGAGTTGTACGTCTTGCTAGAGGCGCTACCAACTATTGACCAAGTATGTGTACTCGCGTCATGTCTAAACATATGTGAACCATAGGTCACACACTTAAGGGTGAAGCCTAATTCGGATTGGATCTAAATTAGATCGGGCATTGAGTCCTAATGGGCCTCTATTCGTAGAAGCCCATTATAAGGGCGTCTATAAAAGGAGGGCGGCGCGTTTGGTTGAGGTTGAGTTTTTCGTGACATCCTCAAACCACGGCGCCACCCTCCCACGCCCTAGTCGCTCGCGCGGATCTAGTAGTCCGGCGTGCGTCGCTTCCTCACCGTGCGTGTGGATACCTTTGGGCTTTGCATCGTGGCGTTGGGACGAACCGCAAGAAAGGAGTCGACGTGGGACGCCGCGACGAGGGCGAGGAAGTAGTACGACTACTCGCCCGACGCATCTTGCATCAGCGAGTACGACTACACCGCCCCGACGTCTTTGCATCAACTTCCGCTGCGCGTCTAGTGGTAAGACCGTGATCTATAAGCTGCGGTGATCTTGGTTTACGGGTAGAATTTTTAATTTGCGCTAGTGTAGCCTACTGTTTCCCAACGGTGGTATCGAGCGGTTCTTTGTCATGTTATAGGTTGGGTGATTTGCATATGGCGATATGTAAATCGGTATGATCGATGTGATCGATTGTATAGTTACGTAATGGATTGATCGGTTTCGTGATCATGCTTTGCTAAGGTCGTGAAACAACATACCCTACCGGTCGGATTCGCCATCGGGGTGAAGCGGTGACACGTAAAACCGATTGCGAATGCGAAGATCAATATGATTGATCGAATCGAACCTAGATTAATAATCGATGTACCGTGATCATGCCGCTAAGGTCGTGAAACAACATACCCCTACCGGTCGGATTCGCCATCGGGGTAGACGGTGACACGTAAAACCGGTTGCGGCATGCGAAGATCGATACAAATTGGTCGAATCGGAGCGATGAGTCGATTTGTGGTAAATATGATTTGCCGATCAAAATCCTATGTAAAAATTGCATAGATTGGATCTGTTTTTTACTGAAGTCGGACGCCCGGAAGTCCGCGATAGGCGCCGCCTTCGAACCCGAGGGGAAACCCCTCGACCCCTATCCGGTAGATTGCGATTCTATGCATAAACTTGTTTTTGCGGGATGTATGTGACCGATGATGGCCTAATGTGTATGTGATGCATGTTTGTAATATTTGCATGACTGCGTGTCGTGGGTGCGGCAACACGGTGGAGCCATTGTGTTTTCAAAGTATTGTATTAACGGCTGCGTCTTCGACTTGTGATGATTCCTAGTATCCATGTATTTTATTACTAGTGTTATGAGTAATAGCTTATAGTAGTACTCGGAGGACACATCACTTGGAGGATGGCACACATGAACCATGGAGATGGAGATCATCATGGTGGACAAATTCTATGGCGATGGAGATCACCATGAGAAAATGGGCCATACTGAGTCACAACTGTGTGAATGCTATTCCTATTGTTTTACTCCTATGCATGTTTGAATGGTAGAAGTATAGCGATCCCTCACAAAATGTTAAGTTAAACATATGCCCTCCCAATTAAACTTTGCACCATCCCATGTCTTGTAAATTGATGGTGGGTCTATAAAATTAGGGCACCATCAACTTTCCTTGACTAGATGGGTTTTGTATCGGATACTTACATGCATAAGGATTGGTGAACTTAACAAGGTTATCATAAAGGTTATGGGCCTTGGGGCATAAAGGTTGGGCGGGGCATAGAGATGTCACCCAACAACAAGAGTCATATAGAGATATGATTAGCAAGGTGTTGCTTATCAAGTACCTTGTCTCCTAGCGGTGATGCAAAAGCTCACTAGTAGACTCGTTAATTGCGGATCTTGAATCGCTAAGAATCAAGAGAGGATGTTGATTTTAGTGGGAGTACATTCTATTAAATTTGTTTAATACAGATTTACTCTATCATGGTTTTATTTGTCTTAGTATTTTGCATTTCCTATTGTAGATCAATGGCATCTAGCAACCACGCACACCCTTTTGCTTTGCGATCGATTCTTGAGAAAGAGAAATTAAATGGAACAAACTATTGATTTGGGTCCGTAACTTCGAGAATTGTTCTCGAGGCGGATAAAAGGAAAACGTTCGACACCCCAATCCCGTAAGAACACGCAAATAATGCGTCTGCTTTGTTAAAAATGCCTACAAGAAAGCATGTGATGACTCTCTTGAGATTAGTCGTCTTATGCTTGCATGCATGGAACTGACCTTCAAAAGCGGTTTGAGGATCGGGAAGCGTATGATATGATCATAGCGCTTAAGGACATGTTCGCACACGTGCCGGGACCGAGCGGTTCAATGTCTCTAAGGCTTTTCGGAATGCAAGTTAACGAAGGTGCACGTAGGCCCACATGTGATCAAAATGGTTGGTTCTGATCGGACTTTGGATAAACTTGGTTTTCCAATTGGCCAAGAGTTGGCAAGCGATTTCATTTTAGCGTCTCTTCCACCTAGCTATGGGCATTTCATTTGAACTACCATATGCATGGGCGGATAAGGGCCTTAATGAGCTTTGTGGGATGCTCAAAGCAAGAGAATGACATTAAGAAGTGTGCGGGGCCTAGCCATGTGATGGGTCTGAGAACAAGTCTAGCTTCAAGAAAAAGGGTAAGAAGCCATGGCCAAAGAATAAGGGTAAGGTTAAAGATATGATCTGAAGCCAACGCCTAAGCCTAATCTTTGGACACGAGTCGAGACAGTATGCTTCTATTGTAAAGCGCCCTTTGGAAGAGAAAGCGCAAGAAGTACATGGATTCCGATGAATGCAAGAAGAAGGTGGAAGTAAGACTTCCACCCATGGTACACTTGTCATAAATGTTTTAGACATTTTTCTCATGATTCTCCTATTAACTCTTGGGTATTTGATCTGGATCGAGTTGCTCACATTTGCAACTCGATCGAGGGCTAATAAGAAGTAGAGGAGTCGCAAGAGGTGAAGTTGATTTTAGCGTCGGGAATAAAGCAAGGGTTCTTTGCGTTGACCGTCGGCACCATGCAACCGACTTCCTTCAAGATTTATTATGGAATTGAATAATTGTTATTATGTTCCTAGTATGAGTCGAAACATTTTATCCCCTCATGTTTGATGAGAGATGGTTATTCATTTGCAAGTAAAGACAATGGTTGTTTGATCTCTAAAAATGGAATGTTTATGGCTTTAGCCCATTGTGAATGGGTTATTTATTTTAAATCTTGATGATGCGCCTATCTTTAACATAAATGCTAAAAGACTTCGACCTAATGATTTGAATCCCACCTACGTTTGGCATTGTCGTTTGGGTCACATAAGTGAAAAGCGCATGAAGAAGCTCCATCTCGATGGTCTTCTAACCGTTTGATTTTGAATCATACGAGACATGTGAAGCTTGTTTGCTTGGTAAGATGACCAAATCACCTTTCAAAGGTTCTTTTGAGAGGCGTCGGACTTGTTGGAAATCATACATACCGATGTATGTGGACCAATGAGCACGATCGCTAGAGGTGGATTTCATTACTTCATAACTTTCAGCGATGATTTTAGTAGATATGGCTATGTCTACTTAATGAAGCATAAGTCCGAAACTTTTGAAAAGTTCAAAGAGTTCGAATGAGGTTGAAAATCAACGTGCCAAGAAAATTAAGGCTCTGCGATCGATCGTGGTGGCGAGTATTTGAGTCATGAATTTAGCAATCATCCGAAGAGTTGCGGAATTGTTCCACAACTAACACCGCCGGAGCGCCTCAAAGAAACGGGGTATCCGGCGGCGTGTCGGACCTTGTTGGACATGGTTCGATCGATGATGAGCGATCAGTTACCATTATCCTTTTGGGGTTACGCTCTAGAAAGCAGGCTTTCACACTTAATAAGTGCCGTCTAAATCCGTAGTTAAGACACCATATGAGATATGGGTAGGAAGAGTCACGATTTGTCTTTTCTAAAGATTTGGGGATGTGAGGCGTTTGTCAGCGACTCTGATCGGACAAGCTCACACCCAAGTCGGATAAATGCATTTTAGTGGGATATCAGAAGGAAACCTTTGGATATTACTTCTACAACCGACTAGAGGGCAAAGTGTTTGTCGCTCAAGTGGTGTTTTCTAGAGAAAGAGTTTCTCAACAGGAGACAAGTGGAAGAAGCAGTGCGGCTTGAAGAAGTTCAAGATGAACCAATCGGGAAGACTCGGCGAATGATGCCCATGTGGCGAACAAGTTGAGAACCCATGGCAAAGGAAGCACCACCACCACGAAGGTCGGAAGGCTCGCAATGCGCGAGATATATTATTGTTAGACAATGATGAGCCTACGACCTATGCGGAAGCAATGATGGACCAGACTACGAGAAATGGCATAGTGCCATGAGATCGAGATAGCATCCATGGGAGACAATCAAGTTTGGAATTTGGTTGACCACTTTGATGGTGTTAAAACCATAGAGTGCAAATGGATCTATAAAGGAAGATTGATATGGATGGAAATGTTCATATCCATAAAGCTCGACTTGTCGCAAAGGTTTTCGGCAAGTTCAAGGAGTTGACTACGATGAGACTTTCTCACTGTAGCGATGCTTAAATCAATACGGATCATTCTAGCTATTCTTGCATATTTTGACTATGAGATATGGCGGATGGATGTCAAAACGGCTTTCCTTAATGGAAATTTAACCGAGGGCGTGTATATGATACGGCCCAGGGTTTTGTCGATCAAACAATGCTAGAAAAGTATGCAAACTTCAAAAATCCATTTATGGATTGAAGCAAGCATCTCGGAGTTGGAACATTCGTTTTGATGAAGTGGTCAAAGGGTTTGACTTCATCAAAAGCGAAGAAGAATCTTGTGTTTACAAGAAGACAAGTGGGAGCTCACTCGTATTTCTAATCTTATATGTAGATGACATATTCTTGATTGGAAATGATATTCCTATGCTCGAGTCCGTTAAGACCTCACCGAAAAATAGTTTCTCAATGAAGGACTTAGGGAAGCGGCATATATTTTAGGTATTAAGATCTATAGAGATAGATCAAAAGGCTAATAGGATTAAGCGAGTACTTACATTGACAAAGTGTTGAAAGCGGTTCAACATGGAGGAGGCAAAGAAAGGGTTCTTGCCCATGTCTCATGGCATAAATCTTGGCAAGACTCGGTGTCCTTCGACAAGCGATGGCGAGATCGCATGAGTAAGATTCCATATGCTTGGCCATTGGATCTATCATGTATGCTATGATGTGTACTCGCTTGAGATGTTTCCTATGCTCTAAGTGTTACTGGCAGATACCAGTGATCGGTGAGAGTCACTGGACAAATAGATTAAAAACATCCTCAAGTATTTGAGAAGAACTAAGGATGTGTTCCTAGTCTACGGAGGTGAGGAAGAGCTCGTTGTAAATGGTTACACGATGCAAGTTTCCAAACCGACAAAGATGATTACAAATCGCAATCGGGTTTTGTGTTCCTTTTGAGCGGTGGTGCGGTAAGTTGGAAGAGTTCCAAGCGGGATCATGTGCGACTCTACAACGGAGTCCGAGTACATTGCGCTTCAAGCGGCAAAGGAAGGTGTTTGGATAAGGAAGTTCATAATCGAACTAGGTGTGGTTCCTAGTGCGTGCGATCCTCGGATCTTTCTTGTGATAACGGTGGGGCCATTGCGCAAGCCAAGGAGCCGAGGAATCACAAAGAACAAACACATCTGCGGCGGTTTCATCTCATTCGAGAGATCCTTAATCGAGAAATTTAAAGATATGCAAAATACACACAGTTTGAATATTTGAGATCCTTTGTGAAGCCTCTCCCACACCCTAAGCATGAGGCGCACACAAGAGCTATGGGTATTAGATATCTTCTAGATTGACTCTAGTGCAAGTGGGAGCTGTTGGAGATATGCCTAGAGGCAATCATATTGATGATGATATTTCATTGTATCCATGATTTAATAAATGTTCCTTGAATATTGCCTTTGTGTTGATTAACAAGTATGTGACTTGTTTGTGAAACTCTTTACTTGTATGGTTATTCTAAAGTTGTCCCTAGTCGGAGTTCATGTGAGGACACACGTGAATGATGGATTAGCACATGTATCGGTTGATGACCATGTTTCACGAGTCATAGACATGGAGATGTCAAACCAATAATGTGGACACATGTTTAGAACATGGGGTTGGACCGACCCAACATGAGACATAGTAATTATTCTTATGGTTCTCTCTACACAATGTATACGCCTTGTCCTTAGACACGAGATTGTCGTATGTACTTGAGATGTGAATCGACCTACTTAGGGGCTATCAAACGCTACTCGTGAATCGGGTAGTTATAAAGGTAGCTTCGGGTTTGTCATGAAGCATCTTTGCGAGGCATGGTCGATCGAGATGGGATTTGCCCCTCTCTACACGAGAGAGATATCTCGGGCCCTCTCTACCAGAGAGATATCTCTGGGCCCTCGAGTGATCGGATCCGAAATGCATGGCCATGCTACTTAAGGTTAAGAGTTAACCTAGTAAGGGATTAGGATCACGGGATCGAGAAAGAGTGGTCGACTTGGAGCTCATTGAATATCGTGAGGCAAAGGGATTGGCATGTACATAACGTTGTGATGGTTCGTCCGATATGATCTTTACGTATGTTTAGGAGTTGGCACGTCTTGCTAGAGGCCGCTACCAACTATTGACCAAGTATGTGTACTGCGTCATGTCTAAACATATGTGAACCATAGGGTCACACACTTAAGGGTGAAGCCTAATTCGGATTGGATCTAAATTAGATCGGGCATTGAGTCCTAATGGGCCTCTATTCGTAGAAGCCCATTATAAGGACGTCTATAAAAGGAGAGCGGGGCGCTGGTTGAGGTTGAGTTTTTCGTGACATCCTCAAACCCCGCCGCCACCCTCCCACGCCCTAGTCGCTCGCGCGGATCTAGTAGTCCGCGCGTCGCTTCCTACCGTGCGTGTGGATACCTTTGGGCGCCGCATCCGTGGCGTTGGGATGAACCGCAAGAAAGGAGTCATGCGTGGGACGCCGCGGCGATGACGAGGAAGTAGTACGACTACTCGCCCGACGTCTTGCATCAGCGAGTACGACTACACCGCCCGACGTCTTTGCATCAACTTCCGCACCTGCGCGTCTAGTGGTAAGACCGTGATCTATAACTGCAGTGATCTTGGTTTACGGGTAGAATTTTTTAATTTGCGCTAGTGTAGCCTACCTGTTTCCCAACAATATCACATAAAGAACAATTAGCTCTTTGCTTGCGTTATGTTGATAAACTTGGAAGGCCTTGTGAGCACTTCATTGGAGTTGTTCATGTAGATGATACTACCTCTTTGTCACTTAAGGAAGCTATCGAAGGTTTACTTGTTAGTCATGGATTGAGTATGACTCATATTAGAGGTCAAGGTTATGATGGGGCTAGCAATATGAAAGGAGATATTAAAGGGCTGAAAACATTAATCATGCAAGAATCACCTTCTGCGTATTATATTCATTGCTTTGCACATCAACTCCAACTAGTTCTTGTTGCTGTTGCCAAGGGAAATACTGATTGTAAGACTTTTTTTTGATCAAGTATCTATCTTGTTGAACATTGTTGGGGTTTCTTGCAAGCGTCATGGTATGCTTCGAAATGCTAGGCTTGAGAATATCAAGACATCACTAGAGTGTGGTGAGCTTGAATCGGGGAGTGGATTAAATCAAGAGATGGGTTTGCCTAGGCCTGGTGACACTCGGTGGGGCTCTCATTACAAAACTATATGCATCATCATCACTATGTATTCCTCAATCCATGATGTGCTCATTGATCTCGGTGATGATATTTCACATAAGGATGATTGGACAAAGATACATTTTGTGCTTGGAGCATTTGAAACCTTTGAGTTCATTTTCTTTGTGCACTTAATGTATGTTATTCTTGGATACACAAATGAGTTATCTGAGTGCTTGCAGAGAAGGGATCAAGATATTCTTAATGCAATCTCACTTGTTAATGTGGCAAAGAACAGAATGCAGCAGTTGAGGTCTGATGGTTGGGATCATTTTCTTGAGAGAGTCACTTCTTTTTGCATTAAACATGATGTTGAAGTTCCTGCTATGGATGGTGCTTATGTGCCTTATGGAAAATCAGCAAGGTATGCCCGTGCCCAAAACCAAACAAATGATGACCATTTCAGAAGAGAAGTATACATTGGTGTCATTGATCAAATCAGTCAAGAGCTTGATAATCGGTTTGATGAGATCAATATGGAGCTACTCTCTTGTATGTCAACCTTCAGTCCTTCCCACTCATTTGTTTCTTTTGATGCACAGAAGGTATGTAGATTGGCTGAATTTTATCCTAAGGAGTTCTCCAACAATGATTTGCTAAAACTTGAATTGCAACTTGATAATTATATTGATGACATGCGACGAGATGATAGCTTCAAAGGTCTAGACAACATTGTTGATCTCTCAGTTAAGCTTGTTGAAACACAGAGGCACAAAGTGTATGATATGGTTTACTTGCTTCTCAAATTGATATTGCTTTTACCGGTGGCAACTGCGAGTGTTGAAAGGGTATTTTCTGCATTGGTTATAGTGAAAACAAAGTCAAGGGATAAGCTAGGTGATAGTGTTTTGGACGATTGTCTAGTCACATTCATTGAGCGGGATATTTTCTTCCAAGTGGATGAAGATGATATAATCGAGACATTCATGTCATTCAGAAAGCGGCGGATAAAGTCAGACAAGTAACATTGTAAGTCTCTTCTATGGCTATATTTTGAACTATTTGTATTTCATTTGAACTATTTATATCGAGATTTGTCGTCATTTCTAGCTTAATCTTTGAATTTAAGGCTTATCATATTATTTAATGTATTTGGTTTTACCGAATTAGAATATGATTTTACCGAATTGCGTAAGAATTTTTTTTACGGCATATCCTGTGGTAAAATCCTAGGTCCGCCACTGGTCCTTGGCTCCAGCGTTGCACAGCGCGGGGTTCCGGTGTCCTCCTTCCAGGAGATGCTCTCATCTTGGCGCCACCCATCTTGATTAGCATCCCCAGCAGCTGCGCCTCGTCCGGAATGATTTCATCACACCCAAGTGACCCAATCGAACAATATTGAATTAACCACAAAAACCATGTGTAGCACCCCAAATTTGCTCTCTTGTAAAATTTATTTTAAAAATATTCAATTCAAAGTATTGGTATTTTATTTGGAGTTGTTGCAATTAATTAATTATTAATCTCAATCATTTCAAATTCCATATTCAAATTCCATCCTCAAATCAAATTCCATCTTCAATCGTAATTCAAATTCCAAATTGAATCAATTCAATTTCCATCTTCAAATCAAATTCCTTCGTCAATCTCAATTCAAATCTTGAACTCAAAAGTCAAATTCTCCTATTTGAATATCCTTCTACATTTTTCTTGGGCCGAAACCCATTCTTTTTCTCCCCTGGGCTGAAGCACATTTCCCTGGCCACCTCACCTCTCCCTGCCTCTACTCCAGCCGAGCGCCGCGCCAGGCCACGCCACCCGCACTGTGCCCATACTAGGTCGCACCCCCAGCCCGCGCCGTGCCCACGCTGTGTGCGCTCTCCTGTGCACACCGCGCCACGCTC
Source organism: Ampelocalamus luodianensis (assembly GCA_036346255.1). Classification (NCBI taxonomy): domain Eukaryota; kingdom Viridiplantae; phylum Streptophyta; class Magnoliopsida; order Poales; family Poaceae; genus Ampelocalamus; species Ampelocalamus luodianensis. Next base: position 43,319,288 of record CM070624.1, read on the forward strand.
GTGCGCCCTCGTCTGTGTGAGCCACGCTTGCACCATTTATGCGCATTCACACCCGCCATTAACGCTCTCTAGTCATGGCATTGTCACTTTCCCCGCCGTCGTGACATCCGTGTCCCCCACGTCGATCGGTCCCCTCCTTCCTCTATAAGTGAGAGCATCCAGACCCCCTGCCATCCTCTTCGTTTTGCCTCAAACTCCATCTTCCATCTCCCCTCCGTTCAGTCGGAACGCACCACGCCGCGTCTTCTTCCTAAACTCTGGTCACCGTGTTGCCATCACCCAATTTGCCACCTCGGTGAGTTTCAACGTTTCCCTTTGCGTCCGTAGCTTCGCCTCATGCACCTCTAGCTATTCCCCAATTTAATTCCTCTAACAAGCCACCGTACAACGCCCCTGCTGGCGCCCTTCTTCCCCGACGTCGGCCACTGCTGCCCCGTCGCCACAACCCACCTCCGACCCTCCAGTATGTCCCAGTTTCTACCCCTCGCCATTGCTGAGCCCGTGCTCATGCCGCCTTTTAGAGAGCATCACCGAGCCGCCATCGCCGCCAGTGCGATCGCCTTGCCGCCGCCCTTGATGTCGCTCGCTCGTCGCCTTGCCACCCGGTGGACCCTCACCCGCCGCTGTTCCATTTTGCCCCCACCGGCCACTCCCACACCGCCGTCTGCTGCTGGCGCCGTGCGCTAGAGCCGTTGTCCCCTGCTCTGTTCCGTGCTATGTTCTTCCTTCTATTTCTTTGTCCCACTGACATTCAGACCCCATGTCATTCACTCCATCTCTCTCTCTCAATGACAATCGGGTCCTACATGTCATGCTCTTTGTGATTTTTTATTTAATCCGAAAGAAATATTCCCAGAATATTCCTCTCCCTCTCAATTTCCAGCAATTTTCCATTCGACAAACTTTCGATCACTCGTTTTCGTTCATACGAACTCCGATTCAATTGATTATTCTTTCTAAATTAATAATATCTCTATTAGTACTAATTTTATAAGTTTGGATTTTATTTGATTTTCTATTATTTATTTGTCTCGTTTTGCGTGTATATAATCCGACGTTGCGAAAGCGAGCTTGGACCAATATGAAGGAGTGACCTCAATATTCGACGGAGGCAAGTATCCTTTGATTATATTGTACCTATGTTTTCCAAATATTGTTTTAAGTTTCAAAATTATTATGCATTGTTATTTTACATAAAATGATGAGTTCAAATCTTAGGTTATTAGTTAATCCTAACTTGATTATACCTTCATTTGATGTTGATATCCATGAACCTTTATCACCCTAGTATAGCAAATCCGTGATAATGATTACAATATTGTTGGATTAATTAAAATGCTAGAATTACTTAGACATGTTTTATCGGTTATGATCATACTTTGGGTGGGAAATTATTAATACCATTTATGCAAATCAGTTTGAAAAATGTATGACCATAAGTATTGCTGTTGATTTACAAAATAAAATAATAAAAATATGTTTAGACTTAGGCGAATGGTAAGTTTAGGCAGGTGTAGCTAGAGCATGAGAACTTGTATTGTGTTATGTTTCACTCAAGTCATATTAAGGACCGACGCTTGTGTCTATTGAAATTGAGCACTACCGTACAACTACATGTCCAGAATGGAGAGTACCTGGCCAACTATTTTACCAAGTCCAAGCATTAAGCCTGCAGACTGTAGTTAGTAGGTGTTACATGGGTTGTGCAGACTATGGTAAATATACTTCCATATTTGTTGGGGCTTGCGCTGTACGATGGTAAATGAACCTCCACGTTTGGGCAGATTATCACCCGCAACTGTGAATTCTCTTGATAATGGTAAATGCACTTCCATATCTTGAGAGTATCACCCACAACTGTGAGTTCTCTTGATAACTGCGTGTCATGGTCAACATTTTATATCGATTATCTCGTGTGGGTCAAACTGTACAATCTCTGGAGAGTGTAAAGCTATCGAATAGCCGTGCCCACGGTCAAGGGCTGGCAAAGTGCGTTTTCACATAGTAAGTTTTGGTTTTGCTTTCAAAGAAATAAATTTTGGGAACCCGTGAGCAGTTGAAACTCTCAGGTAGATATTCTAGCAGCTAGAGCTAGTTGGGCAGTTATAGCCCTATCCTTTGAACCTTGGCGGCTAGAGCCTTGATACTAGTGGTTGGTAGATTGAACCTCAATCAGTGATATAAGTAGTTTAATTATTTAAACTATATTTTTGTCAAAAGTTGCTTTATGAAAACTGTTGAAACTTAAAATATTACTTTATGCAAAAGAACCATGTAAGCCCCATTGTTAAGCATTGCATAATACATTCTTCCCAAGACTTGTAGAGTATTTTATATACTCACATGCTACACTCAAGATAAATCTAAAAAACCTTCAAAGTTGCCGAGGAGGATTACAACTTTTACGCGTGTGGCTACAACGAAGAACACCAGAGTACTAGGTCGTGAGTCCCAGTCGATTGCCTGTGAGCATATGGATAGACCACCATTTAGAGTTATCTTCTTCTACTGCAGTTTATTCGAGTTGTTTAGTCTGAAAGAGCGATAATTGTAAGCTTCGACCATAAGGTCAGTACTCTTTTGTTCAATATTATACAATAACTTTACGTTTGCAATATATATGTTGATATTCAATGATGTAACTGTGTGTACACTAGCTACTGATTCAGAAACTAGTCCAGAAATACACTGAGGTTCCGGATTCGGAAATCCAGGCCGACTCCATGCGTGAGGCTAGCAAGTAAACCACGTACCACTTGTGCTTGTCCGTGAGTAGGGGTGCTAATGGGTTGGATTCAAACAGGTTAAACGGGTTGGGTTCTTGATTGAGTTGGCTTTGGATGTGTGACAACGGGTTGAAAGAGCCAATGGGTTGGATCGGGTTAGATTTCCTCATAGAAAGGGTTGGATTGGGTTAGGGTGGGTTCAGAAATCTGGGTTAAGAACGGATTGAACCAGTGGGTGTTGCAATAGGGTTCACTCCTCCATGGGTTCATGGGTTCGATGGCTCCCATCCTCCCTCGACTGCGCCCGTGGGTGTGGAGTGCGTCGTTCCCGGACAGGTCCATGGAGGCCAGTTTCTCCCCGCACCTCCCGCCCCAGCGTCCGCGAGCGAGTCACCGACGTTGGCCCCCCAGGCTGACTGTAGGCCCAGGCATTACTAGAACACACGCAAGCACCCGGAGAAACCTCACTCATTGTTTTCTCGAGGAAGATGATGAACAGTAGAAGCGTTTTCTCTGTTTATCTGGCTCAAATAGCAAATGACCGAGTACATGTATTTAAACACACCGGGCAAGTCCTACGCCCGAAGCTCACGCCACTCCAGCTATTCTAACGCTACTGCCCCATAGACTCACCCTGCATGCAGGCCAATACAACTGCTAGCACTGCGCACGTCTCATCTAGCTGCTTCTTGTGCCCTGGCTTGGTCACAGCTGCAAGTAAGGTGGTGTGCAGGCCTACTACTCATGCATGCACACCTTTTCCTGAGAAGCTAGCCCACATCGTGCAGCATGTTCGAGTGCTTCTACCGGCTCTACAATTCTACATGACTACATGCATCCACTAAAGGTCCATGCAGCTAACTCCTAAACTAATAAGTCACTATATACACATATCAACTCTAACATGCATGACTCCACTAATGCACGAGACTGACACAACTGGATACATGCAACAAGATTAACCCAACACTGACTTCCTCCATGCCGCCCAGCTGCAGAAGCGTGCCGGCGACGTCGCACATTGAGCGGGACCCCGCGAGGGACAGCGACGCATACTGACGCCCAATCAAACCATCCCCAATCCCCAAACGCACCCACCTCCACATTCAGTAGCTGCTGGATCTTGAGGAGAGACCAGGTTTGGGAGGACTGCAGCTCTGTGGTTTCTGGGACCAATGCTAGTGGCACCGACAGGAAGATAAGCAGAAAATGGCTAGGATATCTAGCCATTTTTGGTTACCAGAAAGAGTTCAGCCTTCTGATTTATCGATGGATTCTAATGTGGAACAGAATAGTTTTATGTAGGAGAGCAGCAGCAGAAATGATCAGCACAGAAGCAGAAATCACCAACCTTTTTCTCAACTTGAGCAGAAAAGATGAGCAGGGAAACAAAGTGCTAGAATGACAGAATCTGGAGTTGTGGCGCGGAAGCAAAAAAAAATTAAAAAAATCTGAAGCTTGAATGCTAGGAGCAGAAAGATCAGCAAGAGAACACGAAGGTAGCAACTGAACTCAGAAAAGCTAAGCTGAGAGGAACTATAGTTATTGGAGATAGCTACCAGTCACCAGAAAAATAATTTGCCACAATGTCCAATCCTCCACAGGGATCTGACTAGTAGACCACTAGTTCTTTTCATCCCAAAGCAAGAAAGCACCGGATGCCAATGTCTGTTCCTCTCCCTGCAGAAACCTCACCAGATTTGCTTCCTTCAAGAACTAGCAAGAGAACCACAAAACAAATATATCATCAAGTTACCAGAGCATCACTTCTGTACTAAGATTGCTAGCAAACCAAAGAACAAAAAAAAAAAAAAATATGCAGGAACCTCACCTTTGAGCCACCAAAACAGCACTGCTGAATACTAGTGAGAGGCCAAGAAAGCATATGCAGATGAATGCAAGGGAATGAAATAGGAACCTCGACCCGACGCCGCGCGGCGGGGGCGGGGCCGGCGGTGGATGGGGTGGATGGGGCAGGGGCGCTGCTGGCCGTGCTGGAGAACCTGGACGCGACGATGCGGCTACTGTTCGCGGCGTGCCAGGGGGACGCGACCGGGGGTGGTGGATGATGAATAAGTCTCTGTACTGTGATTTTTGTGGGGTGGGCACATGGTTCTTGTACAACATCTAGGACATCTAGCTTTTGACTAGCATCTAGGACATCTAGCTTTTGACTAGCATCTTAGCATCTTAGAGGACAGCATCTAGGACAGGTTGTTAGCATCTTAGAGTACAGCGTCTAGGACAGGTTGTTAGCATCTTAGAGTACAGCATCTAGGACATGTTGTTAGCATCTTAGAGTACAACATCTAGGACAGGTTTTTAGCATCTTAGACTAGCATCTTGGCATATGCTTGGCTGATTAGCAACCTATAAATATGTATCCCCAACCCCTCAGGTTGGCATGACATTGTGTGAGAAATAAACCAAGAAAAATTTGCCCCATCTCCAAGTGTCATCCTCTCCATGAGAGTAAGGATCTTGCTATCACCAAGAGCAAGAGTCCAGCGTGTAACAAGTGGTATAAGAGCTATACTATCCTGTAGCCTGAGCATCTCCTGCTCATCTTCTTCTCCGCCTCGCAGCGGCATTCACCGAGCAAAGAAGCGGCTCGGTGTGCACACTGCCTCCTCCTCTCCGAGAGGCGGCGGCTCGTCGGCGAGCCTCTCTCCACGCAATGACCCCGATAGCCCGCCATGTCCGCAGGCGCTCGGCCTTCGATGCGCCTCGAGCACGCGGCGTCGCAGACGGCCGAGCTTCGCGCAGCAGAGCGGCCGCAGCGGCGGCGAAGACGGCTAGAGCGCGAAAAAGCGTCGGTGGCGGCGGCAGCAGGCGGAGGTGGAAGCGGCGGCGGGAGATCGCGGCGCGGCGCGGCAGCGAGGTCGAGGCTCTGCGGCGGCATCGGTAGCTCCATTTCACGGCGATAGCGTCGTCGCGCACTCGACCCATCGCGAGGGAGCCACAGCGAGAGCGGGCGCGCGATGGGGCGCGCGCGCGCGCGCCGCGGCGGCGATCGACAGCGCGATCGCGCGCGGCGCGCCCGAGGAGGCACGCTCGGCGGTGGCGCTCTGGAAGAGCGCGCGCGACAACGGCGGCAAGAACGGTCGATAGAGAGCGCGGCCTTCCGCAGCGGCGTGGCTCTCTCCCCGACCGGCATGCGTGGTTACCACGGGTTCAGTGTTGTCGGGGCGCCACCCCGGCGGCGGGTGGCCTACCCTCACCAAGACCAACTACGTCGAGTGGGCCGCGGTGATGAAGGTGAGGCTCCAAGTGCGGCACATGTGGGAGGCGATCCGTGCGGTGGCGTCGACCACGACCGGGATCGACGGCGCCTGGATGCCCTCATCGCTGCGATCCGCCCGAGATGCGCTTCGCTCTCCAACAAGCGGATCGCCAAGGAGGCTTGGGATGCCATCATTGCGGCGCGCGCTCGGCGGCCGCGCGCGCGCAAGTCCACTGCTGCGAGCGCCGCGCGAGTGGGAGAACACGCCTTCAAGCTAGGTGAGGACGTTGATGACTTTGCTCTCCGTCTCAACACCCTATTGCAGAAGATGGTGCAGTTCGACGACGACACCTACAACGAGGAGATAGCTGTCGAGAAGCTCTTTCGCTGCGTCCCCGAGAAGTACAAGCAGATGGCTCGCTCGATCCAGTCTCTGTTGGACCTCTCCACGATGACGATCGAGGGCGCGCGGTCGCCTCAAGGTCGTTGGATGGCGATGAGCCACGCGTCTCTTGGGACCCGTCACCATTGGCGGGAAGCTCCTCCTCACTCGGGAGCGGTGGGCTGCCGGCCAAGGTGACAGGAAGACGGGGGAGCATTCTTCCACGACAGGCGGCCGCATGCGTGGTAAGCGTGGCAAGCCGCGCAAAGACGCCGAGCATGGGCGCGAGGACGTCTTGAGGTCATGACCGTGGGCGCCCAGGCGGCGCGGCGCAAGCCAAAGCCGACACGAGGCGACTCTTGCCACAAGCGCGCAAGCTTGGTCATTGGGCGTGGATTGTCGGCACCACGACGCGGCGTGCCCACGTCGCGCGCGAGCGGAGGAGGAGCGGCCGGCTCTGTTCATTGCTCATGCGAGCATCGAACTACCTCCGGCCGCCGCAGCGGCTCTCCTCCACCTTGACGAGCCAAAGCACACGCCTCCTCGGCGGCGATTAAACAACAAAGAAGACCGACGGGTGGTGCCTCGACACCGCGCCACCCACCACATGGCCGGCGGCGGGAGTTCTTCTCCGAGCTTGACTCAGGCGTTCGAGGCTCCGTCAAGTTTGGGGACGCCTCCGGCGTGGAAATCAAGGGCGTCGGCTCGTCATCTTCTCCATCGTGTCCGGTGAGCACAGCCGCCACCGGCGTCTACTACATCCCGGATCTGCGAACTCCATCATCAGCTTGGGACAGCTGGATGAGAACGGCTCGCGTGTCGAGATCGAGCACGGGGTGCTGCGGATTTGGGATCTTCGCCACCGCCTTCTTGCCAAGGTAACCAGAGGCGAAAATCGACTCTACATCCTTCACGTGCAGGTGGCACAACCCCTCTGTCTCGCTGCTCGTCGGGGACGCGGCGTGCGCGGCACGCAGCGCTTTGGGCACCTTCACCGAGGCCCCGGCGGCTCAGTGCCACGGAGATGGTGCGAGGCCTGCCGTGCCTTGACCATGTGGAGCAGTTCTGCGACGTCTGCGTGTTGACGAAGCAGAGGCGACTCCCCTTTCCCCAGCGGGCAAGTTTCCGAGCCAAGGAGAGGCTCGAGCTCGTGCACGGGGACTTGTGTGGACCGGTGACACCGGCCACACCGGGAGGACGACGCTACTTCCTGCTGCTCGTCGACGACCTCTCCCGCTACATGTGGGTGATGGTCCTCGGCGGCAAGGAGAGGCTGCGGGCGCCATCAGCGCCACGCAGTGCTGCGAGGCGCAGAGTCGCGCCGCAAGCTGCGCGGTCGCGCGCCACGACAACGGCCGCGAACCACGCGCGGTGGTCGCGTCGTCATCGCGCGATGAGGGCATTGATGCCACTACTCGCGCCGTCTGACCCGCAGCGAGTAGCGGCGTGCCGGCGCGCGCAACAGGCGGTTGTAGGGATGGCTCGGGCCCTCCTCAGCGAGGGGATGCCGCCGTCTTCGGGAGAGGCGGTGGTGACGGCCGTCTACATCCTCAACCGCTCGTCTACAAGGCGCCGACGGCAGGGGCCGTCGACGAGGCTTGGCATGGCGCAAACCGGCGGTCTCCCACTTGCGGGTCTTGGCTCCTCGCGTTCGCCAAGGAGCTTGGCCACATCGGCAAGCTCGGCGGCAGAGCACTCGGAAGTGTTCGCCGGCCACGCGGAGGGCTCGAAGGCCTACCGCATCCTCGACCTGTCACGCAGCGTCCGCACCTCGCGTGGCGTTGTGTTCGACGGCGGAGGGCGTGGGACAAGGCGGTGGGCGGCGGTTCGACCGACTCGAGGACCGTTGTCGACTCGTCCATTTCGAGAAGCGGGAGCTAGCGGCTCGTCTTCACCGAGCTCGTCCACCTCGACACCTTGCTCGCCACCACCCGACGAGTGCTCCACTATTTTCGGCACGGCCTCGCCCACTCTTCACTACTCGCCACTCCACGCTCCCGCACCGGCTCACCACTTTCCCGCACCGCGCCACACCACCGGATCGGCCCCGCGGCCGGTCCACGGCGAGCGGCGCTGCGGTGGAGTTCGCTACTCATTGTCCCACGACGAGGACCGCGCCGACGCTACCACGACGGCGAGCCTCTGCGCTACCGTACCATAGACAATATCCTCGGCGAGCCGCCTCGGCCTCGGATCGGCGCAAAGACGACTTTGAGGCGAGCGCACTTGGCGGCGACGACGGCGAGCCCCGCCTCGGCCGAGGCGGAGGAGACGCGGCGTGGCGTGTCGCGATGAAGCGTGAGATGGACGCCGTCGGCGGAACCGACGTGGAGGCGGCGGATCTTCTGCCGGCCACCGCGCGATCACCCTTAAGTGGGTGTTCAGGCCGAAGCGGGATGAAGCCGGCGCCATCGTCAAGCACAAGGCTCGCTTGGTGGCACGAGGCTTCATGCGGCAGAGGGTCGACCGGCGACGCCGCACCGCCGCGCGCATGGAGTCCGTTCGTCTTCTCCTCGCACTTGCGCCCGGGAAGGTTGGCGCGTCCATCATATGGGCGTCAAGTCCGCCTTCCTCAACCGGCGACTTGAAGGAGGAGGTCACGTCCGTCGGTGCGGGATTCGTCATCCCGGCAAGGAGGCAGGTTCTGCGCCGCGCAAGGCCCTCACGGCTTGCGGCGGGCACCACGAGCCCAGGCGCTGGCTGGACTCCACCCTCACGCAAATGGGGTTCGGCGAGCGCACACGAGGCTACGATCTACCGGCGGGCAAGGGCGCAACGCCTGGCGGTGGCGTCGTCGGCGACTTAGTGATCACCGGCCCAAGGAGGCCGAGGTTGAGGCGTTCAGCGAGATGAAGACCGCCTTCCGGATGAGCGACTTGGGGCTTCTCTCCTTCTACCGGGATTGAGGTCCACGGGACAGCTCCGATATCTCCTTCGCGCACCGCCACGCCAAGCGCATCGTCGAGTGGCGGGCTCACCGGCGCAACCCACCCACACTCCTATGGAGGAAAGGTGAAGCTAAGCCGCGACAAAGACGGCGGAGGAGGTGGACGCGACGCGATCTGGCGCATCGTGGGCGACCTTCGCTACCTCGTCCACACGCGTCCGGTTGGCGTTCGCCGTCGGCACGTCGGTCGGTTCATGCGGCGGCAAGCGACGAGCATCGCAGGCGCGTGAAGAGGATTCTCCGCTACGTTGCGGGCACCTCCGACACGGCTTGCACTACCCGAGGTGTCCGGCGCGCGCACTTCATCGAATGCAGCCGACAGCGACCACGCAGCGACATCGACACCGGAAGAGCACAAGCGGATTCTCTTCTTCCTCGGCAAGTGCCTCGTTAGTGGCGATCGATCAGCGGCGGTGGTGGCCCTGTCGGTGTGAGGCCGAGTACATAGCGGCTTCCACCGCCGACTCAGCGCTGCGGCTCGTTCGCTTGGTGATCTCCTCGGCGAGACACCGGCGGTGGCGCTGTGGTGGGCGGCAAGTGCGCTCGGCTTTGGCAAAGAACCCGTTTTCCATGAGCGAGCAAGCACATCCGGTGAAGTACCACTTCATCCGAGGCTGTTTGGATGAAGGCAGCATCAAGGCGAGCTACATCAACACCACAGATCAGCTTGCGGACCTGCTCACCAAGCCTCTTGGGAGGGTCAAGTTCCCCGAGCTCTGCTCCAGGATCGGGATGGTTCAACTCTCCCACAAGACGACGCACAAGACTTAGGGGGAGAATGATGAATAAGTCTCTGTACTGTGGTCTTTGTGGGGGTGGGTAGGCACATGGTTCTTGTACAGCATCTAGGACATCTAGCTTTTGACTAGCATCTAGGACATCTAGCTTTTGACTAGCATCTTAGCATCTTAGAGGACAGCATTTAGGACAGGTTGTTAGCATCTTAGAGGACAGTATCTAGGACAGATTGTTAGCATCTTAGACTAGCATCTTGGCATATGTTTGGTTGATTAGTAGCCTATAAATATGTATCCCTAACCCCTCAGGTTGGCATGACATTGTGTGAGAAATAAACCAAGAAAAATTTGCCCCATCTCCAAGTGTCATCCTCTCCATGAGAGTAAGGATCTCGCTATCACCAAGAGTCCAGCGTGTAACAGTGGAGCTGCTCGCTCAGGGAAGGGGTGGAGAAAATTAACGCTCAGGGAAGGAAGGTAGCTTACCTTCTAGAAGGCTATCGCTTTCGCTAATTGCGTCCGCTTTTGCTTAGGCGACACCGGAGAAGATTAACGCGAGGATGTCGAAGGTTGTGGTTAAGGTTGTTTCCATGGTTGAAAACAGGTTGAAGCCATATCGAGAGAATGGGTTGGATTGGATTTGCATGTACGTTGGGTGGATATGCTGCATAGAAATAAATTGAGGTGGGTTTGGGTAGGGTTTTAGCTCACTAACATCCGGAAATAAATTTTCTGGGGCCCCACCTCAGTAAGACCCTTTCCTCCGCACCGTTGGATCTTATCCCCTCGTATTGCTACAGTGCATATAGACGGCAGCATCGAAGGAACCTCACTGGGACGGGGCTCAGAGAATTCCCTTCCCTAACACCCCTATCCGTGAGGAGGGAGACGCAGGTCACGCATGCACTCCGCCCCCTCAAAATTCGTCAATGTCACGGCCCGATCCAGAAAATTTACCCTTCTCTGTCTCCTTCAGACCTTCGGTACATTGCTAGTACAGATAGCCCTTTCCGCGCCGCCACGTCGCTGCACGAGTTCCACCCCTCCAAGCCTTCTCTGTCCTTGACGAACGCCACACGAACTGCCTCGTCCTCGTGATCCTTCCGCAGTCCCCGCCCGAGTCGCACGGTCACTAGAGGTCGCCGCCGTCTAACTCCTGCCGCACGCCATGGCCGTTGCTGTCGCCGCCATGCCTCGGTACACCTACGAGCAAGCTGTCCCTGTGGATGGCATCGCAGTATCTAGGAGATGCTCGTGCGTGCTCCACGGTGGCCACAAAAGTTTAATGCTTTTCAGCAAAGACAAAAAAACCAATGTTTTATAGCAAATGCTACAAAAATTTAGTGCCAGTCAATTTTGAAAAAAAAGCACATGGTAAACACGAAGTTCAAAGACCAAAACAGTACTTCTCCTTTAAACAAATCTAATTAATTATTAAATGTCAAGCTAACATGCTAACTGTCCATATATGACATTCGCACCCAAAACAGTGCATGAAACTCAGAAACATCAGTTGATAGAAAGTATACACATCAAAATTTTCTGAAAAGGACAGCTTCTAATTACATACAAGAAGTGCCAAGCCGAGTTTTTGCCCCTCAAACTTCAGATTGGAATACCACATTGGCACTGCAAAATCTTTTGCTAGCAACAAATTCTTCAGATGGATTAGAATACCCCAAAAAGCGTGGCGGCAGCAAAGAGCAAAAATAGTACTCCTCCTAGCAGGCCAACCTGGTGGAATGCACTTTCTGTAAGCCATGTGAACTCTCGCCAAATTCTCAAAATGATGCACAAAAGGATAACAGCAACATGCCAAAGCATTCATGATTAAATCAAAACAAGAAGCAACTAGAACCAGCGATATGCTTTCTGTATCTGCATTAAAATTCATGGTCGTATGTCACGGACAGAATTGTTGGAGATAGGATTGGATCGATGGGGATAGTCGTGAGAGGTAACAGGATGTGGTCCTGGACCACAACGGCGCGGCAAGGGAGCCGTGGTGGCGCACGGCTGCCATGCGGCAGAGGCAGGACCGATTGAGAGAGAGAGAGAGTAGATTGGGTTTTCTGATTTTCTTCCGTAATTCAAAAGCAAGGTGCCTCTCTTCTTTAAACACAGAGGTGTTCACAATCTTGACTACAAACAATCTGAAAATCTATAACTATTTCTAATTTAAATGAAGAGTCCTAAAGGGACACTAGAATTCTGAAAGAGTCATAAAGAGTTCGTAACCTATTCCGAAACAGGGCAACAGGCGCAACCGAAGTTGTAGCTGGCGCAACTGAAAGCAACTCGAGTTGCCCGACGTCCTGCTCCTTCCGTTTGTGCCGTGCATACGGGATGCCTCACATGACATCTCTCCCCCCTTTACAAATAGCTTGTCCTAGAGCTTGAATAGAGGGTATAACTGCTGAAATTGCTCGAGATCTTCCCAAGATGCACTCGTTACGGGAGCACGTTCCCATTGTACCAAGAGCTGAAGTTTATCGCGAGCTACCCAGGACTTCAGGACTTTCGCCGGCATCAGGCAAACGCAGCCATGCAAGAGTCGATAGAGCTGGAGGAGCCGGCGGTGGAGGACCAACATATGGTTTCAATAAACTAACGTGGAAGACATCATGTATTTTTGCGTGGGCTGGCAATTGTAAACGATAGGCCACCAAGGCCGCATGACAGTGATAGAGCCGAATCCAAACCCATTGACCAACAGTATGCAGGTTGTAATTTTTCACTTGCAATTAGTTAGTCGTAATTAATTAAAATAGGTAACTAAAATAGTCGTACTTAATTAGATTTCATTAAATTAGTAGTAATTAATTAGGCTTCATTAAATTAGTCGTCGTTAGTTTGTCGTAAAGATGGTGGTTCACGCCGTACACAACTTTGAATGGCGAAGTACGAAGAGACGTTTGGAACGATGTGTTATAACAATATTCGGCCCAAGGCAACCAACAAGCCATTGCTTCAGCCTGTCCCTAGTTAGGCACCTTAAATACATGACAATGATCTTGTTTACCGCTTTGGATTGCCCAAGGATGAAAAGCGGAGCTAAGATTGGGTTGGACACTAGCCAAACGGAAAAGCTCAGACCAAAAATTGCTTGTAAACACTGGATTGCGGTCACTCACAATGGAGTTAGGAATACCATGCAGACGGACAATCTCATTTAAAAAACATCTAAGCCACCGAATATGCCGTGTCTGGGTGAGCCAATGGAATAAAGTGAGCAAACTTGGAAAAACGATCGACTATTGTAAGTATGACGCTTTTGCTGTGCACCCGGGGAAGACCTTCAATGAAATCCATAGTGATGTCAGCCCAGACCGTAGAAGGGACTTCCAACGGTTGAAGAAGACCGGCCGAATGCAATTGTTTGCCCTTATTATGTTGACATACATCATAGGCACGTACAATTCTTGGATGAGAGAACGAGCATTCAGGACATGAAAGTCGACACGGAGATGGTGAAGCGTCTTTTGAACCCCTTTGTGACCAGTACCATGAGCGAGCTAAAGAATAGCCGGTAGCAATGCAGTGGTAGCTAGAATATAAACTCGTTTGTTGTAGGCGATCAAACCATCCACCAATTCCCATGGCCCCTGTTGGCGACTGACCACGATTGCGTTGTGGATGGTTTGCATAGCCGGATCGGTGTTGAAATCTCGACGAAGATCGTCAAAGAGAGCAAACTGTGGGGAGGACAAAGCAATGGCCACAACGTGTAATTATGTGCCGCGCCTTCTGTGTCCTGCCTGGACAGTGCATCGGCGACCACATTAGTGTTGCCCGACTTGCATTCGACGCCAAAATCATAGCTAAGGAGTTTACTGACCATTGATGCCGTGGAATTGTCAACAAACGCTGATCAAGCAAAAATTTCAAACTGTAATGGTCAATGCGTACCAAAAATTTACGTCCCCATAAATACAGACGCCAATGGCGAATGGTTTGAACGAGACCGATCAATTCACGTTCATAGGCCGCAAGCATAGCATGGCGTGGCGTGATTGGCCGACCGAAGTAGGCAATGGCGCCAGTGCTCTGATGTAATACCGCGCCACACCCGTGTCCAGATGCATCGCACTCAACAATAAACTCCTTTGGAAAATCCGGCAATTACAATAAGAACAGCGAACGCGTCTTGAGCTTCGAAAGTCCAATGAAAAGCTTCGCGTTTGAGTAATTGTGTCAAAGTTGCCGCGATGGTACCGAGATCACGAATGAACTTGCGATAATATCCGACGAGGCCAAGAAATCCCCTAACTGCCTATACCATCTTAGGAACTGGCCATGTAGAGACGACATTGATTTTTGCCTAATCAACTGCGATGCTGGTTGCCGAAACGACATGACCCAAATATGCAACCATGGTCTCACGAAAAGAACACTTGAAACACTTTAAAAATAAGCGATGATGTTGAAGGGTTTGTAGGACGGCACAGACATGCTGTAGAAGCGCAGACTAGGATGAGCTATAGATGAGAATATCATCGAAGAAAACCAACACGAAGCGGCGAAGGAATGTATGCAAGACGGTATTCATAAGAGCCTAAATGTGGCCGGAGCGTTGGTGAGGCCGAACGGCATGACGAGAAACTCAAAAGAGGCCCTGGTGAGTGCGAAACGTGGTCTTCTCAATATCATCCGAATGCATCAGCACTTGATGGTATCCGGAGCGCAAATCCAATTTGGTGAAAAATTTGGCACCACGGAGCTCATGATCAAGTAATTCGTCCACAATGGGAATAGAGAACTTGCCTTTGATTGTCTTCTAGTTGAGGGCACTATAGTCCACACAGAACCGCCATGAACAGTTCGCCTTCTTGACAAGTAATACCGAAGATGAAAAGGCCGACGTATTGCGGCGTATAGTTCCTTGGCGAAGCATGTCAGCACACTGACGTTCGAGCTCGTCTTTCTGCAATTGAGCATAACAGTATGGTCGAATGGCCACGACATCCGCCCCTTTCTTCAGAAGTATGCGGTGACAACGTTCTCGGATCGGTGGTAGCCCATGCGGTTCAGTAAAGAGGCCGCTGAACCCATTGAGGAGATCATTCATCAACGTTGTTCCTGTATAGGACAGCATGCGGGCCGACCGGGGAGGCATCGGCAGGCCTATCCAAATGCATCCCGAGCAAAGGACATGGTCCCGCGGGAGATCCCAAGTGATCAGACCAAGAATACCAAGCCATTGAACCCCAATATCACATCAAAGCCCTCCAATAGCATAACATAGCAATCGAGCGTGAAGTCTTGTCCAATGTGAACAGCCATAGCATGACATAGGCCCAAACTAGTAGCCCAATTTCCATTGGCCACCGTGACACTGAGTCCCGATCGGGGGCACACGAGTACGCCTGTGGCCGACACAACATTGTTGGCAATGAAGTAATGCATGGACCCCGAATCGCGAAGGGCAACTGACGAGCTGCGATGATTTCGACCATGAGGCGCATGGTCTGGCCGGTCCGTGGTTGTATGCCTGTAACTGCTGCAAAGGATATTTTTGGTTCGATGCCAGAGTCCGGGTCAGCGTCGTCTTCGTCGAAATCTGGTTGTATTTCGAGGATGAAAAGGCGTTTACATCGGTGGCCGATGAAGAACTTCTCATCACAGTGGTAGCACAGGCCTTGAGTACTCGTCATTCGAGTTTTGCCGGCAACAATGTACGGCGAGGCAGGCCGACAGTGGTGGCCGGCGCGCCGCTCCCTGTGTTGTCTGTTGTGCCAGGGCCAGAGGTCGGAGTTGTCGTGCTGCCTGAACGCTAGGGCCACCGTGATGGCTGCGGGGCTACAAGTACCGCCACCTGTGTGCGGCGTTCGTAGGAGCGGGCCAAACTCATCGCGGACTCCAACGATTGTGGTGCTTGCAACTCCACATCGGTTTGCAGTGGTTAACCCAGACCGGTCGTAAACAACTGAATTTGTTGGCGTTTTGTCAATGGGTTTGCCCAGCACAAGAGGGCCAAGAATTGATCCGAAAATCCCCATACGGTGCCTTTCTTGCGAAGGGCAATGAGCTCACCCAACGAATTACTACACAAGGGCAGACTGAAACATGTATTGACCAACTCCACGAAGCGGTGCCATGATGGTGTCCCGGTGTCACGCTCCAAGCGATGGTACCACAATTGTGCCATGCCGGTCATGTGGAAGGTGGCTAGCCAAACCCGATCTTCCTCCATGATGTGTTGGTCTCGGAAAAATTGTTCACAACGAATAAGCCATGGTAGTGGATCATCTTGATCGTCAAACATCGAAAAATTGAGCTTGTGAAAACGAGGGACGCCTCCGCGTCCAGCGTGGTGACCTTCCGCCATCGGTCGGTGAGTCGTGAGCACGTCGGCCATAGGGCTCTCTGTCGGCTGTGCGCATGTCGACGACGAAGGCGGTCGGTGAGCCGTGCGGAATCCGACCCAGGCTAGGCAACAAGCCCTCGGTCACCCGGAGTCGCACATCGGTGATCGCATCGTGGTCGAGGTCGCCGGGAGGTTGGTGGCGCCCTTGCAGGCGCGTGATGGTGCGCCTGTTGCTAATGACCGATGTCTCAAATGGTACCAGCCAGGCTATCGATCTTGTCGTATAGCTTGAGCTGGTCGGTCTCCGTCTGCTGCAACAGGGCATCCAGCTTCTTGCTCACCGATTTCGAGCTATCACCTTTGGACATGGTTGACTGAACAGCGAATGTCCGTGATACCAAGTTGTCACGGACAGAATTGTTGGAGATAGGATTGGATCGAAGGGGATAGTCGTGAGAGGTAACAAAACATGGTCTTGGACATCGACGGCACGGCAAGGGAGCCGTGGTGGCACACAGCTACCACGTAGCAGAGGCGGGACTGATCGCCACAGAGAGAGAGAGAGAGTAGATTGGGTTTTCTGATTTTATTCCATAATTCAAAAGCAAAGTGCCTCTCTTCTTTAACTAGAGAAAAGCCCTAACAATCTTGATTAACAAACAATATGAAAATCTATAACTATTCCTAATTTAAACGAAGAGTCCTAAAGGGACAAGAATTCGGAAAGAGTCCTAAAGGGACACCAGAGTTTGTAACTTATTCCGAAACCGGCGCAACCTAAGTTGTAGCTGGCGCAATCGAAGGCAACTCGAGTTGTCCAGTGTCCTGTTCCTTCCGCTTGAGCCGTGCATACGGGATGCCCCACATGACATCGTACTTACTCATGAAACGACTAGAACTAACAACAAGCCAAAGCATAGAAGATCGACCATAAGAATTTTAGTTGTCGTACCAGTTTCTCAGATAGGTAGTTGGCAAGGAATGCTCCCCCGACAATTGCAAGGGAAGTTGCAATCAAGTGTCCAGCTATGGCCCCACTAGCAACGCCCAAAGGAGACTACAAAAACAAGAGTCTGGTTAATGCTTACACAACCTAAACCAAATATACAAGCAAGCGCATTATGAAAAGAAAAATCTACAAGCAAGCACTATTCCTAAGTCTCAAATAGACCTGCGCAGCACCCAAAGCAATTGTAGCCAGCATAGAGCGATCCCCCCACTCCTACATGTAAAAAAATTTGGCAGCCAATAAGTTAGTTGTTCATGGATCGACAAGATCTAAGGACCAAGCTCCTAGAAGTGGTTGACAGATAATTTTTCTGACCATGAGAAGCAACTTACCGCAAAGAAAACAAGACTGAAGGACTTCCAAAGGACCTCAAGAGGACTGGTGAGTTTCTTGGAAACCTGTAACAAAGAAAAACAACCTTCAGTACATAAAGATGGCAGACAGGGCAGGAAATTTCTTTCATTAATTCAGTTTTGTCTGGGACACAACTCAATAAATTCTCAAAAGCACCACATGCAAAATATACAAATCTTTGGTTGGACACTGCATAATTGCACTGGCTTTTCAGGAACTTAATATAAAAGCAAAATATTATAGTCTTCGACAAGAATTCTAAACATAATAAAAAAGTTTGGAAAAGCACAACCTTTTCCTTGACAAGCTCCTCAGCTTCAGCCAATTCGCCAGGTTCAGAGTTTCCCTGAAGGTTTCCGTTTGCATTATCAGGAAGTGCCCATGCATCTTTTATTGACTTGAAACCAAAAAATGCAAGGAGAGCAACTGCTGCATACTCTCCTATGGGCAACGCTGCAGAAACACCATATTTTCCAGAAGTATTGTCTATTAGTATATATGAGACAAACTTACCAAAACTTCCCAAATCTAAAACCAATTCAAGTGCACAAAGAATGACAAATATGTATATTACAAATTGTATTAGAGAAAGTACCAGAAAAAAGCATCAAAAAATTATGTTAAAGAACAATTAATTGATTTACTTAAGGACAGTAGTTATTACTAACTTGTTTGAAATTGTGCTGGTACAGACTGAAAGATTCGTCCAATTATAACACTCACGACAGTCATCAGGGAAAGAGCAGCCATTGACCCAAGTAAAACCTGCTCATAAAATGCACACAAAAATATCACTGTTAAAAACAGTTAGTTAAGAAACTACATATTCTCTACAACAGACAAAATGGAAGACAAAGGTATAATCAAGAAGAGAGAAATGTATATATGCCACTCCAAAGAACCATGATAACAAAGATGCCACTGCAAACTAAAACTATGAAAATGCCAGTATAAAATAATAATTCTCATAGAAATGCCAGTGTAGACAATTTTGTACTATGAAGTTATGAAAAAAGTTCACTTTATCATAATGCCAATTATGGCCTCCACTGAAACACAAATGTGTCTTCCCAAATTTCAGATCGTATGTATCCCCCAGTCTGGGCACCCAGATGCGCCTATTGCCATTCCCTACCAACCCACTGCCTCCACCATCTCACCTCAGGCAGCTGCCATCATTAGCTAGGTTCAGGCACAGTCCATGCTACAGGATGGTGCTAGAATCCAGGCTGCGGCCAGTGGCTGGTGGAGTGCTATGCACATGCGAGTGAAGTTCCTGCAAGGAAGACAACAGAATTTTCCACACCATCGATAGTATGTCAAGATCACTTTGTGCTTTTCCCTTCTTTTGCAAGCAATTAGATAGGCTCGATACATGTTCCCCCCTGCCCCCTGCCTTTTTGTGTGCAGTTAGCAATGCATGTGTTTTTGATAAATATCTTGAATTCTAGCTACAAAACAAGCCTTTTGGCTCTTAGATGGATCATGGATGTGTTTTTTACAAGGGGTTGTTCTATGCTCAACTGATCGCAGTCTCAACACAATTAGCCCTGCTGAGCTTTTAGGAGCACTGAGCATTAGACCGTTCAAGAGAATACAATAAAAGGGTATACCTGTTTTTTGCCTACACAAAATGGCACAAATAAGCCATTGTTTGAGGTGACATTTTTATAATTTTTAGTTTTGTAGTGAAATTTTTATCATTGAAGTGCTTCGGAGTGGCAAATATACAATTTTCTCCATCAAGAAGAGACCAACGGAAGATGAAAAGCTAGATATGAGAACAGATGAAAACTTGAATAATTAGGCAATAAAGTGAGACAAATTTAAAATGCTCTGGCCCACAACATACCAATGCTCTTTGATATTGCATAGCGAGTAGTGCAGCAATGAAAAATGTCTGCAATGACAGAAAGGGTCAACCAGATCAAATTTCTTGGTTAACTTGAATGTACTAAACATATAGCATAAGCTTCAAAGTAAAGCAAACAATGTCCATTGAAGAGAGGTTCAAATAAAGAGAGCACTGTGGAACAGCATATAGCTACAACTGATGGTGACAGAAGGAGCACTGTGGAACAACATATAGCTACAACTGATAGTTATAGAAAGAGAAAAATAGGAACTACAATACATGTAAGGTACTAAGGTCGAAACTACAACACAGTAATTTACTATCAAGGTAATAAAAATCTAATCTTATAGAGTTGGCAATCAACTTCTCAAGTCTTAAATATCATAAGCTATAATCAGAACAGTAGATGAAGTTGCATGTTGCTAAGCTTCATGTTATACATTGGAAAAAGTCCATATTTCAACCTTCAATTTTGGCCTTGGTCCGTTTTTTAACCTTAAACTCTAAAACCGTCTACTTTGCAACCTTGAACTCTCAAAACCATCTAAAACACAACACTCGACCCCATTCCAGGGTGGTTTTCGCCCTGACATGGCGTCCTGGTTGGCAAGGGTTGCTGCCATGGCAAACTGATCAACATCAAATAAAAAATTGATGGTGGGGCCCACTGTCAGCCCCAAAAATCTTCTTCTTCCCCCTTCTCTCTCTGCATTCCTCAATCTTCTCGGGTAACAGCTGCCTCAGTGCACCCATCTCCTCCAGCAGATGCAGCCATCCATTTCCTCATGGCGTGCACCTGCATGTCCGTCGCTAGTGCCCACCTCGCCATCGTTTTTGGGCTTATCTCCTCGGATCTGCTTTGCCGGCGTTGGATCTGCATCACCTCTTGCCACTGCCACCCACCCATCATTGTTGGCTAGGCCGCCGCCTCGCCGCCAGAGGAGGAACCACTCATGTCCAGACGTGGCAGGTACAGAAGATGGCCCGGAGACCTCAGCCTCTCTGCAAGCAACAGAACAAGAGGAGGCGGCGACCGCGCAACCGACTCACCTGGATCTGGAGGGGGCGGCGACGGTGTTGTAACATCCCAAATTTGAAGTTCTTTTGAAGCCTTTAAAAATAAAAATAACTATTTGAATTTTCTTGGTTAATTTAAAGCTTAATTTGATTTTTCAGAAACTAAAACCATTTAATGTGAATAATCTAAACGTCAATTAAATTCAAAGCCTTTTTATTGGAGTTCATAGTGTTCCAAAGTATTTTCTGGAATTTTATTGAAATTTTTGAACTTTATTTGCTATTTCTTTGAGCTCGATTTGATTTAATCCAATTTCTGGAATTCGGAAATCCTTTTCTTCTCCAGAAATCTCTTTGGGCCGAATACTTTCTTCCGGCCCATTCTTTTCCTACGTTTGCCCAGCCCAGCTCCACCCCGCTGGTCTGTTTCCACACGCGCAGCCTAACCCGCGTTATCCGCCAGCCCGCTGCCATTGACGAGTGGGTTCCACCTGTCAGTCGCGTCCGCCCGTTCCCGTCTCTGTCTCCGACACGGCTTCGCCGCCGCTTCCAAGTGGAACTCCTCACCGCTGCCTTTAAAACCATGCCACCCCTTTGGTCCGCACCCCACACAGCTTCGCATCTCGAAACCCTAGTCGCCGCCTCGGGAGCCGCCTCAAAGTAGTCGAGAGCGAAGCTCCAAGTCCCGAGCCCGCCATCTTCTTTGTCATCGAGTTGCGTCGCCGTCAGGGCGCCTCGTGTGTCGCCACCACCCTCGTCGAGTTCGCATCGCCCTGATCTATTCTGCCCTCCCCTCTGTTTCGTTGGAGCCCCGACTTCATCGAAGACCGTAGCGCCTCCGCCGCTTCCTCCACGCCGCTAGTCGTCTCCGTCGTCCTCTCATCCCGGCGCAAGACCGTTAGGTTCGCCGTCACGCCCTCTCTTTTGCCCCCTCGTGCCCCTTGAGTCGGCGCCGTTGGCTAGATCCGTCGGCGCCGGAATTGCGCTTCCACTCGCTGTCGACCTTTGGTCGCTATGCGCCATCGCCGTCGTGTGTCATCCTCGCCAGCAGCCACCTCAGCGCTGCGTCTGCCACCTAGCCGCCACCTCAGCCTAGCCGCCGCGTGTGGCCTTGCGTCATCGCTTGCGTGGCACAACCTTGAACCCTAGCTCGTGAACATGGTTTGCTGTGGGCTGTATCACTGACATGTGGACCCCACCTGTCAGCACTGTTCCATAAACCCAGTGTGCCATGCGCCATAACCCTTTTCCCAAGGACTTGGTCTATAGACCATTGACCCTACTTGTTAGTGATTAAATTTCTTTTCCTTAGAAATTTAATTATGGTTGAAATCCTTTTTCCTTACTGATGTCATGCTGACACAGTAATCCATAATTTCCTTTAGAAAGAAAATTCCAAAATTCTGAAATAGTGTTTTCTCTCTCTTTTTCTTAGATTTAAATATTTCGAGAGCCCGTTCTCCTTCGTCCGAATTCCGATTCAACCTGTTCAAGTTCTTAAATTCATCTAAAATCGAGCTCTTTCTGCCAGAGTTGGTTTTGTTAGTTATCAATTTTTTTCTTTTGGATTTATTTGTGTTCCATTCGTTTTCTCTCTCCCTCTTTTTTTTTTTTTGAGAAAGGAGACATCCCATCTTTTATAAAAAGCTAATGTTCACAAAGTACAAGAACCGGGCACAAAAAGAAACCAGACAAACTGGGGATACCAGCTAACTCTAAGGCCTAAACAAGACAAAGCAAAACCAGGCTACGCCACCCAGTACAAAACTACACAGCCCAACATCAGCAAACCAAACAACTAAGAAAATTACAGAGTTTCCGTCTAACAGAAGAGTTTCATCCATCTTTCTACTGAAGTAACTATGTTATCCAACTTCATCTGCTACTCCTTTTTGATCAGCGCCCGCCACCGCTGCAAACATGACATAAATTTGAAAATCACTTCATGCGGATGCTTAGGGAAACCCCCCTCAATCGCCAGCTTGTTTCTGATTTTCCATAACGTCCAAATAAGAGCTGCAAAACTGATAAAGGCAATATCATAATTAATACCACCCCAAGAGTCCAACCAGTAGAGGTGAAAATCATCTAAAGAGACAAGGCATTTCTTCCACCCAAAAATCTCTCTGAAGCTTGGCCCAGGCAAATTTAGCTAAGACACAATTAAAGAAGGCATGATTTGAATCTTCCCTCACCCCACACAAAGAACAGTCAGCATTCCCTTTCCAGCCTCTGGCTTTGAGTTGATCAGTCGTTTGAAGTCTGTTCTGGTAGGTTAGCCACAAGAAGATCTTAACTTTTTGGGGAGTCCTGCTGGACCACAGCTTCTTCAATCTCTGATTAACAACACCCCTAAAAGCCAAATGCCGATACAAAGACTTAACAGTAAAAAGTCCTTTCTTTTCTAGACACCACCCCACTTGATCCCTTTCATCATTAAACCTAACCCCATCCAGATCATTTTTAAGGTCTACCCACATACCTTCTTCCTTACCAAAATTCCTGACAAACTCAATATTCCACATCCCTTTCACAAAGCAATCCGAAACCTTGATAGCAGAATCAAAGCAGATATTAAACAACATGTTATATTTAATTTTTAGAGGACGGTTACCTAACCAAACATCATGCCAAAAGTAAACATTTCTCCCATTACCTACTTGGTAAGTAGCCCCCAGGTTAAAGAGATGTTTCACTTTGTGAATGGATTTCCAGAATTGAGAGGATCTACTGGGTATAGAACCTCTAAAGTCACCCCTAGGAAAGTATTTAGCTTTTAGAATCAAGTACCAAATCTCCTTATCTACTCTGCTAATCCTCCAAAACCATTAACTTAACAAACAGTCATTCATCAATCTGGTGTCCATCACCCCCAAACCCCCATAATCTTTAGGAATACACACCGATCTCCAATTAACCACGTGATACTTAAATTTATCACTAGCACCTCTCAAAAAAAATCTGGATCTAATACCATCCATTCTCCTCTGGGTCACCTCATTCAACCTGTAAAATCCCATTGCATAGATTGATAAGCTGCTAAGACAGCTGTTAGTCAGGATCAGCCTGCCCCCAGAAGACAAAAGGTTGTTCTTTCAATTATCCAACCTTTTACCAAGCTTGCTCATGATCTTACCTGCAGCTCTCTAATATAGATATCTTTCACCAATATCAATACCCAAATAAGTAAGAGGGAGAGTACCCAGTTTACAATTGAAGTTATTAGAAACTTTCATGGCTTCCAAATTATCCACCCCAAGAACAAACACTTCACTCTTATGATAGTTGATTCTTAAACCAGACAGTCATTCAAAGCAATACAACAAAAACTTGAGATTAAGGATATGCTTATCTTCGCACTCAATCATCAAGACTGTGTCATCTGCATACTGTAAAAGTGACACTCCCCCAGGGACTAAGTGAGACACTACCCCTTTAACAAAGCCTTGCGCTTGTGCTTTAGCTACCATAACTGCCAGGACATCAGCAGCCAAATTAAATAACAGGGGAGACAAAGGATCTCCCTGCCTTAAACCCATATGGGCAGAGAAGCAGTTACCCACTGACCCATTTATGTTGATGCTCACCTTTCCCCCTCTAACTGAACTCATCACCCAATCAATCCATTTATCAGAAAAGTTTTTACCTTTCATGACTTCCTCTAAGAAATCCTAGTGAATCTTATCATAAGCCTTCTCAAAATCCAGTTTAAGGACAATACCTTTTCTTTTAGAAACTCTCAGATCATGTAAAATCTCATGTAAGGCCACCACCCCATCCAGAATGTGTCTGCCCTTAATAAAGGCAGTTTGATTCACACTTATCACTCTGGTAGCAATCCTACCTAATCTAACTGCAAGAAGCTTGGTGATGATCTTAAAACTGACATTCATCAGACAAATGAGTCTAAACTGCTTGATAGAATTAGCCTCAGTGACTTTAGGAATTAAGGTAGTCACTCCATAGTTTAACCTCTTAAGGTCAAGTTTGCCATCAAAAAAATCATTAACTAACCCTATGAAATTCTTTTTGATAACCCCCCAAAAGGTCTTATAGAAGAATGTGGGAAAGCCATCTGGACCAGGAGCAGAGTGATCAGGAAGCTCTTTAACGATTTCCCCATTCTCAGAGAAAGCTTGCACCAGACTTGTTAGAATAGGACTCTTGTATATGGTTTATAGTTTCCTTATATGTATATGGAAACCCCCCTTTGTACTCCCTATATATATTGCTCATTGGGCCTCTTGAATAGATGAACACATTATTCATATCATGGTATCAGAGCTAGGGCTAACCTAGCTCTCCTTCCGCTGCCATCTGACCACCACCACGTGTTCTTGGTCATCCGACGTCGAGCACCGAGCGAGCCCCAGCCGAACCGAGGTTCTCCCGGAGCCTCCCGTCGCCACCACTGCTTCCGACGCCGTCCGGCCGCGAGTCGCCGCTCCTGAAGAGCCGCGCAGCCGCCGCACGGGTCGCCCATCCGGTTGCCGTTGCCGCTTGAAGCCGCACCACCACCGAGGACGACGCCGCCGCTTGAAGCCGACGAGGACAACGCTGGCGCTTGGAGCCGACGCGCCGCCGAGGACGACGCCGCCGCTTGGAGTCGGGCTTGCTCGGCCGCCGCCGCCGGCCGGCCTCTCGAGCGCCGCCACCGCCTAGAGCCGACGCCACTGCGGGGGCTTGCTCGGGCCGCCGCCGCACAACGTTTTCTTGCGGGGGGAACCCTAGTTCCCCCGCGCGTCTCGGGTCAGTGTGACCGGCCCACCTTTTTAGCGTGACCGGCCCACCTTTTTTTTTAGTGTGACCGAGAAAAAAAAATCAAAAAAAAAGAAAAAAAAAAAAAAGAAGAGAGAGAAGAAAACAGTACGTTGATCTAACCGTCGCGTCGTCCAGCGCCGCCTGTTAGCCTTCGTTGCCTTGGTCGCCGCGCCGTCTAGCGCCGCCTACCGATGGCTTCCGTTCCATCAGCTGCGATCCCATTCTCGGGAACCAAGCTTCATGGAACGAATTACAGGTTGTGGTCTTCACTCATGGAGATCACGCTCGATGGTCTCCGCCTCTGGGGACATGTTACTGGTACCCGACCTTGTCCGCCGTCGCCGGTTCAGCCGACATGTTACAGGTTGTGCACTGGTTCTTTCAAACCAATGATTTACTCTTTATTTATTGTTACCTTTTCAATTATAGAATCTACTTACTTTATTTATTGTCAGTACTTACTTTCTTCAAAAGAACCATATGACTATTCCTTTGTTCAAGCTTTACATGAATATTAATTGCATACTGTTCCTTACGACTTACTGAGTACTTTATGTACTCACGGCTTTAAACATTGTTACTCAGTTGAAGAAGGTCAAGCTACTCAAGAGTTCTACGAGTTCTTTGAAGATTTTGCGAACTACGATACGCTTGGCATGTCGAATGGCCACCACAAGTCATCTTTTCCGCTGCAAGAGTTTCATTTGTTTCTTAAGCCCTGCGTGGCACGTTAAGTAAATGTTGACCATAAGGTCCAATTATTACTATTTTGCTACCTTCTTAGTTAATTCGTTGAATGGATGGTATTTCATCAATGTTGTCACTGTGAGCTAGCTACTGATCATGAGACTAGTTTAGAATTCACAAAGGGTTTCAGATGTGTTAATCCAAGTCCCAACAGGTGTTGTGGCTCGACTACTGGCGGCGACATCAACGATGGACGACGCTAGCATCTTGAACTCGACGCTGACCTCTTCACCACCTTCCTCGCCGTCATCGACCTGTCCAGTGGACTACTACACCAGGTCGTCATCATCTGTTACCCTGATACAGGATACCGGTGTACCGGCGATACGGATATGACGATACCGCGAAATGTCATTTCCCAAAAGCACCAATATGGCGAGTATATATGTATTTAAAAATAAAAAATAATGTAAGGCTACGAGAGAAAAATGCAAGTATGCAAGCAACACAAACTTCACTAGGTCGTCATCATCTATGTTACCTCGATACGGGATACCGGTGATACGGATACGGCAATACCGCGAAACGTCATTTCCCAAAAGCACCAATACGGCGATACGGCGAGTATAAATGTATTTAAAAATAAAAATAATGTAGAGGCTACGAGAGAAAAATGCAAGTATGCAAGCAAGTGACTTCCAGGCAGCAGTGGCGGCCGAGAAGGAGCCAGGGAGGAGAGGGCGAGAGTCGACAAGGTCGCCTTCAAGCGGCGACGTGACTTCCAGGCGGCAGCGACGGCCGAGAGGGAGGAGGAAGAGCAGTTTCCTGGCGGCAGCGTGATCATCGACCAACGGCTGCGACGAAGAGGTGACCAAGCGGCGGTGGCCAAGAGGGAGCCAGGGAGGAGAGGGCGAGAGGCGGTGAGGTCGCCTTCAAGCGGCAGCGGTGGCAGCATGACTTCCAGGCGGCAGTGGCGGCCGAGAAGGAGGAGGAAGAGCGGCTTCCTGGCGGCGGCGGCAGAGAGGTATCGCGTACGAGAACGGCTGTTGAGTGAAGTATCGGGGTATCATGGGTCATCAGCGTTGGCCGAACCGCCGATGGGGCTCTTCCGCCACTGCCACCGTTCCCCTTTCTCCTTTCGTTTGCCGTTCATCGGAGTCACCGCCACCCGAGCGCCGCCGCTGCCATCCTTGACCACCGCCGCTCCAAATCCCCTCCCCCCCCCTCTCTCTTCCTATTTGGAATGGTAGAAGAAGATGCGGACATGGATGCCATGTCAACCAAAACAAAACAATCATAGCTTGGGTCCAGGGGGTAAACTGGCGTTTCGTTAGTTCGAGGTTCCGATTCGGACGATTTCAGAGTTGATGGTTGAAAAATGAACCGAAGCCAGAGTTCAAGGTTGAAAAGTAGGCTTTTTCCTTATACATCACATGCCAAGGCTTCATAATCTGTAAAACTTCTACGACTTATACTGAGATGGAGAATGAGAATGAAAAACTCTACAGAGGGTTGACATTTGTTTGACAATACCAAAATTAGGTGAAGTGTAGACTTTAGTGACGAATCATGAGAATGAAAACCTCTAAAGAGGGTTGACAACAGAAAGTGTAGGTGAACTCTAGACTTTTTTTTTTTTTACGGGAAGTGACCTCTAGACTTTTTTTTTACCCTAAGTGAACTCTAGACTTATGAGTGAAACTCAGGAGAATGTGAAAAATCTCAAAACTTCAGTTTGCCAAGTGAAATTAGTAACACGAAGTGTGTTGCGAAGGTCTCCATAACACTGCAAAGATATTTTAGTTTAAAGTACAAATTTGTCTTTCAAAGAAATTTATTTTTAATGGAGGTGAAGAAAAATGCTGAAATGTATCTAGAAGGACAAGAAGAGATAGTACCTTATCTCCGATCTCTGATACAAAAATCAGTGTAAATGCTGCCGTGAAACCTGACTTTGCTAGCATAGCTACAAGTGCAGATGGTTGTCCTTTAAAGAAAACAATAACAGCAGCCGCCAGGGCGCACAGAAGTAGCAAAGCAGCAACAGATTGCAGGTAATGATATCCTGAAAGTGGTTTTGCTCTGCATGCATTGCCAAGGAAAGAAGTTTCAGTGCTATTGACAAATTGAGTGAACAAAGTGGATCATGAACACTCACGGTTTGTTTGAATTCCTGGTAGCAGAACTATCCAAATGTTCCCCATGGCTACCTGCTTCATCTCCTTCATAGCTCCCAGCTCCAAGATTTACATTGGATGTATGCACTCTAACATCATGCCTTATCGGTTTCAACCATGATAACAACCTGCACCTTACTGTTAAAATAAAATCATGTAATTAAAACCATACAATAATGGCTAGCCAAAATCGAGCAAGAGACCTAAAATAATAAAAAGCCTTCACCCTTGGGTATTGCAATCTTTTCAGCTTACATGTGATTCTGGGATGCTCCCTAGTTAAAAATCTTAGCTTTCTCATGTGATCTCAAATGCACATCGCAAACAATCACAACAGTGTAAAAGGATTGTAACATTTGCTTAGGTTGCACAAGTATGTCACATATGCTGCCAGATTCATTTCATCAAAACTCTTCAAAGGTTCTACTTCTACGCAGTTGAAGGAATTTACACTAGTCCTTTAAAGGTTCTAACATGCTAAAAGGTATTGCTCTTCAAAGCATCTAACGTTACTCCTAAATCCCCATAATTTGCAACCAAATAATTCCTAATTTACATGCTACCTCGAATTGATCTATCTAGATGCAATTTTGGCCACTGGAGCTCGGGGTCAGACCAAATTTGAGTTTAAGGCCCGGCCCCCAAAAATGGAGTTTTAGGGACCTGTGGCTCTTATTTCTTATCTCCAAGAACGAAAACCTATGAATCAGTACGATACACAGCCACGAGCAAGGCGCCGATTTAGAGCTCAAATGAACCAAAACGTGCGACAGAATCGACTCAAATCAACATATAGAGCTCGGATTCTATCAAACACGGGGCGATGAATAGGCTCAAAACATTTAGGAGATTGGCATTTGGAGCCTATAATAATCAATTTGTTTCGTACCAAACCTCACCCTGGCCGCCTTCTGCTGTGCTGCGCGTCGAGGCCCCCTCGCCGCCGCCAGCCGCGCCCGAGCTGCCGCGCCGGCGCCGTGGGCCCCGCTGGGCCACCTCAACGTAGAAGCTACCACTAACATCCCGTTGCCGCTGGCTGCCGCGGCGGGGGTTGGGGTGGAAGAAACAGAGGGAGGAGTGACCAAGAGAGGGGAGGAAGAGCCGCGAAGATAGCAGCCTTTTCTTTTCTTTTCTTTTTCGGTTTCTTCGAAGGAACGTGCCGTGCTTCCAGATAGGCCTGTCAACCAGCCGAGCTCACGCGATCATGGTCAGGCTCGGCTTCGAGCTGAGGTCGGGCTTCAAATGGAGCTCCAGCTCTCTTTTTTTTTTTTTTCAATTACTAGCACAATATAGTATCATGCGTTGCAACGGCAACACAAATTTTTCAGGAGATAGAGGGTGAGAGAGGAGATGGGGATGAGGAGTGGGTGGAGCAGCGACGACAGAGACTAGGACGAGAGAGGGAGACGAGGAATGCGATGTATAGGGCTCTGTAAACGTCGAGAGACAGGGGACGCACGCAAATGACCGGTGACGAGGGTAGTTCTGGCGACAGTGAGGTCAAAGGCGTGCGAATCAAGGGCAGGGTACCGACGTGGGTGCGAGGCGGGGCGACGATGGTGCAGATGCGAGGAGCGGACTCGTTAGGAACGCAGGGGTTTCGTTAGTTTTTTTACGTGCGTAGGGGGTGGGATGATCCTCCCGCTGTGAGGGGTAAACTTCTTTTATTAGTTAAGAGAAGCGATACGTATACGACGCACACACCATCACACATACAAGTGTTCTAGATAGACGGAGATCAGGAATAAATCTATGATCTCACAAAATTTCTTAATAACTAGACACTAGGATTTGAATTATGGTGAGTGAAGTCGTACACCGTACATTCATAACTCCACCACTCCACCAAGAGGTGATTCCAATGAAACTCGGTAAGGCTTGACTACAACTAAATGAAAAGTGAAATTTAAAGCTTTTGCACCATAGTACACGTCAAAATGGGGAATCCTCAAATACAAAACTCTGCCAACCTCCGGTTCATCAAATCGGTGAAGTGATTTAACGCGATAAAAAGAAAACAAGCAGTCCTAACCTCCAGATCCCATCCAAAATTTTTGAATCTGGAGAGAAAGTTAACCAACAAGAAAATATTATCAACTCAAAAAAAAAGTGGAGAGAAGCTAATGATTATAATCTTGTTCTGTTTAGTTTTGCAGCTTTAACTTAGATTCTTTAAAAATATAGGAACAAAATGGCTTTTGACAAGATTTTTTCTAAGTAACCAATGGAAGTGATATTCAAATTTATGTCTTATTTGCAACAATGGAGTGTTCTTCTAAAAAAGGGTGATAGGGAGAAGATGAATCACTTTTTGTCATCAGTTGAAGATTGGAGTAGGGTATTATGTGGTTCAGATGTTGCTGTCGCTGTTTCTATAATAGGATAGTCTCTGGCTGACATGGTGTTCTGTTTGTTTCCTTTTGCTTTGTTAGTTGGTGCTCCCAGTATGTTCCTTTAGTGCTTTTTTTTTTTTTTTGCGAATCACCCAGTACAATACATAGACGTCCACACACACGCACACCACCACATGTACGCACTCACACACACGACGCCTACTGAAGACCGGACGAGCGGAGCTTGACGAAGAAATGACGAAGTCACCACCGACGCCTCGCTTACGACGGATACGTTGCCTCCCATTGAAAGAAAATCCTCCTTAATGAGAGACACAGTGCCAAACCTGGGGTTTGAACCATGGTGAGATGGAGGTACAACCACCTCCACTAGCCACCCAAGTAAGACTTGGTTCTCCCTTTAGTGCTTTCGTTGTAAGACTCTTATATTTGCTTTCAATATAAAGCTGGTTTTTTCCCTTTAAAAAACAAGAAAATATTATCAGAATATATAAACAATTGGAACAAAAAAATGAAGAATAAATCTGAAGCAAGAGAGCGCAGGGAAAATGAAAAAAGAAAACATGAACTTGTGGTGGGGACAGCAAGCGATTTTTTTTAGTAAATCATCTTTTTTGAAACAATTAATAATTTTTTGCCAACTTTATTTTCAAATCTGACCATTTTGTCCACGCCACAACCCATGGCACAAACTGCCACGCTATCAATCCTGACGTGGCCAAATCCTACCACTCTACTAGTGGTGGCATGGTAGTGTTGCTTTGCCACACCACTAGTGACGTGGCAAAGCAAGCCATTTCTTCCTAAACGTTGGAATAATTTCATTTATTAATTTCTATTTATCAAAGAAGTTCCATGAGGGTTAGGCAAGGCCCACGGATAGTTATGACGGTCCACACGCGATGGATATGATTTTAACTAACGGATCAACTCTAGGTCCACACGCCATGACATATTGCCATTTGAGGTTCAAATATCAGTTAATTAGATGATTAATATAGTTTGTAACTAAAATTGGGGCCAATTATTTAGTCAAACTCTGAAATATCCTTATGCTGGAAACACACGTAAGAGGTCGACATCTCATACTAGGATTATGGTAATTAATAGCAAATTTTAACTAGAACACTAATTACTCATTAACAATAGTTGACCATTAGCACATCCTAGTGTTTAACTTTCGATTAATCTATAGGTTAAATTATAACCCTAATATTCTTGAGCACTTAGGCGAGGCATATTAGCTCAATAATTACTTTTAAATAGCAAGCTACTGGTGTGAGTGTAACACCCCAGCCCAACATGAGCCAGGAATGCTACTAAAATTACAATGTAATAATTTAAAATCTAAGTCATAATACCAAATTTCGGCAGAACATCCTTTGTATAGTTAACCATACAAGAGGTTCTAGCAAGTATCAAAAAACATAATCAATTAATCCAACATCCAATCTCAACCATAATCATAAAATCTTCATGAAACGCTAATTAACTCTATTACAAAACAATAGATGCATTAAGATATAACCAAAACAAAACATCCTGGCAGTTTGCTCAATTATTAATTTATTGTCTAAAATCAATCATTCATGAGTGGTTCATGGTTGTGTGCAACAGATCTCATTCTAATCCCTTCCATGTAGTTCTTGTAAGGGGTACCTAAAACCATAAACAACAGCAAGAGTGAGCCCACAGACTCAGCAAAGTACAAATAATAAGATAATATAACACACGATTATAACCTCAGCAACCATTCTCATGTCTTTATAATATATCATATCACATGCTTATGCAATGTTCAATGCATCTTTTCTCTTTGACTCTCTTTGCATTTTACCGGTAATACATGGTATACAACCGTCGATGCATACCCATGCCTGTGCTCGCAAGCACAGGAACCAAGAGCCCATACTCCGCAAGTATGGAGGCCACAAGCCCACACTCCACAAATGTGGAGACCACAAGCCTGTCATATAGATGACGGGGACCTCAAATCATTGCTTGGTCACCACGTGACCAAGCCTCAAATATGATGACATGATGCACATGTACAATTTCTCTATCCATCATTAATATGTAAATACAGCAGCATCATGCATGAATAAAACTTACTTATACTTCTAGCATTCATGATCATCGACATTCATATCATTCTAGTATCCACGAATAGCACATACATTCATAATGCTAGCAAACATGAATAATCACTCATGAATAATATACCACTAACTATACTTGCCTTAACCGTGCAGAGCTTGATAATGCGAAGAGGGTGCTGCCCCCGGAATCAAACCACCTGAATAAATGTAACAACCACACTAAGAGGAGACGGTGCTAGAAATAAGTACACAACGCACTACGCTCCCTAGCGCAACCCGAAACACCAACTTCTATAGACATCGATCCGTCCCAAAACAGAATAGTCGTCTTCCAAAATTCATAACTTTTCATATACTTATCCAAATCTAGTGTTCTTTGATTCTCCTAAAATATTATTAAATTATCCACATAAACCTAGTTGGTGAGATTCCCAAAATTTGTAATCTTCTATCCCTACCAAACAGATTACTAGAATTGCTAAATCCCGTCAGAAGTTCTGGACAACGAGACTAAAACTAACGTATCTTTCAGTACACTTATCCAAAAATTATGATATTTAGCTCTCTGAAAAGCTTACGAGCATACCTACAACTTTCGTTTTGGTGAGATCTTTTAAATAATTCATTAACTATTTGTTAATGACCGATTAACTTTGACTGCCAGAATTATGACAGAACTGCGGAACAAGAGCGCTACGAAATTCATAACTCCTAAACCGCTTGTCCAAATGACGTGATCTAATACTCTATTGAAAGCTAGCGACGTCGGCCACAACTCTATAGGAGGTGTCCATACATATTCCGCAGTTAACCTTATCAAAAATGTCGGCCAAACCTAACTGCACTAAACAGATCTATTACTGACATCGCCTAATTACATGATTTCACTACTAATTGAATGGGGATCGGGATTACCTTTGTAGAACCGCTGAAGAACACGAACCCAGCCCGCGATCCCTCCCCTTCTCTTCTCCCTCCTTCTCCTTCCTCTTCTTATTTTCCTCTTCCAGACCGGCAGTAGCGGAGGGGAGGCAGCGCTACAGGGCCACGCGCTACAGTACACGCTACAGTGCAAGACTGCTAGGGTTTGGATTTCCCCCACCCTCTTAAGCCGGTTCTCCACTTGGGCCGAAGGCACAAGTTCTAATACTCCTAAATTCTGAAAATTTTCCTTTCTAATTATATTTAATTTTAGTAATAATCATTTATTTGTTGTATGTTTAAACGGGATATTACATTCCACCCCCCGAATTCTACTTGTCGTTCTATTCGCAATAATACCACAACTGAAATTAATCACAATTAACATGTACCCGACGTGACCAACTCTGGATTCTGCTCGCGCAATCGAAATTCCAACTCCCAAGTTGCTTCCCTCTCGGACTTATGGGACCATATCACCTTGATGGATACCAACATCTTACACCTCCACACTCGGCTCTACCTTTTTAGGTACACTCAACGGAGATGGCTCGATGGTACGGCCTTACTCATTGGTCCACAGCTCTAACGAAACCTCACACTCCAGATCTCTCAAGTACTCCCTCGACACCGGGTCGCCTGGACTCGAGACGGTCCTAGCGATACGCTATATTCCAAAATCAAACCAATGTACGTTGGGCCAATCTTCCCTTTGGTACCAAACCAGACATTCTGCACGTAACACATGAAACTCTAGTTCCGACTCTCAATCGACATCTTCATCTTAACAAGGAGCATCTCCTTTAACTAGAGACGTACAAACGAACTTGTTTTAAACAAACTCTTTATAATCAGAACCCAACTGAAAACAGAGGATTCACAATGCAACCCACTCATAACCAACTTTCCTCCAAAAGACTCCCATCCAAAATCAAAAGATTCATCATGAAAACTTTTCCACTTTCCACGTTAGAAAAAAACACCATATAAGCCAAAGGAGGAACCACTCGAATGCCCAAATCAAACACTTCCTTTATTTTTCTGAACCAGAAAGAACCATCATGCCAACATAAAGCCAAGCTCAATTTGCGAAAGATATCCATCATAAACACATAGCTAAAACAAAAATCTAGAGAGCGTTTCACTACTCGAGGAAACATTCTTTTCTCAATCTCTTTTAGGAATAAAATTTCCTTAAATTATGGAATTCCAATTCATCGCATATCACACTAACTCATTTATCTTAAATTGGCAACCTCAACACTATGCTCAAATCGAATTCAACATCCACACCTTTGTAGAGAGGCTCTAATGACTCCACAAAAATATACTCTAGCCAACTCCTCTACCGACAGAATTATTTTGATAGATAACTCGTAATGCATCTCAAAATAGATTTCACACGCAATCACATCACCTCATTCTGTTAAGAATAATCAACTGGAAATCCTCAGCACACATACTCTTTTACTATTCCCAAAGGATTCTATCTATGATCAACACACTAATCGGAATCCACTTTTGTTCTTCTACTTCTGCACATAATCATGAAGCGACCTAGGTTTTAGCATAAATCATAAGCCCAATTTCAACCTCCAAGACCCCTACAATGAACTGTTGGTATAAAAGATAGGCTAATCCTCATATTTGAATGACTAAAATT
This sequence comes from Ampelocalamus luodianensis, assembly GCA_036346255.1. Taxonomy (NCBI): domain Eukaryota; kingdom Viridiplantae; phylum Streptophyta; class Magnoliopsida; order Poales; family Poaceae; genus Ampelocalamus; species Ampelocalamus luodianensis. The sequence continues at coordinate 43,354,507 of CM070624.1, forward strand.
TCTACAATCTAAACATACGCAATCATTAACATCTACATGTAAACATATTCTCGACCCAATTATGTTTAGAGAGATTCTAACTCCCAGAGGGTTACTCACTGAAGCCAAGTCATACTTGGCAATAACTCAACAATCCGTGCTATCCCATTAATTGCAATATGATTAGATTACATCGCTAATCCAACTCTCATGAAACTACCCGTCATATTTCACCTGCACAACCATGCAAATTACCCAATCACGCTACTCTAATAAATCGATCAAGGTCCCCTATACTTTCTAATTCTAATGTCCTGTCAAAATGAACAAAAGATCTTGGACCACATCTCTTTATAGGTTCTACTAGTTACAACAATGTAAACAGTTAGCTCCAAAGACAAACATTCTATTTAAATCGAATCCTCTCCAGGGTTATTCTAATAAATCAATTTACTCAATGCCTCTCAAACAACTTGACACCTAAAGGCTCACAAAATCATCTACTAGACCACCACTATCTAGTTGCATTACACATCCGAAAAGACTTTGCAACACAAATCGGTTAACCATTTCTTGGAAGAAGAGGCAAACAGAAATAAATTTCAGCACATAGGAAAACGTTACCACTTACAATAGATACAAGATCAACGAAAATAGTCAAATAGCAATGATCTCGAAAAACAAAAGATGAGATCATAGGTAAGGGCATAAGTTCCACAAGAAGAGAATATCAAACTTCAGCCAATAAAAATAAAGGAGGAACTCTTATGCGGTCAACCAACAAGATTAAGCACGCTTCAATAAGCTGCAAGCTACAAAACTTAAGTCCAACCTCAAAGACCTCTACTACGCCCTTTCTTTTAACAAAGGAAATAAATTTTTTTGATTATAGCATCTGTTTTTTTCCAACTCAAAATAAAACAGTCTCTAAGTTCAAATCTCATGAACCACTTAAGAATCAAATAGAGCTTTTCCAACACTTCGCTTTGCTCAACAAATTTCAGCTACTACCCGAATCATGAGGTCCAGTAGATCACAAACGCAACACTCAAGACATTTTCATCTAATCTATATCACGAAAGGCGATCAATTTACTTTCTTTCTAAAAGAGTCATCGCCACTCCAACAAGTCACAATATTTGCAGATCACCTTACTAACATCAAGAATAATACACTCTTAACAAGAATCTTTATCGTCAACTCTTTCATCATAAAGCCCCCAAGGGCTCACCAAAAAGTTCCATACTACTAGTATCATCTCATCCTCAAATTAAGAGTAGACCAAAATCTTACAACCTCACTACAATAACCATTTTATTTTAGAGGGAATGTACTACACAATTTAAAAGGTTATACCAAAACTCTTTCATCATGGACATGCTATCATCCGATTATTCTACAATCATGTAAGCATAAACCACCCATTAAATCACATCAATTCAACTCTTATGGATGATCAACACCAAATGTCACCACACAACAGTTGCACTCCAACCATTATTGCTAACAACTGGCTTCCTCAAGAAATATAGATGCTACATACTTTCCTTTCCAAATCACATATACAATTACAAACACATATTCAACCGTTCCACTTCATAATCATAATTTGGTGCAAAATCACAATAAAACTTCAAGAATCAAAATCTTCCATCATTCAACAGTATCAACATTACTACAGCCAAATTCATCCCATAGTTCTATATAGAAGAGTAATCCAGAACTCCTCCCATAAAATTCTAGATCCACTGGTATTCTAAGTATCCATAGAAAAGATAATTCCAAGATTAATATCCACTAAGACATTAATCTAGCATCACCTCGACTCTCCCTTCTTGCACAGTTAGATTAATCCATTGAGATCAAATAATCCAACAAGTTTAGCGGACTTAACAATTCTAATGTTCAACCCTTTCATCAATATTCCACACTTCTTACTATATCTCGGATACCTAATGGGTATTGACATACCTTTGATCACAGTCCATCATATAATTATTCTAAGACAACATCAAATTAATCATCTTTACGCACCACGCTATAGACCCAACTTGATAACCCATATCATATCCACTAATTTCGTAGATTATAACCTCTCACTAAACCACGACAGACAACGCTAAAGGGTTAACATTTTCTTTCATAAAAGAGAAGTATTCAACTTCAACACTCAAAATACCCAAAAGAGTTACTGTAACATCCCAATTTTCTGAGCTTAAAAATCTTTTAAATAGTTAGTAGGGAGAAAAAGTCACCATTTGGATTTATTTGAATTTAATTCAAAAGCTTAATATTGGACTTTACAATCAAAAACATTTATTGTGAATAATCCCAACGTGAACAATAGCCAAAACTTTTTTATTTGGGTTCTATGTGCTCAGATATATTTTCTAGATTTTTCTAGAATTTTTCTGAGCTCATTTGCTATTTTCTATTGCTTATTTGAATTTCTCGTATTTTACAAAATAGAAAAGCTAAATAAAATCTCAGAAAATCCTTCGGGCCGAATTTCCTTGCTCGCCCGACCTGTTATTCACGCCCAAAACCCGTAGTTCGCACTCCTCTCTCTCGCACGCGAAGCGCCGGCCCCACTGTCGGTGTCAGCCGAGTCGCGTGCGACGAATCCGCGCCCGAGCCCTCCCCGCTGACTTGTGGGCCCCGCATGCCGCGTCAGCATCATCTTCCTCCTCGACTCTAGAGTCCGTGTCCGAGCCGTCTTGCGCCGCCGTGCCACTCGCGGATTCCTCGCTTCTGGGCCCTATTTAACGCCGCGACCGCGTCACGAGGTTCGCCTCGCACACCACCACCTTTTCCCCAAAGCCAGGAACCCTAGACTCAAACCTAGCTGTTGGAATCAGAGTCGGAACCCTAGCGCCGCCGCCTCGGTTCTACGTCGATTGCGCCGCCGGCGGTGAGGCTCCGTCGCCTTCGACTGGTGTTCTAGCATCGTCGTCGCTTGGGCTTCACGGTGCGCCTCGCTTCGTCAGGCCAACCTCGTAGCCCGTTGTCGTTTTGACCGCGCCACTCCGCCGCCAACCTTGAGCGCCGCCGCAGTTTTGGTCACCGCCGGGAGCATCCAACCGTGTCACCAGATTCACGAGGTTGCGAGGAGTCCAGCGCTACCCTCCGTTGTCGCCGCCGTGGCCGGAATCACCGTTGTTGCACCCGACCGACAAATCTCGCCGGTGAGCCTCCGTGTTCAGTCGAGTCAGCCTCCATGTCACCCTTGTACCGACGTGTCAACCCAGGTGTCGCAGGCATGGCGTCCATGTTGATGCTCGCGTGGCACACCAAAGCCCAGCCGTTTCAATCTCTCGGGTGGACTTGGTCCACGGTGCACCCTCTCACAGACTCGTGGGTCCCGCCTGTCAGTTCATTTTCGTCCCGTCCGAACGTTCTCTGATGACGTCAGCATTGCGCAATAATCCGATTTTTCTGTTAAGAAATAATTTAGAAATTCCAGAAAATCCAAATTAGGGTTTCTTTAGATTTTCAATCTTCCAGAGCCCATAACTTTTGCATCCAAACTCCGATTGAGCCCATTCAAGTTCCAAATTTTATCTAAATTCGAGCTCTATTTATCTAAGATTTTTATTTAATTTTTGGAGTTTGTTTTGCCTCTGTTATTTATTTGTTTTTGTTTGTTTGTCTCGCTTTGTAGTAGACGTCGATTCGTCGGAGAATTTTGGAGAAGAAGGAGCACCTCAAGATCAAGACCAGTACTTAGACCTTTTCCAAGGCAAGTCATACATTTGATCATCTTGAACCCAGTTTTCAAATTACTTTGTTTCAAAGTATTGCATTCTATTTTAATTATTTATTTAAATGTTTTGGGCATAGTTATCATCCAAATTGTTATCATCACCTTGACTTTGTATGCCATAATTCCTTGTCACCCTAGATTGGTTATTAGTTGGTAATATTGTAGCACCAACGTGGGTTGGTTAGATGAGAGTACAATTGCTTAGCCATGCTACGAGTCTCACATCTCATGTAAGTTGCAAATATTGAATTTGACTAAGTGACTATGGAACTTTGTGTAAAACTGTGTGTGCTATGTGTTATTACTTTGTGATAGCATGTGTTGCACTAAAACCAACAGGGTGGGAAAGGATTTAGACTGAGGCAAGTGGTGGATAATTTGTGATATGGTGGACTTTGTGAATGGGAATGATAATCTTTGTGGCATAGTTAGAGAATGGAAGTCTTGCCTTGGTCAATTAAGGACTTAGCTTTGTGCGCCATTGAACTGAGCCTTACTGTATGACCACATGCCTGGTATGGGACGGACCTAACTTAGTGGTAGGTTATGGATTCTTGGCATTGATTACTCAGGTGGTAGGTTAGGTTATAGGTGGAGGTGTGTACTACAAGGTAGTCGCATCACGGGGCGGTTCGCCGTGTCCCTGTCCAGCGGTGTGTGTTATGCCAAAGCGCTCCGTTTGGGTTGGCATAGCGGTTTGTAAGCACATCGGGAGTGTCAATGTTAAGATGAAGTTTCTGAACCGTTTTTTTATAATTAGTGCTTGCAACACAAGTTGTATAGTGTGGGTAAAGTGTACAACCTCTGCAGAGTGTTAAATCAATCTATTCGAATAGCCGCGTCCACGGTCATGGACATGCTCGGGGATTTCACACGAGGGGTAGTTTTCATAAAATGTTTGGGATGGGAGCTATGTGATCTAAGTCATGTGGCTATGTGAAATAATCTGTTTAGCTTTGTGTCTTGGTGGAAAATAACTGTTAAATTAATATTGTCTATTTGTTTTGAACGGCATTTCAATCTATTATTGTATTCAATTGCAAATGTTGCTTTTATGCAAAAGAACCACAGAAGCCTTTTCTTTTGGAATAAGCCTGCATCTATAAATTGCATTCTGTAGTATGATTTGCGAGTACGGTTGTGTACTCACGCTTGTTGTAAAACTTGCGCCCAAACCTACAGAAGAGGAGGAGTCTACTCACCGCCGAGGAGGAGTTCGCCAAGGTTCCGATCGTTAAGGTCCGGATCCTAGTCGGTTGCTGTGGTGAATTGATGGGATCTCGTTGAAGTTATTTACGTTCATTGCTATTTTATTCTCTGTTAGCCCTGCGTGGCTCAATAAGTGTAAACTCGACCATAAGGTCAAAACCCTTATGTGGACGCCCCGAATGTTGGAATTGTACTTAATTAAATTTATACTGTAGCACGATTCTTAATTAAGGAACAGTGCAGCTCCTTTATTAAAGATCATGCTAGCAGCATAAATTTTTAAAAGTAACAAACCCAATATTTAGGCATCCCGGATATATGTCTCACAATGGTTCCCAGGATCAGTGACCATTGCACATATATCCTCAAACAACATTGCATCATACACATACAAGTCATACGTTTACATAATTAAACATAAGTTTACAAGTTGGTTAAGTGCTACAATATCAAGTGACTTGGTCACTACAAAAGTCTGACAGCGGAAGCAAAATAAACGATAAAACCACCAATGGCCCCATCCACCCGCAGGCGATTGCGTGGAGGAAAGAAATAGCTTTACTTGTTAGTGTCGCCCTGATCGACGCTAACGGGCACTTCATAAAGATAACCATCCTCACCTGCAACAATAGGTTATAGCACCTTGAGTACGGAGGGTACTCAGCAAGACTTACACAAACTAATAAAAGAAAGTGTGTATTAGAACCTATACAAAGGAGTAGAATTTTATACATGCATAAGGTTGCAACAGGAAGGCCTATTGGTTAAGTTTGCATAAAGCAGTACACCTTAACCTATAATTGTTAAGTTTTGATAAAGCAATTTAATGAAACGAACTGGATTAAAACAGTAAGTAAATGAGAATAGAGGTAAACAATACAATGCATGAATTCCCTCATGCTGAACCAGAAATCAAAACCAGATTTTTAAATCAAAACTCTATACAGGTGACATCAACTCAAGTCATTGTCCATGACCGTGGACGCGGCTATTCGAACAGTTTGATACCATGCAGGGGTGTACATCTTTACCCACATGACTTAGTCAGCCCGTTGCCTTCGGATGCCTCCGAATGATGACATACTTCCTTTGGTATGCCGACCAGGGAAACTAAGATTTGACATTTTTCAACAAGTTAACACTATTGAGTTGGATACCCATGTGTGAACTGATCTCGCTTAAACAACGACTGATAGCATCTGCTTAACCGGGGCACACATGTTGCGTCAGGAATGCCGACCCAAACATAAAGAAATGAGAACTGGGCTCACTACCCATATTAGATTGCAATAGGCATCTTTAAGGTACGTACATGCGACGGAGCATATATACGTCCTCACCCTTCTAAGAACATCTGATATTGACATACAAGCTCACATGGCATAAAACGCAGTCATAAGACCAGAGCATCTATGTCATACAAGATCAATACACATATCCTTACTCCCCTGTTTCCAACTCAATAGCCTTAGCCCTTTACTTAACCAAACAGCGCCCATACACTGCGCGTGGAAGTACGTGGGGGACTCGAATTGAATAGTCAGAGTTCAGTCCTTAATTGGTCTAGACAAGTCCACCACAATTCCCAATCTCGTGCACAAAAGCACCATCACTAGCATCCTCTTGTCCAGATCAATTTAAATGTAAAATTCATTTCTGGTATAAATAAACTGGACAAAGAGTTCAAAATAACAGAAATCATTTTGTGGTTCCCCTGTTTGACAAGATAATCTTGTCAAACTCTAATATTCTCTAGACTGCATGTCTAAGCCACTCTGAAGCTAGAGTTTATAGTATACAGTACTACTCTAAGTCTGAGTGTATGGTTAGAATTAAGGTAATCCACAATATTAGGTCATAACTAACTACTACAGATCACAATTTGTATTTTCAGAAAAGTAGCATGCAATGATTATCTTTGTATTTGGAAAATCTATTGTATAAAACTTTGGGGATCAATATGGTGCAAAGAGGATGCTTGCCTTGATAATAATAAACTTCTTGTGCAGGCTCAGGTTGTTCAGAAATAGTGTCAAAAGCCTCAGAAGAACCAGATTCTATAAGAGACAATAAACTCCAATAAATACCAAAGTCACAACCAAAGATAGAATGAAAGAAAATGTATGATCAATAAAGAAATGCATGATTAACAGCATGCTTAATCCATAACTACCCTAATAGTGATAATAACCCATATTATCATATACAGTTTTTAAATAACAAAAACTAGAGTCTAGATCAAAGTTGCAGTTTTCGGATTTTGAAAAGAACCGAAACAGATGTAAACTTGATTTGGGTTAGTTATGAGTAGACTAAGTAAAAGATGTTAAATTGAAACTTAGTCTGATTTCTAGAGTAGATAATATTCTAGGCAAACCTTAATCTAACCCTAATCGGCCAGATTACAAAAACTACCAAGATTTCAAAAGTTGTCGGTTGAGCCGACAATAGCCGACAGAGGTAACATTTTACTACAAGTTTAAATAGATGACAACAAGAATTAAAAGAGCAGAGGTTTATGCTACTAGGGTTTGGTTGAGACCTAAATAGGATGATCAGTTGACAAGAGAAACCCTAGAACCTAGAAAATGATAGGAAAGACCGAAAAGTTATAAAAACAACTTTTCAGTTTAAAGCAAGTTAAAGCTACTGACATTCAAGTGAATGATTCATGTGAGTTGCTAAGGTCCCTAAGATGCTTAAGATAGCAAAACTCACGCTTTAACTCACGAGGCTAAGGAAAACACTGAAGGTTCCTAAAACCGAGTTTGATCAGTAGAGAAATAAGCTCGGGTTTAACCTACAAAAGAGGCCAAATCTTTATCACAAGCCGATACCAGGGTTTAGAATGGATAAACAAATTGGAGAAGCAAGAAACTCCTTTGGGACAAAGAATGGAAGATGATAAGCTCCAGTGGTCAACAATGGCAGCAGCTCAAAAAGCTAGGGTTATATATAGAGGTTGAGCTACAGGGCAAAGGAGAAGGGTCTAGAGTTGATGAGGTGTCCATTTAGGGCTAAATATCCAAAAATTAGTTGCATAATCTTTGGATAATTCCTCTCCTCTATTCTGTAAATGGCGCGCGCATGCAGAGGCAAGGAAGAAGATAAGAACTCTCTGACATGCGGGTCACGCTGGCAGCCGCAGTCGCGCGCGCCTCCTAAATGGGCGGTTGCAATAAATAGAAGGATTAAAAGGTTTTAATCGGTATTGTTTAATAAGGGTCGTGCGATTTTAAACGAACGGTGGAGATTTAAAAGAGCGCTTCTGGATTTCGGGGGTCCACGTTCAAAGAGGGGCGTTGGATTGAAATCCAACGGTCAATCAAAAAAGATACACGTCACCCTTTAGATGAGATGACGCGGCACTGTCAGATGGACTTGCTATGGTCGAGATCGACGGAGGAACCGGATGGTCCGAATGCATACACGATATGGGCCCTACGATTAACATCCAACGACCCAAAGAAAAACAGGCCCTAACGGCACGCGGTAAAAAGGGGTGCCGTAGGATTTGAATCCGACGGTTAAAAGGAAAGCGCGCCTTTAAGTTCAAAAGGAAAAGGGCGGCGCGGTTGGATCGGGAATGGACGATGGGGATTGAAAGGGGATCCGGAGTCGTCCGAATGCATACACCTCCCTTGACCGTCTGATCTAGATCCAACGGTGGGGATTGTGGCGCATACGTGGACAGCTCTCGCGGCGTTGCGACCACGCCCGTTCGATTGGAGATCAACGGCTCACAGCACGCGAAGAGTTTGGGCTCGCCCCCGAGCGTGACTGAGCCGGACCAAAATGAAATGGTTGGACCCAACCTCATAGGGTTCGAGTCGCTACAGTGCTAGGGTTTGGGTTTGGACCGGATTAGTTGACCAATTCCTATTCCAATATTTAAAAGTTTGACTGGGCTTTAAAAATAGCAAATAAATTTGTAAAATCATGAAATTTTACCAGGAGGCTACTGGGATGATATATTTCCCAAATAAATTTCTAAAATCGCAGTTTCACTTTGTAAAATTCATAAATAATTACCTTAGCCCGAATAGGTTTATTTGAAACCACATATTTTTCTTCAAGTCAAGATAATTTCTAAAAATTCAACAAAAGTATTTTTTAGCCAAGATAATTTATCTAGGCTTTAATAAAAAAACACTTCCCAGTCATAATACAAGTTTTATCTTGTATTTCTTTTGAGACTGTAAATGGGTTTTTGGATTTTGGTTAGAAAAGGAAGGTTTTAATTGGTAGCAGCAATTCCAAATTGTTAATTATGAACAGTAATGTAATGAACAGTATTCCATTACTGTTCATAAAGCAGATTATTACTGTTTATAAAATTGGGGCTGTTACACCTTATTTGTTATTCAAACTAATCGTTTACTTTATTTATCGTTTGTATGGATGGATATTCACCTATGTTGACACTGTGTGCACTAGCGTGATCCTGGACTAGTGCAGTATACATAGAGGGTTCCAGAATCGTAATTTTGGGTCCCAACAGAGGTGGTATCAGAGCCATACTTACTGTAGATCTTGACTTTAGTTAGATCGGCCGTCTTTAGAGTGTCCAAACTATTTTCTAAAGAAAAAATTAACTTGCAAGGCTAAATAATTGCTTTACTCTCCTCATATCTCTCTCGACTCAACTATTGCTATAATTCTTTCTCTCCCCGCTGTTTTAAGTTGCTCTTACCCTCCCTTCGTCTGTCTTGACAGATGCCTCGTCTCCAGAGCTATGGTGAGCGCACAGGAGGATACACCGTTGAGCTTTGGAAGCTGCTACAAGTTCTTGGAGGCTTTGATCGTCCGTTGTACGTCGGTAACAGCTGGACTGTGAACGGTCAACACCGTGGACTGATCTGTCACCTGACGATCTACGCTAGGAGGAACGACAAGGCGAGCCAACCTTCGCACATCTCGGTGAGGAAGATCACTTGGCTGGAGGGCATCAAGGAGTCGTCGTGCTTGGCCATGCTACATATTTGCAACATCTACGCACGGGAGCTTCAAGACACCGTCTTCCGTTACCACCCCAGAGCTGCAGCCGTGGATTTGCCAGCACGCTACCCGTCTACCGAAGAAGAGATCAACGCTACAGTCGTGCACCTCGCCCGATTTGCGTACCGCCAGAGGAAGCATTGAGAGGACTATCACGAGTGGATCATGTCTATGAGGCTTTGCGAGAATCAAGAAAAGGTCGCCACTGCAAGAGATTCTCTCTGACCGTGATGATGAAGAAGAGGAAGACCCGAGGAGGATCCCAAGAAGATCCAGAGGAAGGTCCATTGAGCGAGAAGAAGCCGCGAGCGGAGGAGCCGCTGCCCCGAACGCATGTTCTCTTGCATCGATCGCCCGTGGCATCGAGGATCGCTTGCCAAGATGCCGGCTCACTTTCGAGTCTATAGCCGTCAGGAGCGCCGCCGAGGCTGTGGAGGCTTTCTCAAGTTGTTGGTCTTAGTTTGATTTTGAGCTTAGCGATTTGATTTAGTAAGTCGCCCTTTAGGCGTAGTTTTGTGTGCTTAGGTCGTTGTTTCTTTTGAAAGTAGTATGAGTGCAAAGGCCCTTAGGCATTTGTTGCGACCATGCTAAGACCCTAATTAATAAAAGTATTTCGTTTGGGTTTCTCGAGCTGTGTTTTGTTGGGTTTAACCTATCCCCTGCTTAGTTCTTAACTCATCTTGTGCTTGCTACCTTATCTAACCCATGGAGCTTCGCCAGATGGTTCAAACTCGCCGATCACGCAAGTGGTTCGTGACGCCACGCAGAAGCAATGAGCAACTAGCCACAGGAGCAGTTCCGCCACAAGCACCCCCCGATTGACTTGCAGAACTTTGGAGCTTTCATGGCAGCACAGACTCAGCTAATGAATACCATGATGAATCAGATGTAGGCCGTGAACAATCAGAACAACAACAACAATCAACAGCATGGAGCCCCAGCTGCCCATGGTCACCATGTGTTGGAAATATGCCCTAGAGGCAATCATAGAGATGATTATATTTCATTATGTTCATAACATTTGATAATATGTTATCTTGTTCCTTGAATGAATCATCAGTTATATAGATCAATGAGTATGTGACTTGTTGGTGAAACTCTTTATCTTATATGATGTCGTTCTAAAAGTATCCCTGGTCGAATGTCCTTTGCCTGAACACCAGTGACTCTACGACCAGTACATGTATTGATTGATGACCATGTTTCACCGGTCATGGATATAGAGATATCGAATCAATAATGTGGACACATGTTAGAGAACATAGTGTTGGATAAGACCCATCTTGAGATACTATTGAGATTATTATGATTCTATGTGTCGTTAGTTGGTCTCAAGCAATGATGATGTATAATCCTTAGACCTAAGATCAGCATGGTTTCCTACATGTGTAATAACACTATTAGGGGTTGCCAAACGCTACTCCGTAACTGGGTAGTTATAAAGGTAGCTTTCGGGTATGCTATGAAACATGCGGAGGAATATGAGTGGTCGGATATGGGATTTGCCCTCCTAATATAACGATAGAGATGTCTCTGGGCCCTCGTTGTGGTCGAATAAAGAAAGTTCATGGCCATGCCACTAGTGGTCGAAGTGTCGACCACATGAAGTTATTCGACACTTGATCGAAAGTATTGAGCGATCCATGGATGGCATATTATCTCACCGAGTTCAACCGGATGTCGTGAGGCAAAGGGAGAATACACAAGCAGTCGTTCGGTTCGAAGTCGTGACCGGTCAAGTCGTATGGAGATGCGAACTAGTCGTAGGTCGTTTGAAGTTGTTGGAGTCGTATGGAGATGCGATCTAGTCATGGACTACTCGAACATAATCACCAACTGGTCGTAAGGAGCTACAAACTGGTCGTAGTTAGATACTAAGCGGTCATAAGGAGTTACGAACTAGTTGTAACTAATTATGGATGGTCGTGACTAAGTACGCAGTGGTCGTAAGTGATAAGGACCTGGTCGTAGATCATATTGCATTAAGGTTCGTCCGATATATTCTGTGTGTGTTCGGGAATCGTTATGTGCTGCTAGGCACCGCTGACGACTCGTGATCGAGAAAGAGTTTCCGAGTCACAACCGATTACACACGAACCTATAGGGTCACACACTTAAAGGGCTAGGATTTGATTTGGATGGAGATCCGAATTCTTATGGGCCACGAATTCCTAATGGGCCTCAGGTTGAGGACCCAATATGGATGCCTATATATAGAGGGGCAGTGGCATGGGGTATGTTGGATAAATCTTTCTGGAAGAAATCCCGAAACCCTGATAGCCACGCTCTCCTCAACCACGCCGCCGGCGCTAGCACTCCTGCACGTGGTGTCCCTGCCCCGTACGTGTGGATACCTTGGAGGTGCTGTTGCGAAGCATCAGCACTAGGACAATCCGCGACTCGCGACGTTCATCGGAGTAGGAGGAGAAGGCGCGCGGCAAGTACGACTACCACTGCTACAACTCGCTACATCGGCTCTACTTCTGCTACGAGTCGGCGCGTCTAGTGGTAATCTCGTGATCTATTACTAGCGGAGGTTCCTTGGTTGCACGGTAATTTTTTTTTGTTTATGCTATCGTAGCCTTCCCGTGATCCTTCAGTGGTATCAGAGCCATCCCGTTTAGTTTTAGATTCAGATTAGATGCATATGGTGATATGCGGGGGTCATAGATGTGATCTATTTCTTTTTCTGTTGGTCGTTCTATGTGATAGATCGTTCTTGACGATGGTCAATATGATCGTCCATGCGCGGTGGTCGTAAGGTGATTGATGATCGTTATTCTGTGATCGTGTGTTCATGGTCGTATCACGACTTGCCTCTACCGGTCGTGTTTCCGCCATCGGGGCAGACAGTGATCGTAAATCCACGGAGCACGCGAAGATCAATCTGGTTGATCGAATCAGAGTTGCGATCGGAAAGGGTTAATGTGATTAATCCAATGCGATTTACATGGACGGAGCAGTAGATTGGATCTACATTGTCCGAAAATTCCGCCGAGCAGGACCTTGGAATACAGATAGGGTTTCCGCCCTTTTGGTGCGGGTTGCCACTCCTATGGATTAGGACCTTAACTTGGTTTATGTATTGATGTTCACGTCATTCGTTGGATAGAATACGATTCTACATCTAACTTGTTTTTGCAGGATTTTGTGAATAGTATGACCCGTAATGTATGAGATGCATGTATGTGTGTAATGTTCATGACCTGCGTGTCATGCTTATTGCAGCCCAAGGCTGTCTATATTTGTATAACGGCCTGCGTGTCGACTTGTGATGTCTTTTCACCCTTTGTATTTTATCACTAGTGCTATTATCAGTAATGGTTTAGTGAGAGTACTTGGAGGTTTTGGCTACTTGGAGACATGGCGAACAGGAAGCACGGCGATAGAGATCACCTTATGGAAGGGTCATACTATATCACAATACAATATGATTTTGTCTGTGAATGCCTTTCTTTTCTGTCTTTTATTTCTATGCATGTTATTTAATTGCTTTGAATGCTCTTGACATGGTAGAAGTAAAATTCCCTCACTTAATATTGAGTTAAAATTGATGCCCTCCTAATTTGCCGCACCATCCAAAGTCTTGTATTTTAATGGTAGAGCAGAGTGCCATTAACTCTCCTTGACTAGATGGGTTTGTGTCAGACACTTACACGCTTAGCATTGGTCTAACTTGACAAGGTCATCATAACGGTTATAGACCTTGGGGCATAGGGTTGGGTGCCGAAGCATAGAGATGCTGCTCAACAACAAGAGTCATATAGAGATATGATTAGCAATGGGTTGTTTACCATATTCACTAATCTTCTAGCAGTGATGCCAAAGCTCACTAGGAGATTAATTAATTATGGATCTTGAATCACTAGAATGTCATAAGAGGGATATGGTATTTAGTGGGAGTATCTTTATTAAATTGTTTAATAGAAGTTACTTTTTGAACATAGGTCTTAGTTTTGCATATTTTATGTTGTAGATTATGGCACCAACTGCTGTACCAACATCTAGTTTTGCTTTGTGTTTGGTTCTTGATAAGGAAAAACTAAATGGAACAAATTTTGCGGATTGGTCCCACAACCTAAGAATTGTTCTTAGGCAAGATAAAAAGGAACATATTCTAGAGGAACCAATTCGGATGTACTGCTTGAAAATGTCTTTGCTCTTAAAAGCGCCTATAAAAAGGCATGTGATGAGTCCCTTGATGTTAGCTGTCTCATGCTTGCTGCTATGAACTCAGACCTTCAGAAGCAGTTTGAGAACATTGAGGCCTACAATATGATCATGGCGCTCAAAGGCATGTTTGAGACACAAGCAAGAACTGAGAGATGTGAGATCTCAAAGAAATTGTTTGGGTGTAAGCTAGCTGAGGGTAGTCCGGTGAGCCCACATGTGATCAAGATGGTTGGTTACACAGAGCTTGGAAAAACTTGGTTTTCCACTTAGTCAAGAGTTGGCTACAGATTTGATTCTTGCTTCACTTCCTGCAAGCTATGGGTCGTTCATTCTGAACTTCCATATGAATAGTTTAGACAAGAATCTCACCGAACTGCATATGATGCTCAAGACTGCGGAAGACAGCATTAAGAAAAGCAACAGTCATGTGATGATGGTGCAAAAGAGTACGAGCTTCAAGAAGAAGGCTAAGACTAAGGTCAATGGAAAGGGTAAGGCTAAAGCTTCGGATAGGATCCAAACCAATAAGCCTAAGCCCAAGACTAAGTCCGGACCGACTCAAGAGAATGAATGCTTTTATTGCAAGGAGCTAGGCCATTGGAAGAGGCGCAAGAAATACGGTGATCCGAAAAGAATGGTGGGACTAAACCTTCCACTTCAAGTATTAATGTTATAGATGTTTTTCTTGCTGATTCTTCTGTTAACTCATGGGTATTTGATACCGGATCGGTTGCTCATATTTGCAATTCGATGCAGAGTCTAACAAGGATTAGGAGAGTTGCAAGAGGTGAGATGGATCTTCGCGTCGGGAATAAAGCAAGGGTTGCTGCATTAGCCGTCGGGACCTTGCCATTACTTTTGCCTTCAGGATTTATTATGGAATTAAATAATTGTTATTACGTTCTAGCCATGAGTAGAAACATTATCTCTGCCTCATGTTTGATGGCAGAAGGTTATAAATTCATTATTGAGAATCATGGTTGTTCTATATTTTTGAATGAAGTGTTTTATGGCTATGCACCTGTTTTGAATGGGTTGTTTATTTTGAATCTTGATGTTGCACCCGTCTATAATATTAATGCGAAAAGGCTTAGGCTTAATAATATGAATTCCACTTTTATTTGGCATTGTCGTTTGGGTCACATAAGTGAGAAACACATGAAGAAGCTCCAAGATGATGGAATTATAAACTCATTTGATTTAGAATCATTTGAAACGTGCGAATCTTGCCTACTCGGAAAGATGACCAAGACTCCTTTCACTGGTCGAGCTGAGAGGGCGTCCGACCTGTTGGCACTCGTACATACTGATGTATGTGGACCAATGAGCACGATAGCTAGAGGTGGTTTTCAGTACTTCATTACCTTCACCGATGACTATAGTAGATATGGATATGTCTATTTAATGAGGCAGAAGTCGGAATCCTTTGAAAAGTTCAAGGAGTTCCAGAGTGAGGTACGAATCAACTTGGCAAGACAATCAAATCTTTACGATCCGATCGTGGAGGTGAATTTTGAGCCATGAATTTGGTGATCATTTGAAGCAATGTGGAATTGTTCCACGACTTACACCACCGGGCACTCCACAATGGAATGGGGTGTCCAGAGGCGTCGGACCTTATTGGACATGGTTCGGTCGATAATGAGCCAATCGATCGCCATTGTATTTTTGGGGTTACGCTCTTGAAACCGCCGCTTTCACTTTAAATAAGTTACCATCAAAATCGTAGATAAGATATCATATGAGATGTGGTGGGAAGAGTCCTAGTTTGTCTTTTCTAAGGATTTGGGGATGTGATGTCTATGTTAAGCGTTTGACATCGATAAACTCACACCCAAGTCGATAAATGCTTCTTTATAGGATATCCTAGGAAACCAAAGGATATTACTTCTACAACAGGAAGAGGGCAAAGTTTTGTTGCAGAAATGGTGTCTTTTGAAGAAAGAGTTTCTTTCAAAAGAAGTCAGTGGGAGAAAGGTGCAACTCGAAGAAATTCGGGAAACATCTGAAAGTGTTTCAACTCCTACTGAACCTCTACAGGATGAATAAATTGTTGTTGAACTTGTAGATGAGGCATCATTACACGAGATCTAAAAGGCCACGTCAATTGCCTATAAGGTATGGGCATGATGTATTATTATTGAATAATGATGAGCCTAAGTCGTATGAGGAAGCGATGATGGACCGGACTACGAGAAATGGGTTGAAGCCATGAAATCGAGATAGACTCCATGAGTGACAATCAGGTTTGGAACTTGATCGATCCTCTTGATGGTGTTAAAATCATTGAGTGCAAATGGATCTATAAGAAAAAGATTGATATGGATGGAAATGTTCACATTCATAAAGCTCGACTAGTCGCAAAAGGGTTTCAACAAGTTCAAGGGGTTGACTACGATGAGACTTTCTCACCAGGAGCGATGCTTAAATCTATACGGATCATTCTAGCTATTGCTGCATATTTCGACTATGAGATATGGCAAATGGATGTCAAAATAGCTTTCTTTAATGGAAACCTAAGTGAGGATGTGTACATGACACAGACTGAAGGTTTTGTCGATCCAAAGAATGCTACGAAAGTATGCAAACTTCAAAAGTCCATTTATGGGTTGAAGCAAGCATCTCGGAGTTGGAATATACGTTTTGATGAGGAGATCAAAAGGTTTGGTTTCGTCAAGAACAAAGAAGAACCTTGTGTTTACATGAAGGTTAGTGGGAGCGCACTCGTTATTCTGATCTTATATGTAGATGACATATTATTGATCGGGAATGACATTCCAATGCTGGAATCTGTTAAGGTATCATTGAAAAATAGTTTTTCTATGAAGGACCTAGGAGAAGCAGCATATATCTTAGGAATAAAGATCTATAGAGATAGATCAAGAAGGCTAATAGGATTAAACCAAAGTACTTACATTGACAAGGTGTTAATTCAGTTCAGCATGCAGGATGCCAAGAAAGGGTTCTTGCCTATGTCACATGGCATAAGTCTTAGCAAGAGTCTTTGTCCTTCGACAAGCGATGGCGAGACCGTATGAATGGTATTCCGTATGCTTGACTATTGGATCCATCATGTATGCCATGATATGTACTCGACGGATGTGTCATATGCTCTAAGTGTTACGAGTAGATACCAAGTCGATCCGGTGAAGGTCTTTGGACGGTGTGAAAAACATTCTTAAGTACTTGAGAAGGACTAAGGATGCGTTCCTAGTTTATGGCGGTGATGAAGAGCTCGTTGTAAATGGTTACACCGATGCAAGCTTCCAAACCGACAAAGATGATTATCGTTCGCAATCTGGTTATGTATTCATTTTGAATGGAGGAGCAGCGAGCTGGGAAAGTTCCAAGCAAGGGACGGTTGCTGATTCTACGACAGAGGCCGAGTACATTGCGGCTTCTGAAGCTGCGAAGGAAGGTGTTTTGGATAAGGATTTTCATTGCTGAATTGGGTATGGTTCCGAGTGCCTTGGGCCCAATGGATGTCTATTGTGACAATAATGGAGCCATTGCGCAGGCTAAGGAGCCTAGATCCCATCAAAAGTCCAAGCATATACTCAGGCGTTACCACCTTATTCGCGAATTGGTGGATAGAGGAGATGTTAAGATATGCAAAATCCATACGGATTTAAATGTTGCTGATCCGTTGACAAAGCCTCTCACACAGCCAAAGCATGAAGCGCACACAAGAGCTATCGGTATTAGATACTTAAATGATTGACTCTAGTGCAAGTGGGAGACTGTTGGAAATATGCCCTAGAGGCAATCATAGAGATGATTATATTTCATTATGTTCATAACATTTGATAATATGTTATCTTGTTCCTTGAATGAATCATCAATTATATAGATCAATGAGTATGTGACTTGTTGGTGAAACTCTTTATCTTATATGATGTCGTTCTAAAAGTATCCCTGGTCGAATGTCACTGGTGGAACACGGTGACTCTCACGATCAATACATGTATTGATTGATGACCATGTTTCACCGGTCATGGATATAGAGATATCGAATCAATAATGTGTACACATGTTAGAGAACATAGTGTTGGATAAGACCCATCTTGAGACACTATTGAGATTGTTATGATTCTATGTGTCGTTAGTTGGTCTCAAGCAATGATGATGTATAATCCTTAGATCTGATATCAACATGGTTTTCTACATGTGTAATAGCACTCTTAGGGGTTGCCAAACGCTACTCGTGAATCGGTAGTTATAAAGGTAGCTTTGGGTATCTTTGTGAAACATGCGGAGGAATGTGATTGGTTGGATATGGATTTGCCCTCCTAACATAATGATAGAGATGTCTGGGCCCTCGTTGTGGTCGAATAAAGAAAGTGCATGACCATGCCACTAGTGGTCGAAGTGTCGACCACATGAAGTTATTCGACACTTGATCGAGAAAGTATTGAACAGTCCATGGATGACATATTATCTCACCTGGAGTTCAACCAGATGTCGTGAGGCAAAGGGAGAATACACAAGCAGGTCGTTCAGTTCCCGAAGTCGTAGACTGGTCGAAGTCGTATGGAGATGCGAACTAGTCGTAGACTGGCTGAAGTCGTTGGAGTCGTATGGAGATGCGATCTAGTCATGGACTACTCGAACATAATCACCAACTGGTCGTAAGGAGCTACAAACTGGTCCTAGTTAGATACTAACTGGTCGTAAGGAGTTACGAACTAGTTGTAACTAATTATGGACTGGTCATGACTAAGTACGAGCTGGTCGTAAGTGATAAGGACCTGGTCGTAGATCATATTGTATTAAGGTTCGTCCGATATATTCTATGTGTGTTCGGGAATCGTTATGTGCTGCTAGGTACCGCTGACGACTCGTGATCGGGAAAGAGTTTCCGAGTCACAACCGATTACACACGAACCTATAGGGTCACACACTTAAAGGGCTAGGATTTGATTTGGATGGAGATCCGAATTCTTATGGGCCACGAATTCCTAATGGGTCTCAGGTTGAGGACCCAATATGGATGCCTATATATAGAGGGGCGGTGGCATGGGGTATGTTGGATAAATCTTTCTAGAAGAAATCTCGAAACCTTGATAGCCACACTCTCCTCAACCACGCCGCCGGCGCTAGCACTCCTGCGCGTGGTGTCCCTGCCCCGTACGTGTGGATACTTTGGAGGTGTTGTTACGAAGCATCAGCACTAGGACGATCCGCGACTCGCGACGTTCATCGGAGTAGGAGGAGAAGGCGCACGGCAAGTACGACTAAGACTGCTTCAACTCGCTACATCGGCTCTACTTCCGCTACGAGTCGGCGCGTCTAGTGGTAATCTCGTGATTTATTACTAGCGGAGGTTCCTTGGTTGCGCGGTAAAATTTTTTGTTTGTGCTATCGTAGCCTTCCCGCGATCCTTTACCATGGATCATCTAAACTTGCGGAGTTTATGAGGACTCGTCCACTGACATTTTCTGGACACGTCTCCCCAGTGGAAGCAGATGATTAGCTTCGGGTCATTGAAAGGAAGCTGCTGATCACCCAGTGCAGCGACCGTGAAAAGGTTTTGTACGCTACTCACCAGATGGAGGGCATAGCTACTGAATGGTGGGAGAACTTCTGTGCCGCACATGAGAAGCCACAAGATATCACATGGGAATAATTTTCTGCAGCATTTCGCCAGTATCATGTACCAGAAGGCATTATCGATTTGGAAAAGGATGAGTTCCGCGCTCTCAAGCAAGGAGCTATGTCAGTGTCTGACTATCTCAACAAGTTTTCTCTGCTAGCTCGCTATGCAGCAGAGGATGTTACCACAGACAAGGCTCGCCAGAGTCGCTTTTTGAAGGGGCTGAACACTGGACTGCAAGTGAGTCTAATTGCCCATACTTTCCCTGATTTCCAGGAGCTGGTCAATAAAGCCTTTGTTCTAGAGGACAAACGCAAGGAACCGGAGGACAACCGCAAACGTCGGATGGCTCAGCAAGGGAATCATCAGTCACAGCAGAAGGCAAGGACAGTTCCATCACAGTTCAACCGGTTTCCACCCCAAACTTCGTTCAGAGCACCTGCACCAACTTCAGCACCCCGTCCAGCTGCTCAGAACTTCCGCAACCCTACACCTATCAATCCCAATCGAGGGAGCAATTAGCAGAACGTACCACGGGTATGTTACACCTGTCGTCAGCCAGGACATTTTGCTAACCAATGTCCACAGAAGGGTACAATCACTCCAGTACGCTTCAACCTTGGAGCTACGCCATCCAAGACGCCAGCGCCAGGCATCAACCAAGGAGCTTCACAAGTTGCCGGTCAAGCTGGAGGAGCACCACAGTCGGTGATCAGAGGCCGTGTCAACCATGTCACTCTGGAAGGAGCCCAGGAAGCACCGGACGTCGTATTGGGTAAGTTTCTGGCTAACTCAGTACCTACATCAGTTTTGTTTGATTCTGGAGCTTCGCATTCGTTTGTTTCTGGGATGTTTGCAACCAAGAATAATTTGGAAGTTATGCATCTTAAGCATACTCTGCTAGTCCAGTCGCCTGGAGCAAAGCTAAGCCCTAAAGTGGGATATTTAGGAGCTAAGTTACTCATAGTTGGAGTTGAGTTTCTAGCCAACCTAATCGTACTAGATACCCAAACCTTAGATGTCATTCTTGGCATGGATTGGTTATCCAAGCACAAAGCCGTGCTAGATTGTTGCCGCAGAGCTGTAACAGTCGAGGATACCAAGGGAAACAAGGTAGAATTTCTAGACACCTCAGTTCGCGATGGACATCTGTTAGTAAACAACCTGAAAACCCTTTCCTTAGAAGAAGTACCCGTCGTCAGTGAATATCCAGATTTGTTTTCAGAAGAATTACCAGGAATGCCACCGGACCGTGACATCGAGTTTGTCATCAACCTAGTGCCAGGGACAACACCAATTTCAAAGAGACCTTATCGGATGCCAGCCGATGAATTGGTAGAGATGAAGAAGCAGATAGAAGAACTTCTTGAGAAAGGTTTCGTGAGACCTAGTTCGTCACCATGGGGAGCACCAGTGTTGTTTGTCAAGAAGAAATATGGAAGCATGAGGATGTGTATTGATTATCGTTCCCTCAATGAAGTTACCATCAAGAACAAGTATTCATTACCCCGGATTGATGATCTGTTTGATCAGATGAAAGGAGCCGGAGTGTTCTCAAAGATCGACCTACGATCAGGTTACCACCAGCTGAAGATTTGTCCTAAGGATATACTGAAGACCGCTTTCTCAACGCGGTATGGACATTATGAGTTCTTAGTCATGTCCTTTGGTCTGACTAACGCCCCTGCCTACTTCATGAACATGATGAATAAAGTATTCACGGAATATTTGGACAAGTTTGTAGTCGCGTTCATTGATGATATTTTGGTTTACTCCAAGGCGGAGGAAGAACACGCTGAACATTTAAGGATAGTCTTTGAAAAACTCAGAGAGCATCGGTTGTATGTCAAGTTCAGTAAGTGTGATTTTTGGAAGAAGGAAGTTGATTTCCTTGGTCATGTGATGACAGCCGAAGGAGTAGCAGTTGACCCTGGTAAAGTTAAAGCAGTATTACATTGGGAGCAGCCCAAGACTGTAACTTAGATTCGTAGTTTCTTGGGAATGACAGGTTATTACCGCCGTTTCATCGAGGGATTCTCATCAATTGCTAAGCCCCTTACGCAATTGTTGAAGAAGGAGAAAAAGTTCACTTGGACTCCAGCCTGTGAAGAAAGTTTTCAAGAGTTGAAGAGGCGTTTGAGATCAGCCCCAGTGTTGATTTTGCCAGATGTTCGCAAGGATTTCGATATCTATTGTGATGCTTCGCGTCAAGGATTAGGATGCGTCCTGATGCAAGAAGGAAGAGTTGTCGCTTATGCGTCAAGACAATTAAGACCTCACGAGGAGAATTACCCTACTCATGATCTGGAATTAGCTGTCGTAGTGCATGCTCTAAAGATTTGGCGTCATTATCTTATCGGTAATCGCTGTGAAGTCTACATAGATCATAAGAGTCTGAAGTATATTTTCACCCAGTCAGATTTGAATATGAGGCAGAGGAGATGGTTGGAATTGATCAAGGATTATAATATTGAAATCCACTACCATCCCGGAAAAGCCAATGTAGTTGCAGATGCTCTGAGTCGTAAGAGTTACTGCAATGCTTTGGAAGTGGAACGGTTTTGTTCAGAACTTCAAGGTGAGTTTCAGAAGCTAAGGCTAGAAGTTGTGTCTGAAGGTTTTGTGGCCAGTTTGGAAGTACAGTCTACCTTGGAGACACATATTCGTGAAGCGCAACCAAAGGATCCTGCGTTGTCAGACATCAAGCTCAAAATGGCAGAAGGGAAATTCAAAGATTTTACCAAGGATGGTCAAGACATACTCTGAATTAATGATCGTATCTGTGTACCAGATATTGATGGGTTGAGGCAACTAATCTAATCTTAAAAGAAGCCCATGACTCAAAGTATTCAATTCACCCTCGAAGTACCAAGATGTACCAGGATATTAAGGCTAAATTTTGGTGGCCAAATTTGAAGCGAGAAGTCGTAGAATTCGTTGCCTTGTGGGACGTTTGTCAGAAGGTAAAGGCCGAATACCAGAGACTAGCAGGTTTGTTGCAACCGCTGAAGATTCCAGAGTGGAAGTGGGAAGAGATCGGAATGGATTTCATTACCGGTTTACCCAAGACCCAATCGGGTTACGATTCGATCTGGGTAATAGTCGATCGTTTGACCAAGGTCATCCATTTCCTGCCAGTCAAAACCACGTACTCAGGAGATCGCCTTGCGGAGTTGTACATGGCCAGAATTGTCAGTTTGCATGGTGTGCCCAAGAAGATAGTATCAGATCGAGGATCTCGGTTCACCTCTCATTTTTGGCAAAGCTTGCATGAAGCATTGGGTACCCATCTGAATTTCAGTACTGCGTATCATCCACACACAGATGGACAGACGGAAAGATTTAATCAGATATTAGAGGATATGCTGAGAGCTTGTGCTCTAGCTAATGCTACCCGTTGGGATAAAAGTTTGCCGTATGCAGAATTTTCGTATAACAATAGTTATCAAGCTAGTCTGCAAATGTCACCATTTGAAGCTTTGTATGGCCGTGCCTGTAGAACCCCGTTGAATTGGTCAGAAATAGTTGAACGTTTGGTATTCGGACCAGACATCATTCAAGAAGCAGAAGAGTAAGTAGTCATGATCAGAGAAAGATTGAAGATAGCTCAGTCCAGGCAGAAGAGCTATGCTGATAATCGTCGTCGCGATCTCAGCTTCGAACCCGAGGATTTCGTGTATCTTCGAGTCACCCCGCTCAGAAGTGTCAAAAGGTTTCATGCCAAAGGGAAGCTTGCCCCTAGGTATGTTGGTCCGTTCAAGATTTTGGAACGTCGTAGGGAAGTTGCTTATTAGTTGGAGCTACCGCAGTCGTTAGCAAGAGTGCATGATGTCTTTCATGTCTCGCAGTTGAAGAAGTGCCTTCGTGTACCAGAAGAACAAGCCCCGCTGGAATCAATTGACTTGAAGGAGGATCTTACCTACAAGGAGCAGCCAGTCAAGATTTTGGATGTCGCAGAGCGCCACACAAGAAGCAAGACTGTTCGTTTTTGCGAGGTTTAGTGGAGCAACCACTTAGAAGGAGAAGCAACGTGGGAGCGTGAAGAAGAGCTGAAAGCCGAGTTCCCTAGCCTTTTCTCTAGCTAGCCTGAATCTCAGGGTCGAGATTCCTTTAAGGGGGAGGTTTGTAACATCCCAATTTTCTAAGCTTAAAAATCTTTTGAATAGTTAGTAGGGAGAAAAAGTCACTATTTGGATTTATTTGAATTTAATTCAAAAGCTTAATATTGGACTTTACAATCAAAAATATTTAATATGAATAATCCCAACGTGAACAATAGCCAAAACAATTTTATTTGGGTTATATGTGCTCAGATATATTTTCTAGATT
This sequence comes from Ampelocalamus luodianensis, assembly GCA_036346255.1. NCBI lineage: Eukaryota > Viridiplantae > Streptophyta > Magnoliopsida > Poales > Poaceae > Ampelocalamus > Ampelocalamus luodianensis. Next base: position 43,378,551 of record CM070624.1, read on the forward strand.
TTTCTAGAATTTTTCTGAGTTCATTTGCTATTTTCTATTGCTTATTTGAATTTCTGGTATTTTACAAAATAGAAAAGCTAAATAAAATCTCAGAAAATCCTTCGGGCCGAATTTCCTTGCTCGCCGATCCTGTTTTGCCTTGACCCAAAAACCCGCAGCCGCACCTCCTCTCTGCACTGGCGCCGGCCCCACTGTCGGTGTTAGCCGAGTCGCGTGCGACGAATCCGCGCCCGAGCCCTCCCCGCTGACTTGTGGGCCCTGCATGCCGCGTCAGCATTGTCTTCCTCCTGTACTCTAGATTTCGTGTCCGAGTCGTGTTGCGCCGCCGTGCCGGTCGCAGATTCCTCGCTTCTGGGCCCTATTTAACGCCGCGACCGCGTCACGAGGTTCGTCTCGCACTCCACCGCCTTTTCCCCAAAGCCAGGAACCCTAGACTCAAACCTAGCCGTCGGAATCGGAGTCAGAACCCTAGCGCCGCCGCCTCGGTTGTACGTCGATTGCGCCGCCGGTGGTGAGGCTCCGTCGCCTTCGACCGGTGTTCTAGCATCGCCATCGCTTGGGCTTCACGGTGCGCGCCTCCGTTTCGTCGGTCAACCCCCGTAGCCCCGTTGTCGTTTTGACCGCGCCACTCCGCCGCCAACCTTGAGCGCCGCTGCAGTTTTGGTCACCACCGGGAGCATCCAACCGTGTCACCAGATTCGCGAGGTTGCGAGGAGTCCTACGCTACCCTCCGTTGTCGCCGCCGTGGCCGGAATCACCGTTGTTGCACCCGGCCGATAAATCTCGCCGGTGAGCCACCGTGTTCAGTCGAGTCAGCCTCCATGTCACCCTTGTACCGACGTGTCAACCCAGGTGTCGCAGGCGTGGTGTCCATGTTGATGCTCGCGTGGCACACCAAAGCCCAGCCGTTTCAATCTCTCGGGTGGACTTGGTCCACGGTGCACCCTCTCACAGACTCGTGGGTCCCGCCTGTCAGTTCGTTTTCGTCCCGTCCGAACGTTCTCTGATGATGTCAGCATTGCGCAATAATCCAATTTTTCTGTTAAGAAATAATTCAGAAATTTCAGAAAATCCAAATTAGGGTTTCTTTAGATTTTCAATCTTCCAGAGCCCATAACTTTTGCATCCGAACTCCGATTGAGCCCATTCAAGTTCCAAATTTTATCTAAATTCGAGCTCTATTTATCTAAGATTTTTATTTAATTTTTGGAGTTTGTTTTGCCTCTGTTATTTATTTGTTTTTGTTTGTTTGTCTCGTTTGCGAGTAGACGTCGATTCGTCGGAGAATTTTGGAGAAGAAGGAGCACCTCAAGATCAAGACCAGTACTTAGACCTTTTCCAAGGCAAGTCATACATTTGATCATCTTGAACCCAGTTTTCAAATTACTTTGTTTCAAAGTATTGCATTCTATTTTAATTATTTATTTAAATGTTTTGGGCATAGTTATCATCCAAATTGTTATCATCACCTTGACTTTGTATGCCATAATTCCTTGTCACCCTAGATTGGTTATTAGTTGGTAATATTGTAGCACCAACGTGGGTTAGTTAGATGCGAGTACAATTGCTTAGCCATGCTACGAGTCTCACATCTCATGTAAGTTGCAAATATTGAATTTGACTAAGTGACTATGGAACTTTGTGTAAAATTGTGTGTGCTATGTGTTATTACTTTGTGATAGCATGTGTTGCACTAAAACCAATAGGGTGGGAAAGGATTTAGACTGAGGCAAGTTGTGGATACTTTGTGATATGGTGGACTTTGTGAATGGGAATGATAATCTTTGTGGCATAGTTAGAGAATGGAAGTCTTGCCTTGGTCAATTAAGGACTTAGCTTTGTGCGCCATTGAACTGAGCCTTACTGTACGACCACATGCCTGGTATGGGATGGGCCTAACTTAGTAGGTTATGGATTCTTGGCATTGATTACTTAGGTGGTAGGTTAGGCTATGGGTGGAGGTGTGTATTACAAGGTAGTCGCATCACGGGGCGGTTCGCCGTGTCCCTGTCCAGCGGTGTGTGTTATGCCAAAGCGCTCCGTTTGGGTTGGCATAGCGGTTTGTAAGCACAGCTGAAGAAAAGGTCGCCACTCTGCAAGAGATTCTCTATGACCAGGATGATGAAGAAGAGGAAGACCCAGAGGAGGATCCCGAAGAAGATCCAGAGGAAGGTCCAGTTGTGCGGAAGAAGCCGCGAGCGCTTGCACCGAACGCCTGCTCGCTGCACCCCCGAGGCATCGAGATCGGTTGCCAAGATGCCGGCTCACTTCCGAGTCTACAGCCGTCAGGAGCGCCGCCGAGGCTGTGGAGGCTTTTTCAAGTAGTTGGTCTTAGTTTCAGTTTTTCAGGCTTAGCCAGTTTCAGTTTAGTAAGTCGCCCTTTAGGCGGTAGTTTTGTGTGCTTAGGTCGTTGTTTCTTTTGTGTGCGAGTATGAGCTGCAAAGGCCCTTAGGCATTTGTTGCAGCCATGCTAAGACCCTAATTAATAAAAGTATTTCGTTTGAGTTTCTCGAGCTGTGTTTTGTTGGGTTTAACCTACCCCCTGCTTAGTTCTTAACTCATCTTGTGCTTGCTACCTTATCTAACCCATGGAGCTTCGCCAGATGGTTCAAACTCGTCCGATTGCTGCAAGTGGGTCCGGTACCCCAGCGCCGAGAAGCAATGAGCAACCAGCCGCAGGAGCAGTTCCGCCACAAGCACCCCCGATTGACTTGCAGAACTTTGGAGCTTTCATGGCAGCACAGACTTAGCTAATGAATACCATCATGAATCAGATGCAGGCCATGAAAATTCAGAACAACAACAACAATCAACAGCTTGGAGCCCCAGCTGCTCATGGTCACCATGGATCATCTAAACTTGCGGAGTTTATGAGGACTCGTCCACCAACATTTTCTGGACACGTCTCCCCAGTGGAAGCAGATGATTAGCTTCGGGTCATTGAAAGAAAGCTGCTGATCACCCAGTGCAGCGACCGTGAAAAGGTTTTGTACGCTACTCACCAGATGGAGGGCACACAGTGTCAATTGCAAATGTTGCTTTTATGCTGGTGTTCTTTTATCTTCGATCTTCGACTTCCTTGACCTTCAGCTCCTTCGGATTAGGGGCGGAGCTGGCCACAGGCCAACCTTCGGGCCGGCCCAACTTCTTTTAGTCCAAAGTTGTATTTGACTAGTTTTTCAAGAATTTTCATATGGGATTTTGATCCTGGGCCTCGAGCTATTGCCCCAGAGACCCAAGGCCCAGCTTTGCCCCAGCTTCGGATGCTTTCGAAACATCAACGTCTAACGAGAGAGAAAACGCAAATACAAACAAAATTCAAAAAGTCAAATCAAATATACTCTAAATTGAAATTGAATGGTACTGGAAGGTACATATTGATTTTAGATGATGATCATAAGTTTTTGTTACTGATTTCTTTTGAGAGTTATATTTTGAAGTGTCTGTTTATAACTTGAATAAGATTTTCCAAGTGCAATACTTATGATAATGCTTCAAAACATGATGCATGCTGATGAGATGCATAATAATCCTCTTTATTAATTTGGGGATGTGACAAAATAAATTGAACAACAATTGTTCTTTATTCTGAACTCATAACTTTTTGCTCCTAAACATGAAGCAGAAATAATATTTTTGCTTAAGGCTGGAACATAATAGAAATGATTAAATTCCATAACTAATCCTGATGGTAAAGCTAATGGTATAGTGCTAATAGCTAATTAGCAACTCTTACTCCATTGCACACGTGGAGATCAACATCTCCTCTTGCCAAACTTCTACTCCCGATCAGTCCCTGCATCGAATTGCAAATATGTGCAACCGATCCGATATCAAATACCCAAGAACTGGTCGGAGAAGTGGCAATGTTAATTTCTATAATATTTATACCTGAATTGGAAGTCTTACTTCCTTTGTTCTTTTCTGCCAAGTACTTCTTGCAATTTCTCTTCCAGTGCCCTGTCTCATGCTAGTGGTAACATTTTGTGTTAGGCTTAGGACCTAGCTTGAGCTTCTTAAGCTTAGCCTTGACACTCTCGATCTCATCTTGAGTCTTTTCTTTGCCTTTTTCTTTTCCCGACTTACCCTTCTTTTTGAAGCTAGCAGTCTTTTGAACCATCATCACATGATTGGAACTTTTCTTGATGCTCTCCTTAGCACCTTTAAGCATACTATGCAACTCGGTCGTTGACTTCTCTATGCCATTCATATGAAAATTCAATATGACGGACTCAAAGCACGTAGGGCGCGATTGGAGAATCACGTCAGTAGCCAACTCTTGGCTAAGGGAAAAACCAAGTTTTTCTAAGCTCTCAATGAGATCAATCATTTTGATCACAGGAGGACAAACCGAGTTACCTTCTAACAGGCTTTAAGAAAACAATGCCTTAGAGGTGTTGAACCTCTCTGCCCTTCTTGATCCTGAAACATACCATTTAGACTCACAATCATATTGTAAGCATCCGCGGCCTCATATTGCTTCTGAAGCTCAGAGTTCATGGTGGTAAGCATTAGGTAGTGCACATTGACTGCATCATTGCAATGCTTCTCATAAGCATTCTTTTTAGTACGATTAGCATCTGCATTCGGTTCCTCAGGATAGGGACCCTCTAGAATGTATTTCTTCTTTTCTTGTTTGAGAACAATTCTCATATTACGAAACCAGTCAATGAAGTTAGTACCATTAAGTTTTTCTTTCTCAAGAATAGATCACAAACTAAAGGTAGGTACAGGAGAAGTAGTAGGTGCCATGATCTACAACATAAATATATACAAAAATTCAGCACTATGTTTATGTAAGATCATCTATTAGACACTCAGGTTGGTGGTTATGTTCGACCAGTTTATGATCAGCTCGTATCTTCATACGATTAGTCTGGACCTGGTCGTATTTCCATACGACTAGTCCATATCTGATCAGACTTCATCAACAACAGTCAATAAAAGATGCTCCCACTATATGTTCTAAGCCATGTTTCCCTCTAACATCATAGAGTGAGTACAAGATCCAAAAAATCATTAAGTTCTAGTGAGCTTTGGCATCACTACTAGAAACCAAGTGATTTAAGATAAGCAACCTTTTTCAATCATATCACATATGACTCCTCTTTGTTGGGTGGCATCTCTATTTCCCAGCAACCAACACCAAGCCCCAAGGCCCAAAACTATTTTGATAGCCTTGTCAAGTCAAACCAACACTGTCGAACCCGGGAGCGAAGGATCTCGAATTCTCTGTGTTCATACATCGGTCCAGGATTTTCAGTGTACACAGTCTCACAAAATGGATATCACAATCATATCACAAAATCGTAAATAACATTAAGTAAATAATTGTTTAATACAAATGAGTCTGAACAACAAATATCAAATATCCAATAAATAACATTGCGGAAGCATAATGATATAAGTAAGCCACACGATGCGCCACAAGCAATCGTCTGGGTCGAAGGCCTACTCGTCCTGATCCTCACCGTCGGGGAAATAGTCTTCTCCTGAATAAGAGTTATTCAGCAAGAGTGAGCACTACTACCGTGCTCGCAAGCTACACCCAATATGGAATGGAAATGCATGCATAAGGTAACAAGTGAATAAGGCAGGGGTTATTTTGCATAAAGCAGCATTTTTAGTTTAAATATCCATAGTAATTTTCAAGGCCATTTTCATATCATAGTTAAAAATCATATTTTAAAATATCAATGTCATATTGTGGATAACCTCCAAAGAATGAGTGAAGGATCCCCTCCTACACATGGCTGACCGCCCAAATTTTTCATAAGGATTAACCATCCTAAACATTTAAATCATTTTAAAAACCAAAAATAAATCTAACTTCAAGTGACCTTGCTAGCATGTCCATGACCGCGGACGCGGCTATTCGAATAGTTTCTACTCTGCAGAGTTTGTACAACTTTACCCACACGAGATGACATGCTCATTATGTCGGCCAATATACGCTTCCGTAGGCGTGTGACTGAGCAATTATCATGAGGCCTTTACAATGTTTTGTCCTAGTGTACTCATGCTCGCTAAGTTTTCGCCCCTTTGGACTAACCGTCCTCCGGAAGCCCCCTCTTGCGCCAAGTGGGAATAAAACTCTAACCGACACCCACACATTCAATATGGCACAATTACACTAAAACATTACAAATTAGTTAGCCAAATCCTGCCCACACAGGACGTGCGGTAGTACAGTAAGGCATAGCAATAGGCGGCGCAAAGACCGGTCCTCAATTAACTTGGGCATCATTCCTACAACCCATGGGCCTTAATCTTAACCAGATCAATCCCGTGCATAAACCTGCACCCACCATTCCAACCATTTCGCCCAAGTCCAAACCCATTTATGATTTTATTTTGAATAAAACTCTCTTTATAAATTCATGTGGTAAAACAATACCACCATGTCAAGTTTGAAACAAATTTGTAGAGATTTGGCTAAACCTTCCCAAATTCATAATTGTAAACTAAGCCTTTCTAAGCATATGACTAGTTTTGATAATATCTTGTCTATGGTGTCAAGGCAATTAAGTGCAATATTCAAATTGGCCATACAATGAAACATTGGAGTAACTATATATAAAACAGGGCATTGAAATATTTATACAAACATATGCATGCATTAAATAATTTAAAAACTGAAAATAACTTAAAAATACTAGGAGCAATATGATCAATGGTGTAACTTGCCTTCGTTGACGTCTTGGAATTCTAGGTCTTCGGATTGGTCGAACTCTCCGGAGTCGTCGAAGTCTATTCGCGAAAATACGACAAATTCAAATTCAAATTCAAATAAATTCAAAATCATAGCTCAAATTAACCCCAAATTGAAATATTTTGGCTTAGTTAGCTATATTATAATTTTATACAAATTTTGCAACTTGAAACACCCAATTTGGAGTTCAGATGGAAAAGTTATGAATTTTTGAAGTTTAAATCTATTTAAAACCTAAATTCTGAATTTATTAGATTTTCTGGATTTATTTTTCTAAAGGAAATTCTAGTTATTGCGCAATGATGACGTAAGTGACAGGTTTTCGGAATTTAAAAGAAATAAAACTAATTCTTGACGTGTGGGACCTATGTGTCATAGACACGGTTCACGTGGACTGGGTCCACGGTCTTTGGCTCTGGAGGGCTGCACTAAGATGGCGTCATGTCGGCACTGACTCAGTAGAGTCGCACGCGTGGCGCCGAGGTGGCTCCGCCGTGGCATCGACATGGTGGTGCCACGTCGGCGAGTGCGGCGCCGGCGTCGGGACCGAGGGTCGCCGGCGTTGTGGTGTGCGGCGGTGTGTGGCGAGGGTACTAGAAGGGAGAGGGAGAGACGGCGATGCTGTTGTGCTCACCCGCACAACGAGTTGATGACGGAGGCGGCCGGCGGCGAGAAGAAGGCGGCGGCGAGGTACGAGCGACGACGAGAAGGGCTCTCCGGGGGTCCTCCGGCGAATCCAAGGTTCGCACCGGGACGACGATGATGCGGCGATGCTGTAGGTGACGACGAAGAAGCGCGGCGTCGGCGGGCGCGCGCAATCGGCGCGCGAAACTTGCAGCCTAGCGGTGACGAAATCTAAGATTGCGACGAGCTTGCGGCGAGAGAGGGAGAGTGAGTGGGGGCGTCGGGTTGAGTGAAGATAGGGGCGCCCGGGGCTCCCTTTTATAGGGCAAGGGGAGGCCACGAGCGGCGGCGACGTGGGGGACGTGCGGCGGCGGTTGCGGCGCCCGCGCGTACGCACGCGGAGAAGAAGGGAGAGGGAGGTGGGGGTCGTGCGGCGGCAGGTGCGGGTCGTGCGCGACGGCGCGGGGAGATCGGGGCGGTTGTAGCAAGCCCGTTGCGGAGCTCGTGCGCGCACGACAATGGAGATTGCGGTGCGTCGCGCAGAGAAGAAGGTGACGGGAGAAGATGACGCGGAGCCGTTGGATTTCGATCCAGCGTTCTAGATTATTAGAGGTGACGTGGAAGAAGACGGGCGAATCTGGCCGTAGGATTTTGATCGAAGGGTTCTCATGGATTGAGACGTTCGGAACTCCCGAATCAACATCACGATCTGGCCGTTGATTTAAGATCCCACGGTCGATGTTGCGCAAGGTGAAAAAGAAGAGGGTGATGCGGGCCGTTGGATTTAGATTCAACGGTGGAGAGAGAGGGGGTGCGGGCGTGTGCGGCTCGAGCCATTTTGGGCTACACGCGGAGGGAGGTTTCGGCCCAAACTAAGTTTTAAATTTTTTTTGGATTTTCTTATTTGTTTTAATTCTGGTAATTCAATAAAGCTTTAGAAAATAGTAAAATAATTCCAAAAATTATGGAAAAATTCACAGAAATTTCCTTATTTATCTTGGACTTAATAAAATTATTTCCAACTAAGTGTTGGCTTTTAATTTTTCAAATAAATTTGTTTTGTCTTTGAAATATTCATACAAAGCTTTTAATAATTCCAGAAAATTCAAAAAAAATAAATAAATTTTAATTTTTACTGAAATTTGAAATTTGGGCTGTTACAAACCTACCCCCCTTAAGGGAATCTCGACCCCGAGATTCAGACTTGGTCAGCAAACAGGTCGGGGTAGTTGGTCTTGAGGTCTTCTTCCTTCTCCCATGTGGCTTCACTCTTTGGGTGATGACTCCACTGCACCTTGTATGATTGAATGATCCTGCTCCTGGTAACACGTTCTGTGACATCCAGAATCTTGATTGGTCGCTCCACATAAGTGAGGTCTTCTTGGAGATCACAGCTCTCCAGGAGGGTGTGGTCTTCTGGCACTCGGAGGCATTTCTTCAATTGTGACACGTGGAAGACATTATGCATTGCTGACAAGGCTTCTAGCAGCTCAAGCTGATATGCTACTTCACCTCTTTTGGCTAGAATATTTTATGGTCCCACAAATCTGGGTGCAAGTTTTCCTTTTGTCCGAAATCTTCTTACTCCTTTGAGTGGAGTAACTCTGAGATAGACAAAGTCTCCTACCTCAAAGTTTAATTCCCTCCGACGGTTATTAGCATAACTCTTTTGTCGGGATTGCGCCACTCTCAAGTGTTCTTTTATGGCTTTTACCTTACTTTCAACATCTTTGATCAACTCAGGTCCAAAAAGCTGATGTTCTCCTACTTCATTTCATAGGAGTGGAGTTATGCACTTTCTGTCGTAAAAGCTTCAAATGGAGCCATTTGCAAATTGACTTGATAGCTATTGTTATACGAGAATTCTGCATACGGTAAATTCTTGTCCCAGCTTTGTCCATAGTCTAGGGCACAGGCTCGAAGCATATCTTCAAGAACCTGGTTGGTTCGTTCAGTGCCACCATGTCATGCGAGGTGATAGGTCATCTTGAAGTTGAGTTTGGTGCCTAAGGCTTCATGCAGACTCTGCCAGAATCTTGATGTAAACTGGGAACCTCTGTCAGACACGATCTTCTTGGGTACTCCGTGTAGACAAACAATCCTGGCTACATACAATTCTGCTAATTGACTGCTTTTGTATGTAGTCTTAACAGGGATGAAGTGAGCTACCTTTGTCAACCGATCAATTATCACCCAAATAGAATCATATCTTGATTGGGTCCTAGGAAGTCCGGTGATGAAGTCCATGCCAATTTCCTCCCACTTCCATTCTAGGATTGGTAATGGCTGTAACAATCCAGCTGGTCTTTGGTGTTCTGCCTTGACTCGCTGACAAACATCACAGCGGGCGACGAACTCAGCAATCTCTCGCTCATGCTGACCCACCAGTATTTTTCCTTTAGATCCTGGTACATCTTGGTGCTTCCGGGGTGAATGGAGTAAGGCGATTCATGAGCCTCCTTCAGAATTGACTGCTTTAACTCCTGCTGGTCAGGTACACAAATACGGTTCCCAAACCATATAGTTCCTTGTTCATCTTCAGCGAATCCTGGAGCTTTGCCTCTTCGCATATTCTTCTTGACCTCTTTGATGTCTTCATATTCTAACTGTTTTTCTCTTATCTGACTTTGAAGTGTAGGTTGTACTTCCAAAGCATTCACACAACCTTGGCTGACAATCTCTAAGTTCAGACGCTTCAACTCTTCATACAGCTCGGGCTGTTCTTTCTGCACCACAATGGTGTTGCAATAAGCCTTTCTACTCAGAGCATCTGCAACTACATTTGCTTTGCCTGGGTGATAGTGAATTCCGAGGTCATAATATTTTATCAGCTCCAACCATCTTCTCTGTCGAAGGTTTAATTCTGTCTGCGTGAAGATGTATTTCAGACTCTTGTGATCTGTGAAAATCTCACAGCGATTACCAATGAGATAATGCCGTCAGATCTTCAAAGCATGCACAATCGCTGCTAACTCAAGGTCATGTGTCGGGTAATTCCCTTCATGTGGCCTCAATTGCCTGGATGCATAAGCCACTACTTTGCCTTCCTACATTAACACACACCCGAGACCTTGACGGGATGCGTCGCAGAAAATCTCAAAATCCTTCCGAATATCAGGTAGGACTAGCATAGGTGCTGAGACTAGCCTCTTCTTCAAGTCTTGGAAACTTTCTTCACAGGCATCTGTCCATTCAAATTTCTTTTCTTTCTTTAGAAGTTGTGTCATAGGTCTTGCAATCTTAGAGAAATTTTCAATGAACCTGCGGTAATAACCCGCTAATCCAAGGAAACTTCTCACCTCGGTGACTGTCCTGGGTTGCTTCCAATCCGTTACTGTTTCAACCTTGGCAGGATCTACTGCAATTCCTCCCGCTGACATAATATGTCCAAGGAATGCCACTTGACTTAGCCAAAATTCACTTTTGCTGAATTTGGCATAAAGTTGGTGCTCCCTGAGCTTGTCCAGTATCATTCTGAGATGCTTCTCATGTTCTTCTTCATCCTTCGAGTAGATGAGAATGTCATCGATGAAAACAACCACGAACTTATCCAAGAATTTCATGAACACTTTGTTCATCATATTCATGAAGTGAGAAGGGGCATTCGTCAAACCGAAAGACATCACTGTAAACTCGTACAGTCCATATCTAGTAGTAAAAGCTGTCTTCGGGATATCTTAGTGCGAGGGGTTGTCTTTGGTGCATGAGTTGCGCGGTGGCTGCTGCGTAATTGGATATTCGGGAGTTCTTTGGCGACCGAGCCGCAAGTCGATGAGATGGGTCTAGTTGGCCATCATTTGCCGATCGAGGCCATACATTGGCGGTGGGGAGGCTGCTTTGGACGGTGCTCGATAGTCGGCATTCTCGTTGCCCTGGCCTTGGGTGCTGCCACTTCCGGTGCGGGTGTTCACCATCTGCTGAATTTTCCAAAGACTTAGGAAAGAGAAGAAAACATAGCACTAAGGGGGAACAAATTTATATTAGCCCAAAAAGCACACAATCACAAGACAAAAAACAATATTTTCTTTTTCAAAGTAGTACTTTATTTTATTCATTTGATTATGGCTACCACAGAAGGTTAGTAGCTCATAATTCGCAGCTAACAAATGAAACTAAAGGGAAAGCAAGTATCTATGGGGTGGATGGGGTGTAGTCGGGGGAGTTGCAGGTACTGCCTTGGCCCGCCTTGTAGAGAGCCAGTGCGCTTGGTGCCTTGACTTCTCCTCCGCGGCTTCTAATCTCCCCTGAACTAGGTACAGCTCGTCCAGGGTGTTGCCATAGGCGTAATCCATCGCCTTGGCTAGCTCTACCTAATGGGTAATCTCCGGGGAATCCTCATTATCGACTGGGCTGAAAGCACTGCCTAGTCGGGTGGGGATATGCATGGGGGTAGTAATGGAATCCAGTATCCCAAAGGTGGAGGTCATAGGTATAGTGAAGTCAGCGAACGGCTTCCCTTGCTGCGTCCTGGATGCCGTCAGTGAAAGTCTCCCGACGCATTGGGGCGTCGAAGATGTGAAATGTCATATCAGGCGCCAAGTTAGAGTAGAGGATAACCTCCACTCTCCAGCGCTCCTGTTGTCCCACGATATACTTGTAGCCTTGATACGTGGGTCTCTTCTTGAAGCTCAAATGCTGCATCATCTTCCATAATATGTCGACCCATTCTCCAGCAAAGATTCTGTGGGAGATGCGGGTGGGTCTCTCGGCCATCTACAATTTTAGAAAAGACAAGAGTTTAGAAATCTTTTAACAGAGAAAGGAAGAGTAAGACTCTGGAAGACAGGTAAATAATTTTAAGTTTTTGAAAATAGTCCCTAATGGTTTTACTATTTCTACCGTGGGCCATGACCTACAGTCGATATGGCTCTGATACCACTTTTGTCGAACCCAGGAGCGAAGGATCCCGAATTCTCTGTGTTCATACAAAGGTCCAAGATTTCCAGTGTACACAGTCTCACAAAATGGATATCACAATCATATCACGAAATCGTAAATAACATTAAGTAAATAATTGTTTAATACAAATGAGTCTGAACAACAAATATCAAATATCCAATAAATAACATTGCGGAAGCATAATGATATAAGTGAGCCACACGATGCGCCACAGGCAATCGTCTGGGTCGAAGGTCTACTCATCCTGATCCTCACCGTCGGGGAAATAGTCTTCTCCTGAATAAGAGTTATTCAGCAAGAGTGAGCACTACTACCGTGCTCGCAAGCTACACCCAATATGGAATGGAAATGCATGCATAAGGTAACAAGTGAATAAGGTAGGGGTTATTTTGCATAAAGCAGCATTTTTAGTTTAAATATCCATAGTAATTTCCAAGGCCATTTTCATATCATAGTTAAAATCATATTTTAAAATGTCAATGTCATATTGTGGATAACCTCCAAAGAATGAGTGAAGGATCCCCTCCTACACATGGCTGACCGCCCAAATTTTTCATAAGGATTAACCATCCTAAACATTTAAATCATTTTAAAAACCAAAAACAAATCTAACTTCAAGTGACCTTGCTAGCATGTCCATGACCGCGGACACGGCTATTCGAATGGTTTCTACTCTGCAGAGTTTGTACAACTTTACCCACACGAGATGACATGCTCATTATGTCGGCCAATACACGCTTCCGTAGGCGTGTGACTGAGCAATTATCATGAGGCCTTTACAATGTTCTGTCCTAGTGTACTCATGCCTGCTAAGGTTTCGCCCCTTTGGACTAACCATCCTCCGGAAGCCCCTCTTGCGCCAAGTGGGAATAAAAGTCTAACCGACACCCACACATTCAACATGGCACAATTATACTAAAACATTACAAATTAGTTAGCCAAATCCTACCCATACAGGACGTGCGATAGTACGGTAAGGTATAGCAATAAGCGGCTCAAAGACCGGTCCTCAATTAACTTGGGCGTCATTCCTACAACCCATGGGCCTTAATCTTAATCAGATCAATCTCGTGCATAAATCTGCACCCACCATTCCAACCATTTCGCCCAAGTCCAAACCCATTTATGATTTTATTTTGAATAAAACTCTCTTTATAAATTCATGTGGTAAAACAATACCACCATGTCAAGTTTGAAACAAATTTGTAGAGATTTGGCTAAACCTTCCCAAATTCATAAGTGTAAACTAAGCCTTTCTAAGCATATGACTAGTTTTGATAATATCTTGTCTATGGTGTCAAGGAAATCAAGTGCAATAATCAAATTGGCCATACAATGAAACATTGGAGTAACTACATATAAAACAGGGCATTGAAATATTTATACAAACATATGCATGCATTAAATAATTTAAAAACTGAAAATAACTTAAAAATACTGGGAGCATTATGATCAATGGTGTAACTTGCCTTCATTGACGTCTTGGAATTCTAGGTCTTCGGATTGGTCGAACTCTCCGGAGTCGTCGAAGTCTATTCGCGAAAATACGACAAATTCAAATTCAAATTCAAATAAATTCAAAATCATAGCTCAAATTAACTGCAAATTGAAATATTTTGGCTTAGTTAGCTATATTATAATTTTATACAAATTTTGCAACTTGAAACACCCAATTTGGAGTTCAAATGCAAAAGTTATGAATTTTTGAAGTTTAAGTCTATTTAAAACCTAAATTCTGAATTTATTAGATTTTCTGGATTTATTTTTCTAAAGGAAATTCTAGTTATTGCGCAATGATGACGTAAGCGATAGGTTTTCGGAATTTAAAAGAAATAAAACTAATTCTTGACGTGTGGGACCCATGTGTCATAGACACGGTTCACGTGGACTGGTTCCACGGTCTTTGGCTCTGGAGGGCTGCACTAAGATGGCGCCACGTCAGCGCTGACTCAGCAGAGTCGCGCACGTGGCACCGAGGTGGCTCCGTAGTGGCACCGACGTGGTGGTGCCACGTCAGCGAGTGCGGCGCCGGCGTCGGGACCGAGGGTCGCCGGTGTTGTGGTGTGCGGCAGTGTCTGGCGAGGGTACTAGAAGGGAGAGGGAGAGACGTCTATGCTGTTGCGCTCACCCGCACGACGAGTAGATGACGGAGGCGGCCGACGGCGAGGTACGGGCGACGACGAGAAGGGCTCTCCGGGGGTCCTCCGGCGAATCCAAGGTGCGCACCGGGACGGCGATGATGCGGCGATGCTGTAGGTGACGACGGAGGCGCGGCGTCGACGGCGGTGACGCAATCGGCGGCGGAAACTTGCAGCCTGGCGGCGACGAAATCTAAGATTGCGACGAGCTCGCGGCGAGAGAGGGAGAGTGAGTGGGGGCGTCGGGTTGAGTGAAGAGAGGGGCTCCCTTTTATAGGGCAAGGGGAGGCTGGGAGCGGCGGCGACGTGGGGGACGTGCGGCGGCAGTTGTGGCACCCGCGCGTACGCACGCGGAGAAGAAGGGAGAGGGAGGTGGGGGTTGTGCGGCGGCAAGCGCGGGTCGTGCGCGACGACGCGGGGAGATCGGGGCAGTTGGAGCACGCCCGTTGCGGAGCTCGTGCGCGCTCGGCAATGGCGGTTACGGCGCATCGCGCGGAGAAGAAGGTGACGGGAGAAGATGACGCGGAGCCGTTGGATTTCGATCCAGCGGTCAAGATTATTAGAGGTGACGTGGAAGAAGACGGGCGAATCTGATCGTAGGATTTTGATCGGAGGGTTCTCAGGGATTGAGACGTTCGGAACTCCCGAATCAACATCACGATCTGGCCGTTGATTTAAGATCCCACGGTCGATGTTGCGCAAGGTGAAAAAGAAGAGGGTGATGCGGGCCGTTGGATTTAGATCCAACGGTGGAGAGGGGGGGTGCGGGCGTGTGCGGCTCAGGCCGTTTTGGGCTGCGCGCGGAGGGAGGTTTGGGTTTCGGCCCAAATTAAGTTTTAAATTTTCTTTTGATTTTTTTTATTTGTTTTAATTCTAGTAATTCAGTAAAGCTTTAGAAAATAGTAAAATAATTCCAAAAATTATGGAAAAATTCACAGAAATTTCCTTATTTATTTTAGACTTAATAAAATTATTTCCTACTACGTGTTGGCTTTTAATTTTGCAAATAAAATTGTTTTGTCTTTGAAATATTCATAAAAAGCTTTTAATAATTCCAGAAAATTCAACAAAAATAAATAAAATTTAATTTTTACTGAAATTTGAAATTTGGGCTGTTGCAAATACTATGCATGTGGGTGTCCGACACCCACCCTATCTTATTAAGATAATTAATGGAACCCTACTTTGGTAGACGTACCAATTAACGATCAAAATTGTGATAGGCGCAGTAATTGGAAAGGCATCAAATTTACTTAATTTTTCTTGAGGGATACTACTTTATCATATTAAAACATCTAATGATAAAACATGATCAAGTAGCATAACAGGAGTAAAAACAAATATTCATAGATAATCATATTAAACTGTGAAATAGTATGACCCTCGTCATGACGATCTCCATCACTATGCTTCCTGTCCTCCGACCACCATGTTGATCATTGCCTTGATACGACCACACACTACGGCACACTTCGATGGCGGAATTCTGACTGGTAGGAATATTATGCAATGTGGTCATGAACAAGCGTAACAAACCATCTGGTCCTTTTATCTCATACATCCTCGCAAGACCCATCTACTATCCTCGAAACACAATCAATCTTATCGACCAGTGCCTAGACTGTTCCATCCATGTGAACCGATCCGATTACCAGACCCGATCAGTAATAAATCCAATCTACTACTGCCACATATCAAGTATATGCGATCGATGCAGATCAAAAACTACTCAAGATGGCTCCGATACTACTGAAGGGATATGGGTAGGCTACACTAGTTAGCAATTCAAAAATCTACCACGTAAACTAGGAAGCCAACCAAGAAGATGATCACATATCGTTACCACCTGATGCGCAGTGCAGCGGAAGAAGAGTTGGAGTAGCTTGATCCAACATAGAGTGTGTCGATGAAGTGGTCGTAGTTGATCATCCACCGTACTCGTCACCGACCGATCTCCTCTAGCAACCAATTGTGTTCCTTACGAAGTCGTGGATCGTCCTTAAGCGCAACAGCAACCGCAGTAGCGCCTCTACGGTATCCACATGTCTAGGGAAGGAACACTGTGCGCTGGTGTGCTAGGACCAACTCGCACGGTAGAGCTCTCGGGAAGATGGTGGCTAGGGTTTCAGTGGAGCAACTCACGTGTCTCGCCGTGTCTCCCAAAAGCCTCATGCATCTCCTTATATAGTGCCCATGACAGATCCTATCCGAACACATTTTGTTCCAACCCATTAAGTGTGTGACCCTGTAGGTTTATGCGTATTCAGTTGTGGCTCGGAAACCCTTTCCAACCACGAGTCGTTAGCGATTCCTCGTAAGACATAATGATTCCCGAATACACACAAATTATATCAGATGAACTGTAACATCCCAATTTTGGGCTTGTGTTTCAAATGTAAGAAAATGAGTAGAAATTAAAACTTTTTCTTACATCCTGTATTTCCTGTTTGTACTGAACAGCTATTGTACAAGAAGTTATGGAAATACGAAGTCACAAGTCTTTGATCCAAATCTTGATCCTTCAAAAACCTTCTTGTTCCATCTCGTGTTAATCTCCCGAAAATAATTTTCCTAAATTCTTAGGTTGGCTTGGGGCTCCTCCGAACGATTATACAATTTTTAGAAATTGTTTGAATGTTGTTGAAGGCAAGTCAACCCAATTCAAAATCTGGTCAAACCTTGGACCAACACTTTGTTAAATTTTTGGAGAAAAATCCTCAGCACCAAAGCCTCTGAAAATTTTATGCTAGGTCCTCGTTTGAGTCGATCACTCTGTAAAAAAATTGTAATTTTGGAGTCGGTTTCTTGCCTCAAACAATTCTCCAAAGAGCGGCTCCTTCTAAAACCGGAAAAACTAAATCGGTTGAGTCGGACTCGGGCTCGGACCGAGCCCAACTCAACAGACTTGGTTGGACCACGTCGCCCGCGCGCACTCGGGCTCAGGCATTGCGCGCGCAAGCTGAGCCATTGGATCTCAGTCCAACGCTCACGGCCTCCCCCAGATCCGAGGAGCTCTTGAGTGCCCTCAGCGCTTCGGGGTGGTCCAGGCCCTTGGATCTTCATCCAGCGGTCCACGACCTCCCAGGACCTCCTCGCCCACGCAAGACCTCCCCACCTCGGGTGATCTGGGACGTCCAGGACCTCCCCCTCGGCTCTGTTTCTCTTCCTCACGACCTCCTGGAGGTCTGGTCATCATGGTTTTCCCGCACCCGTGCGTGTGTCGTGGTCGAGCGGTTGAGGCGGTGAGATATCACCTTTTGCCTCTTGTCAACGGCTCTTTCTGCTGACATGCATTTATTGCCAGTCAGCTTTAACCTCCAAAGTCTCCACCCTGCTCTGCCCCTACCTACCCTTGTCAAATCCAGTCAGTTCATGGCAGGGGCATGGTTCATGCTCACAGTAGGCTTTTGCCCACACCATTGCCAAGCCTCCAGGCTATGTATAGTCTGAAACCTCCCTTCTCCTTTCCCCTCTTCGTTCTTTGTTGTGCTTGAGCTCCCTCAGTTGAGCTGGTTCCCAAACTCAAACACCTAAGCACACACCCTCTCTCTGCCACCATTGTCGGCTTTGGAGCTCTTTGAAGGCCTCGAGCTCCAGTGGTTCCATTGGTTCCTTTCTCTTCCTCTGGTCCTCTCTGGTCACCTAGGACCCTCCCTAATCTCTCTGGTTTGCCTCTCACAGGGTTGACCAGCTTTGCGGGAGATCTTGATTCGGCCGAGGAGCACCTCCTTTCTTCCTCGACTCCGGTGATCTGCTCCGCCGCCAGCGCTCCTCCGGGCTGCTCTGGACCTTCCCTACACTCGGGTGAGTTCATTTAGTCCCGTAGGGCTCTAGGTTTTAGTAGCTTAGCTCGTAGCGCTCAGTTATGTCATTTCGGTTTCTTGAAAAGCATCCTCGCCATTCTCCGGCTCGCCGGCGTTCAAGGCCGTCGCCGCCGTCGAGAGTGCCTCCGCTAGGTCCGCGGCACTATTGTGAGTATATCGGTGCACTTGGTCGGCGCCGGCGAGGTCCCCATCGCCGGCAGCAAGCCGATGTAGTCGCTCGGGATTTTGCCGGGGCGAACTTCTGTTGTTGTCATGTTTTTAGGGCAGCATTAAGGCCCCGTTAATTGCTAATCTTTGGGTGCAATAAACATGTCTTAAACTGTGCCGTAGTGTCACTGGCATGTGGGCCCTAGGCTTGGACTGAAATACAGAAGTTATTAATGTCCTTTTAGATCCTTTTATTACCAATCATCAGCCGCATTAGTTTTGTCGGAAGCCGTCACTGTGGTCGTGTTCTGGGTCACCGCTCAGACCACCCCCACGACCTCCTAGACTTGTTGTCCACCGTTTAGGACCTCCTTAGAATTAATCCGAGCCGTAGGACCATCCTTGGGGTCCTCTTTGCAAAAAGACCTCCCT
Organism: Ampelocalamus luodianensis; assembly: GCA_036346255.1. Lineage (NCBI taxonomy): Eukaryota > Viridiplantae > Streptophyta > Magnoliopsida > Poales > Poaceae > Ampelocalamus > Ampelocalamus luodianensis. The sequence continues at coordinate 43,397,327 of CM070624.1, forward strand.
TAGTCGTTTTATAAAAACCACCCCTTGGACCTCCACCGAGGTCCTCTTTGCAAAAAGACCTCCCCTTGGTCATTCTGCAAAGACCACCTCAGGACCACCCTCGGGGTCGTCTTTGTAAAAAGCCACCCCTGGCCTTTTACAAAGAAAACCCCCGCTCAGACCTCTTAGGCTCAATCCTGACCGTTCACGACCTCCCCGGTTTAGATCTGAGCGTTAGATCTTATTTTGTAAAATCCTTAGCGCTCAGACCTCCCTCCGCCTCGATCTGGACCGTTCAGGACCTTCCTAGGCCTGATCTGAACCGTCCAGATCTCCTCTGATTAAAACACTATCGCTTAGGACCTCCCCGAGTAGATCTTGGCCATCCAAGACCTCCTCGTGTAAATCCCAACCGCTCAAGACCTCCCCCTGGAGATCTTGACCGTCTTGGGTCTCCTCCTTTGGATCCGTAGCATTAGGACCTCCTCCTCTGGTCTAAACCGTTAGATTTAGATCTAACGGGCTAGACCTCCCTCCGTAGAATTACCCTTAGGACCTCCCCTAGTGCTCGGGACCGCCAGATCTTGATCTGACGGTCACGACCTCTGTTAGGCGCGTGGACCTCCATTGCGTGCGCTGTGCATGCACTGGTCGTGGCCGTTGGATCTAATCTCAACGGTCCAGACCTCCCCAGTGCGGGAGGAGGTCTTGTGTGCGCTGTGCTTCGAGGCTCGTAGCCGTCAGATCTTGATCTAACGGCCCACGACCTCTCCTTATTCGTTCAGTTCAGTTGGACCTTCCGAGAGCTCGAAGTTTCTAAGTCTTTTGTTGTTTCAAATTTCAAAAGTGCATAATTTTGTCATTTTAATTCCTTTTTGAATGATTCTAGTTGCTGTAGCTTGGTTATAATGTGAACTTTAATCTGAGAATGAATTTAGGCCCTGTTTTGTAGCAGGAAATGATTTAAACAGCATGATCTTGTTTAGTGAACTTGGTTATCTAGAAATTCTTTGAAAACTTGTAAAATACATAACTTTCTCTCTGTAATTGCAAACTGAGCAAACTCAACTTGGTAAAAATTGTCTGTGGACATGCTTTAATATGAGCTAGGCCTTGTCTTTATTCATGTTCCTGAAAAATGATATATGCTAGATTTAGAGCTTAGAAAAATCATAACTAATTCATTAGAACTCCAATTTGTGCAAACTCAGTTTTGCTGTTGTTAGGATACTATTATCTACCTACCATAAAAATTTCAGACCTTAGATCATTCTGGAAATTTTCGCCATGAACAGTAACTCTAATTAATTTAATTAGGATTTTTCAGGCTAAGGGAATTCAATTTGGCCATAACTTTTTCATGCTAAGTCCAAATGAAGTGTTTCTTGTTTCTAAAATTGTCTAAAATCAACCTCTAGCTGCTGTATAAATTTCATTGGATTTGGATGTTCTTTGCTGTTGAGTTTCTTTTGGTGTTCTTCGTTCTTATCGGTTTTTATCGCCTTTTCGCGTTAGGTTCCGAAGAAAACTTTGAACCTGAGCACTCCCCTCTGCAGCAAGAACAAATCCAGCAAGGCAAGCAGTTTGATCATGTTAATCCCAGTATTTTAAGTATTTATGTTGATTACAACTTCTATGTATGCATTGCTACTTTGTGTTAAACTATTGTCGTTAGTTGGCCTAGTAGATGCATTTCCTTAGCAAATGATTATCCTCTACTACCATGAGCCTAGGTTATTGCTGTGATTAGAGTTCGTGGATGAGCTATTGTCACTTAGTAGTTTGCGAATTAATTGCTTAGCCATGCTTAGCTTCGGTAGAAATGGGCGATTATCGACTTGTCGATAACCTTGATCACACAAAACTTATTATGATTTATGATTTCCACCTTGTGCCATGTCTTCTTATAAAAACTAAAACCGAAAAACAAAATGATTTAGACTTGGGCACAATGGTAAGATGGTGTGATTTTCGGGTGTGACTGGAATGGTGCCCGAGTCAACAAGGACCGAACATCTTGTTACACTAAACCAAGCATTTGTGCGTGCTAACCACACTAGGGGGTATGGGACCTCTCTTGACTTAGTACTTTGGCGTGTATTGGCTCCGGGTCGCAGGGAGTCGCAGGAGGGATGGTGTTGGGAGCATTGTAGTGTCCGAAAGACTTCACCCGTGATGGGATTTGTTGTCTTTCGGCTTGCAATATAAGCGTATGGGTTTCTACCCATACGAGCGGCTCGTAGTTAATACACAAGATTGGAAATGTCTCGTAGGACTTAGCCGTGCCGGCATACCTTCGGAAGTGTGCTTGTGGCTTAAAGGCGGTCTGAAGTGTGGGTACATTGGTACACCCCTGCAGGGTTAAAACTATTCGAATAGCCTCGTCCTAGGTTATGGACACGCTTGGCAAGGTCTTTCAAGAGTTAGACTACAACCTTTTAATTAAAACTTGATGGGTGGTACGAATCGGGGATTCGTGCTACGTTGTGGTGGCTATTGGGATAGTTACTTCCAGGTGATTACTTGTATGTATCTTTATTACGCTTTTATGTTGACAACAAAATAGATTTGCAAACTTGCTTTTAAATGTATTACATTATTGCAAATAAAGTTGGCTTTGTGCAAAATGAGACATACAACCTCCACCTAAATAAGCTTGCATGTAGCTTATGAATAGGTCTGCTATTCCACACGTCAGTCTTGCGAGTACCTTTGTGTACTCAGTTATCTTGCATAAATGTATTTGTTGCAGAGGAAGAAGGTGAGCTTGAGGGGCCTAACTTTTGTGAGCTGTGTTGTGGTAGTCTTCGAGGCGTCTAGCTGGGCGGTCCGGTCGGTTGCCTTGTGGGTGTATGGCTAACCGGTCGACTTTTGTTCTAGCCATCTTATGGCACCTTTTGCATCCGCTGTCATTCTTGTATATTGTTCTATTTGGTCGGTCGGCTCTTTTGTAATAACTTTACTTTTTGTATGTCGTTGTTGAACTTAGTGATGTATGTTGTATGGAAATGATGTGTAATTTTGTGATGATGTGCATATGCTGCAATTCTAGGAAGCGTATGTCCATCGAGGCTTAGAATGTTTAATTAGTAACGCTAGAACCATTTGGAGGTTAAGTGTTACTAGTTAAATATTCCGGGTCCTCACATGAACTTTAATGCAATATGATCAACGACCAGGTCCTTATCACTTACAACTAGCTCGTATCTCTATACGACTAGTTCGTAACTCCTTACAATCAGTTAAGTGATAATCTTTGACTAGTTTACGACCAGCTCGTATCTTCATACTATTAGTCCATATCTGATCGAACTCAGAGACCTTCTCGAGTATTCTCCCTTTGCCTCATGATATCTGGTTGAACTCCAGGTGAGATATTGTCATCCATGGACTATTCAATACTGTCTCAATCCATGGCAGTGCGCCTCTACCAGTTCGTAACTCCTTACGACCAACTAGGTTTCGACCACTCTGTGATTACGTTCGACCAGTCTACGACCAACTCGTATCTCCATACGACCAGTTTGTAACTGATCGAACTAAGCGACCTACTCGTGTATCCTACCTTTGCCTCACGATATATAGTTGAACTCCAGGTGAGATATTATGTCATCCATGGACTATTCAATACTTTCTCGATCAAGTGTCGGATAACCTTGTGTGGTTGAACTCTTCGACCACTAGTGGCATGGCCATGCACTTTCTTTATCTGACCATTTCGAGGGGCCTAGAGATATCTCTCCTGTTATGTTAGGAGGGGCAAATTCCATATCTGACCAGTCACATCTCTCCGCATGTTTCATAGTATACCCGAAAGCTGCCTTTATAACTACCCAGTTACAAGTAGTGTTTGGTAACCCCTAAGAGTGCTATTACACATGTAGGGAATCATGTTGATCTCAGGTTTAAGGATTATACATCATCATTGCTTGAGACCAACTAATGACACATAAAATCATAACAATCTCAATAGTATCTCAAGGTGGGTCAATCCAACACCATGTTCTCTAACATGTGTTCACATTATTGATTCGATATCCCTATATCCATGACCGATGAAACATGGTCATCAATCAATACATGTACTGGTTGTAGAGTCATTGGTGTTCCGATCAGTGACATTCGACCAGGGATACAATTTAGAACGACGTCATATAAGTTAAAGAGCTTCACCAATAAGTCACATACTTGATAATATTTATAACCAATGATTTATTCAAGGAACAGAATAATATCTATTCAATAACTTATAAATATAGACATGATACAATCATCTCTATGATTGCCTCTAGGGCATATCGCTAACACGACCACATCGAGGGGTCTAGAGATATCTCTCCTGTTATCTTAGGAGGGGCAAATCCCATATCCGACCAGTCACATCTCTCCGCATGTTTCATAGTATACCTGAAAGCTACCTTTATAACTACCCAGTTGCAGAGTAGCATTTGGCATCCCCAAAGTGTACTATTATACATGTAGGGAACCATGCTGACCTGAGGTCTAAAGATTATACATCATCATTGCTTGAGACCAACTGACGACACATAAAATCATAACAATCTCAACAGTGTCTCAAGGTGGGTCAATCCAACACCATGTTCTCTAACATGTGTTCACATTATTGATTCGATATCCCTATATCCATGGCTGGTGAAACATGGTCATCAATCAATACATGTGTTGGTCGATAAGTGACTAGTGTTTCGACCAGTGACATCCGACCAGGGATACATTTATAATGATATCATATAAGTTAAAGAGCTTCACCAACAAGTCACATACTTGTTAATCTTTGAACTGATGATTCATTCAAGGAACATAATTCAATAACTCATAAACATAGATGTGATACAATTATCTCTAGGATTGCCTCTAGGGCATATCACCAACAGTGGGACCTAAGAAAATCTTCACAATGCCTTTACAATGCCCCACCTCAACGTGACTCTAGTCGCTAAGGGTTCCATCCCCTTTGGAATCCAATCCTACAGGGCCCCCTATCGGGACCCAAATATGCAAATCCAGACCCTCTGTGTATTCTGCACTAGTCAAGGATCACGCTAGTGCACACAGTAATAACATAGATGAAATATCAACCATTCAATGAAACAACTATGAATGTATCCAAATTTTATTGAATTATAGCGACGGACCTTATGGTCAAAGTTTACATAATGTGACATGCAGGGCTTAAAAGACAAATAAATACTCTTGTAGCGGAAGTAGAAAACTTGTCGTAGCCATCCAACATGCCCATAAGCAATCGAGTAGGGAGCGCATCCTAGCTCATGTAGTCTTCAAAGTACTCCTCGTAGAACTCGGAGTTCCCGGGTTCTTCCTCGGCGACTGATCAACAATGTATTTAGCCATGAGTATATAGAGTACTTAGCAAGTCGTAGGGAATAGTATGCAATTAATATTCATGTAGGGCTTAACTAGGAATAGTTGTATGATTATTTTGCAAAAAAGCAAATGTTGATAGTAAATACAATAAATAGATTGTAAAGCGAAATTGGAAAGACATAATACATAACGTAAACAATTGCTTTGAAAAAGTAGTGAACTACCCGTTTACTTCCCAACAATTCCACTATCCAAAGTTTTATGAAAACTATATATCCCATGTGAAATCCTTAGGCATTGTCCACAACCGGGGACACGACTGTTCGAACAGTTTTGACACTCTACAGAGGTTGTACAACTTTACCCACAAGAGATAATCAACTTATAATGTCGGCCAAGACATGCTTCTATAGACGTGTGACTAAGTAATTATTACAAGGCATTTACAAAGCTTTGTCTTAACCCAGTTTTGTCCACTAAGGGTTCACCACGGAGTCAGCCCCTCAAAACTGACACCACACATGACAGAACTAAAGTCAATACATTGCAAATTAATTTGCCAGGTCCATCCCATATTGGACATGTGATGGTACGATATGGCCCAGTTCAATGGTGCACAAGATTAAGTCCTTAGTAATTACTCAGGCGAGACTACCTCATCCCAATGTGTACTTGACACCCCCTTTACTGCACGATCATTCTCCTGAGCATGAAACCATTTTGTTTATCCAATACCAATGGCATCACCAGCCATGGCACAACAAGTTTTACAACAGTGGCGTACCACAATTTCATATGTCATTAAGTCAAGTTTAATCTAGTGAATATGAGACCATCGTAAAACTAGCATGGATAAGCATAGCTACATCAACCCATGATGGTAGTACAGCTATGTCCAACTGATACTAACCCAACTTATGGTGACAAAATATTCATGGCATCCAAGCAAAACATGATGGCATAATGTCAAATTGGTGAATAGTTGCTCCCATAAAATTGTTGATATAACAGTAGCATGCATGTTGATATAAAATAATATATTTTTTGCAAAATAGATATAACATGTTCAACGGTTACGACTTGCCTTGGCCTTGCTCAATTACCACACCCTGCTCCTCAAATCCTATTCGTGCTCTTTGGAAATCACTGTCTAAATGAGAGAGAACGAACAAAACACAAATAAATTAAAATAAAATCCAAAATTAACAAAACTTGTATTGGAAGAAAGAGCTAGATTTTAGATGAATTTATGAAAAAGAACGAGATCAATCAGAGTTTGGATGAAGGAGAATGAGCTTTCAGAAGATTTAATTCAAAGAAAATGAGAGAGAAAACACTATTCATAGATTTTTGGAATTTTTGGAATTTTATTTCTAAATAAAATTATGGATTATTGCATCAGAATGATGTTAGCGGGGTTTTGAATTTTGGATAGAATTATTTTTAATTCCAGACACTGACAAGTGGGCCCGGGTCCATGGACCGGGTCCACGAGACTGCGCTGGTCAACGGTGGACCAGGCGCATGGCAAAATGTGGCCTTGCCCCGCAAGTGTCCATGCGGGCTCGGTTGGCTGAGTTGGCAACGATGTGGCACCACGTCGCAGCCATGTCAGCTTGGCGACGGCGGTGCGCATGGGGACCAATGGTCTCGACGAAAGGCCACGTGACGATAGCCAGTGAGGGGTGTAATGGAGAGAGGGGAGTTTGGGGGGCATTTCTACCTCACGCGGGCGGCCGGAGTTGGACGGAGGCGATTAGTGGTGAGGAGAGAGCAGCGGCTCGGTTTGACTCACAGCGGCGACGACGTTCCGATTATGCTCCAGCGACGGTGAGGTGCTCACGGCATAGAACGCAAAGCAACTTCCGATGGAGTGGACGATGGCGGCGAGGGTCCTTCGACGGTGTCAGGAACGACAGGGGAGCGCTTGTGGACCAGCGAGGAAAAAGCTTCAACTCTGACGGGACAAGAGGGAGGGAGGAGCTAGTTTTTGAGGGGAGAAGATGAGTCAAGAGAGGGGCTTTGGTGCTTCTATTTGTAGGACGAGAGGGCAAGGAGGAGGGAGATCAACCGATGTTCATTTGTTATCAGCACGGGCGGTGGCATCAGTGCAGCATTAAGCGCGAGGGAAACGGTCAGCTTGAAGGCGGTGTGAGTGCAGGAGGGAGAACGTGGTCAATAATGGCCTTAAAGACGCATGAACTGGGTGATAATGGCCAGCTTCAAGAGCTTCGGGCGCACGGCCATGGCGGATAGGCACAAGGAAGAAGAAGGTGGGGAGGGAGAAGGGCTGACAGATGGGGCCCGGCGGCAGCGAGAGAGAGAGAGGACGGCCTGACAGGTAGGGCCCAAGTGGCGGTGAGGGAAGGGGGGATGGACTAGCGCAAAGTGGGCCGAGTGTGGAGGTGGGTTGGTGTGGGGAAGTTGGGCCAGAGGAAAAGAGAGGGAAAACGGGCCACGAAGGGAAAAGATTTGGCCTAAGAGGAAATTAGGAGTTTAATTTGATTTCCAATTTTTCAGAAAATACAACAAACCAAAGGGGTCTCAAATAATTAGCAAATGAACTCGAAAAAATTCGAGAAAAATCCATGGAACCAAAGGAACTCAAATAAAACAGTTTTGAATTTAATTGAAATATGATTTATTCATATTTTTTCATTTATGGAAATTCAAATTAAGCCTTGAATAATTCACTAAAATTAAATGGTTCCTTTTAAATTGTCAAAATTTTAAAAAGGCACTGAAATTGGGATGTTACACCCCCTCTTGCGCCGTAGTTGATCCATGCACCCTAGTTGCTCCACCCTCCAAGGTGTCACTATATGTTGTCTACTTTTGCGAGATGATGAAGTAATGCCAAAGTGAGGTAAATTAGCGAGCCGGGTCATACACATGGTAGACTTGTGGTTGCACTAGTTTAGTGCTCGAGGGATCATCATAGGAACCGGTCCTTAATCGACTTGGCGGTTCTTCCCTAAACCTGACATACTCCAATACGTGTCCACCACGCTCTCCATCCGCCAAGTCTAAAAATAGTTTATGGGTTTTCTCTTTTGAAATCTCTTTCTTTTCAATGTACCAGCTAGGCTCCAACCTCGATTGCCCAAATCCAGTTTTGAGTTTTGAAAGTTGTTAGGGCAAATGAATTTTCACATGTCAATGTATCTAAGCAATGCTAAGCATGGCACTTAGATGCGGGCTCAGTTGCTAGTCATGTATACCATTATTACTAGGATGACAAAGGATGGTGTCCAAGTTCAAGGGTGGGAAGGTTATACTCTATTATCATTAAGGTATTAACTACGAGTTACTTAACATAATTGTATAAATCATAACAATCCAATTTAGTAATTGAAATCAATATAATTTGCATTTAAAAGTAGGTGCAACATGATCAAAGTATTGACTTGCCTTTCTCAATGTTCTGATGACCTTGGTCTTGTTCTTGCTTTGGCTTGAACTGTCGCTCCATCATGACTTCGACATCTAATTATGCGAAATACGACCGAAAGTAAGAACTACTTAATATAACTAATCAAACCCAAATAAATCCAAATAAAAGGAAATACTCGAAACAAAGTAAATAAATCCAAGAGTTATTTGAAGGATATGTTTCAAATGAGATTAATCATACCCCACGGTATTTTGGAATGAGGAATTATCCTAGATGAATTTAAATGACCGTAGGGGGTATGATGAAGGAAATACCATCATACCCCATGGTATTTTGGAATGAGGAATTATACTAGATGAATTTAAATGATCGTAGGGGGTATGATGAAGGAAATACCGCTGACAAAATTAAAGATACTTTAAGGGGAGTTGATGAAGGAAATACTTGGACCAAAGTGAATAAATCCAAACCTTATTCATTTCGTCTAGTGGTGGAGTTCTGGGTTGCTAGTTAGACCTAGGGTCAGGTAACTATTTGATCCGGAGTTAGGGTGAGAAGGATCGGGCTCTCCCAAAGTCTGTTGGTGCATGAGTTATGACTCCAACGGGAGGGAGAGAGTCATTGGTGCAGGAGTTATGACTCTAACGAGAGGGAGAGAATATTCACAAGAACATTCCTCATCGGTCACCTAGATGGGAGAGATCACCTTCCTAGGTAGGGTTCTCTGATCCACGTTCGGGCCATGATTTGTACTTCTATTAGGATTGGATAGCGATGGGTGATAGCTGGAGTCTATGTGATGTTGATGGGTGGTTGAAATTACTACCATTTAATTAATATCTAATTGTCTAAATTAGCCACTTTATTATTCACTAATTACTTATTTAAAATGCCACATCTAATTATAGGTGCGACCTACCGTCATTAAGTTATTGGCAAGTTTAACAATTTAATTCGAGTTATAGTGATGAATTCTACTAAATTGAATTATTTTAACTAGATCTCCATTGATATGGTCCATTGATCATTTGACACTGTGTTTTATTTGTTAAAATGACCTACCGATTAATCTTAATTATTATTCTCGTTTTTTTAGTAATGGCCTAGGGCCCACTATCATGGAGACAACTACGTTTTACAATAACCCCCTAATCAAGGTCCTTTTCTGATTGAGCATTAACCAATGTATAATTGCCCTAGTTAATTATCGTAATTCAACTACTCACTTTAGATTTGCAATGGCTGAATGACTCAATATAATTTCTAATTAAATTTGCCTTTAAATTTTATATGGTAATAGGTTCACTAGCCTTTTCTAATTACCCTCTAATTTCCTAAACTAATCATCAATTAACTTCATTAAGAATTTGCTTAATTGAAGTGTCGTTAACTAAACCCCCTACTAATTAAATTTACTTAATTAATTTGAATGGGCCAATTGTTTTTAATTTCTGAATTGTTCTGCTATTGGAAACTCGGTAATAGACAATGACAGGTATTACATAGTGCTAATGGGGTCACGAATAGTGCTAAGGCCCACTGTCAATTACATAGCCTAAAAACACTAGCAGCTATTGACTTGCTTACAGACGGGTCCCATTGTCACACACACATTCACTAAGAGAGAGCAAGGAGCAGAGGAAGAGAAATAGAGGAAGCTTCGGGGCAAGGTGGCGAGGGTGGCGCCAGTGATGGAGGCAACGGCGCCAGCCACGGACGGGCAAAATGGAACCAAGGAGGGACGAAAGTACTGGGAATGGTGGCATCGCATTCGGTGTACCAAGGCGGGTTCATGGCGATGTGCAACGGTCAGAGCCAGGGAGGAACGGGGCGATGGTGCCAAAGCGAAGGAAGGGGGAGAGGGGACGCGCATGAGCACGAGGGTGGTGAGGGGGCTCACCTGAGCGGTCAATGGTGGCGGGGAGAGGTCGGGGCGAGCTGGCGACAGGAATCCGAGGCGGCACGATGGGTTCGTCGTGGTGGCGGCGCTACGGGGAGGGGGAGCTGGAGTGGGTGGTGTGGAAGGAAGAGGGAGCTACTCATTAGAGAGAGCACGGTGGCGATAACGGCGGTTTTGGTTGGCTTTGAGGAAGACGAAGTTGGCGGCGACTTCCTATAAGTAAGCGGTGAAATCAAGTGAGGGGAAATGGAGGGGGCCTGAGAACATGGATTGACGCTCTCGGTTGGGAGAGAGGTGCATCGGGTCGATCGGAACGACAAGGAGGGGGTGGCGGCCGGCATAGGCACGACGCGGTCACAAGCTTGGATGGAGCCTAGAGAGGAAGAATCAAGTGGGGGGAAGAAGGGGAGTCCAAGGGAGGAGAGGCCGGGAAGGGACAGGTGAGGTTGCAACTCTTACGGGTGCACACACTCGTAGGGGGCGAGGACGAGATCGAGTGAGACATTGCGATTTCTTGGCTAGATGGATGAGTGAGCAGCACGGTTTGTTGCTGTGGATGACGAGGGCGGCATGGCTCAAACAAGGACGGTGATGACGCGACGATGACGTGGCGGTAGTGACGACGATGGGATGAGCGCGGGTGGGAGCCAACAGGAGTTGGTGCCACGCTGTGGCGATAATGGCATGGCCGGGTAGGGGCCAAAGGAGGAAGAAGGAAAGGGGGCTGGCGGGTGGGCCTGGAAAGGAAAGAAGAAAAAGGGAAAAGGGAAAAGAAAGGACAAAGGAAAAGAAGGAAAAAGGAAAAAGGAAAGGAAAGAGAGGTGGGCCGGACTAGCGGGTTTCTGACCCACGCGGATTTTGATTTTCTTATTTTCTTTCTATTTTCCTAATTCAAAATTTTTAGTTTCAATTCAAATTCTGATTTGGCAATTTAAATTTAGAATTGTAATTAAATTTAAATTCCTATTATTGTTTTTGGGGGTTGAAGTTTCAAATAACACCCAAGAAATTTGGATATCAACAAAGTGCAATAAAAAGTTTTAAAAAACTCCATATTTTTCAATAATTTCAAATACAGAAAATTTTTGGGTTGTTACACATTTTCAAAGGGCTGATGTGGCGTGTGGTGAAATCTCTCACCACATGCCATCTAGTCAGCCCTTTATCCCTTAGGTCTTTAATGGCCTGGATCCATGGAGCGATCTAGCCTCGACCACTCGGGGTTGTGTCCCATGACTTCTTCTTCTCTGCAGCCTTTCCTGCAAAGAATAGATGATCCTCCCAGGTGACGGTCATGTAGAACCACTTCTTCCTCCAACCATACCAAGATAATCTGGTGAACATGGGGATGTACTCCTTCGACTTCCCACCATGGAGCTGGATCCGTAGTAGTACTTGAAGTGCTCCAGATCTGCGAGGATCCCCAAGTACATCTCGCTGAGGTACACAAACACGCTCAACATTGTGATCTAATTAGGAACCAAGTTATCCAATTCCACCTAGAAGTGCTCGAGTACTTCATCTAAGAAAGGGTGCAGGGTAGTCTGAGTCCACACTCGCAATAAGCTTGAAAGACAGCAATCTTGCCTTCCTCGCTCGACGACCACCATTCGCCTTCTGCATTCTTCCACTTTGAGAGACCATGTGGAGGCCCTCTCCATATTGTGATGAATATTTGACACATTTGGGACTTATTGATAAAGGTTCAATAATTGTTAAAGTTTGCGAAGTCAAGTTTTGAGTTTCACCTAGATTACATGTGATGTTATAATGCATGTTTTCACTAATGATGGTCAAGTGCGCAGCGCTTGTGCCAAGGAAACAATTTCTTCGTCTTTGTTGACAGCAGGTTGACTTGATGGTTTGCACTACCAGAAACTGTTTATTTCCCGAGTGGCTATATTTTTTCCGAGTGTCTGGACAAACACTCGGGAAGTCTGGACGTAAACACTCGGGACCTTCCCGAGTGTTTTCAATAACACTCGGGACGGGTTTAAACACTAGGTAGAAATAAATTTCCCAAGTGTTTTCAATAACACTCGGGAAATCAAGACGGAGGGAGTGCATAAAAATGGAAACACTCGGAACGAAACGGCAGTGTCGCGCTATTTTTTTCCCGGCCCGCCTTTTTTTTCTTCCGGAAAACCCTACATCCCCACTCATCCCAATCCCCGCAGCCGCCTCCCAGTCCCCGTCCTCCCCCCAATCCACCATTTCTACCTCCTGGTGCTTTGCTTCGGTTGAAGGTTCCTCCGGTGCCACCTCCGGCCGGCCTACCGCCGCCACTCCTCCTCTGCGCCGCCCCCCTCCTGTGCCCGCGACTCCTCCCCACCTCCCTGCGTCCGCCCACGCGCCTCCCCTAGCGCCTCCGGCTGCTCCCTCTCGGTGCTGGGCTCGCCCGACCGTTCCTCTCCCCGGCTCGGTCCCGCGCCTTGGTCCACCTTCGCTCCACCCGGCTCCCCGGCGCGGCCTGGTGGCCAGCGCCGCCGCTCGGCCCCGTGCTCCCGTGTGCGCTCTACCCCTGGGCCTCAGGCCCTCCCGTGTTCCCCTGGGCTCCGGTTCGGCCTCCCCTGCGCCGCCTGGCCGGCTTGGCCTCCGGCCGCCAGCGGCTCGGCCCAGCCAAGAGGCCGCCGGCTCTGGTTCCCCCTCCATTTTACTTTCTTCCTGTTATTTTACTTTCCTTACTGAGATTTCGGTTTTTAATCTTTGATTGGTTCATTGCTTGTTGCTTGAGGTTCATGTAGTTCATGCATGGTCAAGGCTGGATGGGGGTTGCTTGCTGTGGTTGGGTTGCCGCCGTGCTACTGAGGTATACTACCCCCTGAATCCCTCTCTCTACTCCCTGCCCCCCTATTGCTCTGTGATGAAGAAACTGAGAGCTAAATGTTGTATGTGCTCTGTGATGGCTTGAGTGATGCTGCTACTGTGAGATGTGCCATGATTGTTTTGTTCCTGATTGCATCAGTAGCTAGCCTTATTTCAAACTCCTCAGAGTTTCAGTAGATATATATGGCACTCTCGGTCTCAGGCCTTTGAGTTTGTTCCTTTGTTTTGTTCATGGATGCAGAGACTCTCAACATCTTCCCTTCCCAGCCTATGCTTGTGGAGCCATCACCAAAGGTACAAACTACATCTCACATTAGTTATGATGCTTATGAGTTATGATTGATTTAGTACTGGATATGTGTCTTTTCAAATGTATATAGTACTCATGCATAAATGATTGCTGTTTGATTGTTTAATATTCTGATCTGATTGGTAGGGGGAGATTAGTTTAGTTCTGTCCCCAGCAGGAGACAGGATCACCACCTGCAGCACCAACCGATCACTACTGATCAGCCTGCAGGGATCAATAAGGATGTGAAGCCGGTGGCCAAGGTTAGTAGCGAGTTAACCACTTAAACAACTAACCTGCAACCTTTGCTTTCTAACCACCTATGGTCATCCACTTGATCGAATCCGGTTATTTCTAGGTAGGTGTAGCTATATTTTAGAACTGATATGCAATTGAGCCCAGATAATTCCCTCCTTGTGTTTATTTGCAGTGTTTTACCTGGAATATAAAAGCATCAGTTAAACACTTAGGCCTTTTCTTGTCTGACAAGTTATCTTGTTTATTTATTAAAAGAAGAAAAAACTGAATGCTTTTGCGTGTGCCAACCATTCCCTGCACATTAGAAACATATAAAGTTTTGTTTCCCAGTTATATTATCTGCATCGTATTGCTTCATCCTTTGGTGCAAGGTATTCAGATTTCTTTCCTTGTTTAGTTACTAACAGATTCTTGTGGAAGCCAAGATACTTGAACAATTGCCTAGTTTTGGGCTTTCAAAAGTTGGGAGGATAGGGGGTGGCCTATCCTTTCGGCTACACTGTTATGTTTTCTTTTCTTTCGATTCCTCTTCTCCTATAATCAGAACTGACACGGCATTCAGCTCTGCAACCTTTGTGATTAAATAACTTTTGTGAAATGCTTTTGAATGGAATATATCTCAGCATATCTTAATTGTAATTATTTTTGTAACCAGGTTGAAGTACTTTGCTTGCCGCTTGCAGAGGCCACCCATCTTTCCATGGATGACAATGTGGGCACTCAAGGTCTGATCTCAACACAACCTTCAAAGTTCAGTACGCAATTTTTGTCTCTGGCATCATTGCGAAGATACATGAGCTGATTTGCTGGGTCCAGGTGGGATAAATTCTCCCTTTTTCTGCTCTTATTCCTATTTTATGTTTTTTTAAGCACACAAGATCATGTCACCTTACAAGCGGCTCCAGACCGGGTAACATAGCACTTTCAAGATGGCTGATTGGTTTCTATGAGTAAAAACCTTTTAACTACAGTTTTTTTTTTGTGCATTATCTGTCTAGTTCTAGCTGTAGATTAAATCTGATGTTTTCTCATCATAATAAAACTCCTTGAAATTTGAAGATAGTAATATATTGTTTCTATTATTGTTGCCAACATTGACCACTCTCACCTCTGCCGCCCCCCCAAAAAAACGCTCTTTTGTATGCTTGAGTTTGGTAGAGTAAGAAATTTTAGTGTCATTTCCTATGATTTCCAAAAGATAGACCACCTTCTTCCATGAGGCTATTTTTTTCATGTATTGGTTTGCTAAGCGTTTTATGCATCCTAATGTTGTGGCTATCTACGATTTCATATTTTTATGGGATGAAGACCTTGGAGTGGAGAACTTTGATCCGAGAAGGTATGATGCAGGTCTGGTAGTTCTTTTCCTGAAGTTATATATGTTACACAGTACTCAGCATGTAATCAAAACTTACCGTGTTGTTTTCCAAGTGATGGATATCAGCACCTCTTTAATTGGGATATCTTTTGACCTTTCTCTTGCATTCATTCTCATCTTAGTATCTTATCGATGTTACCAGTAAACCAAGCTAGACTGGTCCTTTCTCTTACTGGAAGTAGACAAAAACTGATAAATCAAAACGTTAAGGGCTTACAAATCTAATCTAGCATTTATTCAGATGAAAATGGATTTACCTGTTTAAGCCTTTCGGTGTAGTGTTTGGTGGGATTTGTTATTGACAATATTTTTTTTAGTAGAATGATATTGACTTCTTTGGTTATCCATGCTTCCGAGAATATATCTATGATATGTTGCATTTTCTGTTGAAAGATGCCTTTTCATTTTCATGTTGCTCTTTGTAGGTATCTTGATGTAATGGTTTCTGAAGGCTTGGAAATTACACAACCTGCTCAGGTACTCAAGATACAGATCCCATAGCAGTATAGCACAATGCAAGCTTCACAATCTTTTCACTTCTTTTTTGATATTTTCTAGGATGTCATGTTACATATGTTATTCACTAACATGACAGAACCACTAAGAATCAGACATTTTTTTAATGTAAATTTCTATTATTTTGTTCCCTTCTTTTATTTGCCGGTCCTTTTTTATTTAAAATTTGGTGGCTTTAGTATGGGTGCTGCTACTGCCCTTTACTCAGCAATTTGCTTTGCTCATGGAAAATATGGAAATGGCAATCATAGTCATTGGAAAAGTCGTGTCGCTCTATTTTTGCATCGCCTAAACTTGATGTTATCTGTCTCTTAGTAACCACATTTCTATTATTTCCATGATGCAGGCCTCACAAGTTTATTTGATTGTGAGCTTGGGAATTATTTCCATGTTCAATCTATATATGTAATGATTTATTGTTTTTTTTCTTGCTGTGGAATTATGGTTTATTTGATTGCAAAATTAAATGCAAAATCGGAGAAAAATTAAATTAGAGCATACCCTGTTTGGGTAACTCCCGAGTGCCTTGTTTGACACACACTCAGGAAACAAATAAATATTCCCGAGTGTTCACACTCGGGGAACTTTCGGGGCTCATCGGGAAAGATAGTTTCCCGAGTGACAGTCTTCTTACTTTTCCGAGTGTCCTTGGCTGATATACATTCGGAAAAGTGTTCCGTTACGGTGGGTGAACCTATTGTGCGAACTATTCTCCTGAGTGTTACATGTTTTCCGAGTGTAAGTCCTAACACTTAGGAAAGTTATTTTTCTCGAGTGTAACTCTCGGGAACACTCGGGAAACCAGTTTTCTCCCGACTAAATTATCCCGAGTGGTTTTTCTCAACGGTTGACCTTCGGGAATTAGTTTCCCGAGTGTTTTAGGGACTTTCCTGAGTGTTTCGCGCACTCAGGAAATAATCAGATTCTGGTAGTGTTGGATGATCACCGACGTGGGATCAAGAGCAAGCTGAGCATCGCATCCAGAACGATCATGGAGGTCGAACAGATCATCGGGATCAAGTCCGGTCATGGAGTTGGAGTATTCATGAAGATGGCGTGAGACTGGTCCGTGCGGTGACTTGGTAGCATCCAAGTGCCGGCGAAGCGTTCCGAGGGTGTTCGGAGCTCGAGACACAAGGTGTGGATGTGACAAGTCAATGAGGAGCGAAGACCGTCAAGGTGGAGCAGCGTGGTAGTTCCAAGTGGCTTATGTTGACCAAAGTCAACATAAGGGTATTGATGTAATTGGCATATTACCGGGAATCTTTGAGATGCAGGATCTTGCGGCACACTCTTGGAGATGGTTTAGGGCTAGATAAATCGAGTGCGTTGAGTTGTGTAGAGTCGAGGGCTCAGATTTTGTAATAGCCGCTTTGTAATACTTGCTATGTGATGTTGTAATCGTAGCTAGCTTAGAGGGGTATTCTAGGCAAGGGGTAAAGTTGGTTGAACTCTAAGTGGATATGAATGAGTGGAGAGAGTAGCCATTGAAGTGATCCAATGGTTGAGGTTGCTTCCATAGGACTATAAATAGAGGAGTGGAGGTATGCCTCTACCACTAAGTCTTGGAGAAGGATTTGGGGTTTTCCTTATACTTCTTTGAGCTTTGCCTACCAGGAAGTGTGGCTTTGAAATCCTTCCTCTCAAAGCAATAAAAGTTCTAAGTTCACATATGTTCTGAAATTTATTTTATTTCTTGCAATTTCTAGCTTTTCTTTATTGCAACTTGAGTTTCTCCCCCCCCCCCTCTACTTGCTATAGTTCTATTGGATCTAGGATGTGTAAGAGGTTGAGAAGTTCATCAAGAACATGTCCCAACCCAGCAAGTTCCATTAAGACTCATTCTTGCTCAAGTTGTGTTTGCAATAACCGTGTTCTTGAGCTAAAATTACTGTTTTTGAAGTAGCTTGAACTATTTGCATGAAAGGTTGAGATTTTGGGCATATCCTTGTAATTCCTTTTGGAATCATAGCCCTAAGATCATTTTCTAGCCATGATTCAAGTTCATAAATTTTGAGTGAGTAGTTATTGAGTTCTTGAGGTTTCTTCACACCCAAGTTACTGAAATTACTGTTTTTGATGCAGCTTGAACTATTTGCATGAAAGGTTGAGATTTTTGGCATATCCTTGCAATTCCTTTTGGAATAATAGCCCTAAGATCATTTCCTAGCCATGTTTAAAGTCTCATCATTTTTGGGTGAGTAGTTTTTAAGTTCTTGAGGTTTCTTCACAGCCAGGTTACTGAAATTGCTGGTTTGATGCAACGTGGACTTTGAGCAAGAAATGTCTCTCTCTTGGGCTTAGTTTTGTAATTAATTTTTGGAATCATAACCCTGAGGACCTCATCCTGCTATGGTTCAAGTTTCATCAATTTTTAATAAATAGATCTTGATTTCTTCATGTTTCTTCACACCCAAGTTTCTGAAACTGTTGTTCTAATGCAACGTGAACTTTGAGCAAGATAGATCTCTCATGTGGGCTTTATTCTATAATTCCTTTTAGAATGATAACCCTGAGGACCTCATCTTGCTATGGTTCAAGTTTTATCAATTTTGAATTAATAGATTTTGAGTCTTAAGGTTTCTTTACGGCCAAATTTCTGAAACTACTGTTCTGATGCAATGTGAATTTTGAGCAAGAAAGATCTCTCCTTATGGGCTTTACTTTGTAATTACTTTTGGAATCACAACCCTAAGGACCTCATCTTACTGAGGTTCAAGCTTTATCAATGTTGGTTAAGTTTATCTTGAGTTCTTGAGGTTTCTTAGCGACAAAGTTTCTGAATTTCTTGTTCTGCTCTTTGTGTTCTTGAACCTAGTGTCTTCCTGATAGCACTAGAGCTTAAGAGAAGAAATACTTGGGTGGGGGAAATTTAATTTGCGTCTATTCACCCTCCTCTAGTCTCTATAACCGATCCTTCACACTTCTCCAAAGACCTTGGTGGAATCTTTTCGGTGACGATTAAGGCGGTCATCTTCTACACACCCATCTCCGATTTCTCCCACTTGGACATGGATCCAGCCATTTCTTCTAAGGAATTTGCTCGAAGTCGAAAGATTTGGGAGGAGGGATTTTGAGCTTGAGTGGTGCCGGAGAAGGCAAGAGCTCAAGGGAGGCGAAACAATTGGGGAAAGTAAATTTCCTAATTTTACCCCTCTAGTACTTATTTATACCCATCGGCTTGTGGTGGAGATCGTGGGGAAACCCAGCAGTTGGAATTCCCTCGGGAACTACTCCCAACGGACGAAATCGTGGGTGACAGTTCACATTCCTTTTCGGTTCACATTGTAGTAAAGGTGTTGTTTTTACAACTCAAGTCAAAAAATCTTCCATGACTATGTCAATTTTTGGTCAAGAGAAATACTACTTGTTGGGGGTCTAGACAACAAGGATTGAATAATCCTTAATCAATAAAGCTGGTTATCTATAATATTTATTATAGATAATGGTATCCTAATATCCCTCCAGTATACCACTGGTCGGAGATACTTGCTACGATTAGTTCAGGTTATGACCACCCCTTGGTCGGAAAGTCAGTTGTGACTAGGTCAAATCACGACCACCCTCTGGTCGATAAGTCTCACAGACAAATATGTTGGCCCTATCTTATCAACTAGGGACCATGTACACCATGCCCAACTATACGTGGTAGCGAATACAACACGTGCACCTCTGTGTCTCTAACATAACCGTGCACACTCCTCTCCATCTCTGATAATAACCTTCTAGCGAACGTGCAAGGAGGATGTCTCACTAACAACAACCGTCATCCACATACGGATTCTAGCAACTGTCAAGGCGTCTCTTGATGGGCAACAATTGCCACCCCTTCGACACTTTATAAGAGGCGGTGCCATCAGATGGAGGGATTTGAAGACACATGATTGAGAGGCCATTGATAGCATTCATAGTTTCAGCGACACATTGTGCATTGTAATCTTGCTTAATACAAGAACATAGGAGTATAGTTATTATTCTCCCCAGAGAAGGTCTGAACCTATCTAAAAAACACTATGTCTCTTCATGTGTGATCTCGAGAGCCGTGTCCCCGCATTTACTTCCATAAAATCGATAGTAATTCATCAACAGTAGGTTAGGCAGGTGCGCAAGAAAATGGCGGCGAGACAGGGCGAGCTGTGTGAGTTTCTACTGTTCGTGATGACAAGGGTGCAGTGCGAGGTGTGGGCGACAAAGCGGCGATGTGGCACGGAGAGCGGGTCGTCGGGGGCAGTGGTCGGGCAAGGGCGTGACAACGTCAGCAACGGCATGGCCATAGTATGCGCGAGCGTGTGAGCAGCGGCAAGGTGACACATGTGGTGGGGAGCACACGAGCTAGCCGATGTTCAAGGAAGAAGGAAAGGGGAGATGGGTGCTGGGCCGCGTGGGGTAAGGGAGGTCGGGTGTGCTGGGAAAAAGAGAGGAAGGGATGGGGCGGTTTAGATTTCAGCCCAAACCACATTTTGAGTTTTTGTTTTACTTTCTTTTCCTTTTCTTTTTCAAATTCAAACCTCAATTAATTTTTGGTTTGGCCACTTAATTTTAGATTTCATTTAAATTTGTTTTCCAAATTCATTGATTTAATTTAGGTTTGTATTTTTGTTAATTGGTCACTTTGAATTAAATATTTCTTTTGTGAATTTGCTTCTTTGGGATTCAAATCTCAACAAGCGTTCAAAAAAATACAGGGAAATCAAAATGCACCAAATTTTTTAAAAAAAATTCATATTTTCGGGTATTTGAAACACATCCAAATTTTGGGACATTACAGCGGCTCATGCACGAGCAACTACACCGCGGGGGGTTCTAACGGCACCACCAGCTCAATGTGGGGAGCTCCGAGCACGGCTATCCATGACGACTGGCGTCGGAGACTAAGTGACGAGGATTAAAATCTCTAAATATTCCTTTATTTAGTTAAAGATCGTACGTCCTTCGTGGTCGTAACCCCTAAGACTAACAACCCTCGTGGTCGTAAGGATTCCAGAGGTTATATCGTGGGTACCCTGGCCAGAGAGGTCCTGTACCTAATCCCCGATAAGGTAACTGCTCGTAAAAGCAATGAACTGGCACTTGGACCCGTTCCAAGTATATTCTTTCCGTGTGACAAATGCAACATGTGCCTTATTTGTTCCAAACCACACGACGTTCCATAGCGTTAAGTCACTAACACTAACCACCATGTGGTTATGTTTTCCACTGGCATCAATTGCCGAATGGTTGATACATTGTCAATTGTCGTCCTCCTCCGACCAGTCGCAACGCTTCCAAACGGGCATCTCTTAAAGGAGTAACTACCACCACTTCATCAATTATTTAAAAGAAGATCAAGGGAGGAGATGAAGAGCAATCCAGTTGACCGCAATCCGACTGAACACACAAGACCTAGTGATTCAGAGACAATTGAAGCATTATAATAGCAATACATTATGTATTCTTAGGGCAAGTCCTCTGCTTGGTCGAAGGCACCCCCTGTAATTGCCAGTTCATAGAATAAATAGCAGTCACATTCTCTCCCAAGAGCTCTTTGTCATTTTTCTCTATTTTATTTTGTAAGATCGACGACTTGATCGTCGACACTAAGGTACTACAACGCGATGACTAGGCGATGCTCTACGACTCAAAATTTCTAGCTTATTAGCTCCGCCTACCCCTAGAACATCAGGTGACGCGGGCACTTACGAGTTTGCGGCTGAGACGGTGAATCCGGGTGGTGAAGAAGGTAGGCGGCATGGCTTCGAGGTCACCGGTGCAGAGGACGAAGACGATGGCTCTCCGGGTGATTCTGAGTGAGGGAGATAAGAAGAAGGTGAGCATGGAGTGCACGAGAGCGAGGCGGACATGAGGGATCTAGTGGCGGTGGTCGAAGCTCACCCGAGGGGTCGCCACGACTTAGTGAGGCGAGGTGGTTCGATCGACTTGGTTGTCGGAGGGAAAGAAGACAAGATGACCGACGCCGATTCTAAGAGGAACAAGGTAAACCAGGGTGAGCACAAGGTAGAGGGGTAAAGGCGAGCCCTAATAGCAACAGCGGCGGTGGCGGCGGTAGGAAACAGAGCTTGGGCTCGTCGAGCTCTCTCTTTCGCTCTGGTGGAGAATGAAGGAGATAGGAATGGGGAAGATGGAGTAGAGGGGGTTAAGTAGGCGGGCGGCCGAGTGTGGACGGTGGTGCGTGGCGCGGCAACGCGACAGCAAGGCTCAGTGTGGGCACAGATGGGTGAATCAGCGCGAGAGGGAGCAGCTCGCGCCCAGCTTCGTCTGGGCGTGGGCGGCGTCGCGTCAATCACACTGTGGCGAGGACGGCAGTGAAGCGTAGCATAGGAGTGGCGACGTGGCTACAGGTGGCGGGGCGCAGCGCGGCTAGCGTGTGGAGGAGAACAGTGCAGAGGCCAAGAGGAAGAAGAAGGCCGAGCGGGCCAGGTGGAGCTGGGTCGGGAAGGAGGAGAGGAAGAGGTGGTCCTTCCCGGGGAAAAGGAAGAAAAAGAAAAGAGGATATGGGCTGGGCTGACTCGATTTTGGCCCAAGGTAGATTTTTGAAGTTTTTTTATTTTCTATTCTATTTCTTTCACTTTTAAATTCAAATTTCAATTCGATTGTTTTATTTTGTGGTTCAAATTCAAATATCACTTTAATTTAATTCCAAGTTTCTTGATTTTAACCAATTTGCATTTATTAATTGATTTTGTGAAATTCAAAATACGACAAAAATCCAAATAATTTACGGAAAATTCACACAGCGCCAAAATGCATTAAAAGTTTTTAAAAATCCTACATTTTCACAGTCAGGAATTTTGGTTACAAAATTTTGGATGTTACATGCTATTGGTGTTACACGCCTGACAACCTCGTGTGTTAGTCCACCTGCTACAGTAGTTATTAGTGATCACAACATATTCCAAATTGAAGAACATTTGGGGCTTTATTTGTTCCCCTATCAACACTACTGCGTTTAAATCAATTCACATGTGGAATTTACCCCTTCATCCCTTTTTCAGGGTTTTCGGTAGTCAGGGGCGAAGCCAGAAAATTTAACCGATGGGTTCAGCCGTAATTTTTTGTTGGGTTCATTAGCCGTAATTTAGCAGAATAGGGTATCTCTACTGATAAAATAGTAACTTTTTTTAGGATTTACTAAATTTCATTGGGGTCATATGACCCCAACGATCCTATGCTGGATCCGTCCCTGTCGGTAGTTATTGTTGAGGAACCGTCGCAGGCGAGTTCAGTCCGAACGATCATCTCGTAGATAGAAGTCGATTCACACAGAACAATCAAGAACAGAATATTAGATTAAACACAGAGATGTAGAGGGATTTCTTGCTTCTCTTTATTTCTCTTCTCAAAGGTATATACAATGGTTGAAGGTCCCCCTTTATATAGGCTACTAGATAGATGAGAAGTCCACCATGGGCTAGGTCTGCTTGGCCTAGACCCGGTTTCTTAACAGTTATTTCTTCAGTTTTGTACTAGCATATTTGTTTTGTTTTAAATGTGTGATGATTTCACTTGTACGATGATGTCTCAGTGTTTCACCAACTCCTAATTCCTCGAAGTTAGGGAATGGTCCAAACCTTTCCTGCCTGTTTGCCCCGTATGTCCCTTTGGAGTTTCAAACCTTTTGACCTATTAGATCTTTAGGATCTACCCTTTAGCTAACCTATTAGTTCATCACACAACAGCAAGCAAGCATAGGACTACGCAAAATCGAGCTCAATGATGCCTCCACCGTGGCTGTAGATCGCATCTGGCACCAACCCGACCTCCGACGACGAGCCCTGCTCCATCAATTAAAAGCAAAGCAAATAAGTATTAGGAAGATCTACGCAAACAAGTATAGTACACGAGGTTGCAAGATTCTTGAAACAAGGAGAGCTATACATATTACACAATGGAACACATGAAGAACATCATGAGGAGGCGGTTCGTGTTGACGCACTATACTAGAACCCTGCATACAAAGTTGCAGCGACTTCATCAAGTTTCCTTGTCTGTGGACGAGTACTACAAGAAGATGAAGATTATCATGATTCGTACAGGTGTGAACAAGCCTGAGGAGGCGACCACGGCTCATTTCTTTAAGGGTTTGAATGTTGATGTGCAAGAGAAGATAGAGTCGTCAGAATACAACAATCTACAGAACCTTGTGCATCATACGGTGTGGTCTGAACAACATATCTTGCAACGTCAAGTACGTTGAAGCCGCACTACCCACAACAAAACGAGGAGGCGTCCACAACAGCAAGGAGACGATATTGGCGCAAGCTCCAAGGTGGTAGTATCACACAGGTCAACCGGGGCGGTTTCAAAGGATGTATCAAAAGCTGCGAGTAATGGAGGTAAAGAAGCCTCTAAATATAATTTTAGCAGAGGTGGCCAAACGGCCGCTCGGCCCGGCACAACACGAGCCCGGCTAGGCACGACCCGTTTAGGCACGGTCCATTCCAGCCTGTGTACTATTCATACCGTGCCGTGCCAGCCCACGGGCCAGGGTGGCGGCCTAGGCACGGCCCATCGGGCATTTGTGCCAGACCAGGCCGGCCCGAGCCCGTTTAGCCCATCGGGCCAAGTGTGGCCCGTTTAGCCCGTTTGGCCTGTTAGAATGAAAAAATTCCAGAAAAATCCAAAAAAATTAGAAAAATATGTAGAACTCAAAAGTAGACATGAACATTGAAAAAAAAATAAGACAAACATATTGAAAATGTAATAAAGAGCTTTATTAATGTCTAACTGGCTGCCTTGTTAAAACCTTCGTCAAGTAAAAACTCAAAATGAGAAAACCTTGGCAAAGAAAAAAGAGTACAGTCTATAGCTCTACAATTATACATACATGATACATCCTTGTTCTATGTGTCGGTGTCATTGTCTAAGTACAAATTTTCAAACACCTCCGACAACTCTGGATTTTCCACAGAATATTGTGTTCATGAATCGGCTTGTTCGCAGTCCTTCACAGTTAAAAGGATCTCCACCATCTCACTTGTGAGAATTGTTCTTCTCTCCTCCAATATTCTTCTGAAAGACTGAAAGCAGATTCGGAGGAAACCATAGAGACAGGAACAATTAACACATCACGTGCGAGTATGGATAGCACGGGATATGTTAACTTATGGGCTTGCCACCATTGCAAGATGTCGAAGCCTTCTGAGTTGAAATCCACCGTATCGCTGTCCAGATAGGTGGATAGTTCTCCGCTCCTTGTGGGTCTTGGCTGAGCAGGCGCTGGTGTAGTAGAAGAAGACCTAGATCTGGACCTAGAGGAAGAGGCACCGAAGATCGCACCCCACATATTTGTCTTCCCACTCGAGGTAGGGGCTACTAGAGGTCGTTGCGAGCGGACTCCCCGGAACTTATTTTCATACCTTTGGTAAACCTCGTATAACCGAGAATGAACTTCTGTAAAATAGTTAGTATAGTCTAGCCCCGTAGCATCACTAAGAAGATCAAGTACAGTACCAAATGCACCAAATTTAGCCCTAGAATCTAAAAGAAATGCAAATGCATATAGGTAAGGGATTTCTCTTCATTATTTAAGGTATTTAGATTTCATAGAAACAACAGCCTCACGTAAAACTAAGTCATTTTCATGCATTTTAAATTGGGTAGCAATCCATAAAATCGTATGCACGATGATAGGAGATGTTGGATAGTAGACAACGGACAAAGCAACAGTTGCCTCAAAAAATTTCTAAAAATGACAGTATCTTCTCAGCAATGAACCAATGTTGCTCAGTTAATGGCAAAGTATCGTCAGTGCTAGGATAATGTGTTTGAATAAAAACAGAAAAAGTGCTCTTGTATGGTAAAAGATGCTTAAGCATGAGGTAAGTAGAGTTCCACCGTACCTCCATGTCCAAACCGAACTTTCTTGGACGTACACCCATCGCCCTGCAGAAGTTCTTATATTGTGCTATCCTTACGTTAGAATTATTCAAGAAAGAAATCGCATCGCGAAAAGCTTTAATATACAGACTCAACTTCTTCAAACCATATTTGACTATAAGGTTGATAATATGACAAGTGCATCGTTGATGAAGCAAGAAGGTATCGACATATATACTCAACACTGGAGTATGAATGTCCATAGCCCTAAAGTTTGCCGCGGCGTTGTCTAAAGTAATTGCGAATATTTTGTCTGTAAGACCAAACTCTTCCATGACTTTCATAATACAGTCTGCAATATTCTCCCCCGTGTGTGCTACATCAATTAATTTCAAACCTATAATCCTTTTCTCCATTGCCCAGTTGTCATTAACATAATGCGCAACTACACTAAGGTAATCCTCCCTAGCCCGACCACTCCATATGTCCGAGGTCAGGGCCACCGAAAATGTGCACGTACTAAATAGTTCCTTTATTTTATTACGACGTTCATTATAGTATTTCACTAGATCCCTAGTTGTTGTCTGTCTAGAAACGGAAGCAAATATAGGATTATGCGTAGTCCTAATGTAATTTTGGAAAGAAGCAGACTCGTCAAAGCCTAGCGGTAAATCCTCAGAAGCAATTAAACGACAGAGAGATTGGCGGGCTACCTGAGGATCATAGTTCCAGCTAGATATCGTACCGTCGGGGTTGTATTGCAGCTGCGTCTGCCTCATCGCCAATCTTTGCTTGGTTCGACATCTTGTAGCATGTCTAAGCAAGTACCCCGTTCCACTTGTAGACTTCGCAGATAATTCATGGTGACAAATTTTATAAATAGCATATGGTACCTCATTTCCTGTTGTGTCTTGCTTGGTTGTCCTGTCGAAATTCTTCTACACTCCTGATGTAGACGGCCTCGACCTCTTTGCTCTGGTTGCCGTTGAGCCTGATGCTGACGTGGAGCCTGATGACGGAACTTCACCATGCTCCTCTGGTGAAACCTTCGGTTCGTTTGAGGTAGCCGTAGCTGCTTCTATGGACGCAATTTCCTCCGATGAAAGTCTGTACTCACCAAGAGCAAAGCTGTCGTAAGGACTGTCCATAACGAAAACTGCAAAATTGAAACTAACACTATTACTACTTTCATCTTAGCATAACAATAACTAACAATAAAATTATTACAAAAATAGTATTGTACCTCTTTCGCTGACTTGCTGACAGAAATTGAAATTTTCAAATTTTGGCATAAATTTTTTGAATTTTGCCAAATTAGCTCAACACGGATTTGAATTTGCACAACACAATTTGAAAGAGAGAATGGGTAATGAAGGGGTGCTGAATGAGGAGGGGTATGGTGGCTATTTATAGAAAAAATTTCGGATTTTTTTGAATTTTTTTGCTATTTTTTAAGTCCCCAACGATCAAAACCCTCCCAACGGCCGAATTTTCGCCCGTGCCGTGCCGGGCACAGCCCACGGCACGACACGGCCCGGTCGCCCCTGCCCGGCTGCGCCCTCCCTTCTTCTTCTCTCCCCCAACCCTAGCCTCGCCCGTTCGCCGACCCCGCCGCCTCCTCGTCTCCCCGGCTCATCGCGACCCCGCCGTCTCCTCGGTCCTCGCCGCGACCCCGCCGCCTAGGAGCCTCCCCGCGACGCCACCCCGCCGCCTAGGAGCCTCCGGCCTCCCCGCGACCCCGCCGCCTCCTCGGTCCTCGCCGCGACCCCACCGCCTCAGAGCCTCCTCGCCTTCGGCCTCCCTGCGACCCCGCCGCCTCCTCAGTCCTCGCCGCGACCCCGCCGCCTCGGAGCCTCCTCGCCGCGACGCGGCCCCGCCGCCGTGGCGCCTGGCGCTGCCTCGTTGATGCCTCTCCTCCCCCGCGCTGCCGCGCAGCTTCGTGTGACGGTGATGCTCCCTCCCTCCGCTTCGGGCTCCGACGGACCGTGCAGCAGTGCAGCACCGTGCGACGGCGACGCTGCGACGCCCTCCTCCTCCCTCCCTCCGCTCTGGTGGGCCGCGCAGCACCGTGCGCTCCGCCTCCTCCGCTCGCGCGCCGCCTCTCCCTCTTCCTCCTCCTCCTCTACTCCGGTGGACCGCGCAGCACCGTGCGCTCCGCCTCCCTCCGCTTCGGCACCGCCGCCTCCGGCCCTCCGCCTCCCCGGTCTCCGCTGCTGCCGTGCCTCTCGGGCCGGCCTTGCCGCGCCGGGCCGGCCCACCGTGCCGAGGTGGCGGCCTAGGCACGGCCCGGGGTCTTGTGCCGGGCCAGCATGGCCCATGAACAGTGCGGGCCGGGCCATGCTCGTGCCGAGCCTACAGTGTCATGCTTCGTGTCGGCCCGTTAGGCTCGGCCCATTTGGCCAGCACTAGATTTTAGCGTATTTTCTTCTGCTCGTACTAGTAACATTAAGTGCTTCAAGTGCCAAGGAAGAGGGCATGTGATGCGTGATATATTACTTTAATGAGTAGAGTATCCTACAGCAAAGAGATATTTTTGTAGTGTTTTTCGGCAAAGATACGGATTTCGGATGTCTTATAGCCAATTATCCAAAATTATGATGTCCTATAGTTAATTTTACTATTTTCTTTTGGGTGCACCTTTGGCTTGTCTTATTGAAATTCTCGGGTGATCGTCGGGCCGGCCTAATCCACTCCCATCGATAGGTCTGACCGCCACCTCGTCGTCGTTTTCTCCTATCCTCGAAATCATCTTCCCTTTTTGTTCGTTGTTTCAAAGTCCGATCGATGGAAACAGAATTGCCTCTCTTCCTCACACTTGACAGTTCTGATGTTGACATGGTTTAGACTTTTGAAACAACAGGCAGTTGACCGCCACCTTGTCTTCGTTTTCTCCCATCCTCGAAGTCATCGTCCCTTTTTGTTCGTTGTTTCATAGCCCGGAGACATAAACAACTCTTCGCATGGTCAATGAAATTTTGCCATTTCAATCACTAGTACGTTTATTTTTACTTGACTCCTTGAATCCGTGCCCTCACCAATATATTTTCCTT
This sequence comes from Ampelocalamus luodianensis, assembly GCA_036346255.1. NCBI lineage: Eukaryota > Viridiplantae > Streptophyta > Magnoliopsida > Poales > Poaceae > Ampelocalamus > Ampelocalamus luodianensis. The sequence goes on from CM070624.1 coordinate 43,426,079, forward strand.
GGTAGGAGCTGTTGGCCCAGGCACCCGGCGAGAAACCACTCATTGTTTTCTCTCTGATTTTCTCAAGGAAGAAGATGATGAACAATAGAGTATTTTTCGACGCGCAATGCCTTGCATCATTGTCTTTTACTCTCTGTTATTCAACTCTCCTCTCAACTAAACACATGAACCAGTCAGTGCTTTTAAACACACGCCGTGCAGACTCACTCAACTCACGCCACTGCCCTTGACCGATTTCCATGGCACAGCTCCAACAAAACCGTCGGCTACTACTTCCTACATGCACGCCACTAACCACACGTGGTCAAGCACTAACAAACTCCCCTTCACATGCTAAGCTCCTAGACATTGCTACATGCACTCAATCATGCTCCTACCAGCCAGGATGACTACGTACTAGCCTACATGCAAACTGACGACTACTAATATGCAAACTATATCTAGCACTTCTACTAGCACGTTACATCTAAAGTGTAACAAATACTAAACAATAAGATTATTTCTAACATTCTCCCTCTAATCTTGTTGTCACTACTTCACAAGCCGAAGTTTGATCTCCTGATGCATGTCCAAGGAGTTTTGGCTTCTTCTTCCTGACCATACCGCCGGTGACAACTTGTCAGCGTCTTTCACTTCTTCACCACCGGTGACACACCTCACCAGCGACTTCGACCTCTATCTCAGGTCCAATTGTCTTTTGCCAGTGACACAACTTGACGGCGATGGACTCGTGTTCACAACTAACAAGAACACACGCGAGTATTATGGACACACGCTTTCTTGTGGACACATCTAATACAAGAACTCACGTGCACAAACATGCACGGACTCACTCTACGTGCACTTACGTAGGACGTGGCCATGAAAATGGGCTCAGCGCCTCCGCGTCCACGCGTGCACCTTGCGCGCCGCCTCGGCAAGTGCTACGCGGACACCGCCTCCGCTTCACTCACATCGTTGCTGCCACTCTCCACATGCACCAGGGCGACGAGGTTGCCGGACGTCTCGTACAGCTGCATCGCGGAGGCCTCGCAGACCTTGATGCACTTGTACTCCTTCCGTGCCCGATTCACCTCCTTCTTTGACACCTGTACCTTGGCTAACGCCCTCGACGATGTTGTGCCGGCAATGCAGCCGCTGCTCTTGCCATCACCTAAGCTCTGATACTAATTGTTAGTCCAGACACCCGGCGAGAAACCACTCATTGTTTTCTCTCTGATTTTCTCAAGGAAGAAGATGATGAACAATAGAGTATTTTTCGACGCGCAATGCCTTGCATCATTGTCTTTTACTCTATGTTATTCAACTCTCCTCTCAACTAAACACATGAACCAGTCAGTGCTTTTAAACACACGCCGTGCACGCCACTAACCACACATGGTCAAGCACTAACAAACTCCCCTTCACATGCTGAGCTCCTAGACATTGCTACATGCACTCAATCATACTCCTACTAGCCAGGATGACTATGCACTAGCCTACATACAAACTGACGACTACTAATATACAAACTATATCTAGCACTTCTACTAGCATCGTTACATCTAAAGTGTAACAAATACTAAACAACAAGATTATTTCTAACAGGAGCAACGCGAGATGGCGCTGCCGTGGTGGTTGGCCACCACGGCGTGCTCGCCCCCGCCGTCCGGCTCCTTCACGGACCAGCTCGCGTTCCTCTTCCTCTCGTCGTGCCCGCAGCGCGCTCTCCTCGGCGCCATCGACCTCGTCTTCCTCGTCGCCTCGCTCGTCCTCGTTGTCCGTCGCCTCCGCAGCGCCGACACGGGGGCTGCTCCGGAACAAGAGGCGCTGCTGCCGAAGCCGCCGTCGCCGACCACTGTCAGATACGCGATCGCGCTCGGGGCGTCCGCCATCTTCGCCGCAGCTTCCGCCGTCCTCCTCGCGCTCGCGTTCTTCCTCCTGCAGAACACGCTATGGCGCGTTGTGGAGTCCGCCTTCCTTGCCGTCCACTTCATCGCGCACGCCGTGGCCGCGTGGTCCGTTGCCTCGGAGAAAGGGCCCGCCGTCGCCGCCGCCCACCCTTCGCACCTCCGCGTCTTTTGGCTCGCCACCGCCCTTGGCGCCGCGCTATTCTCCGCTTCGGCGGTGGTCCGCTACGCCGACGGCTCGCTGCTCTTTCCCGACGACCCTCTCGCCTTCGCCAGCCTACTCGTGTCGCTGCCTCTGGTGTACCTAGCCTTCACTGGCTTCACCGGCTGTGCCGCCGGAGCCCGTGAAGGTGAATCAGACCACAACAGCGCGGAGGCGCCCGCCACGCCGTTCGCCGCCGCGACGTCGTCCCTCTCGCTCGCGACATTCAGCTGGATCAACCCGTTGATCTCCAAGGGGTACACCAATGACTCTCTCACCGCCGACGACGTCCCACCGGTGTCCCCGGGCAACCGCGCTGAGGCGGCGTACGCCCTGTTCACGTCGAACTGGCCGACGCAGGGGTCGCGTCATCCGGTGGGGGTCGCGCTCTGGCTGTCCTTCTGGCCGCAGCTCGTACTAACCGCTTCGCTCGGCCTCGTGCGCCTTGCTGCCATGTACGTCGGTCCTTCGCTCATCGATCATTTCGTCGAGTTCACCCGCCGGGGCGGCACGACATGGGAAGGCCTCCGGCTCGTCGTCATCCTGCTCGCCGGCATGGCAGTCCAGACGCTTGCGTCGCACCACTACAACTTCCAGGGGCAACTTCTAGGCATGCGCATCCGTGGCGCGCTGCTCACTGCGCTGTACCGCAAGTCAATGCGCCTGTCCACTGGCGCGCGCCGAGGGCACGGCGCCGGCGCCATCGTGAACTACATGCAGGTGGACGCCGGGATGGTGTCCTACGCCATGCACGGGCTGCACGGCCTGTGGCTGATGCCGCTGCAGATCGTGGTGGCGCTGCTCCTACTGTACGCGTACCTCGGCCCCGCCGTGCTCATGACGCTCGCCGTGATCACCGCGGTCACCGTGGTCACCGCGCTCGCCAACAAGTTCAACCTGGCCTACCAACTAAAGTTCCTCGGCGTCCGTGATAGCCGTGTCAAGGCCATCACCGAGATGCTCAACCACATGCGCGTGATCAAGCTGCAGGCATGGGAGGAGACCTTCGGCGGCAAGGTGAGCGAGTTCCGGCAGACCGAGCTGGGGTGGCTGATCAAGATCATGCTCTTTATGTGCGCCAACACCGTGGTGTTCTCGAGTGGCCCGCTCGCCATGACCGTTCTCGTATTCGGGACGTATCTCGCCGCCGGAGGGGAGCTCGACGCCGGCAAGGTGTTCACGGCCACGGCGTTCTTCGGCATGCTCAAAGGCCCCATGCAAAACTTCCCGCAGACGATCGTCATGTCTATGCAGGCGTTCGTGTCGCTCGGCAGGCTGGACAAGTTTCTGTCAGACGCCGAGATCGACAGCACGGCAGTGGAGCGTGTTGAGTGTGCCACCGGGGACAGGACAGCCGTCAAGGTTCAAGACGGAGTGTTCGCATGGGATGCGCAGCGCGAGGTGAAGGATAAGGATGGTCGGCTGAGCAATGGTGCGGGGGATGACCGAGGGGAGGAGCCGGAGATGGAGACGGTGCTCAAGGGGATTGAAGTGGAGGTGAGGAAGGGTGAGCTTGCGGCGGTGGTCGGGACGGTGGGCTCCGGCAAGTCGTCACTACTGTCCTGCATCATGGGAGAGATGCACAAGGTCTCCGGCAAAGTAAGTGTACTGATGTCAAATTACTTTTTTTTTTGAGCGGACACTAATCTCAAATTGCTAGTGTTTTTGATTAGGTGAATGTAATATCCGGATTCAAATTGAGTTTTAGGCATGAATGCATTATGTGCTTCATTCATATAAGTCATCCAATCCTTACCTACTAAGATGCAACTGCAAACACTTCACGATCATTGGGGAAAAAAGATTGCTAAACATAAAAAATTCTAAATATTAGCAAACTTATTTCTAAAAAATATGAAAGTTTTTATCCATTAGATCAAACATCGAGATTGTGCTCTGGTTACGCTTTCCAAGGTTCCATAGGTGCCCATCCTTACATGTTGTCAAGGCAACTGCAACCTAACGGTCGGTGGCGATTGCAGTGTTGTGCGTGCGCTTGTTTAGTGATGAGAAGTTTACCTATAATTATCTATGGGTTTGTAATGTTACATAAGGGGCACCGTTGTCTCCTAGTTTGATGATTTGATCTAGTAGATTTGCAATTGTTTTGTCAAAGTAATGTGATGACTATGTTGTAGCCAAGTTACATATACACACCTATGATGTCACTATGATTTTCAGATCATTTGACTTGCTTGTCTCATCTCTATTTTCTCTTTGATGTAGGTTAGCATATGTGGGAGCACAGCATGTGTCACTCAGACTGCTTGGATCCAAAATGCGACCATTCAAGAGAACATTTTATTTGGACGCCCAATGCATCCACAGAGATACCTGGAAGTCATACATGCTTGTTGCTTAGAAAAAGATTTAGAAATGATGGAGTTTGGTGACCAGACTGAAATAGGAGAGCGAGGGATCAACCTCAGTGGTGGCCAGAAACAACGCATCCAGCTTGCTAGAGCAGTTTACCAAGATTGTGATATATATCTTCTTGATGATATCTTTAGTGCTGTTGATGCTCATACTGGCTCAAGTATCTTCAAGGTAAATTCTTCTTCTTTCCTTTCTTTGCATGCTGTGTTTGGCCATTTGAATTAGTTGATTAAATTTAGAGCAAATGCCAAATAAACACAAAATAAAATGCATCGCATGGAAGAAACCTGGAAGAAAGAATGCCAATTTGAGATTGGCGTGTGAAAAATAATGACTTGTGTGCCTTCACTCCATTTGGCTGTTGAGCAGGGGATAAGATCCTTCCAATCCGTGGGATGCAAATTATGTAGCTTGATCAGCTGTATATGATGTATTTTTTGAGAACTGCCAGAAGATTGATGATCACTAAAAGTTAACATTAGAGGGATGAAATTGCAAAAATATAGATCCAATGATCTAAACCCCTCACCTAGTGACTCGTTGTATCTTTGTCGTGACATACACTCTAGACTTTTTGTCAGGGGATGATCGTTGGGAGCAGAGGCGGAATGGCGAGATTAATTCGAGCTGATGCGGATTGCGTCAGGAAGCAATGGCGATAGGGGCTGATGACCTGTGGTCGTAGGAAACCGTAGTCGTAGAGAGCCATGGTCGTGGGCAGTTGTGGTCGTAGGCAGCCGTAGTCGTAGGGAGCCACGGCTAGATGAATAGTACTCATGGAACAGTACTCGGATGAACAGTAGGAAGCAGCGGTTTTGGCGCAAGGGAGATTCGGAAATAACCCATCCCTTTGCTGGTTTTTCTATTACTGGATATGCTCCTTATATAGGAGTACAACCTGCAATAGAAGGTTAATTCTTCCCTAGACTAGGACTCTAACTCTTATCTGAAATAGAAGGTTAATCCTTCCTTGGACTAGGACTCTAACTCTTACTCTTCCTAATACAAACTGCCCTAATTGAAACCTTCCTAATTGTAACTGCCTAAAGCGATACATTGGACTATTATGCGGCCTCTAGGACCGGCGGCTCTGCTGCTAGGGCCGGCTGCTCCTACGTCTTGTGGCGCCGGCCATAGACACGGCCCCACATGACATCTCTCCCTCCCTCGACGAACAGCTCGTCCTCGAGCTGAAATGAGGGATAAGATTTTTTGAAATTCTGGACATCTTCCCAAGAAGTATCGGAGGCTGATGAATCCTACTATTGTATCAACACTTGCCATTTGTCACGAGAAAGCCTGGCACGCAGCGCCTTCAGAGGCGCTGGAATGACCCGCCCATGGAGAAGGTGTGGCACTGGGGTTGGTGACACCGGTGGCACTCTGTCAAACTTCTTTAGAAAACCCACATGAAAGACATCATGGATGTGAGCCGTCTTGGGAAGGTCCAGCTGATATGCCATGTCATTGATCTTGGCGATGATGCGGTAAGGCCCAAAATAACGGGGCTCAAGCATGCCACGGCTGGCCCCGAGTAAAGAAGCGGCCGCTCGATGATGAATGCGCGACCAAACCAAATCGCCAACGTTGAATTGTACGGAGCGATGCTTTTGATCGTAGAATTTCTTGTAAAATTCTTGGGCATGGAGTAAGTGACTCCGAACATCTGCCAAGAACAAATCGCGGTCCTGGAGTGCCTGATCAACTGCTGTGGTGTGCACTGCTCCTGGCTCATAGTCTCAAAAAGAGGGGGGTTCGCGCCCATACACCATGCGAAATGGCGTCGTCTTGAGGGCTGAATGATACGAAGTATTATAAATAAATTCCGCCCAAGGAAGCCATTGAACCCACTGTCGTGGCCGGTCCCCAGTCATGCAATGGAGGTACATGGCAATGATCTTGTTCACCACTTCAGATTGACCATCAGACTATGGGTGATAAGTCGTACTCATGTTAAGGCTGGTATCACATTGAGCAAATAAGTCCTTCCAGAAATTCGAGGTGAATACTAGGTCCCTATCTGATACAATGGAGGTAGGGATGCCATGAAGCTGACAATCTCTGCAAAGAAGGCATGTGCAACGGACGAAGCTGAATATGGATGGGCCGAAGGGATGAAATGGACGTATTTTGAGAATCTATCGACCACTGTTAAGATGACAGATTTGCCGCCTACTTTCGGCAATCCCTCCACAAAGTCCATGGAGATATCTGACCATACCGAGGAAGGGACTGCTAGGGGTAGTAGTAATCCCGCCGGTTGGAGCTGTTCTGTCTTGTTGCGTTGGCAGACCCCACAGGCGCGGACGTACTCCTGAACCACCGCCTAGTCCTGTGGGACATGAAAATTTTCCCGCAAGCAATGGAGTGTCTTCTGGATCCCTTCATGAGGCCCATCATGTACAGCCCCCAGGACAGCCGACAGTAACATGGAGTCGGCTGGAACGTTGGTGCGCTGCTCATAGCACACCATGCCCTCTACCAAGGACCAAGGAGAACCCAGCTCACCGGAGGTGATGCGCTCCTAGAGGCTCGACAATGTCGGCTCTGTGCATGCAGCCTGGCGCAGGTCCTCGAACAAAGAGAATCAGGGTGACGTGATGGCGAAAGCAATCCCCGGTTCGGAATTCCGGCGAGACAAGGCGTCGACGACCACATTCAAGCGACCGGGCTTGAATTCTATTGCAAAATCAAACCCAAACAATTTGCTCACCCATTGATGTTGAGGTATCGTGGAGAGGCGCTATCCAGGAGAATCTTGAGAGCATAATGGTCTGTCTTGATAGTGAAAGGGCGCCCCCACAACTACGGCCTCCAATGTCGCACGGCTTGTACTAGACCAATGAGCTCGTGTTCATAAGCTGCCAGCTTGGTGTGGCGTGCCGCAATGGGGTGACTAAAGAATGCGATGGCCCCGGCGACTTGATGAAGAATGGCGCCAAATCCCGTGCCCGACACGTCACACTCCACAATAAATGGGGATGAGAAATCCGGTAGCTGGAGAACCGGCGCTGAGGTGAGTGCCTTCTTGACGGCCGCAAAGCCTATGCGGCTTCCTCCGTCCACGTGAACCCCTCTTTACGGAGGAGTCGAGTCAAAGGGGCTGCCATGGCGCCATAGTTTTTGATGAAGCGATGGTAGTAGCCCGCCAAGCTGAGGAAGCCACAGAGGGCGCAGACCAACTATGGCTGAGGCCAGTCCAAGACACCCTCCAACTTGGACGGATCCATGGCGACGCATTCGGCCTGGATGATGTAGCCAAGGTATGTTACCGCCGATTCCCCAAAGAGACACTTGGATCTCTTCAGAAAGAGCTGGTGTCAATATAGAAGCTGAAACACGGCTCGTGCATGTCGCAAGTGATCCGCCCAGGAGGAGCTGTATATCAAAATATCATCGAAAAACACAAGGACAAAACAACGTAAGTAGGGCCCAAGAACTTCATTCATAAGAGCCTGAAATGTGGCCGGTGCATTTGTCAGGCAAAATGGCATGACCAAGAACTCGAAAAGGCCCTCATGCGTCCTAAATGTCGTCTTCTCAATGTCCTCGGGGTGCATCCGTACCTGATGGTACCTGAGCGCAAGTCCAGCTTGGTAAAGAACCGAGCTCCTTTGAGCTTGTCAAGCAGCTCCTCGACCACCAGAATGGGGAACTTATATTTGATTGTTTTGTCATTCAACGCCCGGTAGTCGACACAGAAACGCCATATCCCATCCTACTTTTTGACTAGCAGGACAGGAGCCGAGAATGACGAGGTGTTGCGCCGGATAATGCCCTGATCGAGCATGGTGGCGCATTGGCGCTCCAACTCATCCTTCTGGAGGGTAGGGTACCGGTACGGCTGGACTACCATAGGGCCCGAGCCGGGCAGCAGGTAAATATGATGGTCCTAGCCTTGCGCGGGCGGCAGGCCCCTGGGTTCCATGAAGATGGACTGGAATTCCTCCATAAGATCGGTGAAGTGTCGCCAGTTCGGGGTGCCCTCCATGCGCTCTAGATGCATGTACCAAAGCTGTGCCACCCCTGTCAAATGATACGTGGCCAACCACACCTTGTCCTCCGTCGGCGTTTGTTGACCTCGAAAGAACTGTTCGCAGCGATTGACCCATGGAAGCGGATCTTCCCGACCGTGAAAAGTCAGAAAAGAGAGCTTGGTGTAGTGTAGCGGATTACGAGGGCCTCCTACCCGGCCGAAATCACCTCAGGGTGGAGGCTGGTATGGCCAAGGCGGAAATCCCCCAGCCCCGTCCTGCCCACGCGCATGCCTGACCGCGGCATCTGTGGCCGTCGTTCGGGCTGCTGCATCAGTAGCGGCGGTGGCGGCGGCGGTGACGATCGAGGCTGTTGCGTCCGGGTCGTCTTGATCCACGACGCCTTCTTCACTAACGGGTTAGCCCTCCATGCGTGCCAACCGGTGATCATGGCGCTGCAGCCGGCTCCCAACTGTTGCAAGCTGGCCGACGTGGATGTCTAGCCGATCCAATACTTCGGGCAACAGCTTTAGTTGGTTGCCGGTGTCTTCCATGAACTTCATCATTGTTTCCTTGAAGTTGTCGTCGAAACCCCCGCTGTTATCCATGGAGGACGAGACAACGGTTGGCTCTGATACCAAGATGTCAGGGGATGATTGTTGGGAGCGGAGGCGGAAGGGCAAGATTAACTCAGGCGGATGCGGATTGCGTCGGGAAGCAATGGCGATCGGCGCTGATGACCCGTAGTCGTAGGAAACCATAGTCGTAGGGAACCGTAGTTGTAGGCAGTTGTGGTCGTAGGCAGCCGTAGTAGTAGGGAGCTGCAGCCGGATGAATAGTACTCATGGAACAGTACTCAGATGAACAGTGCTAAGATAAACAGTAGGAAGCAGCGGTTTTGGCGCAAGGGAGATTGGGAAATAACCCAATCCTTTGCTGGTTTTCTATTACTGTATATGCTCCTTATATAGGAGTACAACTTGAAATAGAAGGTTATTCCTTCCCTGGATTAGGATTCTAACTCTTACTCTTCCTAATACAAACTTCCCTAATTTAAACCTTCCTAATTGCAACTGCCTAAAGCGATACATTGGACTATTATGCGGCCTTTAAGACCAGCGGCTCTGCTGCTAGGGCTGGATGTTCCTGCGTCTTGTGGCGCCGGCCATAGACGCGGCCCCACATGACACTTTTATTGCAGAAATTTCAAAACAGGATGTCTGACATAAATACTTGGCCAAATTTATAGAAGACAAACGATTGCTGTAGGATGCACTAGCATCTTTCTATTTTTGTACCAAAATGGAAGATTTTAAATATTATAGGAATCGAATTGCTTTCATAATCATATACGTTAGAATTTATTTAGTTTACCAATATTTATTTCTTTTCCTTCTTATGCTGGCTTCTTAAAAAGCAACCCTCAGGCAACAGTTATATTGTTGTTTCCCATTACTCTTTTCTTCTTTTTTATTTTTATAAAACATTATTTTCTTCATGTGGTCTTTTTCTTTCTTTTTTGTCTCTTCTACCATTTTGGCTGACTAAAAGGAACATTGCATAACAGACTGTACTTGATTTTCCAAACTGTACCATGTTGGCTCTTCTACAAAAGGAAGAATGTCCAATTTGTGCAGAGTCATGGAATTCATTCATAACAAATTGTACTTGATTTTCCCAATGCTATTTGTTTTTTAATAGTTTTCTTATTACTACAGAGGTAGAAAAGAAGTTAGTGCCGAGAAGTACAGAATTATTACTAGTATTAATTATAGCCCCTTTCTTAAACAGTATTCTAACAGTTACCCTTTTTCTGCAGGATTGTCTGAAGGGCATACTCAAGAAGAAGACCGTTTTGCTTGTGACCCACCAAGTAGATTTCTTGAAAAATGTGGATACTGTATTAGTAAGTTTCAAGTTCTAACCGTCTGTATTACATTTTGAGGAAATAGAGTAGTAGTACATTCATCCTTCGGAAAATTAGACTAATATATTGTGAATAACTTAATCTCATTGCACAGTATAAATGTTCTATTTTGGTTCTAGAATTAAGGAAAACACCTTCAGTAATATTCACACCTTTGGTCCCTAAAGAATTGGTGTGTATTTTTCTTTGAGTCTGTTTATTTCAGTTTACTTTAGCAATCAGCACATGCAAGATTTGTGATATTCTGCCAAATTTACCATGTTGATGTTACTGAAAGTAGACGGAAATTAACCAATATTATCTTGTGTGCAAATTTGTAGGTAATGAAAGATGGGGTAGTCATCCAGTCTGGGAACTATGGTGAGTTACTAGCATCCTGCACAGATTTTTCAGCTCTTGTTGCTGCTCATCACAGTTCCATGGAGGCTCCAGGGGGGCAATGCTGCCATGTTCAGAACGCTGGGAATCCTCAGGCCACCACTGGATTAACTGAGACCCCCTCCGTCCACTCCAAATCCAGTAACGAAAACGGTGGTACGACGGCTGTTCCACCAAGCAAAGAAGCAGGTTCTTCTAAGCTGATCAAGGAAGAGGAAAAGGAGAGTGGCCGAGTAAGTTGGCGTGTGTACAAGCAATACATCACAGAGGCTTGGAGTTGGTGGGGAGTTCTGGTCATTTTAGCTGTATCACTGCTGTCAGAGGGCTCCAGAATGGCTAGTAACTACTGGCTGTCATATGAAACATCAGGGGACACCATATTTGACACTTCCATGTTTCTTGGTGTTTATGTTTCGATAGTTGCCTCTTCGATTGTATTTGAAGTGATCACCACTCTTTCCGTGGCATTCTTGGGGCTTAAATCTTGTCAGGCCTTTTTCAACAAGATGTTTGACAGCATCCTACGAGCTCCAATGTCATTTTTCGACACCACTCCTTCAGGAAGGATCCTTAGCCGGGTATGTCTGTATGTAGCCATAGATTTAATTTGATTCACAGCATGTGCACAATCATTTGTTGAAGTATTATTACTCTTCTGTCTTTTTCAGGCATCATCCGACCAAATGAAAATCGACACTTCCCTTGTATTCTATGTTGGTTTTGCCATGTCAATGTGCATTTCAGTAGCTAGCAGCATTGCTGTTACTTGTCAAGTTGCATGGCCGTCAGTCATAGCAGTACTTCCCCTACTGCTTTTGAACATCTGGTACCGGGTATGCTCCAGCTACAACAGACATCTCGGAGGACTAAAATCATTGTTCACACTGCTTAACATCCATATAGCACACCTAATTGAATCATAATAAATTGGGTTTATTTCATTTATTCACTTTTTTCAGAATTATTATATTGCAACATCTCGAGAGCTAACTCGTCTTCAAGGAGTAACAATGGCACCAGTTATTGATCACTTCACGGAAACCTTTTTGGGCGCTCCAACTGTAAGGTGCTTCAGGAAGGAGGATGAATTTTACCAAATAAACTTGGACAGAATCAATTCGAATTTGCGCATGTCTTTCCATAACTACGCGGCTAATGAGTGGTTTGGATTTCGCCTGGAGCTAATTGGCACACTTGTGTTGTCTATAACTGCTTTTCTCATGATCAGTTTGCCTAGCAATTTCATCAAGAAAGGTAATATTAAAATTCCCATTAGCTGAGAATTTATAAAAGTGAATGTGATAGGAGAGAGTAGAATTGATGGTCCCCATGTTGTATGTATATTTATTTTAGGTTTAAATTGACTTGTTCTCTTGAATCCCAATTTTTTGAACTTCAAAAAACGAGTCTTGTGCTAAGCATAGAAGTTATCTTAGAAGTTATATCAAGTTGCCATCAGGTCATTTAGGAAGAATATATTAGAAATGAATGAATTGCTAAGGGTAGGGAATTTTATCACGGGGTAGAATGGGATAGCATGGCTAGTTGTTCCAAGTATATGAATATCCAAAATTTAAATGTGCTTTATGGATAGTTCAATCTTGATAGCAGAAGTGGTCAAGCACAAATTGGTTGTCAAATTTTAAGATCGTGCAGAATCTTGCTTCATTGTATGGTTGAAGATAGATACTAAAAAAGGTTAAAATGATCCTCTATTAAAAGATCTATTACTATGTGTTCTCTATTTAATTATTTGTGATATTCAAATAAATTATGTGATTGATTTTTACTGTTTCCGATGTAGAATTTGTCGGCATGTCTCTTTCCAATGGTCTTTCTCTCAATTCCTTGGTGTATTATGCAATTTCCATTAGCTGTATGCTAGAAAATGATATGGTCTCTGTGGAGAGGGTGAATCAGTACAGTACTCTTCCTTCTGAGGCAGCATGGGAAGTGGCAGATTGTCTTCCCTCACCAAATTGGCCCAGCCGAGGAGATATTGACATCAAAGATCTAAAGGTCAGCAATTCTTCTTTTCCTCTGTTGAATCTTCCTTTAGTAAGTTTTTTTAAAATATCTGTTTGGTACTCTAGATGATTAAGAGTAGTGAGCCATATGAATATCTTTTCAGGTTAGATATCGATCAAACACACCTCTAATCTTGAAAGGCATTACGATAAACATTAACAGTGGAGAAAAGATAGGAGTTGTGGGAAGGACTGGCAGTGGCAAGTCAACTTTAATCCAGGCTTTGTTCAGGCTTGTGGAGCCTGTAGAAGGCCAGATCATCATTGATGGAGTAGATATTTGCATTTTGGGCCTTCATGATCTGAGGTCTCGCTTTGGTGTGATTCCTCAAGAGCCTGTGCTCTTTGAAGGAACCATAAGAAGCAACATTGACCCAATTGGGCGGTATTCTGAGGCCGAGATATGGCAGGTACAAGTTAGGTTACAGCTGCTGTGTGTTTCAATACATGAACTTCCTCTTGGATGCGTAAGTAATTCTTGTTTCTATTGAGCTTAATACATTTATTCCTCTGCAGGCCCTTGAGCGTTGCCAGCTAAAAGATACAGTTGCTGCAAAACCTGAGAAGCTTGATGCACTAGGTTTGCTATTTTATCGAACAGCTACTCTTTGTTTTGAGTAAACTACATTAATAAGTCTTGGTTTAGCCACTTGTGTTCTTCAAGTACAGGTCTGCGAACTTGCATAATTGCGACACTTAGATCCAAGGTTGTCAAGACCACGATCCGATCCTACTATCCTGTTGGACCATTACGATTTTAATCCTTTGTAGGATCATGATTAGGTGGCGCAATACAAAATAGTAGTCCAAACTTTATAATATTTAGAATCACGATTTTCGAGGTGTGTTCCTAACTTCCTATAATGATCCTATGGTTCTGGTATTGCCAACACAAAAACGATCCTGCCTAGGATCAAGATCCCGGCAACCTTGCTTAGATCGTGACAGAAGAAATGATGAGGCAGGGAAGTGAGTGCCACAATTAAACAAGTTTAGGGTCCTACTGTGCTTGCCGCGCTATTTTTGCACAACATAATGAGAAATTTGCTGGCTTAAAAATTCAACTTCATGAACATTAGAGATAACCGCACCAAGCCTGAGGATTTTCAGTGCAATTTAGTCATTCATTTTCTTTAGTAACAACAACAGATGAATACTCTTTGCTTGTTGCCTGTTCTTTGTAGTTGCTGACATGGGGGAGAACTGGAGCGTAGGACAGAAGCAGCTTCTCTGCTTCGGGCGTGTCATTCTGAAACGTAGCCGGGTCTTGTTCATGGACGAGGCCACCGCTTCCGTTGATTCTCGAACGGATGCAACTATCCAGAGGATCATCCGAGAGGAATTCTCCGAATGTACCGTCATCAGCATTGCTCATCGTATACCTACCGTCATGGACAGCGATAGAGTTCTGGTGTTGGATGCAGGTAGGTTTTACACGGATTATTGCCAGTTTTATCAAGAGTGTTTTTCCAACCCAAAAAAAAATGCATTGCAAGAGAACACTGGAACTGCCATCTTTCGAGGAATTTTTTTCCCTAGTTTTGAGATTTTGCGCTTCTGTTCAACCTTTGTATGTGTTTAATTGTTTCAGGGTTAGTGAAAGAGTTTGATGCACCATCCAAGTTGATGGGAAGGCCATCGGTTTTTGGGGCAATGGTTCAGGAGTACGCAAGTCGCTCTTCTGGGACTCAAGCGACCGATGGATGATTCCATATCTTATCGGCTAAGCCAATTAAATTAAGAAACACAAGTTTAGGCACACAAGAATACGACTAACGACAGGAAAAATAAATTCTAGAGGAAACTTTTAAGTTTGCAGGCATTATGCGTTGTATTTCCCCCTTTTTATGATACGATGTGTGTGTTTTTTCTCTCTCCTTTTTTTTTGCAATGAGTGTGCTTAGCAGTTACTAGTTAGTCCTAAAGAAAAAGGGAATAAATGTCAGTGCTCGCTGCTGGAGTGCTGGGTACGTTAACTTTTACACGAGGTATTCAGAGTTCAAAGGAAAAAAAATCGTGGATAAAGTAAATTTAGTGTGCCTATGGGTGAAATAGGGGTGGTGTTCGCGTTCTAGCGAGGAGGATGAAGTGGACTGAGCTAGTGAGTTGAACTAAGTTGAACGGAACTACGTGATTTTTTACGACGGGACATACACACATATCATTTACATATGCGGCATCCCCTACAAGCTTATAAATATGTGTACTCTTAAAATTGATCAACACTAGCGCCAATTTAGGACTTGAACCTCAATTGGTTGAGTGCACATCCACATGTCTAGCCATCTAGTTACATATATGCCACGTAGAATTTTTACTAATGTGGATGAAAGAGAATGAAGAGATAGAAAGATATTGTCTACAATTCTGTAGTCGACTGTAGCACCAGAAACAAGAAAAACAATAAAAGATTGTGTGTTGTCTACAATCTTGTAGCCGACTGCATCACTACAACCATTGTATGAGCTATCTTTAATGTTAGCTACAGGTGATATAAAGAATTACTATAGACAATATCTGTTTATATCATTGTATATACCTTTAGTAGTTACAAGTTAGTCCCAAGAAAATGGAAGAAATGTCAGACTCCCTATGGTTGTTTACTGGCTAAGAATCAGTGTGGTCAACGCGCGTCTCCGGCCGAAGCAAACACGTACACAGCACACCGCTGCTAGCGTGGCACGCACGCATATGTATAGGCTGTCCCTATCGTGTACACATGTTTTCTCGGCCTCGGCGGCCATCGGACGAGAAAGGTTAGAAAAGAGTGGAGTGTTGATGCACTGTACTGCTCGTAGACTAGTTCGCAGTCTAGTAGTGCTAGCTTTGAGCCTTTGGACGCGCGCATACGTCAGGCGCACCATGGACCAAATTCATTGGCTTAAAGCAGAGCTCACCAGATTCTGCTAGAAATATTTGCTTGCGACGCGGATTTGAAAATGGGACTGACTACTTGCCGATCCCAGGGGAATATCCGACTTGCTCGTACAAAAGTGCAGAGTAGATGTAGTTAGCTGGGGCTGTGTGTATCTTTAATGCAGAGGTTGAGAGAGATTTTATCTCTTCTATTTATTGAGGAACCGTCGCTGGCGAGTTCAGTCTGAGCGATTACCTCGTAGACAAGCGTAGAATCGTAAGAACAATGCATGAACACAAGAACAGAATAAGAGATAGGACACAGAGATGTAGGGGGACTTCTTTCTTCTCTTTATTTATTCATCCATCGATCAATCGTTACAATGCATAGCACCCCCTATTTATAGGCTACGACCCTTCTAGGGTTAGGGATGAGAAGTCCACCTTGGGCCAGGACTCCCGGTCTTGAGCCCGGTTTCTTAACACTCCCCCTTGGGCACTCATTCTTCATGTCCATATCTCATCAAAACTCCATAAAAACCCAGTGGAAAAAATTTGAAGAAAGAGTACATGATACACGTTCTACTGTGATGCACGAATTGTCTCATTAAAAACCTTAACGGGGAAACTTCAGGAAAACTCGTCAAGGGAAAAAGAGTACAATCCACCCAATTTCATTTGATCTTCTGGATTTATTCTTTGGGTACTCGATCTTCATGATCAAGCTTTAATAATGAGTTTGTGAAGGTTCTCCCCCTGAATTCTGCACTTCTCTAAGTCTTATCATTCCAATTCACATATGCATCTTTCAAAGTTAGACGCTGGAAGTGACTTAGTGAATAAATCTGCAAGATTCTCACATGACTTAGTATGCAGTACTTTAATTTCGTCCATCTTTTGCAATTCATGAGCATATAAGGACTCGGGATTGATATGCTTTGTGAGAAGATTCTTCACATAACCCATCTACACTTGTGCAACACAAGCTGCATTATCTTCATTGATAATAGTGGGGGTTTGCGCGGTATTCAACCCACATGACTGCTGGATGTGGTGAATCATCCGCCGAAGCCAAGAGCATTCTCGCGAGGCCTCGTATAATGCTATTATTTTCGGGTGGTTCGTCGAAGTCGATACAAGACTCTGCTTAGACGATTTCTATGGAATTGCAATTCCACCACATATGAATTCATAGCATGTTTGCAATTTTGGCTGTATGCGGGTCCTACAGGTACCCGTCATCTGCATTGCTATTCATAGTTAGGTATTGGTTCTTTCTATAGAACAGACCAAGTTCTTTGCTTCCTTGGAGGTATCGAAAGATGTCCTTTATTCCATGCCAATGCCTTTGGTAGGTTCTGCATTATACCTTGCTAGTAGGTTCCCGGCAAATATAATGTCCGTTCTAGTACAGTTTGCTAAATACATTAGTGTTTCCATTGCACTTAAGTGTGGGAATTCCGGTCCCAGGACTTCCTCCCCCTCTTCTTTAGGTCTGTATGGGTCTTTGTCTTGCTACAAAGATCTCCCGACCATTGGCACTTTCAAAGGGTATGCCTTTGCAAAGTCGAACCTTTCTAACAACTTCTGAGTGTAGGTTGACAGATGTACTAATATTCCTTCAGGGACATGCTCAAGCTCCAAGCCTAGGCAATATTTGGTTTTACCCAAATCTTTCATTTCGAACTCCGACTCCAGGTAAGAGCTTGCTTTCCTAATATCCTTCAGGGTTCCGATGATATTCAGATCATCTTCATACTCTAAGATTATACAAAATCCATTCCGGGATCGTCGTATAAATACACAGAGATTATTCTCATTGTTCGTGTAGCCTTTCTTGCATAGAAAGTCGCTTCAAGCGATTATACCACACTCTGCCTGATTGCTTAAGTTCATACAATGACTTTCTGAGTTTCACACTGTACATATTTCTATTTGCTCTGTTTTGGTTCGGGACAGGGATACATTCAGGTATCTTCATATAAATGTCTGAATCCAATATTTCATAAAGGTATGCTGGTACCCCATCCATCAATTTCACTTCTAACTTCAAGTTCACTGCCATTGAGATAAATATTTAAAAGGGAGTTCCGCCCATGACCGGGGAATAGGTTTCTTCATAATCATCTTCTGGATGTCCAGTGAAAACTTGTACAACGAGCCTTGTTGGTTTTATTTCTCTTTCGGACAAATACCCACTTATACCCTACGGGGTGCACAAGGGGAGACATGCGGCTTACAGGCCCAAACATCTTTCTTTTATTCGGAGAGAATAATTCAGTTTCAATTGCCTTCTCCCAATCTTCTCAATCTGATCTTTTCTTTCATTTATCGAGCGATGCAGGCTCTGGATCAAGATTGATGATTGTGGTAAGTAAATGTCGACATTGGCTGTTGTCATATTCAAAGATTCTCCCGATGTCATAAAGTTTATAGCTATTTCTTCAAGGGGCGATTCTTTTAATGCTTCTACTTGCTCACCGCTTTCAATTGCGGGGCAAGTCCTTTAGTTTTCACTCGATGTGTGCACACACATCCATGCGATGTCTCCTTCATGGGGATGTTCAATTCGTATGCCTTTTCGAAGGTTCCATACCGATGCAGTCTCAAGCGGCCCCTTTGGTTTGGGCACTTGGTGATCGGTGTGTCAAGTCCTTCTTATCCTTTGTCACCAGCGTCCCGGTTACCGGATTCGAGGACCGGAGTTCTCGTCCTTTATTACGAGGCCTCGGGCGGGATTAGGGATACCTTCAATGGTATTTCAACCCTCTCCGGTGCATTGCTTGCGAGCAAATGCTACTTATTCACGCTCTTCAAATCACTAAAGTAATCCGCGGTTGATTCACGATACTTGCGAATCAATTATCTTCTGGACTTCAATTGTCTTCTAGACTTCAATTCAATTATCTTCTGGACTGCAATTATCTTCTGGACTTCTCTATTTGCTTCACTAGTGCGCGGGTCATATACATAGATTTCAATTATCTTCTGGATTTCAATTGTCTTCTAGACTTCAATTATTTTCCGACATTATCATCAAGGGTTGATTTCCTCCCCCTAATGACGGGAAACTAACCTCATCTATTGTACTATCAGCGAATCGGGCATTATGCAAATCTCCAGTCATATGGTCCAAATACTTGATTATGGATGCTGTCTCATAACCAATGTATATCCCAGACTTTCGGAGAAGACCCAATGTAGTTCGCTGCGGTGGTGGTATAGGTATATACCCTTGCAACCAAACCTGCGAAGATGAGAAGTTTTCGGTGCTGACCCTTACGCTAGTTGCATAGGTGGATGGATGTTATAGGCCGACGGTCTAAAAAATGATGAGAGCTGCTGCGAGCAGGACTGCGTGTCCCCAACATGTAGTTGGTAAATTACAATTCTTCAAGGTTCTGCTAGTCCATTCTGGGTGCGGATGTGCGGTATAGAATGCTCAACTTTAATTCCCATTTTCATACAATAATCATCAGATGCCTTCGGGGTACATTTTCGGCGTTGTCCATTCAGATGGACTTCACGTGATGATCAGGGAAATTATTTTTTCAATTGTTAATTATCTGCGAGATTTAGCTTTGCAAAAGCATGGTTTCTCATAGACAATAAACATACGTGCGACCATTCCGAGGAAGCATCAATGAGCACCATAAAATACTTAAATGACCCTTACAGGGGCTGTATAGGACCGCAAATGTCTCCCTGGATACGGTCCAGGAATGCAGGACTTCATCCTTCGCTTTCAGAGCGAAAGGTCTAGTAATTAATTTCCCGGTGGCACATGCAGGGCACACAAAATCTTCCTGATTCGGGAAATTCTTTATACTCATATTATGTCCCTATGAATTGTTAATTATATCTCTCATTATCCTAAGACCTGGACGGCATAATCTATCGTGCCACAGATAGAAAAGTTCAGAGCTTCTAAATTCGATTTTCAAGGCAGTATAATTTGCAGTGCCTTAAAATTAGTGTAGTATAGCCCATTTCATATGAAGGAAGATATTCTAATGCTATTTTTCACTTTCTTCACACTTTGTAATGAGCAGGTATTCTATACCATACTCTTCTTCAGTCTCTACATGGAAACTGTTAGCGCAAATATCCTTGAGAGTTCTAGTCGATTCTGGGCACAACAAGTCTTCTTCAATGACCAAACTTGTGCCAATTAGGAGTATAATTATGGCCCTTCCTGAGCCTATCATACAAGTATCGCTGCCTGCGATTGTCGTAAGACTACCAGCATTCTTGCTGTTTGACTAGAAAAATTTTCCATTTCTCTCAGGATGGTATTCGTTGTGCTGCTACATGCTAAGCACACTTCCTGCATAGGGCGCCACACGCGTTCTAATATAATGTACTTTATTAATATGTAGCAGAAAGCAAACAATACATAAATAAAATACTTCAGATATCAGAACGTAACTTGTTATTATAAAGACGGGAAAATAAGTCTTGCAGGACTCATAATAAGAATTTAATGCTTTTGCTCTCCTAGAGCTTCCAACCATTATCCAATAATTCAAAATTCCGCTTCAATTATAAATTGCAAGTTTCTATTAAAGATCCAAGTGTATTGCGTGCACTAGATCAAAACAGCGAAGTATTCAAGAACTTCTGCCTCAATCGGCTCCATGCGCGATCTTCTCCTCTTGGGTAGCTACGGCTGCGGCCGCTGCGATATCCAAAGGAGGGATAATGGGGCTGTTACAGGGATGTCCACATTCATAAATGCAACTAATTGATGTGAATCCTCTATGCCTGCAATGGCGAGGTATGCGACATGCTGTCATTTACCCTTTTCGTAGACTGGAAAACATCAATAATGTGCGATGCACGACCTTACCCTTCTTGCTCCTCTCATTCGTGAGAGGCTTCATCACCTTGTAGCTGCTAGCAGTGGCTTCATGGCCAACATTGCTATTAGGTGGCTGCGAGATGTAGTTCTTTCTTAGAATATCATCCCGAGTTTTCACAACTTGCATGATATCAATTAATTCGACATACTGCATGTAGCCGTATTGACAGTAGTTGCGTGCGGATTGCACCGCATTCGGGTGAAAGGTAGAAAATCTTCTCCATCTTCTGCTCATCCGTGATTACATTACCACAGAATTGAAGAATGATACAAATTTTATACAAATCTGGCCATGCTGGGTCAGTTCTTCGAATTCCTGATTCGTGATGCCAGTCATCTTCACATTCATACCAAAGTTTATAAGATTACTGCTGGTAATTTACGTAAAATAGTTGCAAAATTCTCATAATGCTCATCGAACTCCAGGTTCGTGATCCCGTATTTTTCTATGAATTTTCATGATTTACTGCTATTTTCAGTGATTAAAAGCAATATAAACAATCACAGATAATCAAAACAGTAAATACAGTAAATAAATTGCATAGAAATAACAATAACAAAGCTAAACATGCTTCAAAATTCAAAATTATGCAAAAAAAATTGGATTCCCGAAACCCTTTTCTGCTAGAAAAATGACTTTTCTGCGAAAACTGCAAGTTTCAGGGGTTAAAACGCGAAAACTCAGTTCTGAGAGAATTTGCGCATAATTTTCATATTTTCCGAGGGTTTTTCCGCAAAATTCTTTATCCGCGAAGAATTGCGCGTAATTTTCATATATTCGGAGGGCCTTTTTGCAAAAACTTCGGATTTTCAGAATTTCGGCCGGATTTTTTTCCTTCGTCCTGGCCTTCTTCCGGCCCATCCGTTTTTGGCCCATCCGGCCGGATCAAAAAGGAAAAAGGGGGGATCCCTTTAGGGTTTCCCTTGCCCTCCGGTTTTTGTGCGGCAGCGCAAGGAGCAGAGAAGCCGAGCCGGTGGCGCGCGCCGCTCCGCGAAGGGCGGCGCGCGCTGCGCCGCGCCCGTCTCTGGCGAAGCGGCCGCGCGCGCGCCGCGCCCGTCTGGCGAAGCAGCGCGGGCAGCTGCGCGGCTTCTGGCCGGCGGCGGCCGAAGCGGCGGCGGCTGCGGGCCATGGGCGCTTCCCTTCTAGCGTTTTGCCCCTACCGTAAGAGGCGACGGCGGCGGCGTTCAAGCCGCGATCCGAGGCGGCGGACCGGCGGAGTGCGGTAGGGAGGCGGCGGCATTCAGCCGGCGGTCGGCGGCGCCAGGCGCGGCTCGGCGTGGCGTAGCGACCGACTCGGCAGCGGCGGCGACCGACCTTCGTGGCACGGGAGGAGGCGGCCGGGCCATGCGTGCGGCGGCTACGGTCACCGGTGACAACTCCTCCCCGCCGGCCGTGGCGGGCGCGCGACGGCGCGTTCGGCGATGCTCGCAAAGCGGCGCGGACCACGAGACGGTCCGGCGGCATGGGGCCGGTGTTGCCGCCGACGGTGCAGCCGGCGGTGGGAAAAAAATTAGTTACTGTTCATATTGGATTACTGTTCATCCATGAATGTATGAGATGCAATGTGGTGTAATACGAGATTGCAACGGGGCGCGCGGCTTCATGCCTACATGTGCATGCTTGCCGCGTACTGGCGGCGTGGTTCTGTCGTTGCCTCCGTGGCGATACGTGATGGCGGACTATGCCGACCGGTAACGTATCGCGGAGGTAGTGACAGCCGCTTGCAGGCGGTGCCCTGCACATGGTGCCTTCCATGCGATTGCATATACTACCTACGGTACAATCATCATCTACTCTTTCATGCAATCCACCGATCGGCTTGGCCGGCGACTTCAAGTCAGCTCGCGGTAGATTAGAGCGGATTTGCACCATAGAAAACCAATCTAGAAAGCCAAAATTGCTGGATTGAAAGCAATCTAGAAAATACGATTCAATCTACAAGTGTTGTTCTTCGACGGTTACCTTTTCGATGCGAGAAGAGTCGATCGTGCTGATAACGTGTTGAGGAACCATCGCTGGCGAGTCCAGTCCGAGCGATTACCTCGTAGACAAGCGTAGAATCGTAAGAACAATGCATGAACACAAGAACAGAATAAGAGATAGAACATAGAGATGTAGGGGGACTTTTTCCTTCTCTTTATTCATTCATCCATCGATCAATCGTTACAATGCATAGCACCCCCTATTTATAGGCTACGACCCTTCTAGAGTTAGGGATGAGAAGCCCACCTTGGGTCAGGACTCCCGGTCCTGGGTCCGATTTCTTAACACTATTATCTAAAAAAGATGTAGTTAGCTGGGCAAATGGTGCTTCCATTTGGATTTGGAAATCAATGACGGCCTTGGTTGCTCCGGGTCGGAGTATTAGAGTAAGAATTACTTACATTAGCAGCGGGCCACGTCGCCTCTGAAAAGCCGCCGATCGCGCCCGTCCGTCTCCGCGCCGTCCGATCTGGCCTACCGTGCGAGCGAAGCCGTCGTCATGCAAGCTCACGTCGCCTCACTCCCGCATGCGTGCTGTGCTGCAGCGTCCAATGGGCCACGCGAAATGGCCCACGCCAGAGGGCGTGGGGGCTCTTCTAGTAAGAATAAGAATTTCACGACGCAGCACCACCTTCGTGAACCGTCGACCCTCCCCCGCGACGTGTCCCACACGAGCACGAGAGGCTGCTGCTCGGTGGGGGCAGGAACATCGGCAGTTCGGCACTACACTAATGCTACATGTGTGGCAACGATTTTGGAGTTTTTGCTCATTTACCGTGGTTTTGACAATTGCAAAAGTAGATTTGTAAAAATAACATTTCTACCGTACAAAACCACCGCGAAAGACGACGTGCTGCGCGAAATCGCCTCGGAAAGCCTCCTGCCGTGAACTGGGACCGCGGCAGGTCACCTGCTGTGCTGCCTACCATGCGCCCCGTCTTGTCGCCACAGATCCTAAGTGCTCTGAGAACACTACAGGGGGACCTAAAGTGTTCCAGGATACATATATCGTCTGTCTATTCAACCGTAATACTATTTTTGCTAATTCCATATAGAGGAGGCTATATTTGATATTTGATTGCCAAAACAGGCCAATGCATCAAAAACTCAACGCTTTTGTCCAGACTTCTAATGAGGTCACCGATAAGGGCTTGTTTGGATGTTAGGGGGCAAAATCCCAGGGAAGAAAATCCCTGAGGAGGATTTTGATGGCACATGGAATCCACCTCAACACAAGAGGAAATCTTCCCGATCGGGAATAAAATCCCTGTTACCATTTGGAAACAACAGGGATAAAAATCCCGGCCATAAAAAAATCAATATTTTTTTAAAAAAATTCTGTAAATTCCAAGAAAAAATTACAAACTTTAAAAATGACAGAACATATGTAGAAATATGAAGTATCGCAGACATCATAACATCATGCAAAATATTAAGTATTCCAGAAAAAGGTTACAAACTTTAAAAATGACAGAACATATGTAGAAATATGAAGTATCGTAGACATCATTACAAGCTTCATGGATAAGAGTAGACAGGATTTACAACGATCTGAACATAGCAACCCCAGCAACATGTCACCAGTAAATTCATCAACCAATAACTACAAGTATCGCAGACATCACAACATAGTATGGCTAGTAAGTAATCACTTGTTGACACATTAAACAACCAGTGCACTATGGGACCACACTCATTTCAACTTGTCATTGCCCCAAAGTTCACCATCCGCAGCCTGCCCTGCCGTTGTTTCTCTGCTTCTTCTTCTTCCTATGTTTTAACAAATGCACTGTCGTGACTGAGTTGGAGTTCAATACCAGAGCAGATTGCTCCACACCCACTCATACTTTTGATCTTGGCAATTTCACTACCTATGTTTTCCATCTGATGCGAATGGAGTACCACCTGTGCTTTAAGTTTAGCAATTTGCCACCTATGCTTTCTAAATCAGGAGCAAATCAACATCTGTTATTACCATGAAAATTCTTCATTTGCGTAAGATTTACTACTAGTTTAGTCTGGGGAAGGGTTCATTACCGGTCCAAAGATTGCATTGGCCTCAACGAAATTGCTCACGCTGTTGGGCCTCGCTGACAGCATTACAAGAAGAGAATCCACAGCTCAGGGACACCATCCATACAAAGGGTGGTAAGAACAGGAAAACATATATATACATACATTGGAAGACGCCGCGGACGAGGTCCTGATGCTTCTCTGGGGGCTGCATACATCAATTAATCCGTGAAACGGGGAACAAAGAAGAGAACAGAGCTTAATCGGTAAGTCATTTCATCAAGCATATAACGATCCATGGACAAAGCGGTCCTTGATCTGGGTAGGGAAATTAATCGAGCACTTGGTGGGCAGGTGAAGAGGGCATGAAGAACAAGAGAAGAGGAGGGGGTGACAAATGGAGAAGGCTGGGAACCTGGAAGCTGTAGAATTTGAGGAGGCGGGGCTTGCCCTGCGTCTGCGTGCTGATCACCATCGCCGCTTGGATCATGGCCGACGAGGAGGAGGCAAGAAACGACGACATCACGAAGGAGAGAGGTCGCGGCCGGGGCCGGCGAAGGAGTTCTCGGTCGCAGCCTTGCGCGATGCGGCGGGGAGATTTGGTCACGGGTGGAGAGGGGGTTATTTTTTCCCTGGGGATTTCGCGTGGATCAAGCCGGAAAACACTGTCCCTGTGGACTCCCAAATGGATGCTCTAGCTATCCCGGGGAACTTTTCCCCGTGGGACTTTAGCCCGGGTATTTGACAGGGATCCCGGCCGGGATCGAGGCTCCCAAACAAACCCTAAGTGGGACCGACATCCCAGGACATTTCATCCGGACCCACCAGTCATTGATTGTTAACGTAATAATCTTCGTTCGCATACGCTTCTGTTTGTAGTGAAAACAAATTCAAAACTTTTTCCACAACTCGGTCCACGCTTCTCCTCTCCTCTGCGCTGCCTCTGCTCCCCGACAAAACAACAAGAAAAATTCAGGACGTCGCTGACGGCGGATCGATAATGTTGCCGTACAGCACAGGGCGGACACTAGACTCAAGACAAGCCTTGTCTTCCTTTGAATTGAATAATCAACCTGTGAATTGAATAATCAATGTCGGTTGTGTCTTCGATAATGAAAGCAATCTGAAGTGTTTCCAATAAAAAATTCCAGGATCAATTCTTTTCCTTTCCTCCGTGCTTGACGGTTACCTTTTCGATGCGAGAAGAGTCGATCGTGCTGATAACGTGTTGAGGAACCATCGCTGGCGAGTCCAGTCCGAGCGATTACCTCGTAGACAAGCGTAGAATCGTAAGAACAATGCATGAACACAAGAACAGAATAAGAGATAGAACATAGAGATGTAGGGGGACTTCTTCCTTCTCTTTATTCATTCATCCATCGATCAATCGTTACAATGCATAGCACCCCTTATTTATAGGCTACGACCCTTCTAAGGTTAGGGATGAGAAGCCCACCTTGGGCCAGGACTCCCGGTCCTCGGCCCGATTTCTTAACACTATTATCTAAAAAAGATGTAGTTAGCTGGGCAAATGGTGCTTCCATTTGGATTTGGAAATCAACGACGGCCTTGGTTGCTCCGGGTCGGAGTATTAGAGTAAGAATTACTTACATTAGCAGCGGGCCACGTCGCCTCTGAAAAGCCGCCGATCGCGCCCGTCCGTCTCCGCGCCGTCCGATCTGGCCTACGGTGCGAGCGAAGCCGTCGTCATGCAAGCTCACGTCGCCTCGCTCCCGCATGCGTGCCGTGCTGCAGCGTCCAATGGGCCACGCGAAATGGCCCACGCCGGAGGGCGTGGGGGCTCTTCTAGTAAGAATAAGAATTTCACGACGCCGCACCACCTTCGTGACCCGTCGACCCTCCCCCGCGACGTGTCCCACACGAGCACGAGAGGCTGCTGCTCGGTGGGGGCAGGAACATCGGCAGTTCGGCACTACACTAATGCTACATGTGTGGCAACGATTTTGGAGTTTTTGCTCATTTACCGTGGTTTTGACAATTGCAAAAGTAGATTTGTAAAAATAACATTTCTACCGTACAAAACCACCGCGAAAGACGATGTGCTGCGCGAAATCGCCTCGGAAAGCCTCCTGCCGTGAACTGGGACCGCAGCAGGTCACCTGCTGTGCTGCCTACCATGCGCCCCGTCTTGTCGCCACAAATCCAAAGTGCTCTGAGAACACTACGGGGGGACCTAAAGTGTTCCAGGATACATATATCGTCTGTCTATTTAACCGTAATACTATTTTTGCTAATTTCATAGACAGAAGGCTATATTTGATATTTGATTGCCAAAACAGGCCAATGCATCAAAAACTCAACGCTTTTGTCCAGACTTCTAATGAGTTCACCGATAAGTGGGACTGACATCCCAGGACATTTCATCCGGACCGACCAGTCATTGGTTGTTAACGTAATCTTCGTTCGAGCTCGCGCATACGCTTCTGTTTGTAGTGAAAACAAATTCTAAACTTTTTCCACAACTCGGTCCACGCTTCTCCTCGCTGCCTCTGCTCCCCGACAAAACACCAAGAAAAATTCAGGACGTCGCTGACGGCGGATCCATAATGTTGCCGTACAGCACAGGGCGGACACTAGACCCCTCAATCAGCATCATTAAACAAGCGTTGTCTTCCAGTCTTCCTTTGAATTGAATAATCAACCTGTGAATTGAATAATCAATATCGGTTGTGTCTATAGTTTATATTAGCTGTCTATAACTTCTGCTATGTAGAATTTTTACTAACGTGAATAAAAAAAAATAAAGAGAGAGAAAGATGATGTCTACAATTATGTATTCGACTGTAGCATCAGAAACAAGAAAAGCAATTAAAGATTGCGTGTTGTCTATAATTTTGTAACCGACTGTATCACCACAACCATTGTATGGGCTGTCTTTAATGTTGTCTACAAGTAACATAAAAAGTTACTATAGACAGCAACTATTTATACCATTGTACGTGTGCTTAGCGGTTACTAAGTTCATCCCCAAGAAAAAGAAGAAATGTCACTCCCTATGGTTGCTTGCTGGCTAAGAATCAGTGTAGTCAACGCGCGTCTCCGGCCGAAGCAAACACATACACAGCACACCGCTGCTAGCGTGGCACGCACGCATACGTAGGCTGTCCCCATCGTGTACACATGTTTTCTCGGCCTCCGCGGCTATCGGACGAGAAAGGTTAGAGCATCTCCAGCAGGGCCCCTATTTGAGCCCTTAAAACCAAATTTGAGGGCTTGAGGCAAAAACAGAGGTCCAGCAGGGCCTCTACTAGAGCCCTCAAATTTGAGGGGCCCCTAAAATCCCCCCCTCAAACCCTCATTCCTGGGGGCTCTAGGCCAAGCCCCCAAATCACGGTTTCCTGCGCGCCCTGGTCTCGATTCTTCCTCCGCCAGCCTTTTTCCCCTCCCGCGTCCGCTCCTTCCCCCGTCCAAATTTGATGATTATGTCATTTGATTTGCAGAGATGTTATGAACTATGTTATCATTAAATTCGGACCAAATTTGTCTTTGAATTTAAATTTGAATATTTGTATTTTTATTCATAATTTTAAGTATAGTGCTTTAAAGTTATAGTTTAAATAAATTATTATATAATGTGATGTTCTCAAATACATATGCATATAGTGTGTGAGAAAATAGAGGGAATTAAGAAGTAGAGGCCTGTTTTGAGGGCTCCTGCTGGAGTGCAGCCCAGAAAACAGGGCTCTCAAAAGTAGGGGGAGCCTTCAAATTAAAAGTAGGGGTTCTGTTTTGAGGGCTCCTGCTGGAGATGCTCTTAGAAAAGAGTGGAGTGGCGATGCACTGTACTGCTCGTAGACTAGTTCGCAGTCTTGTAGTGCTAGCTTTGAGCCTTTGGACGCGTGCATACGTCAGGCGCACCATGGACCAAATTCATTGGCTTAAAGCAGAGCTCACCAGATTCTGCTAGAAATATTTGCATGCGACGCGGATTTGAAAATGGGACTGACTGCTTGCCGATCCTAGGGGAATTTCCGACTTGCTTGTAGAAAAGTGCAGAGTAGATGTAGTTAGCTGGGGAAATGATGCTTCCATTTGGATTTGGAAATCAACGACGGCCTTGGTTGCTCCGGGCCGGAGTATCAGAGTAAGAATTACTTACATTAGCAGCGGGCCACGTCGCCTCTGAAACCTGCCCGATCGCGCCCCTCCGTCTCCGCGCCATCCGATCTAGCCTGCCGCGCGAGTGAAGCCGTCGTCATGCAAGCTCCACGTCGCCTCGCTCCCGCATCCGCGCCGTGCTGCAGCATCCAACGGACCACGCAAAACAGCCCGCGCCGGAGGGCGCGGGGGCTCTTCTAGTAAGAATAAGAATTCAACGACGCCGCACCACCTTGGTTGACCCATCGACCCTCCCCCGTGACGTGTCCACACGAGCACGAGAGGCTGCTGCTCGGTGGGGGGAGGAACATCGGCAGTTCAGCACTACACTAATGCTACACGTGTGGCAATGATTTTGGAGTTTTTGCTCATTTACCTGGTTTTGAGAATTACAAAACTAGATTTTGTAAAAATGACACTTCTAACATGCAAAACCACCGCGAAAAACGACGTACTGCGCGAAATCGCCTCGGAAAGCCTTTCTCTGTGAACTGGAACCACGGCAGGTCACCTGCTGTGCTGCCTACCGTGTACCCCGTCTTGTCGCCATAGGTCCTAAGTGCTCTGAGAGCACTACAAGGGGACCTAAAGTGTTCCAAGGTACATATATCGTTTGTATATTCAACTGTAATGCTATTTTTGCTAATTCCATATAGAGGAGGCTATATTTGATATTTGATTGCCAAAACAGGCCAATGCATAAAAAACTCAACGCTTTTGTCCAGACTTCTAATGAGGTCACCGATAAGTGGGACCGACATCCCAGGACATTTCATCCGGACCCACCAGTCATTGATTGTTAACGTAATAATCTTCGTTCGCATACGCTTCTGTTTGTAGTGAAAACAAATTCAAAACTTTTTCCACAACTCGGTCCACGCTTCTCCTCTCTCTGCTTGCCTCGCTCCCGACAAAACAACAAGAAAAATTCAGGACGTCGCTGACGGCGGATCGATAATGTTGCCGTACAGCACAGGGCGGACACTAGACTCAAGACAAGCCTTGTCTTCCTTTGAATTGAATAATCAACCTGTGAATTGAATAATCAATGTCGGCTGTGTCTTCGATAATGAAAGCAATCTGAAGTGTTTCCAATAAAAAATTCCATGACCAATTCTTTTCCTTTCCTCCGTGCTTGATGTGCTTGACGTGATTGGTAGCGTTGAAAAAACAAGACCAATTACCATACTTTAATCTGGATGGAAAGGGCCCCAGCGGCCCTGGCCACGTCCCAAAAAATCGCCCTCCGATCGCGCCCGCGCCCGCACCCGCACGATCCGACCGCCCGCGCTTCGTGCGTTGTGCGTCGTCCGATCGCCCCTCGCACGCTCTCGCACGCGCCTCGTGCGCTTTGCGCGTCTTCGGCACGCCGCCACGCGCAACTGGTGGGCCCGCGACCACTCACGCCTGCGCAAGCCTTCCGCGAGACGCCTCCGTCCGTTTCGCTCCAGTGGGTCCCACCTTCGGCGACGCATCGCGTGCGTGCCCGCGCAGTTGCGCGGGTGATCTTCTCCCTCGTGCGTCGATGACGAAGAATCGCAGCGAACGCTCGCAGCGGAATTTGCTTCCTTCGCAACGGATCCAAGAAAAAAAAACATCGGATTACCGGCTCCTTCCCCGCGACCCGAGACAGCGACGTGCTGGGTGTGATGAGGACAGAGCGAGGATGTGCGCAGCGGACAGATCGAGGACGTGAGCCGCGAAGTAGACGTGCGCACCGGAAGTAGACTTGTCTTCAGACGCGGACGATGATATGATTTCAGATGCGAACTTTTACTGTATGCGCCGTCAACCTGGCTCTCATGCCAATATTAGGATTTTTTCAAAACCATAGATTAATTTTTTAGAAGTTTTTTTTGTCTACCATCTATTCCTTTGTTTTTTTCTTAGTACCGCTCACAATTGTATCATGATGTTAGAGGGTAGAAATATATTTATAGACTCCACTTCCAGGTGTTATAAATTGACCCACCTATTTTCGGTACACCGTGAGACTCCTGAATCATGTCACCAACCACGATAAGACATAATAGTTTAATGAGTCTAAAATATATTAGTCCCTAGCACACATGTGTGAGTCATACAGATTGTTTAGGAGATCAATTCCAATCGAAAAAAATCCATATTACACCACTGAACTTTGCGGAGAGTCCAACCCCCCCTCAACTTCAAAACCGTTTAGTTTACACCATCGAACTCCCGATACTATCTCACCTGACCCCCTCAAGCCGAAACCAGTTGATTTTTTGCCACGCTGGCGCGGTTTCACCTCGTCAACACCTTGATGTGTCGAACCACCCCTCGCACGTAGTCTCTCTCTCACACACACTTTCCCCACTCCTCATTCCACACAATCTCTCTCTGCCGCTTTCCCCAATCAATCGTAGAACCCTAGCGCGTGCCAACGACTCGACGGCGACCCTACGGCGGCTCGCGATGACCTCCGCATTGTTCACCTAGATTGTGATGTTAGTGATTAAGATAGTTCATCTTTATTTGTGTCGGTTCTTGGATTATGTGCGAATTGTAGTGCGTGTTTTCATTGGAATTGAGTGGTTTACACTTTCTTGTACTACGACACCTCCTCTTGTGTTTACATAATATGGATGCTATTTTTTGCTATTGATACATTGCTCTCAGGTATTATTGCCAGGAAGCCAGCAGAGTGTTGAAGAAGAGGAAGGCAGTGATAGTTACTGCATCATCAGCTAATATCAAAAAGAGGATAAGTGGTTTAGGACACCTGCACTCAGAACAAACAAGAACAACAATCCAAGATGTAAGTAACAACACTGACATATTCTCATTTTGATTACAGCATGCACATAACTAGCCATGTCTCCTTTTCCATATTGCAGTCTAGTATGCCTATTCAAGAGATAATCAAGGCGTTAGCTAAGGTCAATGTGATAACAACCAAAGGGGGTAAGCTACTATGAACCTTCAGGCTCATATTCCAGGCTAATAGGCTAGCTCCACAGTAAACATCAATCTGAACTCAGGGTCTGCAAGAGCTCATGTCTGCACAGGAACCTTCCTACAAGGCCAAGAAGCAAGTCTTGACTAAGGGCAAGAAACAGATGCCTAGTGAATGTAATGTGCCAGACTTGACTAAGGGTTGTAATGTGACAGACTTATGCATGTATTTTGTCAACTTATCTTTGTAGAAGTTGAATGTAATGTGTCAGACTTGAGGATACTTATGCCAGACTTGAGTATATATGAAAGTACTTTAATGAATTGTGATGTGCCAAACTTGAGTATTTGTGAAAGTTCTTTACTGAATTGTGATGTGCCAGACTTGAGTATGTATGAAAGTATTTTACTGAATTGTGATGTGCCACACCTGAGTATGTATGAAAGTACTTTTGCATATACCATTATCATTCCCATTCCCATTAATCAACCAAACATGACAATTATCATACTTGACATCTTCCTTTCTTTCACATACTTGACAACATATGGTTACACAAACATGGCAGTTATCAATTACAACCAGACATCTCAGTTACTAGTTATACAAGAGAGTAACTACAAGCAAAACAGATGACACCACTACAACAAAGCACAATATTCTTTCTGTCTCATACTTCACAACTCTAGCTTTCTTTTCATCCAGTGTCGCATCCTTCGCAATCAAAATTCCTCTCAGAGTAACCACTTCTGATTTATGCGCATCAATCTGTTGGTGATATGCCCTAGAGGCAATCATAGAGATGATTGTACCACGTCTATGTTTATGAGTTATTTAATAAATATTATTCTGTTCCTTGAATGAATCATCAGTTATATAGATCAACGAGTATATGACTTGTTGGTGAAACTCTTTAACTTATATGATGTCGTTCTAAAAGTATCTCCGATCGAATGTCACTGGTCGGAACATTAGTGACTCTACGACCAGCATATCTATTGATTGATGACCATGTTTCACCGATCATGGATATAGGGATATCGAATCAATAATGTGAACACATGTTGGAGAACATGGGGTTGGATAGACCCACATTTAGACACTATTGAGATTGTTATGATTCTATATATCATTAGTTGGTCTCAAGCAATGATGATGTATAATCCTTAGATATGAGATCAGCATGATTCCCTACATGTGTAATAGCACTCTTAGGGGTTGCCAAACGCTACTCATAACTGGGTAGTTATAAAGGTAGCTTTCGGGTATGCTATGAAACATGCGGAGGGATGTGACTGATCGGATATAGGATTTGCCACTCCTAACATAACAGAAGAGATATCTCTAGGCCCCTCGAAGTGGTTGGATAAAGAAACAACAATTTCTAGCATCAAATTACTCACCCACACCCTCTGACCCTCATACAAGTCATGTACCTTCTTCCTGGGTTAGAATCACTTCACGAAATCCACCGCGTGGCCTTCCGTCCATATTGGCACATCACTGCGGGCAAATACTCCAACGAGCGCTTGTGGTACGGTATGAGTGACGACGATGACCCCTCCTCGTCGCCGACCCAGTCTACAGCCAAGGAAGACTCTGACTGCCCAATGCTTCAGGAGCCAGACATCCCCGCCGCCACAATTGGTTGCGCCGCCGCCTAGGGATTTCGGAGAGGGGAAATTTGGCGATGTGAAGGGCCAGAAGGGATGCGGTCTTTAAGTGAGAGAGATGGGAAGGTGCTGACGAGGCGAAACCACGCCAATATGGCCAACGTGGATGCCAGCATGGCAAAAAAACTAGCTGGTTTCAGCTCGAGGGGGTCGGGTGAGATGGTATTAGGAGTCTGAGCCTCTGAGGGTGTAAACCAAACGGTTTTGGAGTTGAGGGGGGATTTTGGACTCTCCGCAAAGTTCAAGGGTGCAATATGAACTTTTTCCAATCCAATCTGATCATGTGGGTCAACAGACTGCAGGGTCGATCCTGCAAAATAAACCCAGCTATTCCACCCTGTACTATATCCGAATTAATCATACATATGCATATTAAATTTCAGTAAACTCGGTCTCAATAAATATATCTACCACATTCTAGCACAGCCGTCCTCAGCACCTCGAGTTAAATTCTGTATCAAATTATTCCCTGACACATACATTAATAATATGAAATTCCACATTGAATTAAATCAGACAATGGCCATAATAAATATTGAAAGCCACATAAAAATCCAACATAATCCTCTCCATCGATAGGTCTGACCGACTGACCGGCACCTCGTCGTCATTTTCTCCTATCCTCGAAATCATCTTCCCTTTTTGTTTGTTGTTTCAAAGTCTGATCGATGGAAACAGACACGATTGGATCTTGTGTTGCCTTTCTTCCTCACACTTGATAGTTCTGATGTTGACATAGGTTTAGACTTTGGAAACAACAAGCATTGACTGCCACCTCGTCATCGTTTTCTCCTATCCTCGAAGTCATTGTCCCTTTTTGTTCGTTGTTTTGTAGCCCGGAAACAGACACGAAACAGCACGTAAACAACTCTTCACATGGTTAGTGAAATTTTGCCATTTCAACCACTAATACGTTTATTTTTACTTGGCTCCTTGAATCCCAGCCCTCACCAATATATGTAAAACCAAACAAATAAGGGGGAAAATCCATAAACACCCTCTTAAGTCATTTACTTTTTCAATTTGCCCATCATATCTCATTTTTATTTATTTTGCCTACATAAGTTAAGTTGGCTTGCAAATACTTTCTAGGTCGTATGTTCACATTATTTTTTCATGGTTTTAATTATCTTCGGCACTTGCTTGGTTGATTTTTGTACTTATTTAAGTTATTTCAATACTTGTTTCATTGATTTGAGTTATTTCGCTATTTGTAATGCACGATTTCAACATTGAAACATTACCAATGAAATGGTGTATTACAACAATCGAGATCATCCAAATGATTGAAATAAGTATTAACATAATTGAAACAAGTATTAACACCACTGAAACAAGTGCCAAAGATACGAAAAACCACGAGAAATAGTTCCATACGACTTGAGAGGGTATTTACACGTCAACTTAACTTATGGAGGGAAAAGTAAATGATAATTAGATATGGGGGTAAATTGAAAAAAATAGGTAACTTATGGGTTGTTTATGGATTTTCCCATAAAATAATGGAATAAGTCCATTTGACCCATGAACTATCGTGTTTATCTAAAATTCAACACTCAACTATAAAATCGAGTAACCAACACCTCTCAACTATCAATACCGGTTATTTTACCCTCCTGAGACCATTCCATTCTAGTTTTGATCCGAGATGGCACCGAGGTGGAAGAGGTTTTGAGCCCTGTCAGCATAATCATTAAATAAAATGAAAACAATATATAATGAGGCCCGCCCTTCAGCCTCAGGTCCTCTCATTCTCTTCCTCTCCTCTCTCTTTCACAACCGGCCATGCCGCTGGCTACCGCTAGCAGCCGCCGTCGCCGTCGCCGTCGCAGGCACAAGCTGCAGCTACGCACCGCCCCAATCGTCGTGCTGCCGAGCCTCCTCTTGTGGGTGCCACGCACGTCCACATGGTAGCACATACCGTGTCCATGCCACGCCGCCGTTGGAGGGTGAGGAGAAGAGGAGGGCGTCGTGCCCAAGCAATGGCCCTAACAGTTTGCTTGTTCTTAATTTAAACATTTTGGATTATTGCTTTCTAGAAGATTTATTCCAAGAGAGAGGGGGAAGAAAGAGGAGAAAGAAATGGTAGGGGCTTATGGATAGGTCCACCGTCTATTTTCTTAATTTATTTACCGAGTCTAATGACTGGGCTGCCACATCTGTACCATGTGCGGCTTCAAATGGCTTCATGAGGTAAAATAACCAATATCGATAGTTCGGGTATCAGATATTCAGTTCTGTAGTCATGGTTGAACATTAGACGAAACGAGAACTTACAAGGGATTTTTTATTATTTGTCCCGCCTTTAAATGACCTTCTGGAGGTACTCACCGGAGCATGCTACGAAATCTCTTTGCTACTAGCAAATACTCTGCGATTCGCTGCGCGTCTAAAAAAGCAAGATGATGCCTCCTTACCTATTAGATGATGATGGTGATAACTAGCTAGAAATCAAGTGCCAAGCTATCCTAGCCGGTTTCTAAGAATATGCTTGAGAATATATATGCGCGATTACTGAGTGCAATAATTAAGAACATATCTTCAGTTTGCATCATGGTAAAAACAATCACACATCATAGTAATACAGATTTACTACCAATGGTTGCAGAATTAAACTTTACCCAACCACCCAACTATGCGATCTTTCAGGTACAGAGGAGGGATTTAATTTATCTTCTATTTCTTCATCGAAGGAAAAAAACAGAACGATAAGCCGTCGTGATTGAACAAAATCAGTTCAATAACTAGCAATTAAACAGGCCCATACTTTTCTCTTTTTTTGAAAAAATGTCTCCCATATTTCTATTAAAAGAAACCAGATTACAGAGTTCACAAAACATTCTAAAAAACAAAAACAAACTACAGTAATTACAGACAAAGCATCGAGACAAAGTTCAAATAAAACGACATAAGACAACTAAACAACTTTGACAAAGCCTATAAAGGGGTAGCCGAAAGTGCCCAGATTAGCTACCACCAGGACCGTGCCCATTCTTCAGCTCCCTGATCCATGGCGTCCATCTCCTTCTCGCCCCAAAAACCTCTATCGCCACTTGACTCAGCACTTCAGCGCACAGGCCCATACTAGAACTAAACGATGAAAACTGTGACTTTTCCTAGGATTTGACACGCTTACACCAAAACAGCTAAGCAATCGAAGAGAAAGAAAAGGTGCAAGCTTTTGAAAATTCACCAAAGCAATTGGGCTGAAAGAAGCAAAGATTACCGAATTTATTGAAAAGGGAAGTATGCCAAAGACTTGATTTTTTAATGAAAAAACAAATATTCAGAATTAGGAGCATAGAGCAAGGCAACGAAGGGTTCGGGTTCCCCACCTCTCGGCCCTGACAGCGAAGTTGAGCAGGGCGAGGAGGGCGGCCTCCTCAACATCTGTGGTGCTGGTGAAAGTATCTATGTCCTTAAAAATGATTTTTTTTAATTAATGGTAATAATGTGTTATGGGACTAACATATGTGCTATGATGTTTTAAAAGCTTAGTCCCGAAGTTTGAATGACGACATGAAAATGGCAATACAAGGACAATAAAATATCAACATGGCTCAAGAAAAAGGTATTATAAAGCCTAAGGATCATTTTATAGTTTTTATCGATATCAGTGTTTGGTGAAAAGATCGGATTGATAGGCTAGATATCGTATTATAAAGAGTGATCATAGCTAGTAGCTTGAGGATTTATTTTGTGTCATTTTAATCAACTAAGAGTCATGCATTGCATTTAGAATTGCATCTGGAAAAAAATCAGCGGAAAACGGTATGACCGCATCTGAGAAGCAACAGTACCGCAATGTGGTATGACCGAGTTCTAGTTGGTGGTACGTAAATTCCAAAGAGCATGTTTTCGGGTGTTTTTCCTCCCCTGAAAATCGGTAGTACCGATTGTGCCAAGAGGTACTACTGCCGTGCGGTAGTACCGGACCTTGTGAGTGCGGTAGTACCGCACCACACTTTAATGGCTAGTTCAGAAGCATTTAATGTACCTCTTATAACCGTTGAACAGTAGGTCCGGTAGTACCGACCGATCAAATGCGGTAGTACCGCACCTACTATTTTTCATAGATTTGTTTCAAACAGTCAAAATTTTGGTTGGGAACTATAAATACCACCTCACTAGCACCAAACTAAGAACCTTGGACCTCATTGAGTACCCTTGAGCCTTTGGTGCACTTTCCTCTACTCATTTGCTTATATTTCTTATTTTGAGGTAATTGAGAGCATTCAAGTGCATATGCATCATTAGTTGATCTCTTTGGCACTTGATAATCTTCAAACAAGAGCTTTGATTTGTTACTCCTGGTGTTTGCTGGCACCTAAACGGTTTAGAGAAAGTTTGTGTAGTGATCTCTTCTAGAAGGTGTGAAGAGACCCGACATCTTTTGTGAGTGGTTCGGTGCTCACCATCTCCGGAGTGGAAGAAGAGCAACCCTAAGTGAATCAAGGTGTTGGTTTAAGTTGTGAACCGGTCCAATTCGTTTGGACTTATCTCAACGTGGAATAGTAAAGACCGGCAAGTCTTCGATACTACGGGAAAACATCGATTGTCTTCATTGCAGTTTTCTCTCTTGTTTTTATTATTTCCGTATTTACATTTCTAGCTCTTACTTGTTTAGAATTGTTTAGTTAGAATTGTATTTAGTTTAGAATTGCAGCAAGGTGAGGTTGGTGGGGATGCGATCTTGGAGGCAGTTGCCTGAGAGGTAGAGCAACTTGAGCCTAGGGAGCACTTGTGGGAGCGTGTCCGAGATGGCCCCCGTCAGGGCGTTCGACTTGAAGCTGAGGACTAGCAGCTCGACGAGCGGCGGTGAGGTTGAGGTTCTCGAGGACGAGCTTGGTGACAAGGCCGACCGGGCCGCATTGGCGCACACCGGGCCAAGATGAGCAGAAGGTGGGCGTGGTGTTGGGGTGCCACGGGTGGCGGTCAGAGTTGTCAAGAGCGGACTTGAGGGTGAGCAGAGCGTCCACTTCGCTGACGGCGACAGCAAGAGGCAGAGCCAAGTAGAGCAAGAGGAGGAGGGGGCATGATGAGATGGTTACTAGGGCATGGTGTTGAGGTGACGCGGAGGGAGAGGGATAATGCAAAAGCGCAAAAGGGTATAATCTTCTTTTCTATAGACATAAATGAGTAAAGTAAATGGAAAAAGGAAAAATGATAAAACATCAAATGACAAATTCAAAACTGGATTTTAAATCAGGGTCATCGAAAATAAATAGGACAAATAATCAAAACTCCCAACTTAAAAATCCTACCGGTTAAATCGTGGGAGCCTTGGAGCCTCCTCAAGCAAGCTACGTGGTCTTTTTTGTTTTGCCCGTCGGATCCAGCGTGTCTCTTTCTCGCAGCCGTTCGATATTATTTTCGTTTTGCGCGCCCGCGGT
Source organism: Ampelocalamus luodianensis (assembly GCA_036346255.1). Lineage (NCBI taxonomy): Eukaryota > Viridiplantae > Streptophyta > Magnoliopsida > Poales > Poaceae > Ampelocalamus > Ampelocalamus luodianensis. Next base: position 43,464,668 of record CM070624.1, read on the forward strand.
CCTTCGCGTCGTCCACGCGTGACCTCTCTCTTTTGCTTTCCCCCTTCCCCACGCCCTCGGCCAAATCCCTCCCCCCACAGGCCCGGCTGCCGCCCCTTCCCCTTCGTCCCCACGCCCCTCCTCCCCCAGCCGACGCCTCACACCCTCCCCTTCGCCCCTGCGGACGGCCCCCTTCTCTTCGCCCCCGCGCCCGGCCCCCCTCCCCTTCGCCCCTCCGCCTCCGGGCGCTACCCCTACGCCTCGCCCCCTTCCCCCACGTCCGCGCCCAACCACCGGACGCGCGCCCGGCCCCCTCCTTTCCACCCCCACGCCTGGTCTCCTCCCCTTTGGGCTTTGGTTATAGCTCCGTTTTTCCCTTCCTCCTCCCCGTGTTGGTTTGCTCCGTCTGCCGTTTTCCTCATCTGATCCGATTGGTTTTGGTTTTCTTTCTCGTGTGGTGCCTCCATTCGGCTTGGCTGCCTCCTTTCTGGTGTTACCTTCGTTTCTTTTGATTGTTAGCCATGCTGATTGGATTGCGGACAATCAATGGTGTTATGATCGTCTTTTTATTAGTTCAGCAGTATAGATCTCGTGATTGCTTTTATATTATGAACTGCAGTTCTGAAGTAATCTGCTGACCATTGGGGCTGACATAAGTGCACAGAAGAAGTCCTAGAAGGATACTATGAGATATCTTAGTGTCTACTGGTTTATTCTAGATTAGAAACGGTTTTGGAGAGGAGATGGATAACATTTAGGACTAATTGGTGATCTAACAACAGTTATCTCTTGTTGTTCTATATTCAGTTAGCAAAAACAATCGAATTGCTTGTATGAACTGCAATTCTGAAGTAATCTGGTGACCATTGGGAATGAGATAAGTGCACAAAAGAAGTCCTAGAAGGATATTATGAGATATCTTAGTGTCTACTGGTTTATTCTAGATTAGAAACGGTTCTGGCGAGGAGATGGATAACCTTTAGGACTAAGTGGTGATCTAACAGCAGTTATTTCTTGTTATTCTATATTCAGTTAGCAAAAACAATCGAATTGCTTGTAGTTGCTCATACTAGAGTACTGTTTACTGTTAGCTATTCGTTCTACTTTTCTTCCATCTTGCTTAATTTGTAGTGCACTATCTTGATTACTAACTATTGCCCTGCTGCCAGTCGTGTTTTCATCACACTTACATCTGCTTGTTGATTACATTTTTTTTACTGTTTTAGGTTCGTGGTAAACTAATCATAGTAAAATTAGATAACAGTACATCTATATTTGGTACCAATGTTAACCAGTCACTTTTTATCGTAGCTTAGCCTACATCCGGGATTAGACGTATAGGTCAGTTACCGCGGACAATTCATTGAACACGTGATTTCTGGTTTTTAGCTTTGCTAGATTGTCTTTCCTTTTAGGACTTACAACATTTATAGGTCCAGAGATACCCGCCATACTTAAAACACTCAGACCTGTTAAAGGGCTTTCACCGTCTTTATAGAAGTATAGGTATACAGCTGCCGTTTTGTATCCTACCATGCATCTCTACTGTATTTTTTAGGCTATTGTGTACCTGCAATACGAGTGTTCACGTTTGTACAACATACGATAGGCTAATCCAGAATTAAACAAGTACGATACTGATTTTTTCTGGGTCTCTGTTTTTAGTCATCGTCTCTAGCTTCACCACTATCTACTACCTTACTATGAAGCACTCTTTCGTATAGAACTAGCGCTGTTTGCTGATTGATCTGAACATTATCTTAGCTTCCCAACTATTCGTTCTCCTTTTCTTTCTCCTCGGCTCAGAATTATCGTTGTCTGCTATTTAGTCTTTCTATTGTTTTAGCTTTGTAAAAAGTCATCGTACTATAGTCTATAGTTACAAAATAGTACATCTATATTTGATACCAATATTGGTCAAAAACATTTGAATATATGCTAGACTAACATTAGGATCAAATATACATGATGATTTATTAGTTAACTCTGTTTTTAGTCATTGCCTCTAGCTTAATCACTACCTACTACCTTAATATGAACCGCTCTTTCCTACAGAGGTAGAGTTGTTTACTGATTGATCTGAACATTATCTTCGCTTCCCAACTATTCGTTATGCTTTTCTTTCACCTTGGCTCAGAGTTATCATTATGTGCTATTTAATCTTTCTATTGTTTTACCTTCGTAGTAAAACCATCATGATATAGTTACAGAATAGTACATCTATATTTGATACCAATGTTGATCAAAACCATTTGCATGTATGCTAGACTAGCATCAGGATCAAGCATACACGTACATGATCAATTCCTGCCTTTTCATGTCACTATATAAGATTTTCTTCTAAGACCTACAATATTTACAGATCCAAAAATAGCATGCATGCTTACAGAATTAATTTACACTCAAAATAAGCATGGATCTTTCATCGTCTTCATAGAAGTACAATTGTGCGACTGCAGTTTTGTGGACTATTGTGCATCCCTTATATCTTTACGATACTATTGCACGCCTATAATTGAACCATTAAGAATGCATCAATGCAGTATGTGCTAGACTAATCCAAAGCTGAACAAATACCATACCGATTTATCGTTTTATTATATATACATGACCATATGCACTACCGTGCCCACATAATTTCCGCCTTTATGCATTACTAAATTGTTTTCCCCTTTTTAATTTGCATCATTTGTACATCCAAAAATACAAAACGTTACATCACCATTTACTAGCCTAATTCAACGGCAAACAAACACATCTCGAATTTACTATTATCCTGTTCTTAATCAGTACCATTTCCCTGCTAATATGCTAATTTCTTGCGCTCTGTTTGAGCCTGTAAATAATCCTTTCTTACAAATAGCATTTGTTTTGCAGCTCACCACATACAATACCTGTCGACCCAGCTGCCTGTTCAGGATGCTATTATGCAGTTACTTACACAGGAAACCTACTTGAGGTATTATGCGTTACATCTTGTTTGCTTCTGCTATTGCTCTTGAGATGTATCTTTTTTTATCTAGGTTTGGATTTGTAATACCTTAAACACATGTTCTTCCCTTTCACTGATATTTAGTGCTTTCATGGGCAACATTGAACTACATTCTGCATTCACTAATTAACAGATTTGCCACACCACATTCCTAGCATGTTGCCTTTATATTTTCTCCTTGCGATCATGTATACAAAGAAACATAGATCATAAAGTCGTTATTGCAAAAGATCTGGAAACTTGTTCTTCTATAGTTCTATTGATTAGTTATAGCCAGCTGCTTAAGAAATTGTACTTCCATGTTTGACTTTTGTTCTTTAACTTCGTGCTAGATCGGAGGAGGGTGTGGTTCAAATTGTTATCTGTTTTCTTTAGCTTATATTGGTTGTTCGGTTTATCTGTTGGATGGTAACGAGTGCACTTTAGTTTCAGTAGTTCCATCTGATACCCCTTGGTTCTATGTGATGTCAGATGTAGTTATCCAGATGTCTTTTGTGTTGTTAACCCTATGTGTACCCAAATTTGCAATTTGATTGTTTTATATAAGATAGGACCGTATTTTACCTCCTTAAGATCCTAATGTGATCTGTAGAAATGTGTTGTTCTTCCATCGACCCACGAAACTGCAAAGGTATGGCACCGGCATAGATCAAAGTAAAAACAGGGGGGAAAAGATGAGATCTTTATTGCTTTTACCAATCTTCGCCTACTTGTGCGAATTATTCTTGGATCTTCTTGTTTGCTTAGGTTCTTGCCTTCTTGGTGGTTTGGTGGGGAGATGCTTGGTCCAATGGCTTTCTTGAGATTCACACGAATTGAACGCCTTTCCTGGGCGCTTTTCGAATTACGTAGGGTTTCTGGTGAGTGGGTTGTGGTTTTGCTCCCAGATTTGTGTTTTGAGCTGCGAGTTTCTGTCTCTTGGGTCTGAAACCAGCATTGTTCCACAAAAGATTGTTGTTGCTCTCCTCAATTAGGATCGTGTTTAGAAACCGACGAAAAAGATTAATGCGTAGGTGCTAAATCTGGACGACCCATTTCAGATGCTCTTTCGAGGTGATCTCCCTTTTCTTTAAATATACCATTTCTTGTCATGGCAAGTTCTACCGCGTCGAACTATACGACCTCATCTTGCTCTGGTATATGATATATGTATATTTTCAATAAATACAAGCCATTTTATAAAATATTAATGCTTTGCTGGAATTGACCTAAAGATGCCCTCTTTCCAATTTAAGACGTACATAATTAAGTCTTTATTCCTGCTGGCATAGAGCTGTTCCAACTTTGTTGTTTGAGCAATCAGTCCCAATTAGAGGAATCATTGATGCTGCATATTAGGGGTAAATTTCACTATTGGGAATCATTGAGACCATACTTCTTTTTGCCTGAAAATTTTGTACAGATTGTTCTGTGTAGAATTATGATAACAAAATAAGTGTCAGATTAGAAGAAACATCACCTTTTTTTATCTATTTACCATTAACAATAAAAAAAATTGTATTGACAAGGATATAGGTATACACAACTTGATAAAGCGTGGTTGCATCGAATTGGCAATGATATAGGAAAATGCTGATGCACATACTGAGAATTTTGTACAGATTCCTGGGCGATTTCCCGTTTCCAAGACCAAGTGACTGGCTATCAAGCAAATATGTCAAGTATACTCGATTTCCTGTTTCCACACAAATACTCAATGTACATCACTATAATAGTAATGCTTTATTTGTTACCATTACAGCTTTTCCTACGGTATGTAATGCATGTGCTATATTTGAGTTTCCCGCTGATGTTTTGTTGTTGTCATCGTCATCTAGGAAACTATAGGAACAATGGTTATTAGATAGTTTCGTGCAATGGTGGGCTTAACCAAATGCAAGCTGCAGTATGTATTGAAAAACCTCTATTCTCTATTGTCATAACTAAATACTTTCCAGAATTGAGAGGGATAGTGATTAGTGAGGAATTACTTGTGTTACATATGCCTTTGTTTGTTTTTTTACATAGGATGAATTTTGCAAAATCAACATTACCTTACTACACATGTTTAGAGCTTTACCTTACGTGCTTTGTTGGTCTGCTCATTTTATTAATTTGAGTTCTACTTTGCATGGGTAGCATAAGGCAAAATCTTTTATCTTGATTTAAAATAAACGCTACACTTTTTATAAAAAGGACCTCCTGTAGGAGCAACAACAGCATATACTACTTATTTCTATTTTCCTATCATGAGAGTCTAATAATGACTTTGAAACAATGCAGATATGACTATTCAGGATATGGACAATCATCATGAAAGGTATGGTAAAGTTTGTTGCGAGCAATATATACTACATAACACTAGCAAGTTGAAGTTTGTTTAGTTATTGTTTCCTTTGTCTCCTTGTGAGCAAAACACTTATGCTTATACAGAGGCAGCTTACAAGTGCCTCATGGAGAACTTTGGTACTAAAGAAGAAGAAATAATTCTTTATGGACAATCATTGACAGCGGACCTACAATGGATTTGGCCAATTAGTTGCCTCGACTATGATCTGTTGTCCTGTATAGTTCTATATTGTCAGGATTAAGAGTTATGTATCACGTATGATTAGATTGGCATGCATACTTCGCCTCTTAGATATCTTTGTATTACGATCTGCTGCTTATATATCATATATAGATACATATAGATCCTACACCGTGCCTCTATATGGATCTCATGAGGCAGTGTACTTTACTTGTGTGAGCCTTTTGTAAGTTAACCGCATGCTTTGCATCCCTAAACTATGCTTTCCCTTCATCAATAATAAACAGACTATGCTCAGCAAAATGTGTTCGTTGTGCCTCGGCGCGCCAATGCGCGCACTGGGCTACTAGTATAAAGTAAATCTCGCGACATGTAGCAATCCCAGATTCCCCGTGCCTGCAAACCAGGACTTCGTAGGAGCAACGCGAGATGGCGCTGCCGTGGTGGCTGGCCACCACGGTGTGCTCGCCCTCGCCGTCCGGCTCCTTCACCGACCAGCTCGCGTTCCTCTTCCTCTCGTCGTGCCCGCAGCGCGCTCTCCTCGGCGCCATCGACCTCGTCTTCCTCGTCGCCTCGCTCTTCCTCGCCGTCGCGCCTCATGGCGCCGACACGGGCCGCCCGAACAAGAGGCGCTGCCGCGGCCGCCGTCGCCGACTCGCCGTTCGGACCATCGCCGAATCGCGGTCGCGCTCGGCGTCGCCATCTTCGCCGCGGCGTCGCCGCCTCTCTCGCGCTCGCGTTGTTCCTCTGCGAACACACGCTTTGGCGCGAGTCCGCCTCGCCGCCCACCGTCGCGCACGCCGTGCCGCGTGGTCCATTGCCTCGGAGAAAGGGCCCGCCATCGCCGCCCACCGCCGCACTCGCGTCTTTTGGCTCGCCGCGCCTTGGCGCCGCGCTATTCTCGCCGGCGGTGGTCATCTGGCAAGCGGTTGCCACGCTCTTTCCCGACGACCTCTCGCCGCCGCACCTACCGTGTCGCCGCCTCGGTGTACCTAGCCTTCATCTGGCTTCACGCGTGTGCGCGAGTTCGTGAAGGTGAATCGATCACTAACAGGCGCGAGGCGCCGCCACGCCGTTCGCGGCGCCGCCTCGTCCCTCTCGCTCGCGACATTCACCGATCAACCCGTTGATCTCGCCGGTACACCAATGACTCTCACCGCCGACGACGCCCCACCGGTGTCCCCGCCAACCGCGCTGAGGCGGCGTCGCCAGATTCACGCCGAATCGCCGGCGCAGGGTCGCGGCATCCGGTGGGTGTCGCGCTCTGGTATCCTCGCCGCGATTCGTCTTGACGCCGCGCGCGCTCGCCTCGTGCGCTTTGCCGCCATGTACGTCGGTCGCTTCGCTCATCGATCATTTAAATCGAGTTCATCGCCGGCGCGACGACATGGGAAGGCCTCGGCTAGTCGTCATCCGCTCGTCGGCAAGCGATCGAGACAACGGCGTCGCACTACTACCACTTCGAGGGCAACTTAGGCATGCGCATCGCGCGGCGCTAAGCTCGCGCAGCATCGCAAGTCGCTGCGCTGTCAATCGGCGACGCCGAAGCACGCAGCGGCGGCATCGTGAACTACATGCGGTGGGACGCGGGATGGTGTCCTCCGCCATGCACGGATGCACGGCACGTGGCCGATGCCGCGGATCGTGGTGGCGCTGCTCCTCTGTCGCGATACCTCGGCGCGCTGCGTGCTCATGACGCTCGCCGTGATCACTGCGGTCACCGTGGTCACCGCGCCGCCAACAAGTTCAACTCGCCTACCAACTAAAGTTCCTCGAGTCCGTGATAGCCGTGTCAAGGCCATCACCGAGATGCTCAACCACATGCGCGTGATCAAGCTGCGGGCATGGGAGAGACCTTCGGCAAGGTGCGCGAGTTCCGTGAGACCGAGTGGGCGGCCGATCAAGATCATGCTCTTTATGCGCGCCAACACCGTGGTGTTCTCGAGTGGCCCGCCGCCATGACCGTTCTTGTATTCGGGCGTATCTCGCCGCGGAGAGAGCTCGGCGCGGCAAGGTGTTCACGCCACGGCGTTCTTCGGCATGCTCGAAGGCCCATGCAAAACTTCCGCGCCACGATCGTCATGTCTATGCAGCGTTCGTGTCGCTCGGCAGCTGGACAAGTTTCGTCGGACGCCGAGATCGACAAAGACGGCGATGGAGCGTGTTGAGTGCGCCGGGGGCGGGGCGGCCGTCAAGGTTCAAGGCGGAGTGTTCGCATGGGATGCGCGCGCGAGTGAAGGATAAGGATGGCCGTACGAGCAATGGTGCGGGGATGACCAGCGAGGAGCGGGAGATGGAGACGGTCTTTGAAGGGATTGAAGTGGAGGTGAGGAAGGGTGAGCTTGCGGCGGTGGTCGGGGACGGTGGCTCAGACAAGTCGTCACCATCGTCTGCATTATGGGAGATATGCACAAGGTCTCGCAAAGTAAGTGTACTGATGTCAAGTTACTTTTTTTTTTAGCGGACACTAATCTCAAATTCCTAGTGTTTTTTATTAGGTGAATGTAATATCCTGATTCAAATTGAGTTTTAGGCATGAATGCATGTGCTTCATTCATATAAGTCATCCAATCCTTACCTACTAAGATGCAACTGCAAACACTTCACGATCATTGGGGGAAAAAGATCGCTAAACATAAAAAATTCTAAATATTAGCAAACTTATTTCTAAAAAAATATGAAAGTTTTTATCCATTAGATCAAACATCGAGATTGTGGTCTGGTTACGCTTTCCAAGGTTCCATAGCTGCCCATCCTTACATGTTGTCAAGGCAACTACAACCTAACGGTGGGTGGCGATTGCAGTGTTGTGCTTGCGCTTGTTTAGTGATGAGAAGTTTACCTATAATTATCTATGGGTTTGTAATGTTACATAAGGGGCACCGTTGTCTCCTAGTTTGATGATTTGATACTATAATTATCTATGGGTTTGTAATGTTACATAAGGGGCACCGTTGTCTCCTAGTTTGATGATTTGATTTAGTAGATTTGCAATTGTTTTGTCAAAGTAATGTGATGACTATGTTGTAGCCAAGTTACATATACACACCTATGATGTCACTATGATTTTCAAATCATTTGACTCGCTTGTCTCATCTCTATTTTCTCTTTGATATAGGTTAACATATGTGGGAGCACAGCATGTGTCTTTTAGTCGCTGGACTCTTGCTTGAGGTGATAGCAAGATCCTTACTCTCATAGAGAGGATGACACTTGGAGATGGGGCAATTTTTCTTGTATATTTCTCTTCACAATGCCATACCAACCTGAGGGGTTGGGGATACATATTTATAGGGCTAAACAGCCAAGCATATGCCGAGCATATGCCAAGCATATGCTAGTCTAGGATGCTCTGTCCTAGATGCTCATCCTCTATGTCCTCTAAGATGCTAAAGCAAAGATCTTTGTCCTAGATGCTAGTCAAAAGCTAGTCTAAGATGCTAAAGCAAAGCAAAGCTAGTCTAAGATGCTAAAGCAAAAGCAAAAGCAAAGAAGCCGACACACAAAAAGCGACACGAGACTTATCCATCAATCTCCCTAAGTCTTGTGTGTCTCCTTGTGAGAATCGAGCCATCCCGATCTGCGCGAAACTCCGGAACTTGATCCGCCCAAGAGACTTGGTCGAAGTCGTGGTGGTCTTGGGTGTTGATGTAGTTGGCGGACACTCCTTCATCGGTGCAAACGATGAAGTGATACCTTACCGGATGTGCTTGCCGCGCTCATGGAAAACAGGGTTCTTCGCAAGGCCAAGGCGGACTTGTCTGTCACCCCGAGCTCCAGCGCCTCGCGTCTCGCCAAGGAGATCGCCAGCGGCCGTGCTACCACGAGCACGAGTAGAAGCGGTAGTGGTCGCAATGTACTCGCCGCAGCTAGACGAGCCACTACTGCCGCTTGACCGATCGCCGGTGATCGGACACTTGCCGAGGAAAAACGGCGTCCGTGGTGCTCTTGCTCGTGTCGATGTCGCCGGCGTGGTCATTTGTCATTGTCATTGCATGCCGATGAAGTGCGCGCGCGCCGGCACGCAGGTAGTGCAAGCCGTAGTCGGAGGTGCCCGCAACGTAGGAGGATCCTCTTCATGGCTCGCCGATGCTCGTCGTCGGTCGCCGCATGAACCGACTAACGTGGCCGACGGCGAACGCCAAACCGGACGCGTGTGGACAAGGTAGCGGCGCCCATAATGCGCGCCGATCTGCGTCGCGCCCACTTCTCCGCCGTACACTCACGACTCGGCCGGCCTCTCTCCATAGGAGTGTGGGTGGGTTGCGATCGGTGAGACCGCCCACTCCACGATGCGCTTGGCGTGGCGATCTGGCGAAGAGAGATGCCGGGGCGTCTGGTGGACCTCGATCCCGGTAGAAGGAGAGAGCCCAAGTCGCTCATCCGAAGGCGGTCCTCATCTCGCCTTGAACGCCTCGACCTCGGCCTCCTTGGGCGGTGATCACCAAGTCGTCGGCGACGCCACCGCCAGGCGTTGTCGCCTGCCCGCCCGGTATACCGCGGCCTCGTGTGCGCTCTGCTGGAACCCGTTTGCGAAGGGTGGAGTCCGGCTTAGCGTTCGAGCTCGTGGTGCTGCCGAAGCCGTGAGGGCCTTGCGCGGCGGAGGATCTTGCCTCCTGCGGGGATGATGAATCCCGTGGTGGCAACGTAGACCTCCTCCTTCAAGTCGCCGTTGAGAAGGCGGACTTGGCGTCCATGTGATGGGCGCGCCAACTCTCTGGGCGCAAGTGCGAGGAGAAGGCGAACGGACTCCATGCGCGCGCGCGGTGCGGCGTCGTCGAAGTCGACCCCTCTCTTTGCATGAATCCTCGTGCCACCAAGCGAGCCTTGTGCTTGACGATGGCGCCGCTTCATCCCGCCGGCGAACACCCACAAGGGTGATCGCGCGGTGGCCGGCGGGAAGATTCGCCGGCCCCACGTCCCGTTCCGCTCGACGGCGTCCATCTCTCGCTTCATCACGACACGCCACGCCGCGTCTCCTCCGCCTCGGCGAAGCGGCGGCTCGCCGTCGTCGCCACGCCAAATCGCGGCTCCGCTCCGTCGTCTTTGCGCCGATCCGAGGCAGGCGGCTCGCGAGATGTTGTCCATGGTACGGTAGCGCGCGAGGCTCGCCGTCGTGGTAGCGTCGACGCGGTCCTCGTCGTGGGGCGGTGAGTAGCGAACTCCACGCGGCGCCGCTCATCGTGGACCGGCCGTTGGGGCGATCCGGTGGTGTGGCGCGGTGCGGGAGAGTGGTGAGTCGGTGCCGAAAGTGGTGGAGCACTCGCCGGAGGTGGTGGCGAGCGAGGTGTCGGGGTGGACGAGCTCGGTGAAGACGAGCTGCTAGCTCCCCCGGCTCTCTCGAAGTGGACGTAGTCGACAACGAAGTCCCCGAGTCGGTCGAACCGTCGCCCACCGCTTGTCCCACGTCGGCCTCGCGCCGTCGAACACAACGCCACGCGAGATGCGACGCCTGGCGTGTGATAGGGTCGAGGATGCGGTAGGCCTCGAGCCTCCGCGTGTAGCCGATGAACACTCCCGGAGTGCTCCTGTCGTCGAGCTTGCCGATGTGGCCAAGCTCCTTGGCGAACGCGAGGGAGCCGAAGACCCGCAAGTGGGAGACCGCCGGCTTGCGCCCATGCCAAGCCTCGTACGGCGTCCTGCCGTCGAGCGCCTTGGTAGGCGAGCGGTTGAGGATGTAGACGGCCGTCACCACCGCTCTCCCGAAGGCACCGACATCTCCTCTCGCGAGGAGAGCGAGCCATCCCTACAACCATGCGGTTGCGCGCTCGGACGACGCTGCTCACGCGGTGCAGACGGCGCGGAGTAGTGGCGTGAATGCCTCATCGTGTGACGACGCGACCACCGTGCGGAATTCGCCGCCGTTGTCTCAGGCGCAAAGACGCGCAGCCTACGACCGCGCTCGCCTCGTAGCGACTGCGCGCGCGATGGCGCCCGCGACCTCTCCTTGTTGCCGAGGACCATCACCCACATGTAGCGGAGAGGTCGTCGATGAGCAGCAGGAAGTAGCGTCGTCCTCCCGGTGTGGCTGGTGTCACCGGGCCACACAAGTCCTCGTGCACGAGCTCGAGCCTCTCCTTGGCTCGGAAACTTCGCTCTTTGGGAAAGGAGTCGCCCGCCGTCAACACCGACGTCGCGAAGCGCTCCACATGGTCGAGGCACGGCAGCCTCGCGACCATCTCCGTGGCACCGAGCCGCCTGTGGCCTCGAAGTGAAAGGTGCCCAAAGCGCTCGTTATCTGCCACGCTCGTCGTCGACGGCGGCGAGACAGAGGGGTTGTGCCACCTGCATGTGAAGGATGTAGAGGCGATTTGCGCCTCTGGTTACCTTGGCAAGAAGGCGGCGGCGAAGATCCCAAATCCGCAGCACCCCGTGCTCGATCTCGACACGCGAGCCGTTCTCATCCAGCTGTCCCAAGCTGATGATGGAGTTCGCAGGTCGAGGATGTAGTAGACGCCGGTGGCGGCTGTGCTCACGCGGACACCGGCGGTGAAGATGGCGGAGCCGGCGCCCTTGATTTCCACGCGGGCGTCCCAAACAGCGAGCCTCGAGCGCTAGAGTCAAGCTCGGCGAAGAACTCCGTCGGCCGGTCATGTGATGGGTAGCGCGGTGTCGAGGCACCACCCGTCGATCTTGTCGCGCGGAGCCGAGCCGAGGAAGGCGTGTGCTTTGGCTCGTCAGGTGGAGGAGATCCGTTGCGGCGGGCCGCCTCGATGGTCGATGCTCGCGTGAGCAATGAACAGAGCCGGCGCTCTCCTCCTCCTCCGCTGCGCGGCGTGGGCTGGCGCGTCGTGGCCGACCTCCACGGCCCAATGACCAAGCTTGCCGCAGTTGTGGCAAGAGTCGTCTCGTGCCGGCTTGTGCTTGCCAGCGGCGCCGCCCTTGGCGCCTCCACGGTCATCATCCTCGGCACGTCCTCGCGCCCATGCCCGGGCGTCTTTGCGCGGCTTGCCGCGCTTGCCACGCATGCGGCCGCCTGTCGTGGAAGAAGGCTCCCCCTTCTTCCTGTCACCTTGGTCGGCGGCCCACTGCTCCCGAGTGAGGAGGAGCTTCCGCCAATGGTGACGGGTCCCGAGACGCCGTGGCTCATCATTGTCGGCGACCTTGAGCGACCAGCGCCTCCTCGATCGTCATCGTGGAGAGATCGGCAGAGACCGGATCGAGTGAGCCATCTGCTTGTACTTCTGGGGACGCAGGCGAAGAGCTTCTCGGCGCTCTCTCGCTGCAGGTGTCGTCGCCGAATCGTACCAACTTCGCAGCAGAGTGTTGAGGCGAGAGCAAAGTCATCAACGCCCTCACCGGCTTGAAGGCGTGGTCTTCCACTCCGCGCGAAGTGCTGCGGTGTGGACTTGCGGCGCGGCCGCTGCCGCGCGTGCGCGGCGATGGCGTCCCAAGCCTCCTTAGCGATGCGCTTGTTGGTAGCGAAGCGCATCTCGGGCGGGGCTGCGGCGATGAGAGCATCCGGCGCCGTCGATCCTGGTTGTAGTCGGCGTCGCCGTCACCGGATCGCATCCCACATATGCCGCGCTGGAGCTTTACCTCATCACCGCAGCCGCTCGGCGTAGTTGGACTTGGTGAGGTAGGCCACCGCCGCCGGCCGACGCCCGGCGACGACACGGTACTCGTGGTGACCACGATGCCAACCGGGAGAAGCGCGTCGCCTATGAAGGCCGCGCTCTCCGTCGACCCGTCCGCGCCGCCGCCGGCGCGCGCCTCCAGAGCGCCACAGCCGCGCATCTGCGCTGTCTGGGATCGCCGCGCTGTCGTGGCGTGGCGGCGCCATCGCGCCGCTGCCTCGCTGCCGCCTCCTCTCAGCCGCTCAAGGTCGCGTCGGCTATGCATCGCAGAGATGGAGTCTTTATTCTTGCCGCGTTGAACCTCGACCTCTGCAGCTCGCGACGCCTGTGCGCACCGCCGCCGCCAGCCGCTTCCGCCTCCGCCTGCCGCTGCCGGCCCGCCGCTACCGGCCTCGGCGCTTCTTTCGCGCTGCGGCGGTCTCTGCCGCCGCCGCTTCGTCTTTGCTCTGCGCGGCGAAGCTTCGGCCGTCACGACGCCGCATGCTCGAGGCGATCGCCGGCGAGAGCGCCTGCGGACATGGCGCGCTCGTGGGGGTGTTGCGTGGAGAGAGAGGCGCTTCGACGAGTCTTGCCGTCTCGGAGAGGAGTGGCGTGGACGGCCGGGCTGCTGCGCTGCACGGCACCGGGCCGCGAGGTCGGAGAAGGAGATGAGCAGGAGATGCTCGAGCTACAGGATACACAAGCTCGATACCACTTGTTAGTCATTTGGACTCTTGCTTGAGGTGATAGCAAGATCCTTACTCTCATAGAGAGGATGACACTTGGAGATGGGGCAATTTTTCTTGTATATTTCTCTTCACAATGCCATACCAACCTGAGGGGTTGGGGATACATATTTATAGGGCTAAACAGCCAAGCATATGCCAAGCATATGCCGAGCATATGCCAACCATATGCTAGTCTAGGATGCTCTGTCCTCTATGTCCTCTAAGATGCTAAAGCAAAGATGCTGTCCTAGATGCTAGTCAAAAGCTAGTCTAAGATGCTAAAGCAAAAGCAAAAGCTAGTCTAAGATGCTAAAGCAAAAGCAAAAGCAAAAAGAAGCCGACACACAAAAAGCCGACACAGAGACTTATCCATCAGTGTCACTCAGACTGCTTGGATCCAAAATGCGACCATTGAAGAGAACATTTTATTTGGACGCACAATGCATCCGGAGAGATACATGGAAGTCATACATGCTTGTTGCTTAGAAAAAGATTTAGAAATGATGGAGTTTGGTGACCAGACTGAAATAGGAGAGCGAGGGATCAACCTCAGTGGTGGCCAGAAACAACGCATACAGCTTGCTAGAGCAGTTTACCAAGATTGTGATATATATCTTCTTGATGATATCTTTAGTGCTGTTGATGCTCATACTGGCTCAAGTATCTTCAAGGTAAATTCTTCTTCTTTCCTTTTTTTGCATGCTGTGTTTGGCCATTTGAATTAGTTGATTAAATTTAGAACAAATGCCAAATAAACACAAAATAAAATGCATCGCATGGAAGAAACCTGGAAGAAAGATTTCAAGGTGAAAGTGTGTGATGTAAGCTGCAAGGTAGAAATGGTTGAGAAAAGTTCAAATGTGGAGAATTGGAGACTCAAATGCTGAAAAAAACATGAGAAGGAGTGCATGCATATATATCTGACGGACAAAAATGTATCTGATATTAGTTGCTGCAAGGGTTATTTAGATATATGCATTTTATTTCTCAGATAGATTTTAATTCGGCCAATGAATTCTATTTTGCTGACGTGGGTCAATTTTGGTTTTCCAACTCTCCAATATTGTCAATTTCTCTTTTATGCATGTTCTCGGACACATCTTAATGCGCCATTCCTCATCGGGAAATGTTCATAATGACTTGTACGACCTTGCCCCCCTGTATCCCGGCAAAACACTCAGAAACTTTCCTCCTGCTCTGCCTTTGGCGCATCTGGAATCACCATCATGACATGGTCTTCAGGCCACGCGACCCGTCCCTCGGCTGTCTTTTGAATTCCTGCAAGGAGGACGCAGCCCTCTGGACAGAGAGAATGCCAATTTGAGATCGGCGTGTGAAAAATAATGACTTGTGTGCCTTTACTCCATTTGGCTGTTGAGCAGGGGATAGATCCTTCCAATCCGTGGGATGCAAATTATGTAGCTTGATCAGCTGTATATGATGTATTTTTAGAGAATTGCCAGAAGATTGATGATCACTAAAAGTTAACATTTGAGGGATGAAATTGCAAAAATATAGATCCAATGATCCAAACCCCTCACCTAGTGACTCGTTGTATCTTTGTCGTGATATACATAGTTTTATTGCAGAAATTTCAAAACAGGATGTCTGACATAAATACTCGGCCAAATTTACAGAGGACATACTATTGCTGTAGGATACACTAGCATCTTTCTATTTTTGTACCAAAATGGAAGATTTTAAATATCATAGGAATTGAACTGCTTTCATAATCATATACGTTAGAATTTATTTAGTTTACCAATATTTATTTCTTTTCCTTCTTATGCTGACTTCTTAAAAAGCAACCAACAGGCAACAGTTATATTGCTGTTTCCCATTACTCTTTTCTTCTTTTTTATTTTTATAAAACATTATTTTCTTCATGTGGTCTTTTTCTTTCTTTTTTGTCTCTTCTACCATTTTGGCTGACTAAAAGGAACATTGCATAACAGACTGTACTTGATTTTCCAAACTGTACCATGTTGGCTCTTCTACAAAAGGAAGAATGTCCAATTTGTGCAGAGTCATGGAATTCATTCATAACAAATTGTACTTGATTTTCCCAATGCTATTTGTTTTTTTAATAGTTTTCTTATTACTACAGAGGTAGGAAAGAAGTTAGTGCCGAGAAGTACAGAATTATTACTAGTATTAATTATAGCCCATTTCTTAAACAGTATTCTAACAGTTACCCTTTTTCTGCAGGATTGTCTGAAGGGCATACTCAAGAAGAAGACCGTTTTGCTTGTGACACACCAAGTAGATTTCTTGAAAAATGTGGATACTGTATTAGTAAGTTTCATGTTCTAACCATCTGTATTACATTTTGAGGAAATAGAGTAGTAGTACATCCATCCTTCGGAAAATTAGACTAATATATTGTGAATAACTTAATCTCATTGCACAGTATAAATGTTCTATTTTGGTTCTAGAATTAAGGAAAGCACCTTCAGTAATATTCACACCTGTTTGACCATGTGGCTAGGTCTAGTATATTTTAGTGATGAATAATTGACAATATTGGGTACTGATGTTATTTGAGGTGTGTTGCGTGTGTGGACTTATGTCGGTCAAGCTGGGAAGAACTTGTGCCAGGAAAATATGTTGTTTTGGTCTTTGCATGTGCAGGGTAACTCGGAGGCGATCGTGGTCTACGGCGGTGACCGGGAGATGACTTGGTGCGAAGTCATGGTCCAGAGGGTCGAGGATGCTGGAGGAGACGGTCGGGCCGAGTTGGGGCGCGTGGAGGTCAAAGCTGGATGATGTGTGGTGGAGCTACGATGTGTAGTTCGGAAGCTACGACACGTGGTAATTTTGGGGTGTCCAAAATTATTTATGTAATCTGGTGTAAAAACCCACGTATTGGGCCCTACGTCTATTGGGCCGTACATGGTTAATTAAGTGCTAATGCTAGAAGGCCCGTTAGGGGATTTAGGGTTTAGGATGTATAAGTGTCAGCAGCGGTACGTAATGAGGAGAGCACATAAGAAAAGGAGAGGAAGTGCTGGCGGCGGGACGGGCGCATATTTTGGAGGCTACAGCAGAGAAAAGGTTTGGAGAGGAGAGGTGATTAGGCTTCTTGGCTGTTTGTGTCTTGAATAGCTTGAACTAGAAAATACTTTTGGGCATGTATCTTTGACCATGAGTTAAATGAGTAGTTGATACTTCCTGTTGGTTCTTTTGTCTGCCGTGATTTTGTTGGTGCCGTGAGAGAAGCGATTGCGGCTGTGCATGTATGCTCGCGGTGACTTGCCGTCGCATTTGTGCTAGCAGCAGCTGCTGTGTCTTGCGCACATGACAAGCTTTGATTTTCAGCAGAAAGAAGAACGGCCAAAAGCGAAGCGTTAGTTTTTTAATTTGCTACTGATGCGTGTATCGTAGCTACAGAAGAAATACCGGTTGCTACAGTACACATTCGCTGATACAAATACATGTTGCTACAGTACACACTATTGCTACATTATAGAATATTTTTCCTGTTCGCCTTTTTGTTTTGCTTTCTCATTGTTTTGCAAGTTAGAAAAATCAAAAGAAAGTCGATCGATGGGAAAAGGTTTTATGCAATTACAATCATTCACCCCCTCGATTGTCATTAACGATCCTACAAGTGGTATCGAGCGCGAGGTTGCTATGGCATCGAGAGGTATGTGAATCGTCCCCAATGCTAGATGGTACCGATTTTGCTTTTTGGAAGTGTCGTATGCAAGCTTATATTGAGGCTCAAGGTAGTGATGTGTGGAATAAAGTTTCTAGACCTTATGTGGTTCTGTTATTATTCTTGATCTAAATAAAGCGATGTTGATTTAAATGCTCAAGCTCAGTAACTTGCTATTTCAAGAGATTTCTCGCAAAGAATTTGATCGTGTAGCTCATATTAATTTCGCCCACTTAATATGGAAGACTCTTTGCGATTATCATGAGGAACTACTAAAATTAAGAAAGTGCGTAAAATCTTTATCAAAAGAATATTCGATTTTGCTATGAAGCCTGGTGAATCTATTGATGATCTTTTGCTCGCTTTGAGAAAATATTAAGTAATTTCTTGCGGTGTTAATGTTATCCCTATCGATGAAGATAATGCAACTAAAATTTTGAGATCTTTAGGTCTGAGTGGTTGATGGTTGTTACAACTATCAATCAAACTATCGATCTAGATACTTTAACCATGGATGATCTTTTCTCTAGATTGAAAACCTATGAGATGGAAGCTTTGCCATCTAAGATCGATAAATCTCCATCTTTAGCACTTGTGACTAACCCCGTGCAGGCTGCTTCGTCGAGTTCTTTTTCTTTGTGCCTTTGTCTTCTTTTCGGATGAGCAGTTTGAGCGGCTCCTGAAGAAGACTTAGTGTTGATCTCTCACGCATACAAGGCACTCAACAACATGAGGATGAAGAAGCGAGGTGACGTCTCTCGTTCGATCATGTGCTATGAGTGTGGCGAGCCAGATCACATTAAGTCGGAGTGTCCTAAGCTCAAGGGTAAGGTGATCAAAGAAAACAAGAATTACCGTCGTCGGCCATCCAAGAACAACAACACCAAGGGTGGCAATTTCGTCGCAAGCTTCTTTGAAAAGATCATATCGGCTATTGAGCATCTTGATTTGAGTGATGTGGAATATGAGAGTTGCGATGACATCGACGGCGGACGATGATTCTAAGGGAATAAGAAGAACAACGACTTTACTGGGCATGTGCTTTATGGCAATAAACGACAACAACGGCAGCGATGACAAAGTGATGTGATGAGGTAAGACCATCATATGATGAACTTGAAGATGGTTTGATTAAACTTGCTATTGAATTAAAAAAGACAAAAAAGAAACTGAGAGAAAATAATAGCCTTGTTGAAAGCCTAACTTCTGAAATTAATCAACTTAGAGCTTCTATTCCTGATGATGAATCTTGTGAGTCTTGCCAAGTTTTATTTTCTGAATTGGAGACTGCTAGGTCAATACATACTAAATTTGATGAGTTAAGACTAGCACATGACTCTGTGATGAAAAGTTAAAACTTGCATATGATGAAATTGAAAAACTCAAGTCTAGTTCTACTTGTTTATAGTCAAGTATGTCAAATGCTCAAACTAAAACTTGCTCTAAGTGTGAATTGCTAGAAGTTAGACTCAATACTTCTCAGGAAACAATTCAACATTGCTTTATCATGAGATAGCTTCTTGCTCTAACTGTCCTAAACTTACAATAGAGATAGAAGCTTTGACTAGACAACTAAATGATTTTCTTTCAAAAGAAAAGTTGGCTCATCTAGTGCTTCTAAGAAGATTGTGAATGAATCATCACATGCACCGATTGTCCTACTCTAGCTAAAGAAATTGAGTATCCAAGGACACTTTAGAAAGATTTGCTTTTGGTAAGAAAAATTTGAATATGATTCTAGACAAGTCAAAAGTAAGTGTTAAAAATCATGGTCTAGGATTTAATTTTGTTGAGCATGCCAAGAATAATCCTCCTACGGTTGCTAAGTTTCTTGAACTCGAAAATTTGAAGTAAAATCAACCAAAACAAAGCGTGTTCAAATCGCTAGTTTTGTGCAAAGCTCCTCTAGTAATGTTGTTGGTGCCAGCTTATCTTCTCAAAAGAATTCTGATTATGCTAAATTTTATTGCACTTATTGTGGTAGAGATGGACAATTGCATGAATTTTGCTTTAGACGTGTTAAGAAAGAGAAAAAGGAAAGATTGAATGCTTTAAGACAAAAACGTGCATCTTCTTTTGTTGTTCCTAGAGTTAATGCAAAAGCTAGGTTTGTAGATAACTTTGATGATTTTCAATCTGTTTCACGTCTTTGGTTTGGGTTACAATTCAAATAATATTTATTCAAAGATTGCTCGCATTTCAAGGGCAATTAGACAGCTTCTTTTGGCATTCGATCGCTCACGCACACATGCTTCGGTTCTAGTTTTCTCGCACTGCTCATCGTATATCTCGATATTGGATTCCTAAATCTTATTTCACTAACCCGATCTTGTGAGACCGATGTTTCTGTGATGTGATGTAAGAAACGGTGACGAGGCCGAGAACATGAGCTTGATTTGGTTCCGTCTTTTACGTCATTACTTGATTGGAACACCGATGGTTCTTCACTTTCTTTGATGGCTTCCAAGAGATTTCACTTTCTGAGAGACCATGTGGAAAAGGTGATGTTGCTCTACACCTTGTTAAGTTTGAATTTTGATTTGCTCTTTTGCAAAGAGAGTTGGGTGTGTTGCATCCTATGGGCTTATTATGAGGGGGAGCTTGTGGTTTAACAAATCAGAAGCTTTGTTTATTATACTTGTCAAACAATTCTTCAAGTCCAAGCCATTGAAATCAAATGAGTTGTAGAGCCTTCTTTATCATATTTATTCATGTCTTTGTGTAGCCGTGTTCTTGATGGTTATAATTAATTTGCTACATTAGAACTAAAGCATGACATGGCTGAAAACTTTGACTAGATTGATTAGTGTTATCACTTTGTGATGTCCATCGAAAAGGATGAGCTTGTTTGTGATTCTTATTTTAAATCTTGGATTTGAAGCAAGTATGTCTCTCATTACAATCCTATTATGCTCACTCAATTTGGCATGTTACAATATAAAAAAAAATTGAGAAAGAAACAAATTGAAAAGATGTATGCTTCAAGTATGCCATACATGTCTATGTATTCAAAAGAAGAAAAAAAAATGCACACAAAAGTGCTCCAACGAAAAGAAGTATGCTTCAAGCATGCCATCAGTGAAAAGAAGTATGCTGCAAGCATGCCACATGCAAAGAAGAATTGAAAGTGGAGCAATAGGTTGTTACATAGGGTGATAGCTCTTCTAGATTTAAAGTTTGCCTCATCTGTTAGGCTTTAACTTTTCATGATGATATCTCTTTGTGGTGTTTATAATATGTTTAGTCATTGTTGAGATGCCTGTCATAAATTTAAATTGCTTAATCATTCTAAAAGACTTGTCTTGACTTTTCTATATGGTATATGATTTTATATGATCCAGATAGCTCTACTCAAAAAGATGGCTTGGTTAATTTACTAAATCAGTGCAAAATGACTTGGATAATCTACAAAGCTTCTTGATTCTTACTCTCCTTGCTCCTTTTTGGAATTATTCTTTCTCTCAAGTTCTTGATGATTACATTGCCAAAGGGGGAGAAAAATAAGAGAAATTTGCTTCGCTTCCCTTGTGTTGAGGGGGAGCTTATGTTGAGGGGGAGCTTTTCTGGTTTTTTGGCTTTTCGGCTTCAGTTCTTCACTTATATCTGTTTTGAAGCTTCTCCATTTTCCTATTACTCATTATGCAATCTTGAAATATTGTCAATGTATTCATCAAGGGGGAGATTGTTAGACCATGTTGCTAGGTCTAGTATATTTTAGTGATGAATAATTGACAATATTGGGTACTGATGTTATTTGAGGTGTGTTGCGTGTGTGGACTTATGTCGGTCAAGCTGGGAAGAACTTGTGCCAGGAAAATATGTTGTTTTGGTCTTTGCATGTGCAGGGTAACTCGGAGGCGATCGTGGTCTACGGCGGTGACCGGGAGATGACTTGGTGCGAAGTCATGGTCCAGAGGGTCGAGGATGCTGGAGGAGACGGTCGGGCCGAGTTGGGGCGCGTGGAGGTCAAAGCTGGATGATGTGTGGTGGAGCTACGATGTGTAGTTCGGAAGCTACGACACGTGGTAATTTTGGGGTGTCCAAAATTATTTATGTAATCTGGTGTAAAAACCCACGTATTGGGCCCTACGTCTATTGAGCCGTACATGGTTAATTAAGTGCTAATGCTAGAAGGCCCGTTAGGGGATTTAGGGTTTAGGATGTATAAGTGTCAGCAGCGGTACGTAATGAGGGCAGAGCACATAAGAAAAGGAGAGGAAGTACTGGCGGCGGCGGGGGACGGGCGCATATTTTGGAGGCTACAGCAGAGAAAAGGTTTGGAGAGGAGAGGTGATTAGGCTTCTTGGCTGTTTGTGTCTTGAATAGCTTGAACTAGAAAATACTTTTGGGCATGTATCTTTGACCATGAGTTAAATGAGTAGTTGATACTTCCTGTTGGTTCTTTTGTCTGCCGTGATTTTGTTGGTGCCGTGAGAGAAGCGATTGCGGCTGTGCATGTATGCTCGCGGTGACTTGCCGTCGCATTTGTGCTAGCAGCAGCTGCTGTGTCTTGCGCACATGACAAGCTTTGATTTTCAGCAGAAAGAAGAACGGCCAAAAGCGAAGCGTTAGTTTTTTAATCTGCTACAGTAACGTGTACCGTAGTTACAGTAAGAAAAACCAGTTGCTACAGTACACATTACTGCTACCGTACAAATACAGGTTGCTACAGTACACACTATTGCTACAGTATAGAATATTTTTCCCTGTTCTGTCTTTTTGTTTTTGCTTTCTCATTGTTTTTGCAGGTTAGAAAAATCAAAAGAAAGTCGATCAGTGGGAAAAGGTTTTACTGCGAATTACAATCATTCACCCCCCCTCTGATTGTCATTAACGATCCTACAACACCTTTGGTCCCTAATGAATTGGTGTGTATTTATCTTTGAGTCTGTTTATTTCAGTTTACTTTAGCAATCAGCATATGCAAGATTTGTGATATTCTGCCAAATTTACCATGTTGATGTTACTGAAAGTAGCCGGAAATTAACCAATATTATCTTGTGTGCAAATATGTAGGTAATGAAAGATGGGGTAGTTATCCAGTCTGGGAACTATGGCGAGTTACTAGCATCCTGCACAGATTTTTCAGCTCTTGTTGCTGCTCATCACAGTTCCATGGAGGCGCCAGGGGGGCAATGCTGCCATGTTCAGAACGCTGGGAATCCTCAGGCCACCACTGGATTAACTGAGACCCCCTCCGTCCACTCCAAATCCGGTAACAAAAATGGTGGTACGACGGCTGTTCCACCAAGCAAAGAAGCAGGTTCTTCTAAGCTGATCAAGGAAGAGGAAAAGGAGAGTGGCCGAGTAAGTTGGCGTGTGTACAAGCAATACATCACAGAGTCTTGGAGTTGGTGGGGAGTTCTGGTTATTTTAGCTGTATCACTGCTGTCAGAGGGCTCCAGAATGGCTAGTAACTACTGGCTGTCATATGAAACATCAGGAGGCACCATATTTGACACTTCCATGTTTCTTGGTGTTTATGTTTCGATAGTTGCCTCTTCGATTGTATTTGAAGTGATCACCACTCTTTCCGTGGCATTCTTGGGGCTTAAATCTTGTCAGGCCTTTTTCAACAAGATGTTTGACAGCATCCTACGAGCTCCAATGTCATTTTTCGACACCACTCCTTCAGGAAGGATCCTTAGCCGGGTATGTCTGTATGTAGCCATAGATTTAATTTGATTCACAGCATGTGCACAATCATTTGTTGAAGTATTATTACTCTTCTGTCTTTTTCAGGCATCATCCGACCAAATGAAAATCGACACTTCCCTTGTATTCTATGTTGGTTTTGCCATGTCAATGTGCATTTCAGTAGCTAGCAGCATTGCTGTTACTTGTCAAGTTGCATGGCCGTCAGTCATAGCAGTACTTCCCCTACTGCTTTTGAACATCTGGTACCGGGTATGTGTCGTGATCGGAGCATCGTCGACGAGTTGACGAGCTGGTGTTGGAATTCCATATGTAATTGATATATGTCCAGTCAGTTTTAAGTGGTTGGGCCTGGCCCATGTAACCGGATGTTAGCCGTGAAGGACTTGGCTTATAAGCCTTCGCTGTGCACTTTCAGAGGTTGTCGAAAAGTATAATGAACTCGAACTCTACTTTCCCTCTCTGTTCTTCCTTCGTTCTTCCTTCGTCTCTATGGTTGCCCAAATATTGATTGAAATCGTCTGACCTTTCCGTCCGAAATACCTCGGCGACAAGGTCACGACAGTTTGGTATCAGAGCTGGTTAAATCCGTCGGCTCGTTCTTGGAACTCGCGGCCTCGACTGGTAAAATTCCGAAGGAAGGTTGGCGATCGTCCTGGCGATTGCTGTAATTCCCAACCTGAGGTTCGGTCGGCTTAGAGAGGGAACACCACGGCTCCAGCGAAGCAAGGAATCCAGGTCCGTCAGGTGGTGACGGCGATGGAAGGCATGGAGGCGAGGTTGGCGGAGTTATGGCAGACAGAGATGAAGATGATCCGGGAGGAGATGTCTTCCCTTCGACAAAGAATCGACCATCGATTGGAACAGCAAGGATCTAGGTTGGACGAAATGCAGTTGAAGGTAACCATGTCCATGGATTCAATTGGCAAGGTTCAACAAGAACAGGTAATGGTGGCAAAACCCTCAAGACATCGGCTCCACCTCGGTTAATGATTCCTCCGAGAGATGAAATCGGAATAATGGGAGTGCGACCAGGAGAGTTGGTGAATCCCAGAGAGGCATTACCGAACATTCCTCCAGCTCCAAACCCACCACTGGTACAGTTTCCTACTCCTACTCCAGTATTTGCAGAGATACAGGAGACTAGCAGAGGAACTTGGATGCCGAAAATGGAGTTTCCAAGGTTTGATGGAACGGATGTCAGGATTTGGGTGGATAAATGGCAGACTTTCTTTGCTATTTACAAGATTCCGGAAGGCTTCAAGGTGGCTGCAGCAACAATGTATATGACAAATAGAGCCGCCATTGGTACTGTGCCTACAAAGTGACCCATTGGTGGCACGATTGGGAACAATTCAAGGAAGCAGTGGTGACGGAATTTGAAGGAAACACCCAGCGGGATAAAATGAGAGAATTGCTGATGTTGAAACAAACCAGCACGGAGAGGAGTTAAGGGCAGCAGTTGAGTTGCAAATGCCAACTTCAGTAGCGATGGCTGCCACTCTTGCAAGTGTGCAGGAAGGAGTGCTGGAGAGAACAAGAAGAGGAATGCACGTGAATCGAAGTGCTGGATATCATGCAGGTTCAGTAAGGACTGAAGAGAGCCATAAAAGGAATGAGACCAGTCAGGGTTCACGGTTTGAAAAAGGGGAATTGTGGAAGGCTAAACAGTTAAAGGATTATAGGAAGGCCAACGGGTTGTGTTTCCGATGTGGGGACAAATATTCACCGGCCCATAAGTGCCAGATGACAACGCAGGGACAAATTCAGGCAATCCAAGCTCAAGAAATTCTTTCAGATGAGGTACTTGATGCAGTGGTGGTTGATGAAGAGGAAGAAGAGGGGGATATGCATTTATCGTTGAATGCTGTCTCAGGGACAGATCATCCAAGGACGATCAGATTAAGAGCCTTGGTGAGAGATCAAATTATGCTCATGCTAATAGATTCCGGGAGCTCACACAGTTTTGTCAATTCAGAGCTGGTGAATAGGATCGGAGGCAAACCAGTAACAGTCAATACTATGTCGGTGAAAGTGGCAAATGGGGAGATGTTATACAGTGATAAGGTCATGCTGGGGATGAATTGGTGGGTTCAGGGTAACACATTCCAACATGACATGAAGGTTTTGAACTTGGGAGGCTATGACGCCATTCTGGGCGCCGACTGGTTAGAGACATGTGGAGAGATGAAATGCCACTGGAAAGAGAAGTGGGTGGAGTTCGAACACAAGGAAAAAACCATTAGGTTGCAAGGTATTGTTGAACCCGAAGACTCAAGAGAGTTGCAAGAGATTTCAGTTGAAAGGGTAGAGAGATGGCACAAAGGCAATGAGATTTGGGCCACCGTATTGTTAGAGAAGGCACAAGAGCCAAACCAAGATGTAATTCCAGGGGAAGTTCAAGCAATTCTGCTCAAGTATGAAGAAGTATTTCAAGATCCGAAGTGTCTACCCCCTCATAGGGTGTATGATCATACTATCTCACTATTACCCGATGCAAAGACCGATGAATTCGGGCCGTATAGGTACTCTCCATTGCAAAGGATGAAATTGAACGTCAAGTGTCCGAGATGATTCAAACAGGGATAGTTACTCCAAGTCTTAGTCCATTTGCCTCTCTGCTTTGCTTGTGAAGAAAAAGACGACGTGGAGATTTTGTGTTGACTACAGAAAGTTGAATACAATAACTGTGAAAAGCAAATTTCCTATGCCCATTGTAGATGAGCTGTTGGATGAACTAGCTGGCACTAGTTTTTTCTCTAAATTGGATTTAAAGTCGGGTTTTCATCAGATTCGAATGGAGGAACAAGATGAGCACAAGACAGCCTTTAAAACTCATCACGGACAATTTCAATTTCGAGTCATGCCATTTGGATTGACTAATGCTCCAGCCACGTTTCAATGTTTGATGAATTCAATTTTTGCACCGTATATGAGGAAGTTCATTCTAGTTTTCATGGACGACATTCTGATTTATAGTAAGGACATGACTGATCACTTGAATCACTTGAGAATTGTCTTGGAAACATTGAAGCAGCACAAATTGGTTGCCAAAAGAAGCAAATGTAGTTTTGCTCAACGGAAACTAGAGTACCTTGGACACATTATTTCGGATAAAGGAGTTGCTACTGATCATACAAAAACTGCGGTAATGATGCAGTGGCCTATTCCTAAGAATGTCACTGAATTGAGAGGGTTCTTAGGGCTCACTGGGTATTATCGGAAGTTTGTTAGGCATTATGGCACATTAGCCAAGCCATTGACGCTCACATTAAAAGAAGAGCTTTCAATGGAGTGAGGAAGCACAAAGGGCATTCGATCGGCTGAAAGAAGCCATGAGCCAAACCCCAGTTCTGGCACTTCCAGACTTTCACCAATCATTTACTATCGAAACTGATGCTTGCGATCAAGGAATAGGAGCAGTCCTTAGCCAGAAGGGACATCCAGTTGCTTTCTATAGCAAAGCTCTCGGAGTGAATAACCAAAAGCTCTCAATATATGAGAAGGAGTTCCTAGCAGTCATGATGGCAGTGGATAAGTGGCGACAGTACCTCCAGAGAGGACCATTTGTCATCAAAACTGACCACAAAAGCTTGTGTAATCTAGAAGATCAAGTTTTGCATTCGATTTCTGTAAGAAGGCCATGACCAAATTGATCGGGTTACAATATAAGTTTCAGATCAAAGGGTGAACATAACAAGGTGGCGGATGCCTTGTCTAGAATGGGACACCTCAATCTCATTCAATCAGTATCAATGGCACAGCCATTGTGGATTCAAGAGGTCATCAATTCCTATGAGGTAGATACTCGAGCTCAAGAACTACTGATACAATTAGCAGCTGCTGGTTCGAATGAGCAAGGGTACTCTTTTAAGGAAGGACTTATTCGACATCATGGTCGAATCTGGGTCGGTGCAAATGCTGGACTTCAAACGAAATTGATTCAGGCATTCCATACGTCGCCAATTGGAGGGCATTCGGGCATTCAAGCAACTTACCAAAGGCTCAAAAGTCGCATTTAGTTGGTCCGACTCAAGACCGATGTGGATAATTTTGTGAGGCAGTGTTCAATCTGTCAACAAGCTAAGCATGAGCATTGCAAACTTCCAGGATTGTTGTGCCCCTTGCCTGTACCCGAGGGAGCTTGGCAAGATTTGACCCTTGACTTCATCGAAGGGTTACCAAGATCTGAAGGTTATAATACTGTGTTAGTGGTGGTGGATAGATTTACAAAGTATGCACATTTTCTCTCACTCAAGCACCCCTTCACAGCTATACAAGTGGCAAAGATATTTCTCAACAATATCGTCAAGTTACATGGTATTCCTCGGACAATCACTTCTGATCGCGATAGGATCTTTACCAGTTCAATGTGGAAGGAACTATTCCGACTTATTGACACTAAGTTGCAGATGAGTACTGCATATCATCCGCAAACCGACGGTCAAAGTGAGAGAGTTAATCAATGTCTCGAAATGTATTTGAGGTGCGCTGTGCAAGAGACTCCAACTAAATGGCACCAATGGTTGCCCTTAGCTGAGTACTGGTACAACACAAGCTATCATTCAACCTTGGAGTGCACCCCCTTCAAGGCCCTGTATGGAATGGAACCCCATTATGGTCTTCTACCTGATCTGTCAACTACAAACAACACCGTGGTGCAAGATATGCTGTCAGAAAGAGAAAATTACTCTGTATTGTTGAAACAACAGTTAGCGCGGGCACAGCTGAGAATGAAACAGTATGCTGACAAAACCGATCCCCGAGGGAGTTTCAAGTTGGTGAGAAGGTTTTTCTGAAACTTCAGCCGTATGCCCAATCATCCGTGATTAATCGCCCTTACCCGAAGTTGTCTTACAAGTATTACGGGCCTTATACCATACTGGACTGAATTGGAGCAACAGATACAAATTGGCATTACCTGAAGGAGCACTCGTGCATCCAGTGTTCCATGTGTCGCAGTTAAAACCCCATGTTCCAGATCATACACCGGTATTCTCTTCTATTCCACAGCCAATGGATTTCACATTAAGGGATGTCCAACCAGAAGCGGTTGTTGACAGGCGACTGGTTAAGAAGGGCAATTCGGCGCATGCTCAAGTGCTGGTTAAATGGACGCATCTACCGAAAGAATGGCCACTGGGAAGACTACGACGCCCCGCGCAAGGTTTCAACGGCCGGCTTGGGGACAAGGCGTCATCGAGAGGCGGCAGTGTCGTGATCGGAGCATCGTCGACGAGTTGACGAGCTGGTGTTGGAATTCCATATGTAATTGATATATGTCCAGTCAGTTTTAAGTGGTTGGGCCCGCCCATGTAACCGGATGTTAGCCGTGAAGGACTTGGCTTATAAGCCTTATTGTGCACTTTCGGAGGTTGTCGAAAAGTATAATGAATTCGAACTCTACTTTCCCCTCTCTGTTCTTCCTTCGTTCTTCCTTCGTCTCTATGGTTGCCCAAATATTGATTGAAATCGTCTGACCTTTCCGTCCGAAATACCTCGGCGACAAGGTCACGACAGTATGATCCAGCTACAACAGACATCTCAGAGGACTAAAATCATTGTTCACACTGCTTAACATCCATATAGCACACCTAATTGAATCATAATAAATTGGGTTTATTTCATTTATTCACTTTTTTCAGAATTATTATATTGCAACATCTCGAGAGCTAACTCGTCTTCATGGAGTAACAAGGGCACCAGTTATTGATCACTTCACGGAAACCTTTTTGGGTGCTCCAACTGTAAGGTGCTTCAGGAAGGAGGATGAGTTTTACCAAATAAACTTGGACAGAATCAATTCGAATTTGCGCATGTCTTTCCATAATTGTGCGGCTAATGAGTGGTTTGGATTTCGCCTGGAGCTAATTGGCACACTTGTGTTGTCTATAACTGCTTTTCTCATGATCAGCTTGCCTAGCAATTTCATCAAGAAAGGTAATATTAAAATTCCCATTTGCTGAGAATTTATGAAAGTGAATGCGATAGGAGAGAGTAGAATTGATGGTCCCCATGTTGTATGTATATTTATTTTAGGTTTAAATTGACCTGTTCTCTTGAATCCCAATTTTTTAAACTTCAAAAAACGAGTCTTGTGCTAAGCATATAAGTAATCTTAGAAGTTATATCAAGTTGTCATCAGGTCATTTAGGAAGAACACATTAGAAATGAATGAATTGCTAAGGGTAGGGAATTTTATCACAGGGTAGAATGGGATAGCATGGCTAGTTGTTCCGAGTATATGAATATCCAAGATTTAAATGCAATGCTTTATGGATAGTTCAATCTTGATAGCAGCAGTGGTCAAGCACAAATTGGTAGTCAAATTTTAAGATCATGCAGAATTGCAGTTGCTTCATTGTATGGTTGAACGTAGATACTAAAAAAGGTTTAAATGATCCTCTATTAAAAGATCTATGATCCCCTATTAAAAGATCTATTACTATGTGTTCTCTATTTAATTATTTGTGATCTTCAAATACATTATGTCATTGATTTTTACTGTTTCCGATGTAGAATTTGTCGGCATGTCTCTTTCCTATGGTCTTTCTCTCAATTCCTTGGTGTATTATGCAATTTCCATTAGCTGTTGGCTAGAAAATGATATGGTCTCTGTGGAGAGGGTGAATCAGTACAGTACTCTTCCTTCTGAGGCAGCATGGGAAGTGGCAGATTGTCTTCCCTCACCAAATTGGCCTAGCCGAGGAGATATTGACATCAAAGATCTAAAGGTCATCAATTCTTCTTTTCCTCTGTTGAATCTTCCTTTAGTAAGTTTTTTTAAAATATCTGTTTGGTACTCTAGGTGATTAAGAGTAGTGAGCCATATGAATATCTTTTCAGGTTAGGTATCGATCAAACACACCTCTAATCTTGAAAGGCATTACGATAAACATTAACAGTGGAGAAAAGATAGGAGTTGTGGGAAGGACTGGCAGTGGCAAGTCAACTTTAATCCAGGCTTTGTTCAGACTTGTGGAGCCTGTAGAAGGCCAGATCATCATTGATGGAGTAGATATTTGCATTTTGGGCCTTCATGATCTCAGGTCTCGCTTTGGTGTGATTCCTCAAGAGCCTGTACTCTTTGAAGGAACCATAAGAAGCAACATTGACCCAATTGGGCGGTATTCTGAGGCCGAGATATGGCAGGTACAAGTTAGGTTACAGCTGCTGTGTGTTTCAATACATGAACTTCCTCTTGGATGCGTAAGTAATTCTTGTTTCTATTGAGCTTAATACATTTATTCCTCTGCAGGCCCTTGAGCGTTGCCAGCTAAAAGATACAGTTGCTGCAAAATCTGAGAAGCTTGATGCACTAGGTTTGCTATTTTATCGAACAGCTATTCTTTGTTTTGAGTAAACTACATTAATAAGTCTTGGTTTCGCCACTTGTGTTCTTCAAGTACAGGTCTGCGAACTTGCATAATTGCGACACTTAGATCCAAGGTTGTCAAGACCATGATCCGATCCTACTATCCTGTTGGACCATTACGATTTTAATCCTTTGTAGGATCATGATTAGGTGGCGCAATACAAAATAGTAGTCCAAACTTTATAATATTTAGAATCACGATTTTCGAGGTGTGTTCAACTTTATAATAGTTAGAATCACGATTTTCGAGGTGTGTTCCTAACTTCCTATAATGATCCTATGGTTCTGGTATTGCCAACACAAAAACGATCCTGCCTAGGATCAAGATCCCGGCAACCTTGCTTAGATCGTGACAGAAGAAATGATGAGGCAGGGAAGTGAGTGCCACAATTAAACAAGTTTAGGGTCCTACTGTGCTTGCCGCGCTATTTTTGCACAACATAATGAGAAACTTGCTGGCTTAAAAATTCAACTTCATGAACATTAGAGATAACCGCACCAAGTTTGAGGATTTTCAGTGCAATTTAGTCATTCATTTTCTTTAGTAACAACAACAATAACCACGCTATCTTTGCTTGTTGCCTCTTCTTTGTAGTTGCTGACATGGGGGAGAACTGGAGCGTTGGACAGAAGCAGCTTCTCTGCTTCGGGCGTGTCATACTGAAAAGTACCCGAGTCTTGTTCATGGACGAGGCAACCGCTTCCGTTGATTCTCAAACGGATGCAACTATCCAGAGGATCATCCGAGAGGAATTCTCCGAATGTACCGTCATCAGCGTTGCTCATCGTATACCTACCGTCATGGACAGCGATAGAGTTCTGGTGTTGGATGCAGGTAGGTTTTACACGGATTATTGCTAGTTTTATCAATAGTGTTTTTCCAACAAAAAAAAATGCATTGCAAGAGAACACTGGAACTGCCATCTTTCAAGGAATTGATTTTATTGCTACTATTGAGATTTTACGCTTCTGTTCAACCTTTGTACGTGTTTAACTGTTTCAGGGTTAGTGAAAGAGTTTGATGCACCATCCAAGTTGATGGGAAGGCCGTCGGTTTTTGGGGCAATGGTTCAGGAGTACGCAAGTCGCTCGTCTAGGACTCAGGCAACCGATGGATGATTCCATATCTTACCGGCTAAGCCAATTAAATTAAGAAACACAAGTTTAGGCATACAAGAATACGACTAACGACAGGAAAAATAAATTCTAGAGGAAACTTTTGTAAGTTTGCAGGCATTATGTGTGGTATTTCCCCCTTTTCATGACGTGTTTGTGTGTATGTGTTTTTTCTCTCTCTCTGCAATGAGTATGCTTAGTAGCTACTAGTTAGTCCCAAAGAAAAAGGAAAGAAATGTCAGTGCTCACTGCTGGAGTGCTGGGTACGTAACTTTTACACGAGGTATTCAAAGTTGAAAGGAAAAAATCGTGGATAAAGTAAATTTAGTGTGCCATGGGTGAAATAGGGGTGGTGGTCGCATTCAAACGGGGTATGGAGTTGAACGGAACTATGTAGGCTGCTTAGGGATGGAAACGGATCGAATACGAATCGAATAGTCCCGAATACGAATACGAATCCCTATTTTTTAAACGAATACGGATACGAATACGAATCCCTATTTTTTAAACGAATACGAATTCGAATATTCTCGAATACGAATACGAATCGAATGTCGTAACGAATACGAATTCGAATCGAATATGTACTCAATTCGGTCGAATGCGAATATCCTACAACTTTTGTGACAAATCTCGGTAGAACAAATAGTATTCGTATTCGTATTCGGGAAAAACAGATAGTATTCGTATTCGTTTTTCCCGGATAGTATTTGTTTTTTCGGATACTATCTGGGTTTTTTCCCCGGATACGAATAACACCGAATACGGATACGAATACTATCCAATTTTTCCCGGATACGAATAACACCGAATACGGATGCGAATAACACCGGATACGGATATGAACAGTATCGAATGCGGATTTTTACTTTCCACATTTGTGTTTTCTCGGATACGAATATCGGATAAAACGGATTATCCTTTACCATTTTCCACCCCTAAGGCTGCTAGCTTGGCACGCACGCGTATGTAGGCTGTCCCCATCGTGTACACCTGTTTTCTCGCCCTCGGCGGCTATCGGAATGAATGGCGATGCCATTGTTGTTAACTTAATAGTCCTCGGCGTAGACTAGTTCGCAGTCTAGTAGTGCTAGCTTTGAGCCTTTGGACGCGCGCATACGTCAGGCGCACCATGGACCAAATTCATTGGCTTAAAGCAGAGCTCACCAAATATTTGCTTGCGACACGGATTTGAAAATGGGACTGACTACTTGCCTATCCTAGGGGAATTTCCGACTTGTTTGTAGAAAAGTGCAGAGTAGGTGTAGCTAGCTGGGAAATGAAGCTTCCATTTGGATTTGGAAATCAACGACGGCCTTGGTTGCTCCGGGCCGGAGTATCAGGGTAAGAATTATTTACTTACATTAAAGACTGCTAGCTTTCGCCAGTAACCGTGTGGGCCATGTCACCTCCAAAACGCCGGCTGCCCCATCATGTCCCGCCCGTCTCCGCGCCGTCCAATCCACCCTACAGCGCGAGCGAAGCCACGGTCACGCAAGCTCCACGTCGCCTTACTCCCACATCCGCGCCGTGCTGCAGCGTCCAATGGGCCACGCGAAACGGGAATTTTTTTTAAAAAAATTATTATTTTTAAAGATATTTACAAAAATAAATAGTCGTTTAAAAAAATTACAAAAATGTGTCTCTGTCGCCAGTTGAACTTGGAGGGGATGCGGGTGCCGGCGCACGTACACGCGTAAGTTCACTGTTGACTTTTATGTCCGTACAATATGTGTTACATCGCAACCAAATATTTTTCTTGCCGTCCACAGGTACACTAGGAAGAGAGTTTGTGGCACGATGTCCTGGTCGGACAGGATGGCCTCTTGGGTGGACGGTTGGATGCGCGCACGACGACCTCGTCGAGGTTGCGACGAGGCCTCACGATTCCAGACGCACGAGCACTACATGGAGTGGTACTCACGGACGAGGCTCCGTTGTGTCCGGTCGTGGTCGACCGCCGACATGCGGCGCGACGTCCGACACGCACTTCCCACCCACCGGACTCGCTTCACCGCAACAGACGTACTCAATATTACATATTTCATATTTAATTTGACATACTTACGTGTACAACTTGATGATTACCGCGGTGGATCTTCACCGGAGGTCGCCGAGATGGTAGACTCGCGCAAAGACATGGCAATGTCGGGAGATCGAGGGCTCTCGCACAGATCGTGGAGGCAACAGTACGCGGAGTGCGGACCGCGACTGGTCGCACGCCGATCGACCTGGTGGACCGAGCAGTCCGAGGACGAGGGGTCAGCCGAGGTGGTAGGACACAGCCTCCTACTCCGCACGTGACGGGCACGTTGGCGTGGCAGGGCGGGGGGAGCACCTCCGGACATGTGGGAGGTGAGTTCGACATGACACGCTGACATCGCTTCTTCATTTCATTTCGAACCTCATAAGTTTGTAACAACGATCTTCGTCACAGTCCTCGCCCACCCGTGCACGGGCCAGACTATGCCGCGTCGTCCGAGCACATCTTTGGGCCAACAGGTAAGTTCCGTTTGCTTGCGTAACGTACTTTTAGTCATGACTATGTTTGTGTTTGTAACCTAATTCTTCGCAGGAACGGCTTGGGAGGACGATACATTCTCGGCCGGCGATGCAGACCTATCGGCACCCATCGAGGACTTCTTCAAGGATCCGCGTGACACGCAGTTCTCTTTGGAGGCTTCTCAGCTGTACGGTGCGCCGAGTGCGACCTAGGCCACGCAGACTCAGCCGACGCAGACCCAGACGGCGCAGGATGAGCCGACGCAGGATCAGCCGACGCAGGAGCAGCCCATCGCTACACCACCGCGGACTACTCGCGTGGGTCGGGTTGTCAGGCAGCCTGACCCTCTGACGTACTCGCTGCAGCGACGGCAGAGGCCCGGGGTGACGCGCGGGGTGCAGCCTAAGAGGGGACGCCATTAGATTTCCCTTTATGTAATTTTTTTTCATTATGCCAACTGTTGTTATGACATCTTTTGAATATGAGTAATACGGCTGCTTTCTTTGACGATCCAACTGTTCGCAACGACGTGACAAAACGAGCTAGGTTTCTTGGGCGATGCGACAACACGGGCGCTGACGGAGTCCTTAAAGGCTACTCCGTCTTGTAGCATCGCCCTTGAAAGGTAGCTTTTCAGGACGATGTGACCACACGGGCTAGCTTTTCAGGACGATGACACCAGAGTAGTCAGCTTTTCAGGACGATGTGACCACACGGGCTAGCTTTTCAGGACGATGGCACCACACGGCCTAGTTTATTAGGACGATGGCACGAGAGGCCCGCAACGCTCCATCCTCCATTTATAAATACTGGCGTGACTCGTCCAACTAGTCCACAACAAAGCACTACAAAGTAGAAAACATGGACAAGGAGAAGGAATGGGAGAAAATCCGCAAGCTTTTGAAGGTGGGTGTCTCCCATGAGACCACCGCCGCTATCATGCAGCTAGTCGAGCCTTTCACACACCAAACCTTTCCGAATCGGTGGATCTCGAGGAAGCCCTCGAGTACGCCCAACGATTCGCAGGTCCACCACCACCCTCCTATGCTCGCGAACGCCTCGGAGGACCCCGATAGGGGTGGCACCCCTATTTGGTGTAGGGACGCCGCAAGTGTGTCAAATCAACCGATGAGTGGACCATTGGCGCGCTTATTGGTGCCGCCCAAACTACGCCGTTGGATCGCACAATGAGCATCCGTAATGAAACCCTATTTCATGGTACAATGCTTTTTTATTCCGAAAGCGGGTAACAAACTCTCTTTACCCACCGCAGATCTCCGCCAAAGACTATGCGACTTCGGCAGTGGATCGACGACAAGATCCACCCCACGACATGTGGTCGTTCTTTGAGACGGAAGAGCCGGGCAGGAGCACATCGAGACCCGTGAAAGGCGCCTCAAAGAGTTGAAAGTCGAGCAGCCGAGCAAGGTAGGCGGACAGCAGCGCGAGGAGCAGGAGGTGAGCATGCGAGGCGACGGAGGCCGAGAGGGAGCGAAAGAGGGCCATCGCGGCGAGCCAAGGCGCAAGGCGAGGAGTACAACGCCGAGCTGGCCCGCAAGGGTAAATGGCCACGCTCGACTCAAGAGTTCTACCCTATTCCTCCACATGTCCCATGTATTTCAATTTCCTAAAGGCATGCGATACCGTCCTCGGTTCGTTGTCTGCGTGCCATGTAATCCCCTTGCCGGATGAAATGTCGTGGTGGTTATCGTTTGCGCCATTTCCCAAAGTTGTCCAACGGAGTTGTGCGAGATTCCCGAACGCATTTCAATATCACTGCGTTGGTACGCACGTAATCATTAATCCTCAATCGCCCTCCAAAAATCCTCCAACAATGCACAACAACAAATAGCGGGCGAACAATTTGGATAAATTAATCCTGTCACCGCTTGAACCGCTAGTTGTCGGTTCACGATGTATCTCGATTCGATCGGCGACAGAAGGTATCGCCAGTTCAACTGGCGATAGGAAGGTATCACCGATTAAACTAGCGACAGGCCCCTGACCTCTACAAAATCCTCTTGCAACCGTCGAAATTCCACACAGGACTCAGTCTTACTCAACTAAAAATAGAAGGACACAACAAAGAGGAGGAGGAGAAAAGCTAGCTGGTTACCGATCGTCCGCTTGCCCACTCCTCGGGTAATTTTCTTAACAGAACGGATTACATGATTCTTGATGTGCTGTTACGTAATGAAGTCCGTTTTACATACTTTTTTGGTGGGATATTCGGTTGCACATATGTAGTTCATCGTGTAAATGTTCTTCACACTGCAGTACGTCAAATATGTCCGACGTCGTCAATTTCAAAATTTACTACGACCGAGGGACTATTATGGAGGGTCCCGAGGGAATTGATTTGAGTTATTTCCAGTCCGCGGACGTGCCCCTACCAAGACCTGACCAACGCACAATAGGCGTTGTGATGCGGTGGTTGTTCCACACGTTCCAAGTGGACCGTGATGTCTACGATCGACATTAAGTCGCCTCGCCCCGGGCGATGTACCACGATTGGGAGTTAGTGCAACCAAGGAACAAATTCATGGCGGTCGATGTACGCATGGCGAGGAGAGGATGGAAATTGGTCCTTCGGTCCGAGCGTTTGCAAAATCCACTCGCATATGCGTCGTAACAAGTAGGAGTTGCGACACCGATGAAGAAATAGGTGACTCTGCGCGCACACAATGGCGTAAGGGCAAGAGGTTGTCGATGTCGCGAGTTACCTCATTCGGTGAGACAAAGCTAGTGGGCTTGCCGACGAGGGGAGATGGAAGACCTAGTGGAAATGATGGAGCTCAAGACCAAGATTACATGGCGTTGTCCGAAGATGAAGGTTCGATGACGACGATGATGCGACCAAGAAAGCGGTTCCATCCGAATGGAACACATACGCCGAGAACCTCGTCGTTAACGAAGGCTCCCATGTACCATGGGAGTACGACCAAAGCGAGGTCGACTAGGAGCTACGCATACAAATGCAAGGAGGCCGTGCAAGATGCGGTCAAACCGGGCATTGTCGGTTCGACGACATTCACCGTCGTCAAGTCTACCCCAAGATGCTACGACGTCAAGTGCAACATAGAGGATGCCCTTGGCGCATGCACGCATTTCCCAAGTGGGACACCTACCGAAGTGCTCCATAGTGGTCCTCACACATGTGTCGCATTGAAGTCGTGCAGCCCCTACGGAACTCGTCATCGCTTCATTGCCAATCTCATGTACGGTGAGATCGTGGATAACCTAGATTTTGAGCCACGATCCATCATTCGCCATTGAGGCAAGGTTCCAAAGACACACTATCGGCTATGCCAAAGCTTGGAGGGCAAAGCAGAAGGCATTGGAATCAAGGTTCAAGACGCTCGAGGATTCCTACCACAACCTCCCTGGGCAACTCCGAGTCATACAAGACAGAATCCGGCACTCATGTCGACATTCAAGACGCCACGCATCCGGCGTAGCCTAATAAGAGGGTACTACAATGAGCATTCTTCGCGTTTGGTCCATGCATCAATGCATTAAAGATCGTCGCCCGCCTTGTGTATCGATGGCACATTCCCGATCGGCGGTACAGGGGCGATATCGACCGCAATAGCGACGGACGGAAACAATCAAGTTCTTCCCGTGGCATTCGCTTTCGTTGAAAGCGAACACGATAATCGGCCGTGGTTCTTGAAGAATGTGAGGATTTACAGCAGACCGCCCCAACGTATGCCTCATACATGACCAAGACGCTGGCCTGCTGCGTGCAATAACACAGCTACAGCGAGGAGAGAACGTTTCACTTCCATGGCCGGATCTACAGAGCAGGTGGTGCATGAGGCACTTGGGTGCAAACTTCTATAAGCAGTTCCGCAACAAGGACTTGATGAACATGTTCAAGCGCTACCAGGCAACCGTAACCGGCAGCCGTAAGTTCGACACACACGGAAGATTCTCGACGACCGACCCAAACCCACGAAGGGAGGCATCGACTAGGGCCGCCCAGCGCCGACCGTGCCCCCAAGCATTGCCACGGCTACCTACGACGCTCCTAGTGTCACGAGGAAGACAGGGCACAGTCAAATGCTTTCGATCGGATTGAGCACGAGCCTAAGGAGAAGTGGTCATTTCGCCGCATGACAGGGGTGGTGCTCGATATGGTATCATGACAACCAACCTAGCTGAGGTCTACAACTGGGTCATGCGCGGCGCCAGGTGCCTCCCTTTGGTTGGTATTGTCGAGAAATTCTCGCAGATACCACAAACTATTTTGTTAACAGATGCAGCAATGCATCGCTCACCATGGCAATGATGAGTACTCTACTCCGCCATGATCACCGCATACATGGAGGAGAAGAGCAAGAAGGGTGAGATGCACCGGACATTCAAGATGGGCACGAGGGAGCTTCGCTTCGAGATAATGTGCAGGGATAAAGGGCGTCGCGGGACTAACCGCGAGAGGATCACCCATGAGTGCACGCTACGCCGCGATAGTTGCGTATGCACTTGTAACAAGCCCCTTCTTCTGCATAGGCCCTGCTCCCATGTCATGGCTGCCTGTTCGACGGTGGCGCAAAGATCCGGCCGATACCTCTCTCACTATTTCACCAAGGAGGCGGTGATGCAAACATGGAGTGGAGAGATGTATGGTTACGCCGTTGTTGGCCATTTCACTGGCCATCCATCCTGGGAGCAACTAATCTGGGCTGCGGACATTGGTAGGTGAAAGATCTAGACCCGCCATTATGTGGTAATGGTGTTTTGGTGATTAATGATAAATCTAATTGGGAGACTAACACTTTTATTGATATACATATTGTGTAGTCTTATTTGGATATAAAGGTGAAAATCATGAAGTCATGCAAGTGATTAAGTTATTAATGACAAATGCACTTGTGAGACTAACACTCCTATTGTTATATCAAGTTTAGTCTCAGCTTGGATATAAAAGCAAAAATCCAAACAGGTATGTATTCATTAATGACAAATCTATTTGTGAGACTAACAATTCTATTGATTATCTATTGCTTAGTCTCGTTTGGATATAAAGATGAAAATACAAGAGGTATGCATTCTACTTCTTCTTGTTATATCTTGTTGCATTCCTCGGATCCAAAATATAGGTTAAACTCCACCAAAAAGGTTAACTTGGATATGTGCATATGTTTCCATTACACATTTGTGTATGCACACATTTAGGGGGAGTTCATTCTATATTTTGTGGTTTCATTAGTATTGATCCATATTCTCTTTCCACATATATTAAGGATCTTTACTTTGAAACATATCTTTGAATATATTTAACTTGTGTAGTTAATATATTCATATGAGTATATACAACTTGTGTAGTTTGTATACACTCATATTTGGTATATATAACTTGCATAGTTCATATATACTCATGACCTTGTTGTTTCATTAGTATTGATCTTTGTGATCTACTTTGAAACATAACTCTTGAGTATATATATAACTTATGTAGTTTATATATACTCATACCAATTACATTCAATTATCTGTAATTGTGTTGGTTATCATCAATTACCAAAGAGGGAGAGATTTTGGTATCTTGTCCCAACCATTATGAGTTAATGGTATGTTGTGGTAATTAATGATAATCACATTGTGGAACTAACGTTTCTCCTTGAGTTGGATGAATAGGTTATGTTCCAGGTGGTTGAAGACTTTGAATGACATCATGAGTTGATTGTCATCAAGTCGTGATTCTTGAAGAAGAAGAAGTCATCATGTGTTGATGATGTTCAAGAAAAGGATGATCATCATGGGTTGATGATATTGAAGTGAAGAGCTTGAAGTAAAGGATGCATCATGAGTTGATGCGTGTCAAGTTCAAGAAGATGAGATGATCATTGGTTGATCATCAAGACAAGAGAAGGTGTCATTATGTGTTGATGGACATCAAGTCGAAATCATGAAGCAAAGGAAATCATCATGCGTTGATGATTGTCAAGCTTCAAGAGATGTGCAAGGCTAAGGTATGACTAGCTAGGGCTAAGGATTTGTTCCTAGTCTTTTACCGATCTCGGTGTTTGGTTGAGAGATCGGATTGCTAGAATAGGTTGCCGTACTATTAAGAGGGGTCTTAATTAGTAACTTGAGTTAGTTATGTGTTGATAGCTCATTGTGTTTTCTCTAGCTCAACTTAACATGTTGCCTATGTTTGCAAATGTGTTTTGCAAATAATTGTGGCTCATGGTTATTCCTTGTAGCATGTGACTTTAGTTTGCGAATTTGTTTTGCAAACAATTTAAGTCCATGTACCTTATTCCTTGTGGCGTTGATTCTAAAAGTTGGCAAATGTGTTCTGCAACTTGTTGAAAATCTCATTTTGAACCCTTACTTGCATCACATATCAATTGTCAAATGTGTTTTGCAATTGGATTTGTTTTGGATGCAAACTGCTGCTCTCTCAGGAAAAACGGTAGTACCGGCATGTACTACGCGGTATGACCGGTGGTTCCTTGGCGGAACTACCGCACCTGTTGAGCATGCATTGCTCTGTGGTGGTGCAGTAGTACCGAAGTGTACCACGCGGTATGACCGTGGTACGGTAGTACCAGCGTTGGTTGACGGTACGTTTTTTCGTGTGCTTTGGATTCTCTGGAGGTGCGGTAGTACCGGCGTTATGTGCGCGGTACTACCGCTCGCGGTCGCATCGATTTTGTATGGCGGCACGTATTTTCCGTAGAGCGTGCTTTTCGGGTTGAGTTGAAAACCTCGCGAGCGGTTGTACCGCGCTCCTTGAGCGGTATGATCGGAGATGCGTAGTACCGCATGATTGGTTGGCGGTCGTCGCAGCACGTGCCCAACGGCTAGTTTTCGACCGTTGGAGGAGGTGCGGTCGTACCGCAACTTAGTTGGCGGTAGTACCGCATGTGCTGATTTTTCAGCAGACTTTGCCTCAACGGCTAGTTTTTGTGTGTGGGCTATATATACCCACCTTG
This sequence comes from Ampelocalamus luodianensis, assembly GCA_036346255.1. Lineage (NCBI taxonomy): Eukaryota > Viridiplantae > Streptophyta > Magnoliopsida > Poales > Poaceae > Ampelocalamus > Ampelocalamus luodianensis. Next base: position 43,505,683 of record CM070624.1, read on the forward strand.
TGTTGGTGATATGCCCTAGAGGCAATCATGGAGATGATTGTATCACGTCTATGTTTATGAGTTCTTGAATAAATGTTATTCTGTTCCTTGAATGAATCATTAGTTCTGAAGATCAACGAGTATGTGACTTGTTGGTGAAACACTTCGACTTATATGATGTCGTTCTAAACGTATCCCTGGTCGAATGTCATTGATCGGAACACCAGTGACTCTACGACCAATACATGTATTGATTGATGATCATGTTTCACCGATCATGGATATGGGGATATCAAATCAATAATGTAAACACATGTTAGAGAACATGGGGTTGGAATGACCCACCTTGAGATACTATAGAGATTGTTATGATTCTATGTGTCATTAGTTGGTCTCAAGCAATGATGATGTATAATCCTTAGACTCGAGATCAAGATGATTCCCTACATGTGTAATAGCACTCTTAGGGGTTGCCAAACGCTACTCAGAATCGGGTAGTTATAAAGGTAGCTTTGGGTATGCTATGAAACATGCGAGGGATGTGACTGGTCGGATATGGATTTGCCCTCCTAACATAACGGAGAGATGTCTCGGGCCTCAAGTAGTCGGATAAAGAAAGTGCATGGTCAGACCACTAGTGGTCGAAGAGTTCGACCACGTAAGGTTATCCGACAACTCGATCGAGAAAGTATTGAACAGTCCATGGATGACACACTATCTCACCGGAGTTCAAACCGATATCGTGAGGCAAAAGGAGAATATCGAGTAAGTCGCTTAGTTCGATCGGATCCGCATAAGTCGTATGGTGATACGAGCAAGTCGTAGATTGATCGAACGAAATCACGAGTGGTCGAAACTCGTTGTAAGGGTTTACGAACTGGTCGTGACCGAGTAACGAACCGGTCGATAAAGATAAGACACGGTCGTAAGTGATGATGACCTAGTCATAAATCATATTGCATTAAGGTTCGTCCGATATAATTTGTGTGTATTCGGAATCGTTATGTCCTCGCTAGGGACCGCACGACTCGTGATCGGAAAGGTTTTCCGAGTCACAACCGATTACACATAAACCTAACGGGTCACACACTTAATGGGATGGAACAAACCGAACGAATACGATTCGTTAAAAGTGTTCGGATAGGATCCGGCACGTGGCACTATATAAGGAGATGCTTGAGGCTAGTTTTGGTGTGACAAGAGAGACACGTGAGTTGTTTCCACCAAAACCCTAAACCGCCATCTTCTTGAGAGAGCCTTCCCGTGCGACTTGGTGCTAGCACACCGGCGTACGGTTGTTCCTTCTCTGGATGTGTGGATACCGTAGAGACGCTACTGCGGTCGCTGTTGCGCTGAGGACGATCCGTGATCTTCACAAGGAACTGTGGAAGCTGCTGGAGGAGACGATCGACTACGAGAACGTTGGACGATCATCTACGACCACTACATCGGCGCGTTCATCGTCGGACTAGGCTACTCCGACTCTACTTCCGCTGCACTGCGCACCTAGTGGTAATGATCTGTGATCATATATCTTGCTTGGCATCCTGGTTTACGTGGTAGAAATTTTGTTTTATGGCTAGCGTAGCCTACCCGTATCCCAACACCTTGGTCGTGTTTAGCTTCCGCATTTGAAATCGGTTTTAGAGCATAGAAGTTTTTAAAACGCCTATTCACCCACCTCTAGTCGGCCTCCTCGATCTTACAGTAGGCTCAAGGGAAAGGTTGGCCGGCGACAGGCACGACGCATCAGGAACGATATGGACGAGGCAGAAGCCGGACGTCGCACGAAGAAGTGCTCCATTTGCAGGGAGTCTGGGCACACCTTCAAGACATGCCCCACGCGAAATGCTCAGGACCAAGGAGACATCGGCATTCCGGACGTCACCACGGGACCTCATCCGTGCCCGACTAGAGGCGCGCACATGGGAGACGCTGACGCCGCGACCACGACAAAAATATTATTATCAATGTTGTCAATTATCATTTTAGTTAAGTGTTATGACGTTCTTACGCAAGTTCGTAATATCGAGTGTATGAATTCCGATCGAATGACAATATCACTTATCTTCCTTTTTACGAATCGCTCATACCTCAAACGTCCTCGCTAAATTCTCCGAAAATTAATCGTACTACAACAACATACGATGATGATAAAATGTTATTACGAGTCCAACACATTTCGCATCGCTTAATTTTTATGAAAATCACAAACCGCCTAAGTGAAATAGGGAAAATAAGGGTTGGGGAATGGCAATATCACTTATCTTCCTTTTATGAATCGCTCATACCTCAAACGCCCTCGCTAAATTCTTCAAAATTAACCGTAGTAGAACAACATACGATGATGATAAAATGTTATTACGACTCTAATGATTTCGCATCGCTTAAAAGTTATGAAAATCACAAACCGCCTAAGTGAAATAGGAAAATAAGGGTTGGGAATGAATCGCCAGCTCAACTAGCGATAGGTCTGCCGCCGCTTGAGCTGGCGATTCATTCTCGCCGCCGATTGAATGGCGATTCATTCTCAATCGGCGATGTGGCGAGGGACAGGTCCGCCGCGATTGAATCGGCGATTATCCTCGCCGCGATTCAATCAAGCGACAGAGATACATTTTTGTAATTTTTTTAATCGACTATTTATTTTTGTAAATATCTTTAAAAATAATAATATTTTTTAAAAAAATTCCGCGAAACGGCCCGCGCCGGAGGGCGCGGGGGCTCTTCTAGTAATAAGAATTACACGACTTTGTGGCAACGATTTTGGAGTTTTTGTTCATTTATCGTGGTTTTGAGAAATTGCAAAACTAGATTTCGAAAAAATGACACTTCTACCATGCAAAACCACCACGGAAAACGATGTGCTGCACGAAATCGCATCGAAAAGCCCCCTACCACGAACTGGGACCGCGGCGGTTCGCCCGCTGTGCTGCCTACTGCGCACCCCGTCTTGTCGCCACAGGTTCTAAGTGCTCTGAGAACGCTACAGGGGACCTAAAGTGTTCCGGGATACATATGTCGCATATCTGTTCAACCGTAATGCTATTTTTGCCAATTCCATAGAGAGGATGCTATATTTGATATTTGATTGCGAAAACAGGCCAATGCATCAAAAACTCAACGCTTTTGTCCATACTTCTAATGAGGTCACCGATAAGTGGGACCGACATCCCAGGACATTTCATCCGGGCCGACCAGTCATTGATTGTTAACGTAATCTCCGTTCGAGCTCGCGCATATGCTTCTGTTTGTAGTGAAAACAAATTCAAAACTTTTTCCACAACTCGGTCCGCGCTTCTCCTCTCCTCTGCGCTGCCTCTGCTCCCGACAAAACAACAAGAAAAATTCAGGACGTCGCTGACGACGGATCGATAATGTTGCCATACAGCACAGGGCGGACACTAGACTCCTCGATTAGCATCCGCCAAGACAAGCGTTGTCTTCCTGTCTTCCTTTGAATTGGATAATCAACCTCGAATTGAATAATCAATCTGTGAATTGAATAATCAACGTCGGCTGTGTCTTCAATAATGAAAGCAATCTAAGTGTTTCCAATAAAAAAATTCCAGGATCAATTCTTTTCCTTTCCTCCGTGCTTGATGTGCTTGACGTGATTGGTGGCGTTGAAAAAACAAGACCAGTTACTATACTTTAATCTGGATGGAAAGGGTCCGCGCGGCCCTGGTCACGTCGCCCAAAAATCCCGCACCCTCCGATCACGCCCGCCCTCGTGCGTGCCCGCATGATCCAACTGTCTGCGCTTCGTGCGTTGCGCGCCATCCGATCGCCCCTCGCACGCTCCCGCCCGCGCTTTGTGCATCGCGCGCCGTCCGATCGCCCCTCGCACACTTTCGCCTGTGCTTCGTGCGTTTCGGCATGGCGCCACGCCCAACTGGTGGGCCCGCAACCACTCACGCCTACCCACGCCCACTCGCGCCTACGCAAGCCTTCAGCGAGAGAACTTTTTTTATTATTTAATCTTTTTTTAAAATTAATTTTAAAGTTAACCTCTCGCAAACTTTATTTCCAATTCTAACCCCTTTGGTCACACCACCACCCGTGGCGTGACCAAACAACACTGTCACGCCACAGAATAAGTCTCCAAAATCGCACTTTTTGTCACGCCACTGGTGGTGGCGTGACCAAACAATACTGTCACGCCACCACCAGTGGCGTGACAAGACTTTGACCAGAAATGGGTTGGCGTGATAGTGTTGTTTGGTCACGCCACGGGTGGTGGCGTGACCAAAAGGGTCAGAATTGGAAATAAAGTTTGCGATGGGTTAACTTTAAAATTAAATTAAAAAAGGATTAAATAATAATAAAAATTCTCCGCGAGACGCCTTCGTTCGTTCCGCTCCAGTGGGTCCCACCTTCGGCGACGTGTCGCGTGCGTGCCCGCGCAGTCGTGCGGGTGATCTTCTAGTCACATTAATTCTGGAATATGGACGAGTCTTCTCGTGCGTTGATGACGAAGAATCACAGCGAACGCACGCAGCGGAATTTGCTTCCTTCGTAGCGGATCCAGAAGAAAAAAACATCGGATGCTCGGCTCCTTCCCAGCGACCCAAAACAGCGACTCGCTGGATGTGATCGGGGACGGAGCGAGGACGTGCGCAGCGGACAGATTGAGGACGTGCGCAGCGAAAGTAGACTTGTCTTCAGACGCGGACGACGATATGGTTTCAGACGCGAACTTCCGCCGTGCGCGCCGCCAACCTGGCTCTCATACCAATATTAGGGTTTTCTCAAAACCCTAGATTAATTTTGTGAAAACTTTTTGGTCTACCCTCTATTCTTTTACTTTTTTCGTGGTGCCGCTCACAATTGCATCATGAGGCTATAGGGTAGGAACCTATTTATAGACTCCACTTTCAGGTGTTATAAATTGATCCACCTGTTTTTGGTACACCGTGAGACTTCTAAATCATGTCACCAACCACGATAAGATATACTAGTTTAATGAGTCTAAAATATATTAGTCTCTAGCACACATGTGTGAGTCATGCGCCATAATCAGATTGTTTATGAGATCAATTCTAATCGAAAAAAGTTCATATTGCACCCTTGAACTTTGCGGAGAGTCCAAAATCCCCCTTCAACTCCAAAACTGTTTGGTTTACACCCTCAAACTCCCAATAGCACCTCACCTGACCCCCTCGAGCCAAAACCAGCTGGTTTTTGTCCACGCTAGTGTGGTTTCACCTCATCAGCACCTTGATTTGTCGAGCCGCCCCTCGCACGTAGTCTCTCTCTCTCTCTCTCTCTCTTACTTTCCCCACTCCTTATTCCACACAATCTCTCTCTACCGCTTTCCCCAATTAGTCGTAGAACCCTAGCGCGCGCCGACGACTCGGCGGCGACCCCGCGGCGGCGTGCAACAGCCTCCGCATTGTTCACCTGGATTGTGAGGTTAGTGATTGAGATAGTTTGTCTTTATTTGTGTCGGTTCTTGGATTATATGTGAATTGTAGTGCGTGTTTTCACTGGAATTGAGTAGTTTACACCTTCTTGTACTATGACACCTCCTCTTGTGTTTACATAATATGGATGCTATTTTCTGCTAATGATACATTGCTCTCAGGTATTATTACCAGGAAGCTAGTATAGTGTTCTGAAGAAGAAGAAGGCAGTGACAGTTACTTCATCATCAGCTAATAGCAAAAAGAGGATAAGTGGTTCAGGACACCTGTACTCAGAACAAACAAGAACAACAATCCAAGATGTAAGTCACAGCACTGATATATTCCCACTTTGATTACAACATGCACATAACTGGCCATGTCTCCTTTTCCATATTGCAGTCTGGTATGCCTGTTCAAGAGATAATCAAGACATCAGCTAAGGTCAATGTGATAACAACCAAAGAGGGGTCAGCTACTATGAACCTTCAAGCTTATGTTCCAGACTCACAGGCTAGCTCCACAGTAAACATCAATATGAACTCAGGGTCTGCAAGAGTTCATGTCAATGCACAGAAACCTTCATGCAAGGCCAAGAAGCAAGTCTTGACTAAGGGCAAGAAACAGATGCCTTCTAATTGAATGTAATGTGCCAGACTTGACTAAGGGTTATAATGTGACAGACTTATGCATGTATTTTGCCAACTTATCTTTGTAGAAGTTGAATGTAATGTGCTAGACTTGAGGATACTTATGCCAGACTTGAGTATGTATGAAAGTACTTTAATGAATTGTAATGTGCCAGACTTGAGTATTTGTGAAAGTACTTTAATGAATTGTGGTGTGCCAGACTTGAGTATGTATGCAAGTACTTTCCAAATGATTTTCTTAAGTTTTGGTTACTAATTCCTTTTGGGAGTTCAAATTTAAAGTGTATGTTTAATCTCTTATTGAGATTTTTCAAGTGCAATATATAATATAGAAGCTTGAAAACATGATGCATGCTGATGAGATGCATAATAACCCTATTTATTAATTGAGGATGTGACAACCAGCACCCTCATACAAGTCATGTACCTCCTTCCTGGGTTTGAATCACTCCACGAAATCCACCACGCAGCCTTTTGTCCGCAGTGGCACATCGCTGCGGGCGAATACTCCAACGGGCGCTCGTGGTACGGTATGGGTGACGACGACGACCCCTCCTCACCACTGACCCAGTCTGTAGCCAAGGAAGACTCCGACTGCCGACTGCTTCGGGCGCCAGACATCCCCGCCGCCACAATCGGTTGCACCGCCACCTAGGGATTTCAGAGTGGGAATTTGGCAATGCAGAGGGCCAAAAGGGATGCGGTCTTTAAGTGAGAGACACAGGAAGGTGCTAACAAGGTGAAATCGCACCAGTGTGGCCAGCGTAGATGCCAACATGGCCAATAATCAGCTAGTTTCAGCTCGAGGGGGTCAGGTGAGATGGTATTGAGAGTTTGAGGGTGTAAACCAAATGGTTTTGGAGCTCAGGGGGGATTTTGGACTCTCCGCAAATTTCAGGGGCGTAATATGGACTTTTTCCATTCCAATCTGATCATGTGGGTCAACAGACTGCAGAGAGCCGATCCTGCAAAATAAACCCAGCTATTATGCTCTGTACTGTATCTGGATTAATCATACACATGTATATTAAATTTCAGTATACTCGGTCTCAATAAATATGTCTACCACATTCCAGCACAGCCGTCCTCAGCACCTCGACTATTAATTCCTCGAGTTAAATTCCGCATCAAATTATTCCCCATCACATACATCAATAATATGAAATTTCACATTGAATTAAAACAGACAATGACCATAATAAATAAATAAAACCACATAAAAATCCAACATAATCCACTCAATCAATAGGTTTGACCGTCTGACCGCCACCTCAACATCGTTTTCTCCTATCCTCGAAATCATCTTCCCTTTTTGTTCGTTGTTTCAAAGTCTGATCGATGGAAACTGTAGGATCATTAATGACAATCAGAGGAGGGTGAATGATTATGGGAGATTTTTCACACCTGGAATAAATCAAGCACTGCTATCTCTTACTGGAGGAATCACGAACAGTTGGTGATCACGCACAGCCGCCAAACACCACACGTATGCATGCAGGCAGGCAGCAGCTCTGCCAAAAAGATCAAGCCCCTTGTACAGCCACTAGCACACAACCAAGCCGCCAGCGACCAGCACACGCGTGAACAAAGCCCCGGCCACCGAAGCCTCACATCGCGCTCGGCAGAAGCTCACGCTGACGCTGATTCGCTCGACAAAACTCTGATTGCGTGAACACACATGTATAAGCTGCTAGAAGTCGATCCTTGGGCAAAAGCACATGCACACGTGATCAACTAGAAGATGCATGGCCAAAAACATAGCAGCCAAAAGCATATGACAATTTTCTATTCTCACACATGCATGCACATCGCACCACTCAGGAGGATGGACGTTCGGCTGAATCAATGCTCGGCCGAATCAATGCTGCTCGGCTTGGCTTCTCGTCGCCCTAGAGCCCGGATGCCATGGAGCGTTACACTTTTTCTTCAGTGAGATCCCACACGAACAAAGATCGTGGCTGCCAAAGCCCTCACGGCAATCTCTTATCTTACCTCTTGATGACACCAACACATCAATCACTTCATGTCATGCAAGCACATGCGCGATGGATGAACAAAAGCTTTGGCCGCCGCCGAAACCCAAATATCGTTTATTCAATACAAAATCGTATGTCGCCTGTCGCACGAATCAAAAGCGCTGACACCCAAAAACCCAGCCACACCTACTGTCGTCGCTCCCTTTTATACGTCAACAGCCACCAACCCTAAACCTTCTAGCATTGGCATCTAATCACCCACATACGGCTCACTAAAATCCAAGGGCTCAATGCGTGGGCTTTTACACTGGATTACAAAATCAATTTTGAACACCCCAAATTGTCACGTGTTGTAGCCTCCGGACCACACCTCTGTAGCTCCAACACGCATCATCCATATTTGATCTCCACACACTCCAACTCGGGCCTGACCGTCTCCTTAGGCATCCTCGACCCTCCGGAGACTTTGCACCAAGTCATCTCCCAGTCATCGCCGTAGACCACAATCGCCTCCGAGTTACCTTGCACATGTAAAGACCAAAATAACATGTTTTCCCGATACAAGTTCTCCCCAACTTGACCGATATAAGTCCACACACACCACACGTCTCAAATAACATCAGTAACCAACATTGTCAATTATTCATCAACTAAAATATACTAGATCTAACCACATGGTCTAACAGAAATAGACATGATTGGATCTTGCATTGCCTCTCTTCCTCGCACTTGACAGTTTTGATGTTGACATAGGTTTAGACTTTGGAAACAACAAGCAGTTAACCGCCACCTCGTCATCATTTTCACCTATCCTCGAAGTCATCGTCCCTTTTTGTTCATTGTTTTGTAGCCCGGAAACAGACACGAAACAACACGTAAACAACTCTTCGCATGGTTAGTGAAATTATGCCATTTCAATCACTAATACATTTATTTTTACTTGGCTCCTTGAATTCGTGCCCTCACCAATATATTTAAAACCAAACAAATAAGGGGGAAAATCCATAAACACTCTTAAGTCATTTATTTTCCAATTTGCCCACCATATCTCATTTTTATTTACTTTGCCCACATAAGTTAAGTTGGCTTGCAAATACTTTCTAGGTCATATGTTTACATTATTTTCTCATGGTGATGAGACTACGGCGGCCCGATCTTCCGATAGGTTCGATTGATTTCGTCGTGAGGGCGTTGACGCTTTGAGGCTTTCGACCAGCAGATCGTCACCTCGCAATTCGCTACACCCGCACGACTGTCGTTATCAACCACGCTCGCACGCGATCGACCTTACCACGAGGGTTATTGTTCCTGCAAGCAATCAAAGCAACTCACAAGAACAAGGAAGATGCAATCTAATTGTATTGCAGATATGAATTAAGTTCACAATATGGGGTTCCTCAAACCGATAAACGGTGAAACTGCAAAGTGACAGAATAATCTAAGAAAAACCCAACGAACTAAAGGGGCGGTAGCCACTATTTATAGGAGGAAGAGGGAGGGGGCGGGGGTACTGTTCACGCATGAACAGTACCAGACAAACCCTAGGTGGTCATATGGGCCAGGGAGGTGGCCGGCCCAAAAACCCTAAGGTAGTGTTGATACAAGGCCCTCGGCCCAAAGTGAGGTGGCGCAACACCAGATATAAGTGATCTTCGACCAGGTAGTCGGATCTCCACACTCTACGACCACGAGCAGTCGAAGCAATTCTACGACCACTGTCAGCAACAGAACCTTCCCTACGACCACTCGCCAGGCAGTCATAACCTCCCTTCAACCACGCAGTCGAAGTCTTCCCACGACCAATCCACGTGTGGTCGTAAACCCTCTCGATCAATATGTGGTGGAAGTGGAGCAGCCTGATTAGAGGTGGAGCTGTGGTCGTATCCGAAGGGTTGATGTCCTCATCATCCTCCCCTTCTTGCATTTGAGTCGCCCTCGACTCACGCTCACCCTCCTCCAGCGGCAAGAAAGGCTTTAAAGCTTGTAGCATTGCATTCTCATCTTTCTGCAAAATGTTAGCCATTGCAGGTGGCAAAATAGAGGGAACTTTGAAATTAAAGGTGATTGTGCATGCATCAAATCAGCAAAGGTATATTTTCTCATAACATTCAGTTTGCAACTCAAATTGCAAGTATAAGTGAAGTATATAGTAGAGTTATTCATTGCTCTGTGAATGGGCAGCACAATAATTGAATTCAAAGAGTACAAGCCATTCATATAATTAGATTTCAATTGAGCAAGAGCAAATTCATATAGCAAGGGTGAAAAGATTTGTAAGTTCTTCCATAATTCAACATCTTTAATCAGATTCCCCCTACTAGGTGGTGCAAGAAAAGGTGAACACATAGGAATGGGATGAGCACTAAATTTCGTTTTACTCTCATTTTGAACAAGATTCAGCACACAAGAATTATTGCCCCAAACAACAAGCTTCAATTCATCCATGTGATCACAAGTTATGCATATTCGATTTACAAGAAATTGATTATCTACACCATAATCTCCAATCAAATAAAACTTATATCCAGGGGTGTAGGCACTAAACAAGGATTTTGAACACGCGATTTCAGAAATTTTTTCCGTAGCATGTGACAATTTCATAGGTAGATCCAACATAATGTAACATAAAGAATTAGCAGGAGATATTCTAGTCAAAACTTCTTTATGTCTAACCAATTCCACATGATCATTATATGCTATTAACTCATCACATGAAGTACTCACAACAGCAGGAAAATCAACAATGTTATCACATGGTGCACTCATCCCAATGCAATCTGAATTCTTTACTTGAAACATGTGCATATCAGAATTATTTTCCACTAATTTTTGCTCTAAAATAGCATGAACAATGGACAATTGTAGTTCTTCACAAGCATACTCACCTTCAGTGATGATAGCACCATGGTCTTTACCTTTTTGGCCCTCCTCAGATGATGTAGGTGCATCCATCTCCTCAGCTTCCTTCTCGATCAATGGGTTTGGTGGTGCAATCAACTCATTCTCCTCTTTGGCATGGTTTTTAACTTCTTGCAAATTGTTAGTCATAGAAAAAGACACAGATACAAGTTTGTTCTCATGTTTCCTATCATCAAGCATTCTCAATTTCTCCTCAATCTGATGTTTAAAAGAAAGTGGAACAAATCGGTTACGCATAGCAACTTTTAAAGCATCCCACGTAGTAGGTGCTAATCCATCGTTGCATACCCTATTCCACCAATTGATGGTAAAGTTTTTAAATTCACTTGTGGCTTGCCTAACTCTATGCAATTCAGGAACTAAGTGAGCATTAAATTTCTGTTCCACTGTCATCTCCCAATCTAAATATATTTCAGCATTATAAGCACCCGCAAAAGATGGTATAGTGAACTTGACTTTAGCATATGGATCATCATTAACACGTGCATTATGTTGCTGAAGGTTATTACCTCTCATACCTTGACGGTTGAAGTTCAATCGGTTCCGTTGTCGTGCATCAATGACGTCATGGTTGTGCATCTCATTATTATCATTGTCAAACTCATGGTCTTAGGCTGCACCTTCAGGATCCACACGCCCATGGTTTGGTGGTTGATTGGCCAAACCAACAATGCGTGCATTGATCATTGCAATACTTTCATTGAGTTGTTGTAGTGTAGCATTTGTTGCCGTAAACTTCCTATCAAGGTCGTCATTAAAAGCATGGCGGTGCTCATCCAACACCCTCGTGAGCTCTTCCCTCAAAACACACTCTTGCGCATCCGATCCCTCACCTGCCATGGTTAGTAGGAGACACAAGACAATACAAAGATATTATCCCTATCAACTACTAGGTGGTGGAAAGGTGGAATCACACACTCTCAAGCGTCTTACCAAGCTCTTATGAATTTCTTACCAATTGCTGCAGGTGGTATGATCGGAGGAGGTGGGATGTATGACCGCGGCGGAGGCGAATGCGAGGATCCAAATCTGAGGGTCAAAAGTACGTGGAGCTCGGACAGGCAATGTTTAGTAGCAAGGAGTAGCAATAATGAAATCAGATTAGCAAAGTTAAATCAAAGTCCACAGTACTCGTCACAGTTGCTGGCCCAAACGCGCTCCTAGCACTAGCTCAAGCAAGCCGAAAGATAGGGTAGGTATAAGCACAAAAGAACAAAGTTTGCAACACAACGGATATCTCCAGTGGGTGGTCGTGGAGCACCAGTGGGTTGTCGTAGACCAACTAAGGGTGGTCGTGAGCCAACTGAGGTGGTCTTTTTTTATTCTCTTTTTTTTATTCTTTCTTCTTTTTTTTTTTGACTGACGAAACCCAACCTAGGGTTCCTCTTCTTCTTCTTCTTCTTCTTCTTCTTTTTTGCGCAAGTGACCTTGACTCACAACTCTTCAAAACCCTTTTTCAGGCCTAAGGATATATATAGGTCACAAACTTTTTCCTGGAGAGCAAGGGTATAAAGGTAATAAAAAGATACTCTCTCTCTCTGTGAACTTTGGCTATCTCTGTTTCGGCTATGGAATTGCTTCTCGGTCTTTGTTGGGTCGGCCACGATATGATGAGTGCGTGGGGTGTCTGAGAGCAACCAGAAACAGATAGAGTTATCGGGGGCGAAACTCGAGCAGGTGGTCGAACCCGAGAAGGTGGTCGTATCCGACCAGGTGATCGAACATGAGGAGGTGGTCGAACTCGAGTAGGTGGTCGAATCCGACGAGGTGGTCGAATACGAGGAGGTGGTCGGATGGGGGTGTTGGCTCGAGTAGGTGGTCGGATGGGGGAGGAGGCGCCACGAGTAAGTGGTCGGATGGGGTTGGGTGAGTAGGTGGCCTGATGGGGTGGTGACTCAATCTCGGCTATAGCAGACAAACCCTAATTGCAACAGATGCAACCAAGGACAAGCCGAGATACACGATGACCAAAACAGCAAAGACTCGACGCTAGAAACTAGATCACGACGACTAGACCAAAGAACAAAGACACCGACGATGGACTCGAACTCAACAACGCGAATCACGAAAACAAAATTGCGAAAGGCACAACGTGGTTTGGACAAATGGAAAAACTAAGATCTAAAACTTTTGTGGGGCAATTTTCGGACTATAGGTGATGGAAACAACTAACAAAAGGGGATAAACGAGATTACCTAACGCAACCTTCGCCCGATACCAAATGATGAGACTACGGCGCCCGATCTTCCGATAGGTTCGATTGATTTAAATCGTGAGGGCGTTGACGCTTTGAGGCTTTCGACCGCCAGATCGTCACCTCGCATTCGCTACACCCGCACGCATCGCGTTATCAACCACGCCGCACGCGATCGACCTTACCACGAGGGTTATTGTTCCGCAAGCAATCAAGCAACTCACAAGAACAAGGAAGATGCAATCGAATTGTATTGCGAGATATGAATTAAGTTCACAATATGGGGTTCTCAAACCGATAAACGGTGAAACCGCAAAGTGGCGTAATAATCTAAGAAAACCCAACGAACTAAAGGCGGCGCCACTATTTATAGGAGGAAGAGGGGGGGGGGTGCTGTTCACGCATGAACAGTACCAGACAAACCCTAGGTGGTCATATGGGCCAGGGAGGTGGCTGGCCCAAAAACCCTAAGGTAGTGTTGATACAAGGCCCTCGGCCCAAAGTGAGGTGGCGCAACACCAGATATAAGTGATCTTCGACCAGGTAGTCGGATCTCCACACTCTACGACCACGAGCAGTCGAAGCAATTCTACGACCACTCGTCAGGCAGTCGTAACCTTCCCTACGACCACTTGCCAGGCAGTCATAACCTCCCTTCAACCACGCAGTCGAAGTCTTCCCACGACCAATCCACGTGTGGTCATAAACCCTCTCGATCAATATGTGGTGGAAGTGGAGCAGCCTGATTGGAGGTGGAGCTGTGGTCGTATCCGAAGGGTTGATGTCCTCATCACATGGTTTTAATTATCTTCGGCATTTGCTTGATTGATTTTTGTACTTATCTAAGTTATTTCAATACTTGTTTCAATGATTTGAGTTATTCCGCTATTTGTAATACACGATTTCAATATTGAAACATTAGCAATGAAATGGTGTATTACAACAATCGAGATCACCCAAATGATTGAAATAAGTATTAATATAATTGAAACAAGTATTGACACCACTGAAACAAGTACCAAAGATACGAAAAACCATGAGAAATAGTTCTAAACATACGGCCTGAGAGAGTATTTACACGTCAACTTAACTTATGGAGGGCAAAGTAAACGATAATTAGATATGGGGGTAAATTAAAAAAAATAGGTAACTTATGGGGTGTTTATGGATTTTCCCATAAAATAATGGAATAAGTCCATTTGACCCATGAATTGTCATGTTTATCTAAAATTCAACACTCAACTATAAAACCGAGTAACCGACACCCCTCAACTATTAATACAGGTTATTTTACCCTCCTGAGACCATTCCATCCTAGTTTTGATCCGAGATGGCACTAACGTGGAAGGGGTTTTGAGCCCCGTCAGCATAATCATCAAATAAACTGAAAAAAAATATAATGAGGCATGCCCTTCAGCCTTAGGTCCTCTCATTCTCTTCCTCTCCTCTCTCTTTCACAACCGGCCACGCCACTGGCTACTGCTAGCAACCGCCGCCGCCGTCGCAGGCACAAGCTGCAGCTACGCATCGCCCTAATCGTCATGCTGCCGAGCCACCTCTTGCGGGTGCCACGCATGTCCACGAGGTAGCACATGCCGTGTCCATGCCACGCCACCGCCGGGGGGCGAGGAGAAGAGGAGGGAATCGTGCCCAAGCAACGGCCCGTCGGGACCCCGAGATTCGCAACCCTTGGACCCTTTGTGCATTCCGAACTAGTCCCAGATCTGTAGCTAGCTCGCACAGTTGCAACATAGATGAAATCATATCCATACAACCGAACAGCTAAAAAGGAAGACAAAACAATATTACTTAGTAGCAAAAGGACCTTACGGTCAAGGTTTTACAGAGTTTGCCACACAAGGCTAAAGACAAAAGATACACTTGCAGCGGAAACCAAACAACTCGTAGCGGCCATACGACATGCCCACAGGCAATCGAGTGGAGGACGCGGCCTTGCTCGCATGGTCTTCAAAGTAGTCATCCTCGTAGAGCTCAGTGCTCCTAAGGTCTTCTTCGACGACTGATCAACAAAGGGCGTAAAGCCATAAGTACATAAAGTACTCAACAAGTCGTAGGGAATAATATGTAAATAGTATTCATGCAAGGCTTGACAAGGATAACTTTATGTTTAATTTGCGGAAAGCAGGATTGACATTAGGTACAATAAGCAGATTGCAAAGCATAATTTGGAAGATTAATACATAAGTAAATAATTTCTTTGAAACAACTCGTGAACACCTGTTCACTTCCCAAACCACTTGGGAACAACCACGATAATATTTTTGAGAAAATCTACCCCTCGTGTGAAATCACCAGGCATTGTCCATAACCTGGGACACGGCTATTCGAATAGTTTTACACTTTGCAGAGGTTGTACAACTTGACCCACAAGAGATAATCATCTTATACTATCCGCCCACACACTTCCGAGGTGTGCGACTAAGAGATTATCACAAGGCCTTTACAAAGCTCCATTTTGACTCGGTTCCGCTCGCTAAGGTTTTGCCTTCCTAGCCCCCCTCTTGCGCCGAGTGTGAATGTCGATCCCAGATTTCACACTTCCACCAAAATAGAACCGACTCAAAGCATTGCTAATTAATTGGCCAGGTCCACCCCATAAATGGACTTATGGTTGCACCGTATGGCCCAGATCAATGGCGCACAAAGTTAAGTCCTTAGCAACTACTCAGGCGAAACATCCTCATCCCGATGTGCTTTCTGCACCCCCTTTATTGCACGATCATTCGCCTGAGTATGAAATCATTTTTTGTTCAACCCGACCAAAAGGCAACCCTTAGCATGGCACAACAAATTTTACCAACAGTGGCTGCACCACAATTCCATATATCATTAAGTCAAATTTATCATCATTAAATTAGGTGGTCGAGAAACATCACATAACTAAAGCATGACTAAGCATAATACGCACCCATGTTGGTATTACAATAATGTCCATCTAAGATTACCCAACCTACGGTGTCCAAGGGTACATGTAAACATGTCAATCATAATTATTCAAGGAGTCATACTGTCGAGTAGGTATTTAGCTATTTTCCGAACCATTTTTATACAACTAATTATGCATGTTGATATAAAATAATATAATTTTGTAAACTGGGTACGACATGATCAAAGGTCTACGACTTACTTTCGTTGAAGAGTTGAGATGCTCCGGTCGAGGTCGTCAGGTCCACGAACTCTTCAGAAACGACGGAATCTATATGTGGGAAAAGAGCCAAGTAAATAAAGCAAATCCAAATTAACTCCCAAGAAACTACCAAACTAGGGCCAAAAGGAAGTCACTGAATTTAGATGGATTTAGAAATTGAATCACTCGAATCAAAACTCGAACGAATGAGAACGAGCTCTCAAAAGGAGGTTCAGCTGGTTGGAAGATAGGACACGACTACTCAACGTGGTCGTAAGAGGGGATACGAGAGAACAAGGCACGGGGAGCTTGCCAAGACTGCGGGAGAGACTGGAGGAGGAGGCTGGAGGAGGTCGAAGACAGCGAACAGCGGTTGAAGACGGCACGGACTCCAGCGAACTCTTCGGCAGCGAGGAGGTCAAAGACGACGCGGGCTCTCCGGGTAGGCTGCGATCTTGCGAAGCCAACGGCGAAGACCATGTCGGCGGAGAAGCTCTGGCGGAGGCGGCGAGAGGCGATGGCGTGAACTCCAGCCGGCGGTTGCAAAACTTGAAGCATGGCGAAACGGGGTGGGAGAAAAAGAGAGTTGAGGGAAAAACAAGAGGGCAAAGGCTCCTTGGTGCTCTATTTATAGAGAAAGGAGGAAGACTAGGCGACAAGATGGAGTGGTGGGATTCTCGGTGGCGCGGCATGGGCACACGGCTGGCAGGAGGGAGGGGATGGGGTGGGTTGGGGAGGAGACAAGAGGGGGGAAAGGGCACGACAGAGGCGACGACATTTAATGCGCAGACAACATTTAATACGCGACGACTTTTGCGACGCAGATGGCATTTAATGCGCGACGACTTTTGCGACGCATACGGCATTTAATGCGCGACGATGCTGAGGAAAAAGGAGGAAGGAAATAGGAGGTGAGTAGGGGATGACAAGCGGGGCTGGTCGAAACCAAGAGGGTGGTCGTGACCGAGAGGGTGGTCGTGACCGAGAGGATGGTCGAGCGGGGAAAGGAATGGGCTGACGGGAGATCGGAACGAACTAAGAAAGGGGATTTTAAATACCAGAGAGCTCCAAGAAACTCAAAACAGACCAGATTTTGAATTAGTTAAAGTTTGATTTAGTCATTTAAATCGTTAGTAATCTCCAAAATTTCAAGTTAAGCTTTAGAAATTCAACAAACCAAATGGTTATTTTTATTTTTAAAATCTTCAAAAACTCTTGAAAATTGGGATGTTAAACGGCCCTAACAATTTGCTTGTTCGTAATTTAAACATTTTGGATTATTGCTTTCTAGAAGATTTATTCCAAGAAAGGGGGGAAGAAAGAGGAGGAAGAAATGGTAGGGGCTTATGGATAGGCCCATCGTCTATTTTTCTTAATTTATTGGCCAATTCTAATGACTAGGCTGCCACATCTGTACCATATGCGGCTTCAAATGGCTTCATGAGGTAAAATAACCAGTATCGATAGTTCGGGTATCGGTTATTCGATTTTGTAGTCATGGTTGAACATTAGATGAAACAGAGAACTTACAAGGGACTTTTGATTATTTGTCCCGTCTTTAAATGACCTTCCGGAGGTACTCACCGAAGCATGCTACAAAATCTCTTTGCTACTAGCAAATACCCTACGATTCGCTGCGCGTCTAAAAAAGTAAGATGACGCCTCCTTACCTATTTAGATGATGATGGTGATAACTAGCTAGAAATCAGGTGCCAAGTTATCCTAGCTGGTTTCTCATAATATACTTGAGAATATGTATGTGTGATTACCGAGTGCAATAATTAAGAACATATCTCCTGTTTGCATCATGGTAAAAACAATCACACACCATAGTAATACATATTTACTACCGATGGCCGTAGAATTAAACTTTACCCAATCACACAACTATGCGATCTTTCAGGTACAGAGGAGGACCACAGGAGGAGAGCTTTAATTTATCTTCTATTTCTTCATCGAAGGAAAAAAAAACAGAACAATAAGCCGTTGTGATTAAACAAAATCAGTTCAATAACTAGCAATTAAACATGCCCATACCTCTTTTTTTGAAAAAAAGGTCTCCTATGTTTCTATTAAAAGAAACCAGATTACGGAGTTCACAAAACATTCTAAAAAAACGAAAACAAACCACAGTAATTACAGATAAGGCATCGAGACAAAGTTCAAATAAAACGACAGAGGACAACTAAACAACTGTTGACAAAGCCTATAAAGGGGTAGCCGAATGCGCCTAGATTAGCTACCACCAGGACCGTGCCCATTCTTCAGCTTCCTGATCCATGGTGTCTATCTCCTTCTTGCCCCCAAAAATCTTTATCGCCACTTGACTCAGCACTTTAGCGCACAGGCCCATACTAGAACTAAAACGATGAAAACTGTGACTTTTCCTAGGATTCGGCACGCTTGCACCAAAACAACCAAGGAATCGAAGAGAAAGAAAAGGTGCAAACTTTCAAAAATTCACCAAAGCAATTGGGCCGAAAGAAGCAAAGATTACCGAATTTATTGAAAAGGGAAGTATGCCAAAGACTTGATTTTTTTAATGAAAAAACAAATACTCAAAATTAGGAGCATAGAGCAAGGCAACAAAGGGTTCGGGTTCCCCACCTCTTGGCCCTGACAGCGAGGTTGAGCAGGGTGAGGAGTGTGGCCTCCTCAGCATGTGGAGCGCCGGTGAAAGCACCTATGTCCTTAAAAATATATTTTTTTTAATTAATGATAATAATGTGTTATGGGACTAACATGTGTGCTATGATGATTTAAAAGCTTAGTCTTGGAGTTTGAATGACGATATGAAAATGGCAATGCAAAGACTATAAAAGATCGACATGGATCAAGAAAAAGGTATTATAAAGCCTAAGGACCCTTTTATAGTTTTTATCGGTGTCAGTGTTTGGTGAAAAGACCGGATTGATAGGCTAGATGCCATACTATAAAGAGTGATCATGGCAAGTACCTTGAGGATTTATTTTGTGCTATATTGATCAACTAAGAGTCATGCATTGCATTTAGAATTGCATCTGGAAAAACATTAGTGAAAAACGGTATGACCGCATCTGAGAAGCGATAGTACCGCAATGTGGTATGACCGAGTTCTAGTTGGTGGTACGTAAATTCTAGAGAGCATGTTTTTGGGTGTTTTTCCTCCTGTGGAAATCGGTATTACCGATTGTACCAAGAGGTTCTACCGCTGTGCGGTAGTACCGAACCTTGTGAGTGCGGTAGTACCGCACCACACTTTAACGGCTAGTTCAAAAGCATTTAATGCACCTCTTATAACTGTTGAATAGTAGGTCCGGTAGTACCAACCGATCAAAGACGGTAGTACCGCACCTACTATTTTTCATAGATTTGTTTCAAACGGTCGAAATTTTGGTTGGGGGCTATAAATACCCCCTCACTAGAACCAAGCTAAGAACCTTGGGCCTCATTGAGTACCCTTGAGCCTTTGGTGCTGTAACATCCCAATTTCTAACTTGTGTTTCAGATGTAAGAAAATGAGTAGAAATTAAAACTTTTTCTTGCATCTTGAAGCTGATAAGCTTTTCTGCAATTCTTGTAAAGGAATTGTGGGAAATAAAAAACCTGGCCCTCCAAATTGGCTAAAGTCATGACCTTTCTTTCCCAACTGTTGTCTAACCTTGTGATCATCTTCTGGGAATAGTTTTCCTTAGTCCTAGGGTTAGTGTGTGACCCCTCTGAAAGATTTCACAATTTTTAGAAATTGTTTGAATATTTTAAGAGGCAGTCAAACCAATTTGGCTCTTAGTCAAACCCTAGAATAAGCTTTGTTAAATTTCTGGAGAAAATATTGTGCATAAAAACCTCTGGAAATTTTACTCGAGGTTTAGCTCAAAGTCAGCAAGCTACTGTAAAAATTTCATAAATTTTCGCGTTAGTTTGCCCCTCCTAAAAATTCTTCAAGGATTTCACTCAAAAGGAAACCCTAAGTCTACCTGGGTCGCTCGGTCGACTCGGGCTTAGCCTGGACTTGGTTGAACCTCACCGTTAGTGCACCCTGTGCTCGCGATCGGCGCAAGCGATGTCAACCTTGGATCTATGCCCTATCGCTGCGATCTTGGGGAGCTCTCAGACCTCCCACGCGCTAAGACCTCCCACTCGCACGACCACCTCGGGTCCTTTTTGCGAAGAGCACCCTCCCAGACTTCCCGTGGTGTTCTTGCAAAGACCACCCTTGGTCGTCCCCTTCGGACCTCCTCGACCGCCCCTGTGCACCTTGGTGATCGTGAGCCGTCCATCCTTTGATCTGTGTCTCAGACCTCCTTGTGAGTTAGGACCTCCGAGCACCTCTTCAAATCGTGACCCTCCGTTTCTAATCCAACCACCGGATCTCTCGACCGGGCTCAAGTCCACCCGAACGTTATACTTTTGACCAGTCCTCCTTGAGCTCTTTCTCCGCGGTGGGACCGTCTCGAGTGGTCATCGTCTCGTCCCTGCGCGCGTGAGCCATGGCGATAAAACCGCGTGCCTTGTCACTTCATGTCCTTGTCGCGCTTTTGCCACCTTGCATTAAATGCGTGTCGCTTTGCCCCAAAGTCGTGCCCTAGCTGTTTCCATCACGTCAGCTTGTCCATGGCAAAGTCGTGAACCATGGAATGGTCCGAGCTCACCATTTGAGCTTGCACTTGGTCAAGCCCGTGCTCCCCTAGCTATCTAAGCCCTCAACTCTCCTCCTCAGCTCCTTTTAGACACCTTTGTGCTCACCCGAGTTCCTCTCTGTGTTCTCTCAATCACAACTCCCGAGAGCACCCCCTCGCCATTGTCGGACCTTGGAGCTCCTCAAGGCCATCCGAGCTCTAGTGGTTCATTTGCATTTCTTGGCATGCCAACTTGTCCATTTGGGCACTTTGAGCATTTCCCTAACTTACTTTGTTTGACCTCCTCAGGGATTGTCAAAGTGGGAACTTGTTCTTTGAGGCCGGATCTGCCTTCTTCCTCATCTCCGGCAAGCCTTTTGGTCGCTGGAGCTCCTCCGACGGTTTCCTTGACTTCACCATCCTCAGGTTAGTGCCCAAGTGTTTGAGCTTCTGTCCTGATTAGACCACGTTAGTTTTTCTTTTTGTCGTTTTTGTACCTCTGGCGGTCATCTCCGGCTAGCCGCCGGTAGGAGGTGTCTTAGCCCTAGTGTTTGGCACCTTTAGGTTCTCTTCGCTATTCAGAGTCCATCTGTGCGCCGGCGGTGAGCTAAAACCCGAACTCGTGTTTTCGTCACACCTTCCTCGGACAAGTCTTGTAGCCAATGATTAGCATTTATGTTGTCCTAAAGCCTAATCATTAGCGTTCAATACAGTTCCTATCGGCAAAACGTGCGTCCGTTATGTTTCGGACTCTTAGGTTAAATTGTGACCGTTAAAGACCTCCTTAGACCTAATGGGCCGTTGGATCGCCCTCGAGTTCCCGCCAGACCTCCCTCCGAGGACCTCCTCCCGCATGGATCCCGGCCGCCCATGACCTCCTTGGTGAAGTCCTAGCCGCCTGTGTGTCCTCTCGCTAACTTACCGCCGGACCTCCTTGGCTTGATCGTGATCGTTAAGACCTCCTCGCGAGGTCTTGGCCGCCAAGACCTCTTTGTTTGGACCCAGCCTCTAGGACCTCCCCTAACTCAGTCCTAGCCGCTAAGACCTCCCGGTTTCAATCCCACCGCTTAGGAGCTCCTAGTTTAGATCAGGCCGCTGGGAGTTTTCTATGAAAACTCTAGGTCGCAGGACCTCTTCGGTTTTGAATCTCACCACAAAGACCTCTTCTAGGTAGATCTGGACCCTTAGATCCTTTTGTAAAATCCTTAGTGCAGGACCTCCTCCGAGGTCCTCTTTGCAAAAGACCACCCCTGGTCTTTGTAAAGGGAATCTCAGCCACCCCGAGCAAATCGGGCCGTTAAGACCTCCCCGGGAGATCTTAGCCATCGGGTCCTCCTCCGCTAAATCCTCACCCCAAGACCTCCTGTAAAATCCCAACCGCTAGGACCTCCTCCGGATTCATCTCGACCGCCGAGATCTTCCTCCGTGAGGACCTCTCGCTCTCGTGACCTCCCGACAACTGGACCATTCAGACCTCCTCGTAAATCCCAACCGTTCAGGACCTCCCCAGATCCATCTAAACCGTCCAGACCTCCTCCCGTTAAAACCCTGTTACATCGGACCTCCCTCGATTGAATCTGGATCGTCCAAGACCTCCCCCAGCAAATCTCAACCGTCCAGACCTCCCTCCGCAGATTTAGCCTTAGGACCTCCTTCGGAGATCAGGACCATAAGATCTTGATCTCACGCTCACGACCTCCCTAGTGCGCAAGGAGATCTTCGCGCGTGCTGTGCATCCAGTGGTCGGGACCGTTGGATTCAATATCAACGGTCGGGACCTCCCTTGGGCGCGCTGCTTCGGTGCGCTGTGCGCTGGTGCTCTGGAGCCGTTGGATCTCGTATCTACGGTTCCAACCTCCCCAGTTCTGTCAGCTCAGCCAGACCTCCCGAGAGCTCCAAATTTTCAAAGTGTTTAAATGTTCTAGTTTTTAAATGTGAATAACTATTTCGTTTTAACTCCTTTTTGAGAAATTCAAACTGTGTTAGCTCTGTGGTAAGATGAACTTTAAATTGAGTATGATTTTGAACTCTTTTCTGTAGTAGAAAATAGTATAAACTAGGTTAACTTGCTTCAACCTAAAATGTGGTCTAAAATTCATTAAAATTTGTAAAATGCATAACTTATTCTCTATAATTCCAAACTGAGCAAACTAAATTTTGTTAAAACCCACTAGGAATGTACTGTAGTGTAGAATAGGCCTTAATATGATTCTTGCCTCTGAAATTAATGATCTACTAGTTTTAGAACTTAGAAAAATCATAACTAATTCATTATAACTCCAAATGATGTGAACTCAACTTTGCTGTTCTTAGGATGACATTATCTACCTACCATAAAATTTTCAGATTCCATATCATTCTAGAAATTTTTGCCATGAACAGTAACCGAAATTAATTTAATTAGGATTTTCCAGGCTGAGAAAATTTGTTTAGGCCATAACTTTTTCATGCTAAGTCCAAATGAAGTTATTCTTGTTCCTAAAATTGTCTAAAATCATGATCTTGCTGCTGTATAAATTTCATGGGTTTTGGAGAACTTTTGCTGTTGAGTTTGGTTTGGTGTTCCTCGTTCTTATTGGTTTGGTCACTTTTCACGTTAGGTTCCGGAGAGATTATTGTTGACCCTGAGCTTAATCCTCTGCAGCAAGAGCAATTCCGGCAAGGCAAGCAGTTTGATCATGTTAATCCCAGTATTTTTAAGTATTTATGTTGTTTACAAATTCTATGTATGCATTGCTAGTTTGTGTTAAACTATTGTCGTTAGTTGACCTAGTAGATGCATTTCCTTAAGCAAATGATCATCCTTTACTACCATGAGCCTAGGTTATTGCTATGATTAGAGCTCGTTGGATGAACTCTTGTCACTTAGTAGTTGCGAATTAATTGCTTAGCCATGCTTAACTTCCGGTAGAAATGGGCGGTTATCGACTTGTCGATAACCTTGATCACATAAAACTTATTATCACTTATGATTTCAGCCTTGTGCCATGTCTACTTATGAAAACTAAAACTGAAAACAAAATGATTTAGACTTGGGCACAATGCTATGATTGGTGTGCTTTTGGGTGTGACTGGAATGGTGCCCGAGTCATCAAGGACCGAACATCTTGTTACACTAAACCACGCATTTTGTGCGTGCTAACCACACTAGAGGGTATGGGACCTCTCTTGAATTAGTACTTTGGGAGGTATTAGATAATGGGTCGCTGGCTGTAGTTTATAGAGAAAAAGGATCACAAAGGCGTGACCGGGGTGGTTCCTTTCTAGGTCCTCCACCCCGACCGGGGTCTTGCAATGTCCGGCTAGCGTTACTCTAAATGGTTAATGACTCCCGGCTTTGCGTGACTCCACCACAACGTGTGGTCCTAGTGGCCCATTTCGCCGGCTGGTCACTTGCGACTCTTAATTAACGCATTCCATTGGAAACGTCTCGTAGGACTTAGCCGTGCCGACATACCAAAGGAAGTGTGCTTAATAGCTTGGCAAAAAGACGGTCTGAAGTGTGGGTACATTGGTACACCCCTGCAGGGTTAAAACTATTCGAATAGCCTCGTCCTAGGTTATGGACACGCTTGGCAAGGTCTTTCAAGAGTTAGACTACAATATTTTAATTAAAACTTGATGGGTGGTACGAATCTGGGATTCGTGCTATGTGTGGTGGCTATTGGGTTAGTCACCAATAGGTGGTTACTCTTGTACTTTTTGTATCTCGTGTTATTTCATTCAATAAAAACTGATTGCAAACTTGCTTTTGAAATGTACTACATTATTACAAATAAAGTTGGCTTTGTGCAAAATGAGACATACAACCTCCACTTAAATAAGCTTGCATGTAGCATATTGATAGGTCTGCTATTCCACACGTCAGTCTTGCGAGTACATTTTTGTACTCATTTGCTTTGCTTATTTGTTGCAGAGGAAGAAGTTGATCCCCAAGGGATCGACTTTTGTGAGAATTGCTTCGGTATGGACGACTAGCTTGGCGGCCCGGTCGGTTGCCTTGTGGGTTATGGCTAACCGGTTGGATTTTGTTTATAGCCATCTTATGGCGCTTTTGCTTCCGCTGTTAATGTTACTTTGATGTCGTTTGGCCGGTCGGCCTTCTTGTGTAATAACTCTATTATGTATGTCTTTTGTTAGGATTAATGTTATGTGATGTATGGAATTGATGCGTGATTTTGTAACAGGGTGTGTATACTGCATTTCCGGGAAGTATACATATCTCGGGGCTTGGTTTATTTGATTTGTGATGCTAGAGTCAATAGAAGACTAACCATTACAAACCAAATAAATCGGGGTCCTCACAGGTGCACTCTTATCTACTCATTTGCTCATATTTCTCATTTTGAGGTAATTGAAAGCATTCAAGTGCATATATATCATTAGTTGATCTCTTTGGCACTTGATAATCTTCAAGCAAGAGCTTTGATTTGTTACTCTTGGTGCTTGCTAGCACCTAGACAGTTTGGAGAAAGTTTGTGTAGTGATCTCTTCTAGAAGGTGTGAAGAGACCCGACACCGTTTATGTGTGGTTCAATGTTCACCATCTCCGGAGTGGAAGAAGAGCAACCTCAAGTGAATCAAGGTGTTGGTTTAAGTTCTGAACCGATCCAATTTGTTTGGACTTACCTCAATGTGAAATAGTGAAGACCGGCAAGTCTTCGATACTACGAGAAAACATTGATTGTCTTCATTGCGGTTTTCTCCCTTGTCTTTACTATTTTCACATTTACATTTCTAGTTCTTACTTGTTTAGAATTGCAGCAAGGCGAGGTTGGTGGGGATGCGGTCTTGGAGGCAGTTGCCTGAGAGGTAGAGCAACTTGAGGCTGGGGAGCACTTGTGGGAGCGCGTCCGGGATGGCCCCCATGAGGGTGTTTGACTTGAAGCTGAGGACTCGCAGCTCGGCGAGCGGTGCGAGGAGGGTGGCGGTGAGGCCGACCAGGCTGCATTGGCGCACACCGGACCAGGAGGAGCAGAAGGTGGGCATGGTGTCGGGGTGCCATGGGAGTCGGTCAGAGCGGACTTGAGGGTGAGCAGAGCGTCCACTTCGCCGACGGAGGCGGCAAGAGGCAGAGCCAAGTGGAGCAAGAGGAGGAGGAGGCATGGCGAGATGGTTATTGGGGGCATGGTGTTGAGGTGCCGCACAGGGAGAGGGATAGTGCAAAGGGGCAAAGGGCATAATCGTCTTTTCTGTGGGCATAAATGGGTAAAGTAAATGGAAAAGGGAGAAATGATGAAACATCAAATGACAAATTCAAAACTAGATTTTAAATCAGCGTCATCAAAAATAAATATAAATAGTAGAAGATCATTTAAAGGCAGGGCAAATAATCAAAACTCCCAACTTAAAAATATAAAGTAAATATCGCGACATGTAGCAATCCCAGATTCTTGCCTGCAAACCAGTACTTCGTAGGAGCAACGCGAGATGGCGCTGCCGTGGTGGCTGGCCGCCACGGTGTGCTCGCCCCCGCCGTCCGGCTCCTTCACCGACCAGCTCGCGTTCCTCTTCCTCCGGTCGTGCCCGCAGCGCGCTCTCCTCGGCGCCATCGACCTCGTCTTCCTCGTCGCCTCGCTCTTCCTCGTCGTCCGCCGCCTCCGCAGCGCCGACACGGGGGCTGCTCCGGAACAAGAGGCGCTGCTGCCGAAGCCGCCGTCGCCGACTCCGCCGTTCCAGACCACTGTCAGATACGCAGTCGCGCTCGGGGCATCCGCCATCTTCGCCGCAGCGTCCGCCGTCCTCCTCGCGCTCGCGTTCTTCCTCCTGCAGAACACGCTATGGCGCGTTGTGGAGTCCGCCTTCCTCGCCGTCCACTTCGTCGCGCACGCCGTGGCCGCGTGGTCCGTTGCCTCGGAGAAAGGGCCCGCCGCCGCCGCCCACCCTTCGCACCTCCGCGTCTTTTGGCTCGCCACAGCCCTTGGCGCCGCGCTATTCTCCGCTTCGGCGGTGGTCCGCTACGCCGACGGCTCACTGCTCTTTCCCGACGACCCTCTCGCCTTCGCCAGCCTACTCGTGTCGCTGCCTCTGGTGTACCTAGCCTTCACTGGCTTCACCGGCTGTGCCTCCGGAGCCCGTGAAGATGAATCAGACCACAACAGCGCGGAGGCGCCCGCCACGCCGTTCGCCGCCGCGTCGTCCCTCTCGCTCGCGACATTCAGCTGGATCAACCCGTTGATCTCCAAGGGGTACACCAATGACTCTCTCACCGCCGACGACGTCCCACCGGTGTCCCCGGCCAACCGCGCCGAGGCGACGTACGCCCAGTTCACGTCCAACTGGCCGGCGCAGGGGTCGCGGCATCCGGTGGGTGTCGCGCTCTGGCTGTCCTTCTGGCCGCAGTTCGTACTGACCGCCGCGCTCGGCCTCGTGCGCCTTGCTGCCATGTACGTCGGTCCTTCGCTCATCGATCATTTCGTCGAGTTCATCCGCCGGGGCGGCACGACATGGGAAGGCCTCCGGCTAGTCGTCATCCTGCTGGTCGGCAAGGCAGTCCAGACGCTGGCGGCGCACCACTACAACTTCCAGGGGCAACTTCTAGGCATGCGCATCCGCGGCGCGCTGCTAACTGCGCTGTACCGCAAGTCGCTGCGCCTGTCCACTGGCGCGCGCCAAGGGCACGGCGCCGGCGCAATCGTGAACTACATGCAAGTGGACGCCGGGACGGTGTCCTACGCCATGCACGGGCTGCACGGCCTGTGGCTGATGCCGCTGCAGATCGTGGTAGCGCTGCTCCTCCTGTACGCGTACCTCGGCTCCGCCGTGTTCATGACGCTCGCCGTGATCACCGCGGTCACCGTGGTCACCGCGCTCGCCAACAAGTTCAACCTGGCCTACCACCTAAAGCTCCTCGGCGTCCGTGACAGCCGTGTCAAGGCCATCTCCGAGATGCTCAACCACATGCGCGTGATCAAGCTGCAGGCATGGGAGGAGACCTTCGGTGGCAAGGTGCGCGAGTTCCGGCAGACCGAGCTGGGGTGGCTGACCAAGATCAGGCTCTTTGAGTGCGCCAACACCGTGGTGTTCTCGAGTGGCCCGCTCGCCATGACCGTGCTCGTGTTCGGGACGTATCTCGCTGCCGGAGGGGAGCTCGACGCCAGCAAGGTGTTCACGGCCGTGGCGTTCTTCGGCATGCTCCAAGGCCCCATGCACAACTTCCCGCACACGATCGTCATGTGTATGCAGGCGTTCGTGTCGCTCGGCAGGCTGGACAAGTTTCTGTCGGACGCCGAGATCGACAGCACGGCAGTGGAGCGTGTTGAGTGCGCCGCCGGGGACAGGACAGCCGTCAAGGTTCAAGACGGAGTGTTCGCATGGGATGCGCAGCGCGAGGTGAAGGATAAGGATGGCCGGCTGAGCAATGGTGCGGAGGACGACCGAGGGGAGGAGCCGGAGATGGAGACGGTGCTGAAGGGGATTGAAGTGGAGGTGAGGAAGGGTGAGCTTGCGGCGGTGGTCGGGACGGTGGGCTCCGGCAAGTCGTCACTATTGTCCTGCATCATGGGAGAGATGCACAAGGTCTCCGGCAAAGTAAGTGTACTGTTGTCAAATTACTTTTTTTTTTTGAGCGGACACTAATCTCAGATTGCTAGTGTATTTGATTAGGTGAATGTAATATCCTGATTCAAATTGAGTTTTAGGCATGAACATGAATGCATTATGTGCTTCACTTAAGTCACCCAATCCTTACCTACTAAGATGACTGCAAACACTTCACGATCATTGGGGGAAAAAGATTGCTAAACATAAATAATTCTAAATATTAGCAAACTTAAAATATGGAAGTTTTTATCCATGGGATCAAACATCGAGATTGTGCTCTGGTTACGCTTTCCAAGGTTCAATAGGTGCCCATCCTTTCATGTTGTCAAGGCAACTACAACCTAACGGTCGGTGGTGATGTTTAGTGATGAGAAGTTTACCTATAATTATCTATGGCTTTGTAATGTTACATAAGGGACACCGTTGTCTCCTAGTTTGATGATTTGATCTCGTAGATTTGCAATTGTTTTGTCAAAGTAATGTGATGACTATGTTGTAGCCAAGTTACATATACACCTATAACGTCACTATGATTTTCAGATCATTTGACTTGCTTGTCTCATCTCTATTCTCTCTTTGATATAGGTTAGCATATGTGGGAGCACAGCATGTGTCACTCAGACTGCTTGGATCCAAAATGCGACCATTCAAGAGAACATTTTGTTTGGACGCGCAATGCATCCAGAGAAATACAGGGAAGTCATACATGCTTGTTGCTTAGAAAAAGATTTAGAAATGATGGAGTTTGGTGACCAGACTGAAATAGGAGAGCAAGGGATCAACCTCAGTGGTGGCCAGAAACAACGCATCCAGCTTGCTAGAGCAGTTTACCAAGATTGTGATATATATCTTCTTGATGATATCTTTAGTGCTGTTGATGCTCATACTGGCTCAAGTATCTTCAAGGTAAATTCTTCTTCTTTCCTTTCTTTGCATGCTGTGTTTGGCCATTTGAATTAGTTGATTAAATTTAGAACAAATGCCAAATAAACACAAAATAAAATGCATTACATGGAAGAAACCTGGAAGAAAGATTTCAAGGTGAAAGTGTGATGCAAGCTGCAAGGTAGAAATGGTTGAGAAAAGTTCAAATATGGAGAATTGGAGACTCAAATGCTGAAAAAAACATGAGAAGGAGTGCATGCATATACATCTGACGGACAAAAATCTATCTGATATTAGTTGTTTCAAGGGTTATTTAGATATATGCATTTTATTTCTCAGATAGATTTTGTGCAGCAATGTAAAAGATTTATAATTTCAACACAAAGGACAGATATATAGTCATCTTGAACTCCCAAAATGCTGAATTCGGCCACTGAAATCTTATTTTGCTGATGTGGGTCAATTTTGGTTTTCCAGCTCTCCAATATTGTCAATTTCTCTTTTATGCATGTTCTCGGACACATGCACCATTGCCTCATCGGGAAATGTTCATAATTGCTAGAATAGATATTAGAACAATGGTTTTTTTTATTTCTTATCTGTCTTTTGTATTATCTTATCTAAATCGTATATAACATACACACTTTGTACCTATTATATATATTATTTATTGAATCTCTTCAATATATACACAATATACGTAGTATCAGAGCAAAAGTTAGAGCAAAAGATAGAGTTAGAGCATGCTATCACCGCCTCATCCTAGCCTCCGCTTGTCCTCCGTTGCCGCTGCGGCGCTGCCCCCGGAAGAAACAATCTCCGCTCCCGGAGGCGGCCTCGTACTGCCTCGTCGTCCAGCAGCAAGCTTCTTCGTCGAAGGTGTGCTGGTCGAGCCTCGTGGTAGTGATCGTGGCCGTCCAGATCCGATCTGGATCGAGCCGCCGCCACCCCCGCTTGGATCTGCCGCTTCAAGCCTCTTCTACCCCGAGCAGCCGCCACCGCAGGACAAGTTCTACCACCTCGCCAAGGAGCAGGGCTACCGGAGTCGCACGGCCTTCAAGCTGCTCCAGCTCGACGCACGGTTCCGCTTCCTCCCGACGGCGCACGCCGTGCTCGACCTCTGCGCCGCGCCGGGAGGATGGGTCCAGGTGGCCGTCAACCATGTCCCCGTCGGCGTCTTCGTCGTCGGCGTCGACCTCGTGCCCATCCGCCCCATCCGCAGGGGCCCCCTTTTGGCGATGTGATGTGTCAAGGGCTTTCGCAATTTGGTGGATGGATTCATTTGAGCATCGTGGGATTGGCTATTGGTTGTGGTTATATACATGTGGTATCTAGGTGTTCGAGTGCTGCATTCACGATTCAATCTCTAGCCTAGGATACGAGGTCATCCATGGGTCGGTTGGTGGGGTTGAGGTTACATATGCTCGCACTGCTGTTCGCATCTTCTGCTCTTCGAGAATTAAGCTGCTAGTTATCCTCAGGCTTTTCTTCGTGTTGTTTTTTTTTTTATATCCACCGAATCCGTATAACTCTATTTTGAGTTCGTGTAAGCTATGTGTGTTCACAAATTTATTATCAACCATAGAAGCATAGAAATTCTTTTATGCATAACAGCAGCCGCTGCTCTCGCCTTCTTTCTGAGTTACGTGTAGATCGTAGAAGTTGTTATGATACCGCCGCTTCTCTTTTAGCCGCCGCCCTAAACTTCTAAGGCCGTCGCACTTCTTCTACGTCGTCGCCGTCTTGAGTTTCGATCTACGTCGTCATGCTTCTATCTATTCCTATTCTACTTGATTTGACAGCTTTCTCTATTTTTGTCAGTGTCATCATCTTCTTCGTCGTGTTACCACGGTCGACTTTGCTCCTGCTTGTTTCTACTTTCTCAGCCCCTGCACCTTGTGCTTTATGGGCTGTCACACGACTCCGGATGGGAGGAGATATTTCGATACTCGACATATCCAAGAGCTGTATGCTACGACGACATTATCAAGACTCGGATTTTGGATTTTTCATACTTTTATTGTTAATTCTTTCCAAATGCAATGCTATGACACGCGCCTTGCATTGAGAGAGGGTGCTAGAATAAGTATTAGAATATGGACTCTTTTGTATTTCTTTATCTGTCTTTTATATTGTTTTATCTGTATATGATATACACCTTTTGTACTCACTATATATATTGCCCATTAGACCTCTTCAATACATACATAATATTCATAACAATAATAACTTGTATAACCTTGCCCCCCTGTATCCCGGCAAAACACTCAAACTTTCCTCCTGCTCTGCCTTTGGCGCATCTGGAATCATCATCATGACATGGTCTTCACGTCACGCGACCCGTCCCTCGGCTGTCTTTTGAACTCCTGCAAGGAGGACGCAGCCCTCTGGACAGAGAGAATGCCAATTTGAGATTGGCATGTGAAAAATAATGACTTGTGTGCCTTTACTCCATTTGGCTGTTGAGCAGGGGATAGATCCTTCCAATCCATGGGATGCAAATTATGTAGCTTGATCAGCTGTATATGATGTATTTTTAGAGAACTGCCAGAAGATTGATGATCACTAAAAGTTAACATTTCAGGGATGAAATTGCAAAAATATAGATTCAATGATCCAAACCCCTCACTTAGTGACTCGTTGTATCTTTGTCGTGACATACACACTAGACTTTTATTGCAGAAATTTCACAACAGGATGTCTGACATAAATACTTGGCCAAATTTACAGAAGACATACGATTGCTGTAGGATACACTAGCGTCTTTCTATTTTTGTACCAAAATGGAAGATTTTAAATAATATAGGAATTGAGCTGCTTTCATAATCATATACGTTAGATTTTATTTAGTTTACCAATATTTATTTCTTTTCCTTCTTATGCTGGCTTCTTAAAAAGCAACCAACAGGCAACAGTTATATTGTTGTTTCCCATTACTCTTTTCTTCTTTTTTATTTTTATAAAACATTATTTTCTTCATGTGGTCTTTTTCTTTCTTTCTCGTCTCTTGTACCATTTTGGCTGACTAAAAGGAACATTGGATAACAAACTGTACTTGATTTTCCAAACTGTACCATGTTTGCTCTTCTACAAAAGGAAGAATGTCCAATTTTTGCAGAGTCGTGGAATTCGTTCATAACAAATTGTACTTGATTTTCCCAATGCTATTTGTTTTTTAATAGTTTTCTTATTACTACAGAGGTAGAAAAGAAGTTAGTGCCGAGAAGTACATAATTATTACTAGTATTAATTATAGCCCATTTCTTAAACAGTATTCTAACAGTTACCCTTTTTCTGCAGGATTGTCTGAAGGGCATACTGAAGAAGAAGACCGTTTTGCTTGTGACCCACCAAGTAGATTTCTTGCAAAATGTGGATACTGTATTTGTAAGTTTCATGTTCTAACCGTCTGTATTACATTTTGAGGAAATAGAGTAGTAGTACATTCATCCTTCAGAAAATTAGACTAATATATTGTGAATAACTTAATCTCATTGCACAGTATAAATGCTCTATTTTGGTTCTAGAATTAAGGAAAACACCTTCAGTAATATTCACACCTTTGGTCCCTAAAGAATTGGTGTGTATTTATCTTTGAGTCTGTTTATTTCAGTTTACTTTAGCAATCAGCATATGCAAGATTTGTGATATTCTGCCAAATTTACCATGTTGATGTTACTGAAAGTAGACGGAATTAACCAATATTATCTTGTGTGCAAATATGTAGGTAATGAAAGATGGGGTAGTCATCAAGTCTGGGAACTATGGTGAGTTACTAGCATCCTGCACAGATTTTTCAGCTCTTGTTGCTGCTCATCACAGTTCCATGGAGGCGCCAGGGGGACAATGCTGCCATGTTCAGAACGCTGGAAATCCTCAGGCCACCACCGGATTAACTGAGGCCCCCTCCGTCCACTCCAAATACGAAAACGGTGGTGTGACGGCTGTTGCACCAAGCAAAGAAGCAGGTTCTTCTAAGCTGATCAAGGAAGAGGAAAAGGAGAGTGGCCGAGTAAGTTGGCGTGTGTACAAGCAATACATCACAGAGGCTTGGAGTTGGTGGGGAGTTCTGGTCATTTTAGCTGCATCACTGCTGTCAGAGGGCTCCAGTATGGCTAGTAACTACTGGCTGTCATATGAAACATCAGGAGGCACCATATTTGACACTACCAAGTTTCTTGGTGTTTATGTTTCGATAGTTGCCGCTTCGATTGTATTTGAAGTGATCATCACTCTTTCCGTGGTATTCCTGGGGCTTAAATCATGTCAGGCCTTTTTCAACAAGATGTTTGACAGCATCCTACGAGCTCCAATGTCATTTTTCGACACCACTCCTTCAGGAAGGATCCTTAGCCGGGTATGTCTGTATGTAGCCATAGATTTAATTTGATTCACAGCATGTACACAATCATTTGTTGAAGTATTATTACTCTTCTGTCTTTTTCAGGCATCATCAGACCAAATGAAAATCGACACTTCCCTTGTGTTCGGTGTTGGTTTTGCCATGCCAGTGTGCATTTCAGTAGCTAGCAGCATTGCTGTTACTTGTCAAGTTGCGTGGCCGTCAGTCATAGCAGTACTTCCCCTACTGCTTTTGAACATCTGGTACCGGGTATGATCCAGCTACAACAGACATCTCAGAGTACTAAAATCATTGTTCACACTGCTTAACATCCATATAGCACACCTAATTGAATCATAATAAATTGAGTTTCTTTCATTTATTCACTTTTTTCAGAATTATTATATTGCAACATCTCGAGAGCTAACTCGTCTTCAAGGAGTAACAAGGGCACCAGTTATTGATCACTTCACGGAAACCTTTTTGGGCGCTCCAACTGTAAGGTGCTTCAGGAAGGAGGATGAGTTTTACCAAATAAACTTGGACAGAATCAATTCGAATTTGCGCATGTCTTTCCATAATTACGCGGCTCATGAGTGGTTTGGATTTCGCCTGGAGCTAATTGGCACACTTGTGTTGTCTATAACTGCTTTTCTCATGATCAGCTTGCCTAGCAATTTCATCAAGAAAGGTAATATTAAAATTTCCATTAGCTGAGAATTTATAAAAGTGAATGTGATAGGAGTAGAATTGATGGTCCCCATGTATGTATATTTATTTTAGGTTTAACTTGACTTGTTCTCTTGAATCCCAATTTTTTTGAACTTCAAAACACGAGTCTAGTGCTAAGCATAGAAGTTATCTTAGAAGTTATTGTTAGGAATAGCAACTTGTATTCTCAAGGGGCCAAAGAGTCAGTATATATACACAAAGTACAGGTGGTGAATATGTAAATAACCCCTCATAACAATGGGGAATAACACACTATACATATATTTCTAACACCTCCTTTCAAACTCATGGTGGATCAACAACACTGAGTTTGAAAAGGTAGAAACCGTGCTGTGCTCGAGTCTGGGCCTTCGTGAAAAAATCCACTATTTGAAGCTCTGAAGGCACATACTGAGGAGCAATCACATGATCATGCACACAAGACCTCATGAAGGAAGCATCAACACTAATATGCTTGGTGAGCTCATGCTTCACAGGGTCACGCGCAATACTGATAGCACCTGTATTGTCTGACAAGAGAGGAGTCGGTGTAGTGACAGAAACACCAAAATCCTCAAGTAACCACCGTAGCCAAGTAATCTCTGCTGTCAAGAGAGTCATAGCTCGCAACTCAGCCTCTGCACTCGAACGGGACACTACAGTCTGTTTTTTCGTCTTCCAGGTAATGAGAGAACCACCAAGAAAAACACAGTAAGCAGAGATAGACCGGCGATCAGAGGGATCGCTGGCCCAAGTAGCATCCGAATAAGCCTGAAGTTGTAACGAGTTGGAGCGTGGAAAGAAAAGACGGCGAGAGATAGTCCTACGAAGGTATCGTAGAACTCAAAGAAGGTGGTTGTAGTGGACCTGAGTGGGAGCAGAGACGAACTTACTCAGAATGTGGACTGGATAAGTGATATCCGGACGAGTAACAGCAAGGTAGACAAGACTCCCAACAAGATGACGATAGCGAGTCGGATTAGAAAGAGGCTCGCCATCAGAGGGTCGAAGGTGAACATTGAGCTCCATGGGATTCTCAATAGTACGCTGATCAGTGAGAGAGGCGCGATCTAGAAGATCCTGAATATACTTCTCTTGGGACATAAAGAAACCATCTGAAGTAGAAGTAACATCAATCCCAAGGAAGTAACGAAGAGGACCAAGATCCGACATAAGGAACTGCTCACTAAGACGAGCCTTAACAAAGACAATGTACTCAGAATCATCTTCGATAATGATCATATCATCAACATACAGAAGAAGAAGAGTCCGACCACGAGACGCAGTGTGGACAAAGAGCGCGGGATCATGATCACTAGCTGAAAAGCCAGCAGCAGTGACCACAGAGGAGAAACGCTCAAACCAAGCACGAGGGGCTTGCTTAAGGCCATAGAGAGAGCGACGAAAGCGACAGACCATGCCCTCAGGAACAGAATACTCAGGTGGCGGATGCATGTAGACCTCCTCATGCAACTCGCCATTAAGATAGGCATTCTTGACATCAAGCTGAGAAACATACCAATGACGAACAGACGCCATCGAAAGAAGAGTACGGACAATGGTCATATGGGCCACAGGAGCAAAAGTCTCGTCGTAGTCACGACTATGCTCCTGTTAGAAGCCACGAGCAACAAGACGCGCCTTATAGCGCTCAAGAGAGCCATCAGAGCGAGTCTTAATCTTATAGACCCACTTACACATGATGGGACGAGAGTGAGATGGAAAAGGAACAAGATCCCAAGTACCAGTACGCTCGAGGGCAGCAATCTCCTCGGCCATAGCATGCTGCCACTCAGGGTGAGTAACAGCATCCCGGTAGGAAACAGGCTCATGAGTAGCTGCACCAGCAAAACCAAAACGGGAAGAGGGCCGAATCGACTAGCGATCGCGGAGAGCGTAGCGAGGAGAAGATGACCCATCAGGGGAAGATGGAGTATCAAAAGAAGATGGAGCATCAGGAGAAGATGGCTCATCTGGAAGATCCTCAGTACGGGGTCGACGAGTGTAGAAGAGGGGGTAAGAAGGGGCTGTAGTGGGAGGAGCCTGAGGAGCCGTAGGAGGTGAAGCAGGCGGCGACAACGGCGGAGAGGCCACAGGAGGAATATGTGGAGACTCAGGGGAATGGGTGGACGAGAGCAAGACAGAGATAGGTGTATCTGGAAAAGTAAAAAAGGATAGAGACTCCACAGAGGAAGCCGAAGGAGAGGCAGGACGTGGGTAGAAGGGACGCGACTCGTCGAAAGTCACATCCCGAGAAACCTGCATTCGTCGACCAACAGGATCCCAACACCGATAGCCCTTGTGCTTGGCACTGTATCCCAGAAAGACACACTCAACAGACTGAGCAGTCAGTTTGGTGCGTTCGCAAGGGGTGAGGAGAACGTAGCAAATGCAGCCAAACAGACGAAGGGCGGAGTAGTTAGGAAGAATACCACAGAGACGCTCAACAGGGATCGCACCCTGAAGAGCAGAAGAGGGCTGGAGGTTGACGAGATAGGTGACAGTGGAAACAGCCTCAGCCCAAAAGTGAGGTGGAATAGAGGTGGCAATCATCAGTGCACGAGCAGTCTCAAGGAGGTGACGATGCTTGCGCTCAACGACACCATTCTGAGCATGAGCACCAGAACAAGAGAACTGAGCGAGAGTGCCCTGCTCAGCAAGGAAGCTGTGCAGGTAACGAGAGAGATACTCGCCAGCGGAGTCAGCACGAAAAACACGAATAGGGGTGGAGAACTGTGTGTGGACCATAGTGGCAAATTGTTTATAGATAGACAAGGCCTCACTACGAGAAGATATGAAATATATCCAAGTGTGGCGAGAGAAATCATCTATAAATATGATATAATATTGATGACCCCCTTTCGAAACGAAGGGAGCCGGACCCCAAACATCTGAATAAACAAGATCAAATGGACGCTGAGACACTGACTCACTGTGAGGATAAGGAAGCTGAATCTATTTACCTAACTTACAGCCCTGACAATTTAAAGACACGTCTCCTGAGACAGACCCCAGAAGACCACGATGAACTAAAGACGACAGACGAGATCCACACAGATGACCAAGACGGTGATGCCACTGCTGAAAAGAGCTGGTAGACGGAGTGGCAGAAGCTGAGAGACTAGCGGCGACGGTAGCAGCGGAAGGAAGGTGAAGCCAGTCAAACTCCCAGAGACGCTATGAGTCAAGGCGCCGAGGGCTAGAACCAACTAGAGCTCCCGTGTGGTGGTCCTAAACACAACAAGAGTCAGAGTTGAGAATGACTCAACAACCAAGATCAGTAATCTGCCCAATAGAAAGAAGCTACATGGTAAGGTGATGAACATAAGCAACAGAAGGAACATGAAAAGATGAGTTGCTAAGAGGTCCTCGACTAGAGACAGAAAGAGATGTACCATCAGCGGTAAGAACACCGACAGGAGAATCAAGTGGTGTAATGAAAGACAGAGTGGAAGAATCAGAAGTCATGTGAAAAGATGCTCCAGAATCAAGAATCCACGGGGAGGTACCTGACTGTTTAGGAGGTGATTTCTCGGTGCGAAGAGTCGATGCGTAACGCAAAACACGTCGAGGAGAACACGAAGTGGCAGCGGCGTCGAAGTCTGGCTATCTCCTGCTTAGTGAGAGAAACTGCTGAAGGAGTCGATGCAGACGTCGATGGAGAAGCACCAATGCCAGTGCTAGTAGAAGAACGACGTGAAGGATGCCGCCGCTTCTTATAGCATTGGGACTCAATGTGGCCGACCTTGTTGCAGTAGGAGCAGTGAGGACGACCACCGCCAGATGGAGGGCGGCCACCACCTGTGGTAGCCGCTGGAGGAGGCAGTGTGCTGAAGCGTGGAGTAGTCGGTGTAGTAGGTGGGCGAGCACGGAGGGAGAGTGGCATCAGACCAGCACCACTCAGGCGAGTCTCCTCCGCACGTATCTCGGTAAGAGCCTCCAGGAGAGTGACACAAGGGTGGCATGCAAGGAGCTGGGCACGCCGCTGCTCGAACTCAGGACGAAGGCGAGTAAGGAACTCGAGACCACTGAAACTCAGTCGGCACATATAGCCAGCAAAGACGGACAGGAGGACGGCGGTCGCGAAGAGAGTTGGTGGCGCCGACAACAGAGCTCTGAGCATAAAAAGCGTCAACAGTAGCATCACCCTACTGAAGAGAGTGCTTCTGGCGGACCACGGACAGGTACAAGACATCACCAGAGGGCTCGTAGCGCTGACAAAGATGAGTCCACATCTAGAAAGCTGAAGGGAGTCCCACAACCTCAGAAGAAAACTGAGGCTGGATACTGGCGATGAAGACAGCAGCCCGAGCATCGTCATCGTACCACTGAGTGTAGGCGGTCAGTTGATCCTTGTAGGAATCCAGAGCCTCTTGGTAGGCAGAGATAGCCTCATCATCAGCAAGGCCAGCAGCCTCAACCGCAGCCTTGTCAGCTGTCGGGGGATAGCGCAACAGGCGTAGGCTCCGTCGGAGGAATAGGGCAAGGCGAGCAGGTGACATCGCCAGAGAGGACGCCCCAGAGATGAAGACCATGCATGTGGATGCGCATGTGAGACACGAAGTTGGTGTAATTAACACCATCGAAGATCACCAGACAGTGAGGGAGGGAAACGGTGCCCATTAGTAGGCGGCGCTGGACGGCGCGGCGACCAAGGCAACGAAGTCTAACAGGAGGCGCTGGACGGCGCGGCGGTTAGAACGACGTTTTTTTACACATGTGTGAGCTTGGGCCAGCTTAAAAGCCTGGCCTGCTCACGGCCTGCTCACGAAGGACCGACCGAGCGGGTCGAGCGGGGGAACTAGGGTTCCCCCGAGTCCTTCGGCGGCGGCGGCCCTCCGGTGAGCGGCGACCCCGGAGGCGGTGATGACCCCTGAGGCGGCGACGACGAAAGGCGACAACAGAAGGCGGCACGGAGGCGGCGACAACGGAAGGCGGCACGGAGGCGGCGACGACAGAAGGCAGCACGGAGGCGGCGACGACGTGTCGGCGGCGACCCCGGAGGCGGCGACGACGGAAGGCGGCACGGAGGCGGCGACGTTCGGAGGCGGGGGAGCGGGGGGCTCCAGCTGTTCGGGCGCAGATCAATGGAGGCGGGCGACCAAGCTTCGGTAAAGATCTCGATGGGCCGACTTCGTCGAGGATGATGGGGAGATGAAGCTAGCAGCAGCGGCTAGGGAGGTGAAGCCGGCGACAGCGGCTAGGGAGATGAAGCCAGCGGGCGGTGGCTAGGGCTAAGAACGAGTTGCGCGTCCGAATTGGTAAGACCTACTTGGCTCTGATACCATGTTAGGAATATCAACTTGTATTCTCAGAGAGCCAAAGGGCCAGTATATACACAAAGTACAGGTGGTGAATATGCAAATAACCCCTCATAACAATGGAGAATAACACACTATATATATATCTCTAACAGTTATATCAAGTTGCCATCAGGTCATTTAGGAAGAATACATTAGAAATGAATGAATTGCTAAGGGTGGGGAATTTTATCACGGGGTAGAATGGGATAGCATGGCTAGTTGTTCCGAGTCTACGAATACCCAAAATTTAAATGCAATGCTTTATGGATAGTTCAATCTTGATGGCAGCAGTGGTCAAGCACAAATTGGTTGTCAAATTTTAAGATCGTGCAGAATCGCAGTTGCTTCATTGTATGGTTGAAGATAGATACTAAAAAAGGTTTAAATGATCCTCTATTAAAAGATCTATTACTATGTGTTCTCTATTTAATTATTTGTGATATTCAAATACATTATGTCATTGATTTTTACTGTTTCCGATGTAGAATTTGTCGGCATGTCTCTTTCCTATGGTCTTTCTCTCAATTCCTGGGTGTATTATGCAATTTCCATTAGCTGTATGCTAGAAAACAATATGGTCTCTGTGGAGAGGGTGAATCAGTACAGTACTCTTCCTTCTGAGGCAGCATGGGAAGTGGCAGATTGTCTTCCCACACCAAATTGGCCCAGCCGAGGAGATATTGACATCAAAGATCTAAAGGTCAGCAATTCTTCTTTTCCTCTGTTGAATCTTCCTTTAGTAAGTTTTTTAAAAAATATCTGTTTGGTACTCTAGGTGATTAAGAGTAGTGAGCCATATGAATATCTTTTCAGGTTAGGTATCGATCAAACACACCTCTAATCTTGAAAGGCATTACGATAAACATTAACAGTGGAGAAAAGATAGGAGTTGTGGGAAGGACTGGCAGTGGCAAGTCAACTTTAATCAAGGCTTTGTTCAGGCTTATGGAGCCTGTAGAAGGCCAGATCATCATTGATGGAGTAGATATTTGCATTTTGGGCCTTCATGATCTGAGGTCTCGCTTTGGTGTGATTCCTCAAGAGCCTGTGCTCTTTGAAGGAACCATAAGAAGCAACATTGACCCAACTGGGCGGTATTCTGAGGCCGAGATATGGCAGGTACAAGTTAGGTTACAGCTGCTGTGTGTTTCAATACATGAACTTCCTCTTGGATGCGTAAGTAATTCTTGTTTCTATTGAGCTTAATACATTTATTCCTCTGCAGGCCCTTGAGCGTTGCCAGCTAAAAGATACAGTAGCTGCAAAACCTGAGAAGCTTGATGCACTAGGTTTGCTGTTTTATCGAACAGCTATTCTTTGTTTTGAGTAAACTACATTAATAAGTCCTGGTTTAGCCACTTGTGTTCTTCAACTACAGGTCTGTAAACTTGCATAATTGTGACACTTAGATCCAAGGTTCAGGATTACGATCCAATCCTACGATCCTGTCATGATCCTACATTTGGGCCAGCCTCTTGGTCGCTAGTAACGGAGATGGGCTGAGCCCAAGCCACAAACAAAGAGAAAGGATGATGTACAAATACAGGAGGCTAGCAAAGGAAAAGGCATCGATGAAGAACAAAGAACCAGAACTCCTCTCTGCTGCTGCTTCTTCCCCATCCCATTTCTGCTCCTTCCCCAACTGCTTCTTTCTCCTTCCGACTGCTTCACCCCCGATCTCTCGCTCTACCTCCAAGTCCCAGTTCTTCTATTCCCGGTCCCTATTTCTACTTCCCAATTGTGTCTCCAAATACTTGTAGCTGGTGATGGATTTGGGTGTTAAAGCTATTGAGTTGTGTTTGCTTGTGTTCATCTGAGAGGGGTATGTGACAATTGGTATCAGAGCCGTCGATCATGGTGGTTCCGTGCTCCGAAGTGGTCATGAGTGATGCTGAGAAGGAGAGCGAAGCGCAGTGCAAAGAGATGTTAAACCAGTTAATCTCCGTCATGAAGAAACAAACATTGGAGATTGAAGATTTGGCAGGGAGCATGAAAGAGCTTGCGGTCGGCTTGAAGGCCGTCGTCCAACCGCTAGGAGTAACCGCTAATGCCTTGCCACCGCCTGTGACCACGCCAACGGCCACCCTTGTCACCGCGGTGGATCACGCCGTGGCGACAACTACTCCATATGCAGAGGCCGCCCTCGCCCCCAAGTCGCCCACCACTTGCTCGACACCGGTACCCGGCCATGAAAACGGCAACAGGAGCTCCACGACCACGTCGTCGTTGAAGAAGGCCGCTCCAACACTCGTTCTGGTGCCTGTCGCATCCCCATCTACACCTGTGCCGATGGCAGATGCCACCATCGACACAGTAGACGCCAACCCTGTCACTGCACATCGGGTATTCGATGAAATGTCGGGCCACCAGGAGGCGATCAGCGGGAGTATTCTTCATGTCACGGTGAGCCATGTGCTCTATCCGGTGACTGTGGAGGTGCTTCACCAGGTCTTTGATCCATATGGTGCTGAGGAGGTGTACGGGCTCGACAGGACAGATCGTGTCGAGACGTTTGTCTCGATCCGGTCGGGTCACGAAGCGGCGTGTGCTCGAGATGCCTATCATGGTCGCTGCATCTATGACAACTGTTGTTGGTTGGACCTCTGGTATGTGGAGCCGCTTCCCAGCGACAGCACCACAGTGATTCCCGGAGATGCCCTTGGCACTGAGCTCGACCACGTCGTCAAGCCTCACATCAAGGCGTCTAGCAGGTGTTCGACGGAACGCCCAGAACAAGACATCAACACTACTGCTCTACTGTCTACAACCGTCGGTGGCATGGCCTTGTCACTACCACCATCAGCTATACCGAGCACTGCAGCCACATCAGTGCTCATCATGCCGAACAGAGGAGGTGTGGTGGTGCCGCACCAACCCTGGTCTCCACATGATCGAGTAACTTCCACCACATGTATGCTTGTTGAAAGGGCGATGTCTGAACAGATGGTGGCCATAACAAAAAGGTTAGTGGATCTCGAACTTTGACCTTGGCCGCCACCTAATAAAGTTGCGCAGCAAAGTTGTATGTTAGCA
This sequence comes from Ampelocalamus luodianensis, assembly GCA_036346255.1. Classification (NCBI taxonomy): domain Eukaryota; kingdom Viridiplantae; phylum Streptophyta; class Magnoliopsida; order Poales; family Poaceae; genus Ampelocalamus; species Ampelocalamus luodianensis. The sequence continues at coordinate 43,548,368 of CM070624.1, forward strand.
ATGGTGTTTAAGGATGTGATGGGGCTAGCTGGAGGATCAAGTGGTGAGGACATCCATACCGGGTGTCCACTCACTTGGGCTATGGTGCTGCTCCAACCGTGGCCACCACCAGTTCGGGAGGAAGGGAGCAATGGAACTAACATGTGGTTTTGGCAATCTTGGCCATTCTCCTTTTACAACAACAGTGGAACAATGTCCTCCTACTGCTACCACCATGGCCACCACCTGCTCAGGCGAATTCAACTGAATGTATGCTTGCTAAGAAGGGGGGAAATGCTTGAAAAGAGTGTGATCTGGTCAAGGAAGTTGATAGAACTAAAACCATGGCCACCACCAATTTGCTGAAAAAGGGCTGAGTGACAATTGGTACCTTGGCCACAATCTATTGAAGGCCATTCTCTAGAGGATGAGGGTCTCTTTTGGTCTGAACCTTTGGAAAATATTCTGGTTGTTGAAGTCAGGACCTTGTTGGAATGCATGTTGACATTGCCACTGAAGTTGTTCAAGATGGAACCCTCGCCACTGAGGCTCAGGTTTCAGTCAAATGTGGATGGTGTTTGTAACTGTGCTTTTCGAAATCTCCAGGTGGGTAGTGCTGTTGCAAAACATGTTGTGCAGAATTCTAGTTCAAAGAAATTACATTGGGGAAATTCAGGGAGATGTAGCACATTGATCAATCCAGTTAAGAGAAAGGCGACACTTACAGTGAATACAATAGAAGACAATTTAAGCCACCATTGGAATTACAGAGCTTATAAAATCCAGTGTTGTGTGGTGCTGTTTGAACAGGAACAATGGAAGTTCATCAGTTGTGGAGGAGACTTGTCAATACTTGTGAGGATAGTAGGGATGAGAGTTTGACCTGAAAACTGCAGCAACAACGCACTACTGCTTCTACCACCGTGGCCCCCACCTACAGGAGGGCACCTGATCAAGAGAATGCTAGTTGAGGATTCTTCTAACATGCAAAAATTGCTAGTGACAAGAAATGTAAGTACTCTATTTGAACATTTGATTTACTCATTCGCAATGCAAGGCTTGATGGAACTTGTCGACAAGGAACATGTAAATCGGAAATCCCTGTGGGTGGATCCAATGCCGGATGTTTTTGTGGCTGCACATGGTGATTGTCATGCAATTGCTAACAGAGGGATATGTACTGCTGGTGAAAATATTATGCATCACATGGTGGAGCAACATGATAATAGCTTTGTAGTTATGCAAATGCCATGTCCTGAGCATGGCTTGAGCTCTCCTCTACAGTTTATGGAGTATGAAGTCTGTTGTCAACTTGTACAAGAATCAATATCCCACCTTCACAACAAGTTTGAGCAAATTGTGTGCATGACTGCCCAAGGCCAGTTTGAAAATCTGAACAAGTTTCCAAGTTCTGACAGCTATAGGTGGCCTCTCAACTTATGCAAGAAATGCTCGGGAATTGAGAAGTTGGAGTTTCAGATCTTGGTGCCTCACAACAATAGAGGGCTCAATACATGGTTCACCACAAGACACAAGTGTGTTTCTCGGATTATCCCAGGTCGGCATAAAAAAACAGCACATGGTATATGTTCAGCATAGCTACTCTCTTCATACACTGAAGTCAGCAATTGAATTTGAATTGATGCCGCCATGTGTGCGGGGACACTACACTGGTGCTCACAAAATCAACGTGCAAGAGGGGTAGACTTTCAAGTGATGATTGGTTCATGTTGAGAATCAAGGAACAACAAGTCCTAAAAATCTCTGGATTCTCTACTTTGGGATTGGCAGGTTATCAAAGCTCAAGGATTTCTGTGGGTTTCCTGTGGATACTTCATCGGCTTGGGGACAAGCCGAAACTGAAGGAGGGGAGAATGTCATGATCCTACATTTGGGCCGGCATCTTGGTCGCTAGTAACGGAGATGGGCTGAGCCCAAGCCACAAACAAAGAGAAAGGATGATGTACAAATACAGGAGGCTAGCAAAGGAAAGGCATCGATGAAGAACAAAGAACCAGAACTCCTCTTTGCTGCTGCTTCTTCCCCATCCCATTTCTGCTCCTTCCCCAACTGCTTCTTTCTCCTTCCGACTGCTTCACCCCCGATCTCTCGCTCTACCTCCAAGTCCCGGTTCTTCTATTCCCGGTCCCTATTTCTACTTCCCAATTGTGTCTCCAAATACTTGTAGCTGGTGATGGATTTGGGTGTTAAAGCTATTGAGTTGTGTTTGCTTGTGTTCATCTGAGAGGGGTATGTGACAGATCCTGTTGGACCATTACGATTTAAATCCTTTGTAGGATCATGACTAGGTGGTGCAATACAAAATAGTAGCCCAAACTTTATAATCTTTATAGTCACGATTTTCGAGGTGTGTTCCTAACTTTCCTATAATGATCCTATGGTCCTGATATTGCCAACACGACAACGATCCTGCTTAGGATCAAGATCCCGGCAACCTTGCTTAGATCGTGACAGAAGAAATGATGAGGCAGGGAAGTGAGTGCCACAATTAAACAAGTTTAGGGTCCTACTGTGCTTGCCGCGCTATTTTTGCACAACATAATGAGAAACTTGTTGGCTTAAAAATTCAACTTCATGAACATTAGAGATAACTGCACCAATTTTGAGGATTTTCAGTGCAATTTAGCCATTCATTTTCTTTAGGAACAACAACAGATGAATACTCTTTGCTTGTTGCCTGTTCTTTGTAGTTGCTGACATGGGGGAGAACTGGAGCGTAGGACAGAAGCAGCTTCTCTGCTTCGGGCGTGTCATTCTGAAACGTAGCCGGGTCTTGTTCATGGACGAGGCCACCGCTTCCGTTGATTCTCAAACGGATGCAACTATCCAGAGGATCATCCGAGAGGAATTCTCCGAATGTACCGTCATCAGCGTTGCTCATCGTATACCTACCGTCATGGACAGCGATAGAGTTCTGGTGTTGGATGCAGGTAGGTTTTACACGGATTATTGCTAGTTTTATCAATAGTGTTTTTCCAACAAAAAAAATGCATTGCAAGAGAACACTGGAACTGCCATCTTTCGTGGAATTGATTTTTATTGCTAGTATTGAGATTTTGCGCTTGTGTTCAACCTTTGTACGTGTTTAACTGTTTCAGGGTTAGTGAAAGAGTTTGATGCACCATCCAAGTTGATGGGGAGGCCGTCGGTTTTTGGGGCAATGGCTCAGGAGTACGCAAGTCGCTCTTCTAGCACGCAGGCAACCGACGGATGATTCCATATCTTACCGGCTAAGCCAATTAAATTAAGAAACACAAGTTTAGGCACACAAGAATACGACTAACGACAGGAAAAATAAATTCTAGAGGAAACTTTTGTAAGTTTGCAGACATTACGTGTTGTATTTCCCCCTTTTTATGATATGGTGTGTGTGTGTATTTTCTCTCTCCCCTTTTTTTGGCAATGAGTGTGCTTAGTAGGTACTAGTTAGTCTCAAAGAAAAAGGTAAGAAATGTCAGTGCTCGCTGCTGTGCTGGGTACGTTAACTTTTTTAAAGGGAAAAAATTTGTGGGTAAAGTAAATTTAGTGTGCGAATTTTTTTAAAAAAACAATATTATTTTAAAAGATATTTACAAAAAAAAAATAGCCGTCCCTAAAAATTACAAAAATATATCCCTGTCGCCAGTTCAACTCGCGACAGGAACCTATCACCAGTTAAACTGAACCTATTGCCGTTGAATCGACGATCGACCTATCGCCGCCTCATCGCCGATTGAGGTATGTATCGTCGATTGAGCGGCGGCGAGATACCTCAGCTCTTGATTTTCCCTATTCCACTTAGCCAGTTTTTTATTTTCATAAATTTTAAACGGTACCAAATCTGTTAGACTCGCAATAATATTTTGTCATCGTCGTATGTTGTTCTACTACGGTTAATTTTTGGAGAATTTAACGAGGACGTTTGAGGCATGAACGATTTGTAAAGAGGAAGGTAAGTGATATTGCGATTCACCCGGGAATTCATACACACGGATATTACAGAACTTGCAGCAGAACGTCATAACACTTAATTGAAATGATAATTCACAACATTGGTAATAATATATTTCTCGTGGTCGCGACCTCAACGTCTCCCATGTGGACTGCCTCTAGTCGAGGCACCGGATAAGGTCCCCGCGGTGACGTCCGGAATGCCGATGTCTTTTTGGTCCTGAGTATTTCGCGTGGGGCATGTCTTGAAGGTGTACCCAGACTCCCTGCAAATGGAGCACTTCTTCGTACGACGTCCGGCTTCTGCCTTGTCCATATCGTTCCTGATGCGCCGTACCTGTCACCGGCCAACCTTTCCCTTGAGCCTACCAATGTCCGCAGCCCAGATTAGTTGCTCCCAGGTGGGATGGCCAGTGAAATGGCCAACAACGACATAACCATACATCTCTCCACTCCATATTTGCATCACCGCCTCCTTGGTGAAATAGTGAGAGAGGTACTGCCCGGGATGCTGCGCCACCGTCGAACAGGCGGCCATGACATGGGAGCAGGGCCTATGCAAAAGAAGGGGCTTGTTACAAGTACATACGCAACTATTGCGGCATAGCGTGCACTCATGGGTGATCCTCTCGCGGTTAGTCCCGCGACGTCCTTTATCCCTGCACATTATCTCGAAGCGAAACTCCCTCGTGCCCATCTTGAATGCCCGGTGCATCTCACCCTTCTTGCTCTTCTCCTTCATGTATGCGGTGATCATGGCGGAGTAGAGTACTCTATCATTTGCCACGGCGAGCGACTCATTGCTGCATCTGTTAACAAAGTAGTTTGTGGTACTGCGGAGAATTGCCTCTACAATACCAACCAAAGGGCAGCACCTGGCGCCGCGCATGACCCAGTTGTAGACCTCAGCTAGGTTGGTTGTCATGATACCATATCGAGCACCACCCCTGTCATGTAGCAGCGACCACTTCTCCTTAGACTCGTGCTTAATCCAGTCTGAGAAGCATTTCACCTGTGCCCCTGTCTTCCTCGTGACACTAGGACCGTTTGTGGGTAGCTATGGCAATGCTTGGGGGCCTGGTCAGCAGCGCTTGGGGCGGCCCTTCTCGCTGCCTCCCTTCTGTGGGTTTGGGTTCGGTCATCTAGAATCTTCGAGAGTGTTTCGAACTTCCGCTGCTAGTTCTGGTTGCACAGCCGCTTGAATAGGTTCATCAAATCCTTGTTGTGGAACTGCTTATAGAAGTTTGCACCCAAGTGCCTCATGCACCACCTGCTCTGTTGATCCGGCCATAGAAGTGGTATGTTCTCTCCTCGTTGTAGCTGAGTTATTGCACGCAGCAGGCCTGCGTGCCGATCATGTATGAGGCATACGTTGGGACGGTCCTGCACAACAGAAATCCTCACATTCTTGGGAACCACGCCCGACTATCCGTGTTCTCGCTTTCAACGAAAGCGAATGCCACGGGAAGAACTTTATTGTTTTCGTCCGTCGCTATTGCAGTCGGTATCTGGCCCTTGTACCTCCCAGTTAGGAATGTGCCATCGATGCACAAGATTGGACGACAGTGCCAGAATGCATTGATGCATGGACCAAAGGCAAAGAATGCTCGCTGTAGTACCCTCTTATTAGGCCACTTCGGATGCGTGGCATCTTGAATGTCAACATGAGTGCCGGAATTTCTGTCTTGTATGACTCGGAGTTGCCCAGGGAGGTTGTGGTAGGAATCCTCGAACGTGCCGAACTTTGATTCCAATGCCTTCTGTTTTGCCCTCCAAGCCTTAGCATAGCTGATAGTGTACTGGAATCTTGCCTCAATGGCCCGAATGATGGATCATGGCTCAAAATCTAGGTTATCCACGATCTCACCGTACATGAGATTGGCGATGAAGCCTGATGACAAGTTCCGGTGGGACTGCAGTGACTCAGCGACGACGCATGTGTGAGGAACCACTATGGAGCACTTCCAGTAGGTGTCCCACTTGGGCAATGCGTGCACGCGCTAAGGGCATCCCTCTATGCCGCACTTCACGTCGTAACATCTTGGGGTAGACTTGACGACGGTGAATGTGCGCCGCACCGACAATGCCCAGAATTTGATCGCATCCTGCACGGCCTCCTTACGTTTATACATAGCTCCTAGTCTGACCTCGCTCTGGTCGTACTCCCACGGCACACGGGAGGCTTCGTTGACAACAAGGTTCGCGAAATGAAGAATCGATGTGAGCGTGTCGTACTCACCTCCGACATGTCCCGCGGTGCTCCCCCCACGCTGCCACGACGACGAGCCCGCCACGTGCGCGGCAGGAGGCTGTGTCCTGCCACCTCGGTTGACCCCTCGTCCTCGGACTGGTCGGTCCACCGGGTCGGTCGACGTCGCGACGATCGCGATCTGCACTCCATGTCCGCTGCCTCACGATCCGCTCCGGGATCCTCTCGGTCTCCCAGCGTCATGTCTGTGTCTTTGAGTCAATCAACTCGATAATCTCCCGGTGGAGATCCACCTGCAGAAGTAATCAACTAGTTGTAAACCTAAGTCTGCCAAGTTAAATATGAAATAAGGAGCGTTGAATACATACGCAGCGGTGGAAAGCGGAGTCCGGCTGGGTGGGGTACGTGTCTGATGTCGCGGCCTCATGTCGAGGAGGGTCGACCACGACCCGGACGCACCGAAGCCTCGTCCGAGTAGTGTACCACTCCATGTACTGGTCGTACGTCTCGGGGTCCTAGGGATCGTCCCCACTCTGGATGTGGTCGTCGTGCGCGCCACTCCAACCCTCAACCCAAGGGGACATCCTGTCCAACCAGGACATTGTGCCACGAACTCCCTTCCGAGTGTACCTGTGGACGGCAAAAAAATTATTTGGCCGGGATGTAACACACATTGTACGAAAGAAGTAAAGAGTGAATTCACGCTTGTACGTGCGCCGGCACCCGCCTCCCCCCAAGGGGCTGGGACCTCCTGTCGCAGACCGAACTGGCGCATGACCCGTTGCACCTGGTACTCCTCCACGAAGATATCATGCACCAAGGCACTCCGCGTGTACCAGTACACGTAGTCTCGCGTGCATAGCACCGACAGTCCTCCGGGGGCACGCGCGATCACCCTCTCGTCACTGTACGGTCTCCAGATGACGCGGTCATCGGTCAGCTGATCGAACATCGCAATGTACTCCGGGTAGGAGCCCTGCTAGGTGATCGGCGTGAAGGTGACCTGTGCAATAGAACACCACAAACTAAGCACACGAAATAGTGATTGCAATATGAAAAAATAAATGAATATGAAACTAACCCGTCGGCAGCACCACACAGCGCCCATGGTCGGCCGGTCCAGGTCGTCGTCCGGGACGTACAAGCTCTCCTCGTACGCTCCCAAGTTCAGCTGTGACTGTCCGATCTGGAAACGCTCCAAGGACCACAACTGCAGTAGTAGCGGGCATCCCGAGAGGATGGAGCTATCATGCGCACGCTGGCACGCGTCGCACAATGCGCGGTACGTCGCGCACAGCACGGCCGGACACCAAGCGTACTGCGGGATCTCGTCGATCGGCGAGTCCGCCACCTCACGCGCGTACCGGATGTAGTGCTTGTCGACGCTATCACCGTGGGAGCTTAGGAACATGACCCACCCGAACAACCACAGCAGGTAGGCCTCAAAGTGTCTCCTAACAGCGACGTCCCCTGCGTTCTGCGCCATACGCTCGGGCTGCAAGAAGATACGTACACGTCAGCAAGGTTCACATACAAATTGTTGCGAGAGGACAATAGTTATGAAGACTTACGAGAATCGGCAGATCCACTTCAAGATCGGCACATGCGGTCTCGCGAACTCCACGCACCATTGCCGCGGCGGCATCGTGGAACCTAGCTAGGAGGTCCGTGCGCCACGTGGCCGGGATGTCATACGCCGCCATCGGAGTGCCTGCGCAGGGCAACCCAGTCAGGTAGCTCACGTCCTGCAGCGTGGCGCCATCTCCCCGCACGGGAGGTGGAACGTGTGGGTCTCTGGCCTCCAGCGATCAACCAGCGCCATAAGTAGGGCCCGGTCATAGGGAAAACGCCTAGACGTACGACAGCACCGTGGTCCTGGTCGTCCTCACACGTCGCCTCCACCATCCTCGCTAGTGGAAGGAGGTCTGCCGCTCTCAACCTGCGTCGAAACGATTAAGAATAAATGTGAGTCCACGCAAAATAATCAGATCGCGGTTGAGTGCATGAAGGTCAGAACTACACGTACCTTGGAAGCCAGTCTCGGTGCAGCTTCCATGCCCTAATGGGTGTGCGTAGCCGAAACGCGCCAAGCTCCATCGGCGCCTCGCCCTCCGGGGGGACCACGGTACTAAGGCGGCTATGGTGATGCGCGTCAATCACCGGGCCAAGCAACTCGTAGTGGCCCGCGTCTGCCGTACCTGAAAATACAGCAATAAACAAAGTTCATATTTTTTTTCATGCATCTTTACATAGCCTATGTAGCAACTACGAATTTTCTTTATAAATTTAATACATATCATGCTATTTTTCTAGTTTAAATGGTATTTTCGGCACTAACAAGATATTTACCACGCACTAACACAATAATAACAGTGCACTAACAAAATAATAACCGCGCACAAATATTCTCATTGCTCTTTCGACCTACTCAACTACTCCGGATTTTCTTTACAATTTTAAAATGTGTCATGCAATTCTTCTAGTTTAAAAGAGAATTCCTGCATTAATAATATAACTACAGCGGTCAACCAGCGCCATACTCAATTCTATGTCGCTATTCTATGTCGCTACACAACTCAAAATATGTACTACATAATTTGACTACATTTATCTAACTTACTCAATTCTATGTCACTAATTTTGTTTGCTAACCAACAAGATTTTGACATAACGTACACAGTTTCAGAAAAATATACCTGCAAGATGATCGATCGAAACTGATGCTCTGTCAATCTCTCTCATCCGCGACGAACCGGCAGAGCTTCGCTACTTTTTTTTTCTCTCCCTCTCGAACTCTCTCTTGTTTTTTTTTCTGGAATTAAAATGAATTCTAGACCGATTTTTGGCGGTTTTTATAGTCGGATCCCTATCGCCAGTTGAACTGACGACAGGAACCTGCCCAACTTCCAGTCGTCAGTTCAACTGGCGATAGGTAGTTGGACCGACGATAGGGTAGCGACAGGGTCCCTGTCGCCAATTGAACTCGCGACAGGGACATATTTTTGTAATTTTTAGGGGCGGCTATTTATTTTTGTAAATATCTTTTAAAATAATATTATTTTTTAAAAAATTCTTTAGTGTGCTCATAGGTGAAATAGGGGTGGTGGTCGCATTCAAGTGAGGAGGATGAAGTGGAGTGAGCTGCTGAGTTGAATTAAGTTGAACGGAACTATGTGGTTTTTTACGACGGGATGGTATCGACTGTTTAGCCATGTGTTTTTAAGAATACGAAATAGACGTACACACTTTATATACATTACTCACGTGTGCACATAACATCCCTTCCCGTCTACATAAGCTTATAAATTATCGGAGGCACTTAAGGCATCACTGCGGCGCCCCGTGTGATTACCCCGGAGGGTAATCACACTTGAGCAAATGGATTACTATTCGTCTGCCCGGTAAGACACCGCTCTGACGAATAGTAAACCTTACCAGAGTCTACACAGCAGAACAATAAGATAGAAACTACACTTTATTACACAATTAGCCACGCAAGGCTATTGTTTTAATACAACTATTTAATTACAACGAGGAAGGCCTCCTCTCGCTTGCCTGCTCTGATCTGCTGGCCGTCTACTCGTCCCATTCGTCAAATAAAGTGTCCACCTCACCTTGGTCCTCGCAGTCAACGCCCTCGCCTCCTGCGGCCTTCGATACCTGCATGTCCTTCATCCCACTCGGGATAGTTCCTAGCCGGATTAGGATCTAACAAAGTAGAATACAAGCAAGGTTGAGTACTAATGTACTCAGCAAGCATCAATAGCAAAAATGCACTGCATTAATCATCTCTTGTTCTTTACATCATTTTCTACCTCATCTCTGTTTCTGAAAATAACTCATTAAGACATTAGGTGACCAATTTTTAATTCTGAAAAGACTACTAATCACTCGGAGAGAAGATAGACCCCTAGCGGTTCCCGTAGACTCCAATCCTGGAGACTGGCATGAATTCATGATTTTATATAGCACTACGCAGGCTTGTACCACTTTACCCATAGCTATTCTGAGCTCTTTATGAGCTAGGTCCATCGCATTTTCTTTTATGCGACTTCGAGTTCAGAATACAAAATGTTTTCCAGGTTACGTGATTAATTTCTCCACCCATTACTTTCCGTCAGTGCTGACCTAGCCACCACCGAGTTCTGGAAATGTTGGTTGGACCGGTTCTGTCTCTCCGCACCCAACACTTCACCTAGTGCTATAGCGCCTGCTTCCTACATCACACGCACACATAATTACTTACCCCATTGTGGAGAGCATAATCACGTAACAGGGTAACCTGTTCAGCCCGCCGAAATGGGAAAATGGTTGATACTCAATTACAGCATCTAACCGAGCAAGAGTTTTGCTTGTCCTTATATATTAACCATATTTAAAGGGGTTCCACCTCTTTCCTCATCTTTCCTGCCCTTGGGCCCCCTTTACCAGCCATAGTAATAACATGTTCTCATTTCATTACTCGTTCATCATTTCTTTCCATCATTTTCATCTTTGCTTTGACCGATTTGAATTTTGAGACATAATTTTATGCAATATGTATAATAGTGCATAATGTAACTTTTAGATTTAATATAATTATATTGATGTTCAAGAAATAAGCTTGCCTTCGGAACTGTAGAAAAAGATCATCGACGAAGAACTCCATATCAACTACTCCTGTCTGCGTGGGTTCGTCCTTTGAAGCAATTCGGCAGCACGCATAATATATACATAAATACTTAGCTAATTTGAGCAATAGCACGCGCATATAATGATAGTGCATCTTCTTGGTTAGCATATTTTAATTTAATAACAATTGTCGGATCCCTCGCTAAGTTAGCACTCCCCACTATAGTCATTCTACTGATTAATCGCTCTAGGTCTCGGTTGCCGAACTCGTGTTGCATGCAACTTAGGTTTATTTGGTTTTATATGGGTGCGCAAGCCTATCGCTATTATTCTAATTAAACTTAGGGTTGTTTGATTTAGTTAGGTTAATATGATTAAAGTGCTCAACCTGCTCGACTATTCGCCAACGATTTACAGGCTTGCTATGCAATCATACTCACGTATTAAAATTCTCCGGGACTTACACACCTCCTTAGTTTTTCCCCATGCTTAATTTTCCTAAACCTAATCCGACTCACCAAATCATTTTCACCAAACCCCTATTACCTCCCTCCTCACCACCCAACCCGGCCGACACCCACACAGCCTCCTCCTCAAATTCACTCTCCCAGACTAACTCATCCGGTCATCCCATCCACTTCTCTCATGGCGCCGCTCCTTGCTCGGCTTCCTGGTGGTTGGCGCCTCCCGCTGCTAGAGCGTCGCCACAGTCTGCCGCTCGGCTCCCTTGCACGCTTGGCCCCGCGCCGCCAGTCTAGCTGCCTGCACCGAGCCTCGGCCCAGCTCGGCCTCCATGGCGTTGCCGCACCCCTAAGCCGCTCGCTCTCTCCCTCTGGTTTCCCCCACGGCGCTACGCCGCCCTGGCTCAATCCCCGGCCTAGTGCGCTCCGGCCCGGCCGGCTCGGCCTCCAGCCGCCGGCCACCACGGCTCGGCTTCCTACCCAACAACACCCCACCTCCTGCTATTCCCCCTTTCCAAACTTTTGATGCTATTAGTTAGGCAAAATTTGATATATGCCACTCAGAAAATTGCCACTTCGACATATGCCATCCAGTTTCCTGAAATTCGAAATTTGCCACTCCAGTTTCTTGTTCATTTGACATATGCCATTTTCTTTTCTTTTCTCACTTTTGCTTTTCTTTTCTCCCATTTTCCATTAACTCCCCATCTGAAATTCCCTTTTTACCCCTCCTGCCCTCATCTATCCAAATCGGTAGCCATCCAACTACCTCCGCCATTTAGTCGTGACAGAGAGAAATCGCTGCGTGTTTAAGCGATCCGGCCGGCGCTGTAACAGCCCTAACTTAGGGTTTGTATTCCCAATGTAAAATTTTGAGGAGAAATAAAAACTTTTGTTGTCTCATCAAATCATTTGGAAGTTTTCCAAATTTTCCCTAGCAATTTCCATTTTCTAGAATTAAATTCTTGTGAATGGAAATTGTTGTCAGCAAATTCTTAGCTTTCAAACTTGTGATCATCCTCTGAAATTATTTTTCCTATCATCTTGATCATCCTATCTACCTCCCTGAATTATTTCACAATTTTTAGATTTTATTTGCTATTTCAAATGCCCAAGTCAAACCAGTTTAGAAATCTGGTCAAACCCTTAGGCAGCAGCTTGTGAATTTTCTTGGGAGAAATATAATGCATGAAAACTCCTGGAAACATTACACAAGGGAGTCCTCTGTTCCAGTTAGCTACCATAAAAATTTCAGAATTTTTGGAGCTCAGGAGCTATGTCTAAAAATTCCTCAAACCTTATCAGCCTTTTGAAATCAAACCTGGAAACACTGTTCCTCTGGCTCAGACCTAGCTTAGACTCGAGTCCGACCGCACTAATGGACTCGGTCGCACCGCCTAGCTGCACCGCGTGAGCCCGATGGTCGTCACCGTCCGATGCAGATCGTGCGCCGCGGCGTCGAATCAACCGACTGTCCGAATGCATACATCAATCTCGACCGTTCATTTTAGATCCAGCGGTGAAACATTCTGATCGAGTCTAGCGGTGTTCGCACCGCTTTGTTTTTTCGGCAAGTGGACCCCACTGTCAAGATCGTCCTCGTCTTCTCCGCACTCACCGGAGCTCGTGGCGCACTCGCATGCTTGCCACGCCGCTGCCGCCGCCACGTCGGGGGCGCGTGTCCTCTCCGGCATCGCGAGCTTTATAACCTCACCGCACTCATCCATTCTTCGTTTCCTTCGCTCTCTCGCTTTCGCCGCCGCTTCGCTTTCGCCGAGAAGAGAACGGCGTAGCGCCGCCAAATTAGCGCCGCCTTGAGCCCGCGACCGCACCACCGTGATCCACGCTCGACGCCGCCTCCATTTTGCCCATCCCGGGTCCTTGGCGTCCAGTGAATCACCAGGGGCAGTATCGTCGTCTCCGCCTCCGGCGATCTCGGTCCCGTGAGCTCGTTTGCGATCTGGTGAGTCTCTAGCCTCGTCACTTGGTCCCAAGGATCGCACTGATGCACCGAGTCTAACGGCGGGATTGTTTACGCCTTTGTGCATCGTTGTGGGCATGCGACCAATTCTTCTCCAAGCTCGGTTTCGCGCGTGGAAATTCCGGCCGTTCCGCCTTCTTCGTCGGCGTTATCGTGTGCTTCTTGCTCCCGGTGTTGGCGGCTTAAGCACACCTTCGGGTCTTCGAAGCTCGCGGCGTCTTCTCCGCGAGCAGTGTCTTCTTCTCCGCCTCGTTCGCGCCCCACCGCCGGCGTCCCGTGGGTCCACGTCACGCCATCGTGTTCGCGAGATCTTCGCGAACCCGAAGGTATCACTCACTCGCCGAAAACCATCGGTTAGCTAGATCACTGCGGCGCGCGCGCCGTCCCGTCTCGCGCGCGCCGGTGAGCCGCCGGTGATGATTAGTTTAACTCTAATCATGTCTAGTTTGAGTCTCTGACTTGTGGGCCCTATTGGCTAATCACGTTTAGAAAATCTTTAATCCAGCCCGTTTCTTTGTTCTCTGAGTCGCTGCCATGTGGGTCCGCGCTGTCAGTTAGGGTTGTGTAGCTCTGGTAATGCGTTTTCTCGCCGGTAGCGTATTTCTGCGAGTATGTTAGGTTTGCACTTTAGTAAGTCAAGACGTATTCTCGAATACGCCGACGTCACCATCGTGCGGCGATCTGTCACAGTCGGCACCTTTCATTGGGCCCGCTGTCAGTGTCTGGGGCTAGATAGCTGTGGGTAGAAAAAGGTATAAATGCTTTAGTATTTCTGAAATGCTTTTCTGTTGCACTGTTAATTCAATTAAAACTTAGAAAATGCATAACAAATTCAATTTTTATCTAAATCGCATGAATCCAGTGCTGTTAATTTTCATTTCAAATGTGGTATTTACTAAAATTAGTTTCAACCTTGTCTCTGTAGCAAAAATCTGTTAATTAATTAAAAGATGTTTTATGTATCTTCTAAATTAGAAAATGTATATCTCTTTCAATAATTGTCCAAACTCAATGAACCCAATTCTGTAAAATTTCATTTTTAGTATACTAATTATCAGGATAGGTCTTAGATACATTCTGTTCATGAAAATTTGTTAAGCAATTAACTAGTGTTTTGATGTGTTTTTAGCTTAGAAAATTCATGGAAAATTCTTAATAACCTAAAATGATTTGTTCTCTGTTTCTAAAATTTTGTTATATCATGCTTAGGTTGCTGTGTGAGTTTGGTTTGTTTTGATGTTGTTGTATGGTTGAGTTTGGTCGGTGTTATTCGTTCTTATTCGCTGTTATTTGTTCAATCGTTAGGCTTCGACATTTGCGGTAACCCTGAGAACGATCCTCTGCAACAGGTTGAGCATTCTGAGCAAGAGCAGCCAGGCAAGCAGTTTGATCATAATAATCCCAGTATTTTAAAATCTAATATTTTGTTTCAGCTGTATGTATGCATTGCTTAATTTGTGTTAAATTGATTAGTTAAATCCGTAGTTGCATATCCTGTAGACAAAATATTGATCTCTACTACGAGCCTAGGTTATTTGTTGTGATTAGAGGTCATTTGGATGATCTCTTGTCACTTAGTAGATCCGGTCAAATTGCTTAGACATGCTTAGTATCGGTAGAAATGGGCGGTTATCGACTTAGTCGGTAACCTTGATCACACAAAACTTTCTATAACTTTATATTTCAGCATTTCGCTATGTTTAATTGCAAAACTAAAAATGAAAACAAAATGATTTAGACGGGCACAATGGTAAGATTGGTGTGATCCATTGGGTGTGATGGAAAGGTGCCCGGTCAATTAAGGACCGAACATCTTGTGAGTTTCGTTATCCAGCATTTCGCGTGCTAACCACACTAGAGGGTATGGGACCTCTCTTGACCTAGTACTTTGGCGTGTATTGGCTCCGGTCGCAGGGGTCGCGGGAGGGATGGAGGTGGGAGCATGGTAGTTGTCAGAAGAGCTTTATCTGAGTGGGTAGTTGTCTCTTCGGCTTTACCATGTAAGCGTATGGATTTCTATCCATACGAGCGGCTCGTAGTTAATACACAATATTGGAAAAAGTCTCGTAGGACTTAGTGTGTAAGCATACCTTCGGAAGTGTGCTTTGGCTTAAAGCGATGCGAGGTGTGGATGCGATGGTACACCCTGCAGGTTAAAAACTATTCGAATAGCCTCGCCCTAGGTGATGGACACGCTTGGGTAAGCTTATCGAGAGTTAGACTACAACATTTAAATTAAAACTTGATGGGTGGTACGAATGCGGGATTCGTGCTATTGTTGGAGTGACTATTGGGATAGTCACTTCTAGGTTGTTTATCTTCCTCTTTTGTTATTATTATCTTTCTTTGTTATTTCAATCTTAAAATGAATTGCAAACTTGCCTTTAAAATGTATTACCTTATTGCAAATGAAAATTGGCTTTATGCAAACAAGACATATGGCCTCCACCAAACAAGCTCGCATGTAGCATATGAGCAGTGCGCTAGTTCACACGTCGATCTTGCGGGTACAAAGACAATCTTTGTACTCGGTGCTTTGCTTAATGTTTTTGTTGCAGAGGAAGAAGGTGAGCCCCAAGGGCCTCATACGTGAGTTGTGTTGCCGTTTCGTGGGCGACTAGACTTGGCGGTCGGTCGGATGCCTTGTGGGTTGGAGGCACGCGATTGGCTTTGTTTATAGCCATCTTATGGCACTTTTGCTTCATTGTCGTTCTTGTTTATTTTTGTATCTTGTGGCACATCGGCCTTTATGCGTAATAACTCTACTATTTGTTTATCTTCCGTTTGGTAGTGTGGTGTTTGGACTCTATGTTTGGAATGGAGTTGATGTCTAATTTTGTAACGAGGTGTGTATATGCTTTCAGGAAGTATACATATCTCGAGATCGATTATTTGATTTGTGATGCTAGGACCAGGTGGTTGGTTAAGCATTACAAGCCAAATAAATTGGGGTCCTCACAGGCGCCGCTTTCCCGAGCACCCCGCCGCCGCCGCCTTCCACGAGCACCCCGCCGCTGCCACCTTCCAGGAGCACCCCGCCGCCGCGGCCTTCCTTGAGCACCCCGCCGCCGCTGCGGGTTCAAGTGATCCGGCAGGCGCCGCCTTCCCCGAGCATCCCGCGGCCGCGGCCTTCACCGAGCACCCCGCCGCCGCTGCGGGTTCAAGTGATTTGGCCGGCGCCGCCTTCCACGAGCACCCCGCCGCCCCCGCCAGTTCGCCCGACCCCCAGCAGGCCGGCGTGTATCCGGGCCTGCAAATAGTTCGCTCGCCGCGCCTGGTGCGGATGCTTGTTCCCCGACCACGTCGCCGCTCCGAGGACATCATTGTGAAGGTTGACTATTGTGAATTCTCATTCCAGGCGATGCACACGCCGCGAGGGAGGCGGGGCTCGGGCGCATCTTCCGCTCGCCGACGCTGTTCGCGGACATGGTCAAGTGCATCCACTCTTCTGCAATTGCCTGTTGAGTCTTGCTTCGCCTGCCTTGCCGTGGGATATTTAGTGATTGCTATCTTTCATGTGCATTGATGATTAGATGAGATAAGTTCTGTACTGTGGACCGTGCTTCACCAGTTGATACGAACTGGATTAGCTTCATGATTGCTTCACAAATCACAATACATATTTGCCGTGTTTGGAACATCGTTTCGATAAATGAAGACTACATTGTAAGAGTTTAAAAAACAAAGCGCAGCTTTGCAACTGAGTATAATTGATGAAACGAGGGTGCATCAAAAGTATATAGTTGTTATAGTATTTTTAACCCCATCTGCAAGATATCTTATACAGCTATGCTATTTAACCGCAGATGGACAAGATCCTTGTCATTGGCGGCATTGACTGTGCAAGCTCAATTGGAGTGAAATGTTCATCCGCATGAAGATTTTGATCGAGGACACCTCCAATTAGGGAACGTAAAGGAAGCCTGACAACAAGCATAGTGTTCGTGTCAAGCTACAAACAAAATTTGCTGAACTGGTGGTCGGGGACATCATTGTGAAGGCTGCCTATTGTGATAATGTCAGATATATTGTGATGTGCATTGTACAGACAATATTGAATGTCCATTGCACAGAATTTGCAGGAGCATATCCAAGTGATATCTGAAATACACCATATATATTGCTTGTGATCAGACAATATTGTGATGTCCATTGTACAAACACTGAAATGTGATATCTGAATGTTGATAATAACTAAATTAGACAATATCTGAATGTTGACAATATTGTGAGGCAGCCATATTGTGATGTCCAATGTTGTGATGCTCCAGTTGAAAAGCATGCTGAAATGTCCAATATTGTGATGCTCCAGTAGGGAAAAGCATGCTGAAATGTCCAATATTGTGATGCTCCAGTAGGGAAAAGCATACTGAATTCCATTCAACTCCTAGTACTCTGCCCTTTAAGTTTGTATATGGAGTATGCTCACAAATGCAACAATGACAACTAGTAGAATCTTTATATAACTACTAAGCTATCATGATTATATTTTTAATAGAATTGAGCACAAATGCCAGAATTTCACCGATCATCAATGCTAACATAGATGCAGTAAAGCAACTATCAAACCTGAAGACAGCATGTGTGCTACAAGCATAGACAGACTTTGCTCCCTCCTATTTTAACAAAGCTGCTGCACTAGTAACCCCCTGTAGAAAGCTCACAGCAGAAAGGACATCATAAACACGCGAAATCTTCCAAGCATGACAAATGCCACACAACAGTATCAGCAAGAGCAATCACAGCCATAAATTGATAATCTTCCAACCAATCCTGTCATCATATATGCCATTTACAGAAACAAAGAAGTGTAAAGCCAAAATATTAGTTCATCCATTGCATGTAATAGTAATCTTCCAACCATACATAAGAGTATCAGTGAGATCTAATGAGATCAAGTCTGAACCATACACAAGTCTAACATCAAGTCTTAACCATAAAGCAAAATAAAGGAAGATGCAACAAGTCTGTCATGAAAAAGCATCACATTACATAGGAACGACCTACTTCTTCTTCTTAGGAGTTAGCTTCTTTTTGGCTAGCTTCTTAATTGGCGATCTCATCTTTTGTGGGGTAGAAGCAGATGGTTCACCTCCAAGACCATGAGCAGATGTGAGATCCAATTGCTGCCTCATCATAGTTAGTTGTGGAGTAATCGCAATACCATCCCCTGTGGAAGGAGTAGGTGCTGCAGCAACCACAGATGACTCTGCCCTATCCTTCTTACTCTTCTTCCTTGGAGGGTTTCTTTTCCTATAACATATACATGAAACTGGTTAGTGCATTATAATAAAATGTAAGCATACATTTTAAAACATATTTACCTTTTCTTAGGTGCTTTTAGAGGGCATGCTCCTCTGCTTTGATGTCCTAGTTCTCCACAGGTCTTGCACTTCTGTTTACTTTGTAGCCTTTTTTCTTTGGCACCTCATTGGTAGCCTTAAACCTTTGTGTCTTTGGTCTTCCTGCTGACCTTTTGAGCTGAGGTGGGTGTAACTTGAAACCAACATCAACCTTTCTCCATTGGGACTTATCTGTCATCGGTTGCACAATCCCAGCATATGCAGCTTTAAATTTAGCCAAGGAGAAGAAATCATCAACATAGTCCTCCATATTAGCTTGCCGATTGCTACAGATGAATCGCAAGGCATGTTGGCATGGTTTCCCAGATACTTGCCATTCTCTACATGTGCATTCCCTACTGAGAAGATCGACCACATGCCTTCTATTGTCAACCATGCTCACTACCTTAGCACTTGTATTTGCTCCTGGGGTCACCTTCAAGTGTCCAAGACCTCTAGTGCTCGCATTGAGTTCATAAATAACAGCTGGAAGTATTTTACCTTGCAATCTGTCTCCAATCCTCCTCCTCTTATCACAACGCTGCATAATCAAGTTCCGGATGGTGTCCATGAGTTCAGCCACCGGAAGATCCTTAACATTCATGATCCAAGAGTTGTACGTTTCTACAATATTGTTGTGCATGTAGTCACACTTCGCAATTGTATTGAACAAGGCCCTACTCCAGATGTGAGGGTGGTACTGGTTGAGGTACTCAATGGCTGCTGGACAATTTTCTTGAATTACTTGAATGTGCTCCTGCAAATCCTCGTATTTGTAAGATCGTGTCGCTGTCCACATGTTACTGGAGACCACAGGACCATGAAACTTCTTCTGCATGTTCCCCCAAAGATGCCTGAAACACTCTCTATGCTCAACATCCGGGAAAACCCTCTTTACACCTGCACATACCCCATTCCCAGCATCTGTATGCAAAGTCAGCCCATGTGGTTTGCCGATTGCCTTACGTAGCTGCTGCATAAACCAAGTCCAATTCTCTGCAGACTCCGAGTCGATAATAGCATATGCAACCGGGTACATCCAGTTGTGGCCATCTATGGACGTAGTAGATGCCAACTGACCATTGTACCTACCAGTGAGAAATGTAGAGTCGATGCCTAAGTACGGTCTACAGCCATTAAGAAATCCATCAATGCAAGGCTTTAGTGCAACGAACATCTTGTGGAAATGTGTCTTCCCACTATACACCTTGGTGTCTATCTCAACAATGCTACCTGGCATTATTCTTTCAAGCTCTGCCTTGAAACTGTACAAAGATTGGAAACTCTCCTCCCATGGCCCATATAGCTGCTCTAGGGCTAACTGTCTCCCTACCCACACCTTTCCATAGCCAATTGTGACATTGTATTTCTGTTCGAGTGCCTTTTCTAACTCACTTGCACCTATAGTTGGATTTGCCCTAATCAAAGGAAGAGCCCTATCTGCCACCCAACCCTGCGATGCCACAGAGCTCTTTATTCTGCTTGTTGAAGCATATTTGTGGGAATCAACCAACACTGTAACCTGCAGATAGATTGCAACAACTTAGTATTTAACAAAATAAAATGAACATTACTTAGTACAACTTAAACTATGTTACGTTAGTACCGTCACGCTTTGATCAATCCCAGTGTGCGCAGTTATTCTCCAAGGACAGTTCTCCTTCTTGCATTCTCCTCTGTACCTTTTTTTGTCAGTCTTACATTTGCCTATCTCAAACTCCCCCTTAATAGCAAATTGCCTCAAAGCTAATCTGAATTCCTTCATATTAGGAAAGGTGCTGCCCAATTCAATCCTAGGATTTTCCTTATCATGCACATGCACTGGCTCCACATGTGCATAGTCATTCACTAGTAAGTCGTCCTCTGTATCAA
This sequence comes from Ampelocalamus luodianensis, assembly GCA_036346255.1. Lineage (NCBI taxonomy): Eukaryota > Viridiplantae > Streptophyta > Magnoliopsida > Poales > Poaceae > Ampelocalamus > Ampelocalamus luodianensis. Next base: position 43,568,774 of record CM070624.1, read on the forward strand.
TACCACCATTGTTCAGACCACTAGCATCATCATTTGGCTCCACATGTGCATACTCATTCTCTTCGGCCCTTAGACCAAGCATGTCAAACATCTGATCGTCCGTGATGTACACACCATTTCCATCCACATTAGCAGGGTCGGGTGGATCAACTTGGGGAATAGCAAAATCCGCCCCTTGACTAGCCCATATGAGAGTGTGCGTGGAATTATCGCAAGTACTACCTGGTTCTTGCCATTGTGATGTTTCTGCTTGTGGAAGACTCACAGACTGACAGTGCGAAGCACTAGAAATTGTACTGCAAATAGTTGACAAGTTGTTTTGCCTATCCACTATAGTGATGAACAAATATACCAACTTGCTATCTATGTTTGCATCAAACAACCCAAGAAGTTCTGCATCGCTACATATCCTTACTTGTGTTCCTTTCTTACTATCAAAGTACCATATCAAAGCATCCTGTGTTGACCCCCAATTTGACTTCTGTTTCAAGTCAGCATTCAGATCTAACATTGAGTACAAATCTCTATCATCTACCACCAAATCATGAGTTGCAGCTGCATATGATTTGGTGTTACCATCATCAAGCCATGCTACGTACGCAGCAAAGTTAGCAACTACTCTATATACGTTACCACAATCAACCCTACACCAACACCAACAAATAAATGAAATGCGAAGAATATGTTAGCTACAGCGAAAAACATGTTAGCTACAGCGAAGAACATGTTAGCTACAAGAAAAATATATTTACCCATGCGATTCTTCCATTTGAATTCCACTGCAAATACCACCCTGCTGGGGGAGGCGGCGCCGGTTTGGGCGAGGAGCAGGGAGCAGGGCTGGGGTTTGGGTCGCCGTGAGAGGGGGGCTTGGAGCTCTCCCTTGGAGGCGGCCGACTGGAGGGAGGCGGCGCCGGTTTGGGCGAGGAGCAGGGAGGCGGCGCCGGTTTGGGGGTGGCCGACGGAGGCGTGGCGAGACTGTGGGGGCGGCGGCACGGTTTGGGCGAGGCGGGGCTAGGATGCGCGGCTGCGAGGGGGGGAGAGGCGGGGCGGCGCCGCGGCGATGGCGAGACTGCGGGGAGGGGGAGGGGGGCAAGACCGGTGGCTGTGCCCTAGTTAGCACAGTGCGTAATGCGAGCACTCATGGGAAGGCAGAGGGGATAGATTCCGGTTCCAAATAGAGAGGGGTAAAAAGGGAATTTCAGATGGGGAGTTAATGGAAAATGGGAGAAAAGAAAAGCAAAAGTGAGAAAAGAAAAGAAAATGGCATATGTCAAATGAACAAGAAACTGGAGTGGCAAATTTCAAATTTTAGGAAACTGGATGGCATATGTCGAAGTGGCAACTTTCTGAGTGGCATATATCAAATTTTGCCTATTAGTTACTCAAGTTGCTATATTTAAATCTTGATGTTAGCTGATTGATCTTTATTTATGTATGAATATGCTAGCTGATTGATGATGGGGGAGGTATGAGGCTTGGTGGATACGAAGGATGCTACTAAGATCTACCGAGGTATACACCCATCTCCCTCTCCACCCCTCTCTCTTCTCGGATCCCTCCCCTTGCTCTGTGATTTGATGGACTGAGAGCTGAAGTGCTATTGAGGGATGTTCAATGTGCCAGAGTAGTCCATCCTAGGGGATGAATGGCAAAATGGTTGTGGAGGGGGAGGCATGAAGATGGTTTACTTGAGGGTTTGGGGTTGGGTCGGTTTTGGGGTCGTGGCCGACGTGATGGCCGTTGGTGGTCAAGATGGTGATGTCGGCGGTGAGTGGGTGGTCCATCTCCTACTGGTCTTGGCGTGACCTTCAGTGGTCGCTTGTGGTTCAATGGCTGCCGCCGACGTCGCCCTTGCTCTTCTGCTTCTCCGTTCTCCCTGGCTCCTTGGCTCCCTTCCTCCTCCGTGCTCCTGGTGGAAGGGGATTGGCTTGTGGGGAGGCAGTGAGGTGAGAGTGAAAGTGGGGGAGGGAAGTCTCTGGATAAAGTCAATTTTTTTTAAATAATATATTTTAAAAATAAATAAATAGCCACATAAAAAAATTTATAAAAATAACTCCTGTCGCCAGTTCAACCGGCAACAGGGTCTCTGTTGTCAGTTCAACTGGCGACACGGAGTCATTTTTTGTATTTTTTGGGATGGCTATTTATTTTTTAAAATATCTTTTGAAAATATATTATTTTAAAAAAAAATCGGATAAAGTCGAGCTGTGCATTCTCGTGACGTGGCAGGAGGAATAGGGGGTGCGTGAAGATTGTGCGAGGGGGGATGGCTAGGCTGTGGTAGGCTTCAGTCTCTGCTTTATCAACTGTTGTGCTCTCCTAGACAGAGTGAAGTGTGGGCTCTGGGCTGGTATAATCACTGGGTTGAATCGGTGCGAAGATAGTTGGATGCCAAGGCAAGGGGGGTTTTAGTGATATGAATGCAAGATGATGAATTGTAATTTTTATTAATTGATGTAAATTCCTTTTTATAGGTTGTACATAATTTTTGTATAAAAAATGAGTTGTAATACATATTGACTTTGTTTTGCAAATGGACTGTTACAATGGCTTAAGGATTAAAAACATTGACGTGTTAATCGTTGTATTGAGATGATGCTGCATGATTATTACATTGCTTCGCTTTGTCAATCGAATGAATTAAGCGTTTGATGACAACTGAGTTTAGTTATGGTATTAGTTTGATGGATTTTTATTTACGCTAATTATGGATTACTGTTAGTTTAGTTTAATTATATGGGTTCTCACACTCACGGAGTGCAAGCATTCGTTTTCCCGCTGAATACATACATGTGTGTACTCTTAAAATTGATCAACACTAGTGCTAATTTAGGACTTGAACCGTGGTTGGTTGAGTTCACACTGACACATTTAGCCATCTGGCCACATGTCAGCTTCTGTTTAACTACATTTTTTCACCTTCCACCCTCATTGCCACTACCTCTTCTCCACGTGTTGTGTTGTTGCTCCCTCCTCTGTTATCCACACACCGCCGCCGCCCTCTTGCGCTACCATTGTCACATCCTCGTTTGCACTACCGTCGGCCATAGCCATAGACAGGGGTGGATCTAGGTCTCGGGCAGGGTGGGCTTGTGAGGACCCTGATTTATTTGGCTTGTAATGCTTAGTCTTCCCTTGACTCTAGCATCACAAATCAAATAAACCAAGCCCCGAGACATGTATACTTCCCAGAAATGCAGTATACACACCCTGTTACAAAATCACGCATCAATTCCATACATCACATAACATTAATCCTAACAAAAGACATACATAATAGAGTTATTACACAAGAAGACCGACCGACCAAACAACATCAAAGTAACGTTAACAGCGGAAGCAAAAGTGTCATAAGATGGCTATAAACGAAATCCAACCGGTTAGCCATAACCCACAAGGCAACCGACCAGGCCGCCAAGCTAGTCGTCAAACCCGAAGCACATCTCACAAAAGGGAAGCCCTTGGGGCTCACCTTCTTTCTCTGCAACAAAAACATTAAGCAAAGCAACTGAGTACAAAAATGTACTCGCAAGACTGACGTGTGGAATAGCAAACCTATCAATATGCTACATGCAAGCTTATTTAAGTGGAGGTTGTATGTCTCATTTTGCACAAAGCCAACTTTATTTGTAATAATGTAGTACATTTCGAAAGCAAGTTTGCAATCGGCTTTTATTGAATGAAATAACACGAGATACAATAAGTACAAGAGTAACCACCTATTAGTGACTAACCCAATAGCCACCATACATAGCACGAATCCCAGATTCGTACCACCCATCCAGTTTTAATTAAAATGTTGTAGTCTAACTCTTGAAAAGCTTACCCAAGCGTGTCCATAACCTAGGACGAGGCTATTCGAATAGTTTTAACCTGCAGGTGTACCAATGTACCCACACTTGGACCGCCTTTTGCCAAGCTATTAAGCACACTTCCTTTGGTATGCCTAACGCGGCTAAGTCCTACGAGACGTTTCCAATGGAAAGCGTTAATTAAGAGTCGCACGTATGGGGTTAACCCTTAGTGACCAGCCGGCGAAATGGGCCACTAGGACCACACGTTGTGGTGGAGTCAAGCAAAGCCGGGAGTCATTAGCCATTTAGGGTAATGCTAGCCGGACATTTGCAAGACCCCGGTCGGGATGGAGGACCTAGAAAGGAACCACCCCGGTCACGCCTTTGTGATCCTTTTTCTTCATAAACTACAACCAGCGACTCATTAATTAATGCCTCCCAAAGTACTAATTCAAGAGAGGTCCCATACCCTCTAGTGTGGTTAGCACGCACAAAATGCCTGGATAACAGGTACTCACAAGAAGTTCGGTCCTTAATTGACTTGGGCACCATTCCAGTCACACCCAGAATCACACCAACATACCATTGTGCCCAAGTCTAAATCATTTTGTTTCAGTTTTTAGTTTTCACAAGTAAACATGGCACAAGGCTGAAATCATAAGTGATAATAAGTTTTATGTGATCAAGGTTATCGACAAGTCGATAACCGCCCATTTCTACCGGAAGCTAAGCATGGCTAAGCAATTAATTCGCAACTACTAAGTGACAAGAGTTCATCCAACGAGCTCTAATCACAGCAATAACCTAGGCTCATGGTAGTAAAGGATAATCATTTGTCTAAGGAAATGCATCTACTAGGCCAACTATCGACAATAGTTTAACACAAACTAGCAATGCATACATAGAATTTGTAAACAACATAAATACTTAAAAATACTGGGATTAACATGATCAAACTGCTTGCCTTGCTGTAGATCACTTTCTTGTTGCGGAGGATTCACTCACGTACTCAATAATTCCTTCGGAACCTAACGCAAAAAGGCGATAACCAAATAAGAACAAGAACTCCAAATAAAACTCCACAGCAAAAGTTCTCCAAATACCATGAAATTTATACAGCAGCAAGATTAAGATTTTAGGCAAATTTAGGAACAAGAATCAAGTCATTTGGATTAGGTATGAAAAAGTTATGACTAAACTAACTTCTCTCAGCCTATTAATTCAATTAAATTAATTACTGGTACTGTTCATGGCGAAATTTTCTATAATGATCTAAGGTCTGAAATTTTTATAGTAGGTAGATAATGTCATCCTAAGAACAGCAAAGTTGAGTTTACTTCATTTGGAGTTATAATGAATTAGTTATGATTTTTCTAAGTTCTAAAACTAGCATATATCATTTTTCAGGAACATAAATAAAGACAAGGCCTAGTTCACATTAAAGCATGCCTACAGACAAATTTTATCAAGTTGAGTTTGCTCAGTTTGGACTTACAGAGAAAAAGTTATGTATTTTACAAATTTGAGATAATTTCTAAACAATCATTTCATATTAAACAAGTTCATGCAGTTAAAGTCATTTTCTGCTACATAACAGTGCCTAAATTCATTCTCAGATTAAAGTTCATACTCTAACAGAGCTATAGCAACTGGAATCATTCAAAAAGGAGTCAAAATGACAAAGCTATGCACTTTTGAAATTTGAAACATTAAAAGACTTAGAAAATGTGAGCTCTCGGGAGGTCCAAATGAACTGAAGGAAAAAGGAGAGGTCGTGGGCCGTCGATCCTTCATCGCACGGCCACGGACCTCGAAGCACAGCGCACAAAAGACCTCCTCCCAAGACTGGGAGAGTGCGGACCGTTGAGATCGATCCAACGGCCACGACCGGTGCATGCACAGCGCACGCAAAGGAGGTCCTCGCGCTGCAGAGGTCGTGGACCGTCGGATCAAGATCCGCGGTCCCGAGCACTAGGAGGTCCTAAGGTTAAACCTACGGAGGGAGTGCGGACGGCCAAGATCTCACGGAGGAGGTCTTCGACGGTCTAGATCTAGCGAGGAGGTCGGCCGTTAGATCTAAATCTAACGGTTGAGACCGAGGAGGAGGTTGGGGTTGTCTTTATAAAGACCGGGGTGGCTTTTACAAAGAGGACCCGAGGGTGGGCTACGGGGTGGTCTTTGCAAAATAACCATGGGGAGGTCTTTTGCGCACGGGGAAAGATCTAAACGGCTAGGATTTAACCAGGGTGGTCCTAGACGGTTGGGATCTGCTGGGGGAGGTCTTGGACGGTTAAAATTTTTCGAGGAGGTCTTAACAACCAAGATTTCCAGGAGGTCTAGGCCGTTAGATGGAAATCCAACGGTCCAGAGCTACGGGGAGGTCCTCAAGATAAAGATCTAATCGGAGGAGGTCGGAACGGTGAGATCTGAAGGAGGAAGGTCTTTGACGGCTAAGATCTACTGAGGAGGTCTAGCCCGTTAGATCTAAATCTAACGGTCCAGGGCTAAGAGGAGGTCCTAAGGCTAAGGACATAACAGAGGACGTCTGGGACGACCAAGATCTACCAGGGGAGGTCTTGGACGGTCCAGATTTAATCGGGGAGGTCCTACGAGCAGAGGTCTTCACGGAGGAGGATCTCGACGGTCGAGATGAACCCGGGAGGAGGTCCTAGCGGTTGGGATTTTACAGGGAGGTCTTGCGGGTGAGGATTTAGCGGAGGAGGACCCCGACGGCTAAGATATCCCAGGGGGAGGTCTTAACGGCCCAGATTGACTTGAGGAGGACTTAAACGGCTAAGATGAAACCGGGGAGGTCCTGGAACCTAAAGACTTTACACACGAAGATCTAAAGGCCAAAGGTTAATGCTTGGAGGTCGTTAACGGTCTAGATTTGCCTTAGGTGGTCTGGAGACTTTAACGGGACACACGTGTTGCCGAAAAGAGTTGCATTAAAACTAATGATTGGGCTCTCGGACAACTTAACTGCTAAACAAAAGGCTACAATACTTGTCCGGGTAAGGCACGGCAAAAACATGAGTTTGGTTTTTAGCTCACCGCCGGCGACGGGAGCCTCGCCGGCGAGAACCAAAGGCGCGACTGGGTTCCAAATAGCAAGGATAACCTACAGGTGTCAAAAGCTACACCTAAAACACCTCCTACCGGCGGCTAGCCCGAGATGACCGTCGGAGGCAAAAATACGGCCAAACAAAAAGCTAACGGGGTACAAAGAGGACCGGGTTTCCAACACTACAGTACTAACCTGGGAATGAAGAAGGTCCAGGGATGGTTGCAAGAATTCCGGTGATGGTGGTGCTCGCTGGAGATGAGGAAGACGACACTCCCGGCCACGAAAGCAAACTCCCCAAATTGTCAACCTCTGTGAAGGTTAAACAAACAAGTTAGGGAATGCTTGAAGTGACCAAAAGAACAAAAGGACAGTCACTATTGCAATATTGAACCACTAGAGCCCGAAGGTCGCCTGGGAGCTCCAAGGTCTGGCAATGGTGGCTAGGAGGTCTTCGGTGTTCAGTACAAGAACACGAGAGAAGGAGCTCAGTGGGCACAAAGGTGTCTAAGAGAAGCTAAGGAAGAGCTCAGGGTTTCATTAAAGCCGAGAGAGCAAAGGAGTGGAGCAAGGTTGAGCTCCACGGTGCACTCGAGTCAAAAGTCCCTGCCATGGAAGTACATGAAATGACAGGGCAGGTGGAAAAGAGGACTTTGGAAAAAAAAGGTTCTGACATGCATTAAAGGTTTGCAGAGCTAGCCGTTGACAAGGACATGATTTGACAATACGCTGCTCCAACTACTGTAGCTCTGGCACACACGCATGCCTGCAAAAGCGATGATGACCAGTCCCAGAGGTCCCACCAGGCAGTGAGAGGCCCAAAAGAAACTGGTCAAGGAGCAAGGCGTTCGGGTGGACTTGAGCTCGGGTTAGGAGGTCCGGGTGGTTGGATTTGAAACGAAGGGTCCCGATTTAAAGAGGTGATCGGAGGTCTTAGCGCACTAGGAGGTCTGAGCCACAGATCTAAGGATGGACGGCTCACGATCTCCTCGGTGCAAAAGTGGTCGACCGAGGTGGTCTTTGCAAAGGTGCAAAAGGGTGGTCCAAGGGGAGGTCGGGGGTTGTTTTTGCAAAAGCCTGAAGGGAGGTCCTAGGGTGGTCTTTGCAAGAACACCACGGGAGGTCCGGGAGGGTGCTCTTCGCAAAAGGACCCGAGGTGGTCGTGCGAGTGGGAGGCCTTAGAGCTCCCAGGATCGCAGCGATAGGGCATAGATCCAACAGTCCACATTGCTTGCGCCAATTGGGCAGAGCCTGGGGTGCGCTAACAGGTAGGGTTCAACCAAGTCCAGAGGCTGAGCCCGAGTCTGACCCGAGCCTGACCCCAGAGGTAGACTTAGGGTTTCCTTTTGAGCTGAAATCCTTGAAGAATTTTTAGGAGGGACAAACTAACACGAAAATTTATGAAATTTTTACAAGATAGCTTCTCGACTTTGAGTGAACCTCGAGTAAAATTCCTGAGGTTTTTATGCACAAAATTTTTCTCCAGAAATTTAACAAAGCTTATTCTAGGGTTTGACTAATTGCCAAATTGGTTTGACTGCCTCTTAAAATATTCAAACAATTTCTAAAAATTGTGAAATTTTTCAGAGGGGTCACATACCATCCCAAGAACTTAGGAAAAATATTTCCCGGAGATGAACAAAAGGTTTGACAAGAATGTTTTTGGAAGACAAGGTTTTCGATCAGAGTGACTTGTGACTTGTAATCCCATAATTCTTTTGCAAGAAAACTTTAGAACATACAAGAATTGCAAGATGTAAGAAATTTTTTTAATTTCTACTCATTTTCTTACATTTGAAACGCAAGCCAAAACTTGGGATGTTACAGGGCTATAGCCCGAGGCCCAGCAAAAATTTCAATGGGATTTTTTTTGTGATATTGGTCCATTCACATCCAGCCCAGGTGTTAGCCCGAGGCCTGATCGCTAGCCCGAGGCCTAGTCGCTAGCCTCCTCAGTCCTCCCCACACCACACCCAATCACCACAGCCCATCACTCCCACGCCTCCCATTCGGCCATTCCCAAGTCCCGCTCCCATTGCCGACGCCGCCCTCGTGACCTCGCCTGCCGCCGCCCCCGCCTGCGCAACCTCCATCCACGCTCGGCGGCCGCCCCCCTCCACGCTATCCCTCCACGCCCAGCGCCGCGCCGTCCCTCCACACCCGGCGCCGCGCCCTCGCCTCCACGCCTGGCGGCCGCTCCTCCCTCCGCACCCTTCCTCCACCTCCATGCTCGCCGCCGTCCTTCCCTCCACACCTGGCGCCCACCCTCCCTCCACCTCCACGCCGGTGCCGCCCCTCCCTCCGCGCCGCCCCTCCACCTCCACGCCCAGTGCCGCCCCTCTCTCCGCGCCCTCCCTCCACTTGGTGTCATCATTGTTTGATCTCCAGATAAATCTAGCAATTGGGTGCCATACTAAGTTACTAACCCCTTCTTGGCTATTGTGGATTTTGTTGTGCCTGGTGCAGTGTGCACCAGAATGTTGACAAGGTGGTGTTGGCCGTTAGGAAATTGATTTCTAATCAGGTATGGTTCATGATTTGGGAAAAATTAAGGTGGAGAGTGACTTTGCAGTTATGAATACTAAAGTTTTGACTAGCATGGCTAGGTTGAAGAAAGGTATAGTTGACATGGCAGATGGCATTGGCAAAGTAAAGTCGATGGAAAAGAAATGAATGATTCTTAGTGGCATCAATGCATTGGTGATAGTTGTAAAACTAGTGTAATCTGCACTAATGGCATAAAGAAACAAAGAAATATTTGTATATTGTGGTAGCAAGAAAGTGGTACAAGTACATTCTTTTCATTTTCTTAGCTTTCTGTGTAACCTTACATGCTATACTTGTTATTTTGCTAGTATGAGGTGTACTTTTGAATGGTATGAGCTGCAATTGATATGGTCAATGACCGTGCAATTATAGAAAAATTGAATGTACTATGTTTGTTGATGAAGTATTGAGTATTCATTACTCTAATCAAATGCTCATTATTCGTGTAAGCTTCTGGACTCTCATTTCTATCAATGTATATTTGTACTGTGAAGCAATTATAATTATTTTTCGATTCTTAGGCACAATGTATATTTGTATTATCAATGCACATATGGAATCAATGTTAAATTACCAATAAATGATAATTATCGAGGCTGCTATGCAAGAAATCTTTATTGTGACAAGAAATCTTTGTATTTAATTATATCTCTATTTGATTTACTTTTTTTATGTTGTCTTTGTAGGTTTTGGTTCTTGTTCAACTATCGATGAAGAAATGGTAGGTTAAGATAGAGATGAAATCTTCGATATTTAGGTACTCAATTTGTATCTCTACAATGCTATATTATTTATGTTTTGCTATGTTTTTCTTATTATGTCGTGGTGTGGGTATAAATTGGCATTAGTTCTAGGATATTAGCCCATTAGAATTTAGCCCGAGGCGTAGGAAAATCCTAGATCCGCCACTGGCCATAGAGAAGATTCAGGCAGCACAAAAATGGTGAGTTTGTAGCATTCTTTGCTTGGGTTGCCTCTTTGTTTATTTACATGTTACTTTTTTTAAGTGTTGGTTGCTTTTTTTGGATGGTTGCATGGTTGCTTTTTTATATAGGAATCGCATTTTGCTACCTATTAAGTGATTGCATCTCTTTCTCTCTTTTTGCGATGAGTGTGCTTAGTAGTTACAAGTTAGTCCCAAAGAAAAGGGAAGAAATGTCAGCGCTCGCTATTGGACTGCTGGGTACATCAACGTTTACACGAGGTATTCAAAGTTCACCCCGTTAATCAAAAACGACTGAACCATATGATACAGGGACCAACAACTCCCGATGGTTGCTTACTGCCTAAGAGTCAGTGTGGTGAACGCGCGTCTCCGGCCGAAGCAAACACGTACACAGCACACCGCTGCTGGCATGGCACGCACGCATACGTAGGCTGTCCCCATCGTGTACACATGTTTACGCGGCCTCGGCGGCTATCGGACGAGAACGGCTAGAAAAGAGTGGCGATGCACTGTACGCGGGTGTCTCTGTCTCTTGTTGGTAGTCCTCGGCGAGCCGGCGTAGACTAGTTCGCAGTCTAGTAGAGCTAGCTTTGAGCCTTTGGACGCGCGCATACGTCAGGCGCACCATGGACCAAATTCACTGGCTTAAAGCAGAGCTTCACCAGATTCTGCTCGAAATATTTGCTTGCGACAAGGATTTGAAAATGGGACTGCCTACGTGCCTATCCTAGGGGAATTTCCGACTTGCTTGTAGAAAAGTGCAGAGTAGGTGTAGCTAGCTAGGAAACGATGCTTTCATTTGGATTTGGAAATCAGCGACGGCCTTGGTTGCTCCGGGCCGGAGTATCGGAATAAGAATAAGAGTAGGAATTCCACGACGCCGCGTCACCTTCGTTGACCCGTCGATCCTCCCCGCGACGTGTCCACACCAGCACGAGAGGCTGCTGCCCGGTGGGGGCAGGAGCATCGGCAGTTCGGCACTGCACTAATACTACAAGTGTGACAACGATTTTAGAGTTTTTGCTCATTTATCGTGGCTTTGAGAAATTAGAAAACTAGATTTCGTAAAAATGACACTTCTACAAATGCAAAACCAGTGCGGAAGACGACGTGCTGCGCAAAATCACCTTGGAAAGTCCTCTACCGCAACAGGTCGCCCGCTGTGCTGTCTACCTCACACTCCGTCTTGTTGCCGCAGATTCTAAGTGCTCTGAGAGTATTACATGGACCTAAAGTGTTCTTGTGTCTATTCAATTACGGTGCTATTTTTGCTAATTCTTTACAAAAGATGCTATATTTAATATTTGATCGTCAAAACGGGCCAAGAGAGCACAGAATCAACGCTTTTGTCCATACTTCTAACGAGGTCACCGACAAGTGGGACCGACATCCTAGGACATTTCATCCGGACCTACCAGTCATTGATCATTTGATTGTTAACGTAATCTCCGTTCGAGCTCGCGCATACGCTTCTGTTTGTAGTGAAAACAAATTCAAAACTTTTTCCACAACTCGGTCCACGCTTCTCCTCTCCTCTGCGCTGCCTCTTCCCCAACAAAAGGGACCCCAACAAAACTCCCCATACGTACCGGTCGCCGCCGCACACGAGGACACAAATGTAACACCCCGCCGTCTGCCACACCACCGACCACCACCATGCCGGCCTCCTCCCTCCCGTGGTGGCTCGCCACCACCGCCTGCTCCCCCCCGCCGTCGTCCGACGCCTCCTCCCTCCCCGACCGCCTCGCCTTCCTCTTCCTCTCCCCCTGCCCACAGCGCGCGCTCCTCGGCGCCATCGACCTCCTCTTCCTCCTCGCCGCCCTCGTCATCGCCATCCGCGCCCGCTTCTCCCGCTCCCGCTGCACCTCCGCTGCCGCCGCTATTAGCGAACACGACAACAACCACGCGCAGGAGCCCCTCCTTGCCAAACCAACGACCGTGCCACCCCGTCGCGGGAGCCTCCGGCACAGGCTCGCGCTCGCGGTGTCCACGGGCCTCGCGGCTGCGTCGCTCGTGCTGCTCGCGCTCGCGCTCCTGCTCCTCCCGCGGACCGCATGGCTCGCGGCGGAGTGCGCCTTCCTCGCGGCGCAGTTCGCGGCGCACCTCGCCGCCGCGGGGGTCGTCGCGGCGGAGAAGGCGGCGGCGGCGCGCGCCCACCCGGTCCACCTCCGCCTATTCTGGCTCGGCACCGCGGGTCTTGCCGGGCTCTTCTCCGGGTCCGCAGTTGCGCGCTACGCTGCCGGCGAGCCCATCCTCCCCGACGATCCCATCGCGTTCGCGGGGCTGGTGCTGTCTCTACCTCTGCTCTACTTCTCCGCCACCGGCTCCAGTGGCCTCGGTGACGCGGCGAGGACCAACGAGGAAGAACGAACCAGTGCTTCTGATCATGCCGCGGCGGCGACGACGACGTATGCGTCGGCGTCGTGGCTCTCGCTCGCGACGTTCAGCTGGATCAACCCGCTCATCGCCAAAGGCTCCAGAGCGGCTCTCGCCGCCAATGAAGTACCGCCGGTGGCGCCGGCCGATACCGCCGAGGCGGCGTACGCTCTGTTCGTGTCCAACTGGCCAGCGCCGGCCCCGGGGTCCAAGGCCAGGCACCCGGTGCTCACAGCGCTGCTGCGGTCCTTCTGGCCGCAGTTCTTGCTCACCGCCGCGCTTGGCGTGGCGCATCTCGCGGTCATGTACATCGGCCCGTCCCTCGTGGACAGGTTTGTCGAGTTCGTCCGCCGCGGCGGGGAGATGACGGAGGGGCTGCAGCTGGTCGTCATCCTCCTGGTCGGCAAGGCGGCCGAGACGCTGGCGTCGCACCACTACGAGTTCCAGGGGCAGAAGCTAGGCATGCGCATCCACGCCGCGCTGCTCGCGGCGGTGTACCGCAAGTCACTGCGGCTGTCCACGGGCGCACGGCGCGCGCACGGCGCCGGCGCGATCGTGAACTACATGGAGGTGGACGCCGAAGAGGTGGCCAATGTGACGCACGAGCTCCACAACCTGTGGCTGATGCCACTGGAGATCGCCGTCGCCCTCGCTCTGCTCTACACCCACCTCGGCCCGGCCGTGCTCACCGCGGTCGCCGCGATCGCCGTGGTCACCGTCGTCGTGGCCCTCGCAAACCGGCGCAACCTGGAGTATCAGTTCAAATTCCTTGGTAAGCGCGACGAGCGCATGAAGGCCATCACCGAACTGCTCAACTACATACGCGTGATCAAGCTGCAGGCGTGGGAGGAGACGTTCGGCGCCAAGATTCGCGAGCTCCGGGAAGCCGAGCTCGGGTGGCTGGCCAAGTCCATGTACTTCATGTGCGCCAACACCATCGTGCTCTGGAGTGGCCCGCTCACCATGACCGTGCTTGTGTTCGGCACATGCGTGCTGACTGGCGTCAAGCTCGACGCCGGCAAGGTGTTCACGGCCACTGCGTTCTTCCGAATGCTCGATGGACCAATGCAGAGCTTCCCGGAGGCAATTGCCGCCGTGACGCAGGCGACCGTGTCGCTGGGAAGACTTGACAGGTACTTGCTCGATGGAGAGCTCAATGACGCCACAGTGGAGCGTGCCCATGACATTGGCATTGGCGCTGATGGGGTAGTAGTGGATGTGCGCGATGGCGTGTTCGCGTGGGACGTGAGGGGCAAGAAGGAGAACAAAGACGAAGACAATGACGACGAGGGCGAGGAGGAGGATGAGAAAGATGTGGAGGAGACACCGGTGCTGGAGACAGTGCTGAAGGGGATTAATATGGAGGTAAGGAGAGGCAAACTTGCAGCGGTGGTCGGGATGGTCGGATCCGGCAAGTCGTCCCTGCTGTCCTGCGTTATGGGGGAGATGGATATGATCTCGGGCAAGGTGAGTGTGTGATAGTTCTTATACAAAACAAACATCCTTAGTGTCAATCCTCTGCATTTTGCTCATTGATTAGCGCAACATTCTTATGATCAAATGCGAAGGTTTTGTAGGTTTATTTCACTTTGACGTAAGATATTTCCTTCCTGCTAAATAGTTGAAATCAGGGTAGGTAGGTGCAGATTGGGTACAAGATCAAATGTTCCAATCAAGAGTTACAGTTTTTTTCCCCTTATGTAGGAAGGCAGTAGTCACTCGCCCAAGGCTCAGCGGGTAGGAAACACCGGTTAAACACCAATTAGTAATTCACACTCCTAGAGAAGTCTCTTCAAGTCCATGTTCGTAATTCTTATCGTTTGCCACTTGTTTGGATCGGGGATTCTGGAATCACCAGAAGATGTGCTTGTCTGCTTATGTAAGGTACATCAAGTGATAAGTTGGCATCATTGTCAAAAAGTGATAAGTTGGCATCGTTGTCAAATGGAGAACTGTCAGAGATAGTGGTATCCAGATTGTATATTTCCAAGGAGGACTAGCAGGGGATGCAAATCCAACAATCTAAGTACATTTTTTTTGTTTGACATGCCAACTATGCCCACCATGTGTTTGACGAAACGCCTCTATCAGATTGACTTGGTTTATGCTGTTTTGTGTTTGATCAAATGCCCAACCATTGATTCCATTGTCAGTCCACAATTTGGTGGAAGTGTGATTTTTTGTGTTCTTTTGAGATTGTGTGGAGAAAGCACATTGCTTTCTACCACTGACATGCTCTTATAGTCTTTTGTCTTCCTCGTTGACAACATTAATATAGATGTAATTTGAGCATTTTTTTCTTGTTATGTGTGTTGAGTATGGGTGACTCATATCTTAACCTACTAGACGTGTTCTACAAGGATTTCTATCTTAATCCTATTAAGATTAGGATTTCTGCTTTTTTTTGGAGGAGAATTAGGAGACACTATATAAAGCCAAGAGGGGTAGTCATGGAGAACACAAGTCACAAACCAATTCATTCAAAGTAAGAGGTGCATAAGAGGATTATATGCTATGTTATTCTTTAGTACTAGATTTTTGTATAGAGAAATGATCCGAGAATCCTAAAAGGTTCAAGAGGACCCTTGTACTCTTTTGAGGTTGTGCTTAAGGATTTTTGCGGTCGGCTTCGCCAAATCATTATCTCTGGTTGTGATTATTTTGTCGCCATTATTTGGTCTCTCTACGAGATTCATCTACTTCGTTTCTTGATACTGTGCACGCTCGTGCCATTTATCACAAACTTTGATCCGATCTGGCGCTGCCGCTCATAAGAAGGGTATCAGAGTATAACAATGTGCATGATAGTTAGTCATTTTGTTTGTGTGTTCCTTTCTGGCACATTTAGAGAAGTAAAACATGATTCTTCATGATGATAGGCTCATCTCTAGGTTCCATCTCTAGGCTGGGGATATAGAGCCATGATATACAGAGTTACAGACTCATCTCTGGGCTCCATCTGCCATATCAATATTCTCCTGCAAAGAATAACATTATGATAAAACTTTCTTCGGCAGTTATTGAGGATTCACAGAGAGAGAAAGCATCAGAAAATCTATACAGCAGTATAATTTGAATCATGTTTGCATGTCCAGATAAATTCCATTGCCTATACACTGTTCTGTAGTTTGTACCCTCATCCTTGTTTGTTTAATCCTTCTGCATTTTCAACAGGTTAGGGTATGTGGAAGCACTGCATATGTTGCACAGACGGCTTGGATCCAAAATGGGACCATTCAAGAGAATATCCTATTTGGACAGCCAATGGATGCTGAAAGATATAAAGAAGTTAAACGGTCTTGCTGCCTGGAAAAGGATTTGGAAATGATGGAATTTGGTGACCAAACTGAAATAGGAGAGCGAGGGATCAATCTCAGTGGTGGGCAGAAACAGCGCATTCAGCTTGCCAGAGCAGTTTATCAAAATTGCGATATATATCTCCTTGATGATGTCTTTAGTGCTGTTGATGCACATACTGGTTCGAAAATCTTTAAGGTAAAATCTTTATTTTTAGTCCGTTCATACTGTTTGGCCTATACTCATTTCAAAATGATCAAAAATATATTAATTAATCTCAAATGTCAATATTTTTAAGCTTTGTTAAATGTGTTATTGTGTCCTGACCCCTGCAGTAATCTCAGCCTGCTTGTTGTGAGTCCTAAATATACTCCATATTAGTCATAAGTCATAACAATTGTTATTATTGTCTTGTTCTGATCCATTGCAGAACTGATTCATGAGTTGAATAGTTTGTTGTTATCTGAGAAGTAGTATCATGCTCATAATCTACTTATGTTCACTGTACTATGTCAAGCAGATTTTATACTTCTCTGCATCAATAGGATTTACTCTTAGGTGGCTTCATATGCCATTTGATCCATGTGACTGAGAATTTGAGTCTTTAATTTTTCTGTGTACACGCAAGCCCTGCCTTATTGCATCTGGTAGAGTTGTAAATGGATGAACAAAGATTGTAATTCGCAATAGGACAAACTGTTGGAGATATTAGAGTTTAGATAAGAGTCCAAGTCGTGTGCGAGTTGAATTGTAATATTTAGCATTATAAATAAAAGGTGTGGGGTCCTAAGGGGACACACAATTATTCCTAAAATTCTACATAATATCAGAGCCAATCCTTCCCAAACCCTAACCTGAGCAAACCCTTACCTTAGAACAGCCGACACCACCGCTCCTCAGACGATCCGCCGGTAGCCGTTGTCTCATTGCACGTGGTCCTCCGCGACCACGTCACATGGGAGCACACCGCGGCCTGCCGGGTTGTGCGCGGGCCACGACCGCCGTTTGGTGTTGCAGCCGCTCGGGCCGTCGCTTGTGCCGGCGGTGGAAGAGGAGAAGAAGAGGATCTCGCTGTACAGTAGAGAGAGGAATCAGGGGGAGGATCTTGGTGCTTCAGTGCGGCGGTAGAGGAAAGAAAGAGGAATCGGGGAAGGAGGAGAATCGGGGGAGGAGGAGAAGAAGAGGTGGATCTGGCGGCAGAGGTTGTAGCTACGGTGGTAGCTGGGGCTGAGGGAGAAGATCCGGTAGTGAGGGAGGAGGGTTCTGGAGGTCGGTGACGGTTAGGGAGGGAGCTGGGGGTCGGAGATGGTGAGGAAGGAGGGTCAGTGCAGCAGTGAGGGAGGACAGTCGGTGTGTCGGTGGAGAGGGAAGGGATTCGGGTGGATCCGGGCCAGCGGTAGTGGAGGAGAAGGGATCCGACGGCTGGATCCGGGCGCAGGTGAGGAAGGCGAGGAGGCGGCGTGTCAGAGCGTGGTGCGAGGCCAGCAGGGAAGAAAAAGAAAATTGTTGGGATCTGGAAAAGGAGAGGAAAAACAGAGGCGTATGCGGGTGTGTTGTGCAATTGTTGGTCTTCAGGCTGCTGTTAGTTGCTGATTGCTATGGTGGTGGAGGAACCTTAGGTGGTGATAATATCGGACGGTATGGTAGACGGCATGGAAGACAAGGGAGAAGACTGTTCAGGCGGTGGCTTTGTTGGTTGTGCTAATGACGGAATTAGTGGCAGTCTCGAAGGTGGTGTTGATGTTGGTATTGGTAGCTAAGGTGTTTGATGGAGTTGGTGTTGTGTCGGGACCGGATTTCTGAATCTGAACACTCTGTGTATTTCTGCATCAGTTCCATGATCAGTAGCTAGTGCACACAGTAGAAACATTGTTGATAACAAATTCGAATCACGAAATAATATAAATAGACAACTGAGTACTGACCTTATGTCCACTTATTACAAAAGAGGTCAAAAGATCTTGAGTCTTACAGCAGCAGAAACGACAAATGATAAACTCCGAGTAGTGGCCTATCAAATTGCTCACCGACGTTCGACTGGGGAGTGCAACCTAGTACTCTGGGTGTCCTTTATCAAAGCCACAGACGAAGTAGTCGTAGTCGTCCTCGGCATCATTGAAAGCTTCTGAGATTTATTTTGAATATAGCATGTGAGTACATAAAGTACTCCGTGAGTCTTAGGAAAAATGCATATGCATAGCTTTAACAAATGAGGCTTATATGGTTCTTTTACAAAAAGCAATATTTTAAGTTTCAACAGTTTTCATAAAGCACATTTGACGAAAGTAGTTTCAATAAATAAATTAATTGTATCACTAGTGGAGGTTCTAGCTACCACCCACTAACATCAAGGCTCTAGCCGCCAAGGTTCAAAGGATTGGGCTATAGCTGCCAGAAAACTACCCAAGAGTCCCCACTGCTCCCGGTTCCCAAAGTTTACTCTTTTGAAATCAAAACCAAAATCTACCATGTGAAAACGCATCTTGCCCGCCCTTCACCGTGGGCACGATTATTTGAATAGTTTTACACTCTACAGAGGTTGTATAGTTTGACCCACACGAGATAATTAGCTTATGATGTCTATCCAACATACTTCTGAACATGTACGACTAAATGATTATCACATGACCTTTACAATACCACGCTTTAACACCAACCTGCTCGATGAACTTAACCCCAAGTCATGGACATCAATTACCATCGACCCGAAGCCCACCATTGTGGGGGATAACCTGCCTTGACATGGATGTCTGTTACCATCGCCCGGAGCAAGCCTCGACAGACATGGATGTCGATTACTATCATCTGCACAATCCCAAAAGGGAACACCTAACAACTACGGCCTGTAGGCATAATGCTAGAATATGATAAATTAGTTGGCCAGGTCCTTCCCATTTAGGACATGTGGTTGTACGACATTGCTCAGTTTGGATAGTCACAAGCGTCGGTCCTTAATATGACTTGGGCGGAACTTTACACAATACAAGTTCTCGTGCTCTAGCTGCACCCGCCTGATCTTACCATCCACAAAAGTCGAAACAGATTTTCATCATTTTATTTTATTTTTCAAATACTGACATTACCTAATGTCATACATTTTCCAAATAAAACATAAAGTGTAATAATGTTTTTTTCCCTCAAAGGTTGATCAAGACCGAAAAGCATGTCTAAGCAATTCTACCGCGTTTAACTATTCCACAATGTTATATTCAATATTGCAGAATTACTATGCTAGGGTTACAAAGGTATAGGGTACAATTATCAAGGAAGACATTAGCAAATTTTAGGTTTAACTAACAAACTATAATTTAAGCTCATCATTTAAATAAAATAGCAATGCATAATACTTTAAAACTGAAAACAATATTTAACAAATACAGGTACAAAATGTTCAAAGGAGACTCGCCTTCGGTGATGTTGGAGGTTAACGCGTTCGGTTGGTCCAAACTGGTGTCGACGACGTCGAATTGGATTCTACACACACGAATCGAACCAAATAAATAACAGAAAACAAATAAAAACTAAAAAATATAAAATAAATACTGAAAGGAAGATAATGAATTTAGAAGAAAGAATCGACGGATTCGGAGTTTGTAGGAAGACGAACGAACATCCAGAAGGTAGCAATCACATGAAATGATGACAATTCTGAAATTTACTGTTCTGGAATCATACTGTTTCGGTTGCCTGACTAGCAGAATAGAAGCATTGAGGTTTTTGTTAGGAATAGCAACTTGTATTCTCAGGGGGCCAATGGGCCAGTATATATACACAGAGTACAGGTGGTGAATATGCAAATAACCCCTCATAACAATAGGGAATAATACAATAGACATATATCTCTAACACCCCTCTCAAACTCATGGTGGATCAACAACAATGAGTTTGGAGAGGTAGAAACCATGCTGTGCGCGAGTCTGGGCCTTCGTAAAGAAATCCGCTAGCTGAAGCTCTGAAGGCACATACTGAAGAGTAATCATCTGATCATGCACACAAGACCTCATGAAGGAAGCATCAACACCAATATGCTTGGTGAGCTCATGCTTCACGGGATCACGCAACATCGAGTAGCTTTGTCTTTGTCGACAAAGAGAGAGTCGGTGTAGTGACGAAACATCAAAATCCTCAAGTAACCACCGTAGCCAAGTAATCTCTGCATCAAGAGAGCCATAGCGCGCAACTCACCTCTGCGCTCGAACGGATATCTGCATCTGTTTCTTTGTCTTCCGGCAATGAGAGAACCACCAAGAAAAACACGAGAGCGAGAGATAGACCGCGATCGGAGGATCGCCGCCCAAGTAGCATCCGAATAAGCTGAAGCAGAATGAAGTGGAGCGTGGAAATAAGAGACGGCGAGAGATAGTCCCACGAAGGTATTGCGTAACTCGAAAAGGTGGTTGTAGTGGACTGAGTGGGAGCGAGACGAATCGACTCGAATGTGGGTGAATAAGTGATATCCGGATGAGTAACAGCAAGGTGGACAAGACTCCCAACAAGATGACGATAGCGAGTCGGATCAGAAAGAGGCTCGCCATCAGAGAGTCGGAGGTGAACGTTGAGCTCCATAGGAGTCTCAACAGTACGCTGATCAGCGAGAGAAGCGCGATCAAGAAGATCCTGAATATACTTCTCTTGGGACAAAGAAACCATCAGGAGTGGAAGTAACCTCAATCCCAAGGAAGTAACGAAGAGGACCAAGATCTGACATAAGGAACTGCTCACTAAGACGAGCCTTGACAAAGGCAATGTACTCAGAATCATCTCCTGTAATGATCATATCATCAACATACAGAAGAAGAAGAGTCCGACCAAGAGACGAAGTGTGGACAAAGAGTGCAGGATCATGATCACTAGCTGAAAAGCCTGCAGCAGTGACCACAGAGGAGAAGCGCTCAAACCAAGCACGAGGGGCTTGCTTAAGGCCATAGAGAGAGCGACGAAGACAACAGACCATGCCTTCAGGAACAGAATACCTAAGTGGCGGAAGCATGTAGACCTCCTCACGCAACTCGCCATTAAGAAAGGCATTCTTGACATCAAGCTGAGAAACAGACCAGTGACGAACAGACGCCACCGAAAGAAGAGTACGGACAGTGGTCATGTGAGCCACAGGAGCAAAAGTCTCGTCGTAGTCACGACCATGCTCCTGCTGGAAGCCACGAGCAACAAGACGCGCCTTATAGCGCTCAAGATAGCCATCAGAGCGAGTCTTAATCTTATAGACCCACTTACACGTGATGGGACGAGAGTGAGATGGAAAAGGAACAAGATCCCAATTACCAGTACGCTCAAGGGCAGCAATCTCCTCGGCCATGGCATGCCGCCACTCGTGAGTAATAATGACATCCGGTAGGAGAGCAAGCTCACGAGCCGCACCAAAGAAACCAAAACGGGCAGGAGGCCGAATCGTCTGGCGATCGCGGAGAGCGTAGCGAGGAGAAGATGACCCATCAGGGGAAGATGGAGCATCAGAAGAAGATGGCTCATCTGGAATATCCTTAGTACGGGGTCGACGAGTGTAGAAGAGAGGGTAAGAAGGGGTTGTAGTGGGAGGAGCCTGAGGAGCTGCAGGAGGCGAAGCAGGCGGCGACAACGGCGGAGAGGCCACAGGAGGAATATGTGGAGACTCATGGGAATGGGTGGACGAGGGCAAGACAGATATAGGTGTATCTGGAAAAGTAAAAAAGGACAGAGACTCCACAGAGGAAGCCGAAGAAGAGACAGGACGTGGGTAGAAGGGACGTGACTCGGCGAAAGTCACATCTCGAGAAACCCGCATCCGTCGACCAACAGGATCCCAGCACCGATAGCCCTTGTGCTCGGCACTGTATCCCAGAAAGACACACTCAACAGACTAGTGAGTTTCTCGGGATACAATGATACGAATCGCCGGAAACGCGAGTGAATGCAGGCGACGGTTTCGGTTCAAGCGATTAATGACGACGGAAACGGCAAAATTAATTGTGGTTGATGGGGAAACGTGCAATTGATGGAGGCATGATGTAGGTGATGACGACGGGGTCGTTTCGCTTCAGACATAATTGAATTTGGATGCTTGAGTGGGAAGAATGAATTTTTGGAAAGGAAGTTTGTGTTTTCGGATGAAGAATAGCCGCTGCGCCCACGTCCGAGGAAGAAGATGAAGTAGGAGAGAGAAAAAAGAAAGAAATAGGAAAAAGAAAAGAAAATCCGGAAAAATCCAAAAATAATATAAATTCCAGAAAATTCAAGATAATACCAAAAAAATCCTTGGAACCTGAATAGAACGAATAAAATAATTGTGAATTTAATTGAAGTTTATTTTAATCATTTAAAATGTTTTCCATTTTATGAAATTCTATGTTGTCACGGTGACAAGTCGAGGCGAGGCGCTCCGGAGGCGTCAGGACGCCTAGGCGCCTAGGTGATGGTAGGAAAATAGGAAAATATGATAGTTCATAGTTGACACTTATTGTAATGTATAGAGCTATAGACCTGAGCAGTGAGCTCCAATGATGTATAATGTATATGTATTGCTGTTGTCCTACATAATCTTTTCCTTCTCTCTCCACCATTTTCTTTTTTTTGGCCGAAACATTGCTGGCCACCCATTTCTTTCCCCTATCTTTTCTTTATTGCACACTCTCTCCTCCCTATCTCCCCAGCCGAAAGCACTCTTTATTCCACTCTCTCTCTCCTTATCTTCCCAGCCGAAAGCTTCCTTCTTCTTCAATTCTCCTCATTCTAACTCATTTCTTTCTTCCTCTCTTCCCCATTCCTCAATCCGCCGATGTCACCTCCTGCTCCCCTGACATCGCCACCTCCTCCTGCCCCCCTGACATGCCACCACCTCTTGCTGCTCCCCCGATGTGCCACCTCCTGCTTCCCGATGCGCCACGGCCTCCTCGCCCTCTCCCGCCGGCTCGGCTCGGCTCCTCGACATCACTCGAGCCTCGCCTCGAGTGCGCTGTCGGCCGGACTGCTCCCGACACCGCTCGATGCTGTTTTCTCTGCGCGACGCGCTCGAGTCCCTTGGCTAGGCGACCTAGGTGATGACCCCTGGCGTCCACCCTGAACCGCCAGGACGCCTAGGCGTTGCCTTGATAACATAGCTGAAATTTCAAATTAAGCTTTAAATTAATCCAATAAATTACAAATTATTCCTTTTATTTTTAAAGCTTCAGAAAGGCTCTAGAAATCGGGATGTTACATGTTGTTACTAGTAGGGGATGTGTTTGTAGTGGTAAGTATTGGATGGTGGTGATGAGTTCGATGGCGGTGATGAGCTCGACGACAGTGATGATGAAGCAAGAGCTGGTGGTAGATTCAGTGGAGGCTATGTCGGGCGGCAGTGATGGTATTGGTGTCGTACGGTGGTAGTGTTGGTATGGGTGCTAGAGATAGTGTTGCTGGAGAGGTTCGGAAGATTGGGACTAGAGTCAGGCGTAATGGACTGTGACAAAGGCAGAGGCCTAGACTGGGGTGTGTGGGTTGGGGGTGAAGGTTGGGGGTGGCTGAGGGCATGAGGGTAGAGGAAGAGGAGGAGGATGTCGGAGTAGCTGGTAGATGGTGGAGATGGATTTAGTGAAGTCCCTGGTAGTATTGGTGGTGAGCAACTTTTGGTCTTTGTAATGGTATTGGCTATGGAGTTGATGGATAGTAGGTTTTGGTAGATTCTAGTAATGGTATTGCAATATGTAACAAGATAGATATGGTTTTATCTCATGACCATCTTGAGGGGGAGTGTTAGAGATATTAGAGTTTAGATAAGAGTCCAAGTCATGTGCGAGTCAGATTGTAATCTTTAGCACTATAAATAAAAGGTGTGGGAGTCCTAAGGGGACACACAATTATTCCCGAAATTCTACACAAACTCAACCCATGTTGAAATGTTGTAGAAATGATTATATCCAAGGGATAAGCCTAGTGTCACAATTAAGTACGTTTTAGATCAGGAAAATAGGGGGAAAAAAGAACCAAAGGGAGAAATTCTCCAGATACGATAGTTAGTCCAAGTAATCATACGTTTTTCAGCAGATTTATCTTCATATAATCATGTTTATTATTATGCTGCCATATTTTGCATGGTATCACAACATTGAGCTTTCTTCTGCAGGAATGTTTAAGGGGCATGCTCAAGGGAAAGACCATCTTACTTGTAACCCACCAAGTGGATTTCTTGCATAATGTGGACAACATATTCGTAAGTTAGATGTTACAACTTGAACCATAACATAGTCATGTTCTTTTCATATATATACTTGAAACTGTAGGTGTAAAGATAGAATTGATCACTGAAGAATTATTTATGTTGTTTGCATGTTTGTCAAGTAGTACGTTATCAGTTGTTCCTTTGAAAAGAGATTTATATGTAACTATATAAGGTAGTTACTTTTTTGGTCATCTCCTTGCAGAAGGGCACAATGCTCAATGCTAGAACTTGTCTGTTGTGTACTTGACTTAATATTTAATAAAAAATTTCTTGCCATGTGGAAATATGCAGGTCATGAGAGATGGTACGATTGCACAGTCAGGAAAGTATGATGAGTTACTAGAAGCAGGCTCAGATTTTGCAGCTCTTGTTGCTGCTCATGATAGTTCAATGGAACTGGTGGAACAAAGTCGACAAGTAGAGAAAACTGAAAATTCTCAGCCTGCTGCGGTAGTCAGAATCCCTTCTCTTCGCTCTAGATCCATTGGAAAGGGTGAGAAGGTAGTCGTTGCGCCAGATATAGTAGCAGCTACTTCTAAGATTATACAAGAAGAGGAAAGAGAGAGTGGTCAAGTAAGTTGGCGTGTGTACAAGCTATACATGACAGAGGCTTGGGGTTGGTGGGGGGTTGTGGGCATGCTTGCTTTCTCATTGCTGTGGCAAGGTTCTGATATGGCTAGTGACTATTGGCTGTCATATGAAACATCGGGCAGCATTCCATTTAATCCGTCCTTGTTCATTGGAGTGTATGTTGCCATAGCTGCTGTTTCAATTGTCCTTCAAGTAATCAAGACTCTTCTTGAGACAGTCTTGGGACTTCAAACAGCTCAGATCTTTTTCAAGAAGATGTTTGACAGCATTTTGCATGCCCCAATGTCATTTTTTGACACCACTCCTTCAGGAAGGATTCTTAGTCGGGTATATCTCTTCTTATGGTTTATTTGGTGATAACATTAACTTGTGCATTTGCCGCCAACTTTATGACAGATAACTTCTGAATTGATTATACATTCTTCAGAAATCCTTATTTTTTCTATCCCCCCTCCTTCTATTAACTTAAATGGGTGTAAATAATGCTACTCCCCTGTTAGCACAGTCTAAAATAGTTTGCCCATGTAAACTGTGCACTGCTTTTACTCTTACCTATGAAAGGAAAGAATACGTTTCAGTTTTTCTTTTGTGAGGTCTGGAAGGAGTATTACTACAATTCTTTTATCTTCTACTGATATGATGTCCCCCTTGTCTTTTTCAGGCATCATCTGACCAAACAACCATTGATGTCGTGCTGGCCTTTTTTGTTGGTCTGACAATTTCAATGTACATTTCAGTATTAAGCACCATAATTGTTACTTGTCAGGTCGCCTGGCCATCAGTTATAGCTGTAATTCCACTTCTACTATTGAACGTTTGGTACAGGGTATGCTCCTACTGTAAAATTCACCTCAGACACATTAGCTAGTTGTGCTCAGAGAAACAGAATGCTAACTTGCAATTTTCGCCTGATTTCTGCAGAATCGTTATCTTACAACTTCCAGGGAGCTAACTCGACTCGAAGGAGTAACAAAGGCACCGGTTATTGATCACTTTTCGGAGACTGTTCTAGGTGCTACAAGCATAAGATGTTTCAAGAAGGAGAAGGAATTTTTCCAGGAGAATTTAGACAGAATTAATTCAAGTTTGCGCATGTACTTCCACAACTATGCAGCAAACGAATGGCTTGGGTTCCGACTCGAGCTGATTGGAACACTCGTATTGTCGATAACTGCTTTTCTCATGATCAGCCTGCCTAGCAATTTTATCAAGAAAGGTACCAATTGAATATATAATAGATTTGATCTTTTTCTTAGCATAAAAAAGCAGCCATATCATCTCAGGATAAAGGTACCAATTTCTGCTTTATCAAGTTGAGCAGCTTATCCCTAACAGCTTCATTAATCAAAAACCAATAATCTAAGAATACTGTACTGTATCTTGAATTTAAAATGTACGGCTAAGTTTTTCTCTGCTTTTTTTAGTTTGTTTGGATGTTAGCAAATAGGTTGAAGATATATACATGGCTGTTTTGTCTCATTTAATCTTTGCATAATTGATCGACCGATGCTATTTTTTTTAACTGATATACCTAGTAAAGTAGTCTTCATAGATTTATGATCATGAGCTTTTCATAGGCTGGAGGAACTGATGTTTGCTATGTTGTTGCAGAATTTGTGGGCATGTCTCTTTCGTATGGCCTTTCCCTCAATTCTTTGGTGTACTTTGCAATATCCATTAGCTGTATGTTAGAAAATGATATGGTTGCTGTGGAGAGGGTAAATCAGTTCAGCACTCTTCCTTCTGAGGCAGCGTGGAAAATAGATGACCGTCTTCCTTTCCCAAATTGGCCCACTCATGGAGATATTGACATCAAAGGTCTAAAGGTTAGAAGATTAAAGTACTTAGATATGCACGATCTTATACTATTTATTTATACGGCGACTTCTGTTCCACATAAATTTCGTGCAACTACCTGTCTATCTTGCACCCAATAAAGTGGAGAATGCATCCAAACATTCTCGTTGTAATTAGGGATTATCTACAACAATTGAACACATCATTTATTATCCTTTCAGGTTAGGTATCGACCAAATACATCTCTAATTCTGAAAGGCATTACTGTAAGCATTAGTAGTGGTGAAAAGATAGGAGTTGTAGGAAGGACAGGCAGTGGCAAGTCAACTTTGGTCCAAGCATTGTTCAGGCTTGTAGAGCCTGCGGAGGGGAAAATGATCATTGATGGAATAGACATATGCACATTGGGTCTGCATGATCTTAGGTCCCGATTTGGCATAATTCCTCAGGAACCAGTTCTTTTTGAAGGAACAATTCGATGCAACATTGATCCAATTGGGCAGCATTCAGATGCTGAAATATGGCAGGTATGGCGTGAGAAACATGTTTCTTTCAGCCTCCCTCCTTCAGGATGCACAGCGCTAATTAGCCATAGGAATTAATTCACATTTTTGCAGGCTCTGGAGCGTTGCCAGCTGAAAGATGTAGTAGCTTCAAAACCTGAAAAACTTGATGCTCTAGGTTTGCTATTTATATGCTTCCGTTATATTTTTGTTGGCTTAAGTTGCATCTGTCACTCAGGCGGTCAGGCCTAATTACTTGAATATTATTCAAAAAGTTCTATGTCTGAAGAAGTCTTGGCTAGTTGCTGACTAAAATCATTTACAAATCCAAACTGCCGTACCTTTTTCAAAACATTAAATGGATTAAATAGTACAGCTACTCACTTCCATAACTAACAGATCTATAGGCTGTTGATATTACAAATTGTGCCTATGGTGCTCAATCCTCATCAAATGACAGGTACCATATACAAGAAAAACTTAATTCTATTCCATGTCTAAACAAATTATTCAGTTTGGAGAAACTTTACTATGATAGGTGCTAAATGAACATAGAAATGTTCAAATAAATCCACAGCCTAATAGCTGAACCCAAATGCTACGACCTAAATACACAACTATCAATTTGCAAAAGAGCTTAAATTGATTGGCCATTGTACAAAATAAATCTATACTGACCAAATAAAAATATTTGCTTATTATTATTTGCTAAGTAAAGATTTTTTTTTTTCTGTTCTTGTCGAGAACATTATCTAAATGGTATCTGCGTAAACAAAGAAGTGTATAGCATAACTGATGTCATAGAATTTTCTTCTTTTTTTCCGTTAGAATGCTAATATACACACTCATTTCATTTACTTTGGTTCTTCACAGTGGCTGATAGTGGGGAGAATTGGAGCGTAGGCCAAAGACAGCTCCTTTGTCTTGGTCGTGTCATATTGAAGCAGACTCGAATCTTATTTATGGATGAGGCAACTGCTTCAGTTGATTCTCAAACCGACGCCACAATTCAGAAGATTACCCGACAAGAATTTTCGTCATGTACAATAATTAGCATTGCACACAGAATACCAACAGTCATGGACTGTGATAGAGTTTTGGTGCTGGACGCAGGTTGGTCTCTTTAATCTTGCTACTTATAGAGAGAAAATACACATTTTGGTTTTAAGTGCTCTTCATTGTTGATATTTGTCTTTTCTTATTATTAGATTAAGGTGAGCATTTGTATATCTATTGCTAGGTCTGGTTCAGAGAAGTGAAATCCTGCTTTTCAGTTGGTCCTTTAAGTCTTGTCATTTCTTGTTCCAAAATGACATTTCTAAAATCTATTTCTGTTCAGGTCTGGTGAAGGAATTTGATGCACCATCGAGGTTGATCGAACAATCGTCCCTCTTCGGGGCGATGGTCCAGGAGTATGCCAATCGCTCGTCCAACCTGTAGCTCCCTCGGTGATGCTGCAAATTGTTAGAAATAAATAAGTCGTTTTGATAGGTTGAGTTGATCACTTGAGTGTAGATATGGTGGAATTTGTTAAGAAATAAATTGACAATGTTTTGAGTATGCCCCAGTGTTGTTGTAGCTTTGCGGCGATTTGGTTAGAAGCTCACAAGAGGCAGTAATAAATTCATAATCTTGTTTCCAACATCGATAGAGGTTTGAGTTAGATATACAGTAACGTCAGATTATGTAACATCCCTATTTTTGCAGAGTTTTTGAAAATTTTCAAAACTTAAAACTAACCATTTGGTTTTGTTAAAGTTGCAAAAGCTTAACCTGGAATTTACAAATGAAAAACTATTTAACTTGAAGTAACCAGACTTCAATTAAATTAAAAAGTTGGTTTATTTGAGTTTTCTGGATTTTACTTGGATTTTAAGTCTTTTCTTGCTTTTTCTGGACTTTAGAATTGGTTTTTCCATTTGTCCGAAGTTAAAATCTATTTTGTTTGCAAAATTAAAAGCTAAAGTATAGTTAGAAGTATTTTTTATTAAGTTTTAAATAATTCAAGGGATTTCTGTGAATTTTTTTAGGATTTTTAGATTTTATTAGCTATTTTCTAAAATCCTTTTTGTTTTTTTGGGATTTCCTTAATTGGAAATCCTTTTTAAAATTCCCTTGACCCTTTGGGCCAAATCTCTTTCTTGGCCCGTTTTTCCTCCGCGCCCGGGGCCCAGTTCGCGCGGCCCGCTCGCGCGTTCGATCGCCACAGTCGTTGTGGACCGTCCGATCAAGATCGGAGGTCCGAACGTCCCGTCTATTGTGGACCGTCCAATTGAAATTGGACGACCCTCGCCTTTGAAGCCTCAGCGCGTCTCTCTCCCTCTCCTCGCTGACAGGTGGGGTCCACCTGTCAGCTTCGTCGTCTTCCTCGCCCATCGTCTTCCTCGTGCGTTGCGCATGTCCGCGTCGTTTGCATCGGCTCCACTCTACTGCCGTCACCTCCACCTCCTCTGTCTATTGCGTCACCTCCCACCTCCGTTGCGCCCGTTGCCGCCACCACTCCGCCCCCATGCCCTGTCGCCACCTGCTCCCGTCCGCGTCGGTCCTCGCCCCGGCGAAACCCGCCGACCCCATCATCCCCTCTCAGCCCTCTCCGCGCCTATTTAAGGAGAGCTCCGGGTGCACCGTGAGTTCCTCCTCCTTTCCCCTCCCCTCCCCCTCACCCTCACCCTCTTCCCCGCCCCCGATTTGAGTTCTTCGTCGCTGGCCACCGAAGGTCGCCGCCGCCTCCAGCGCCAGCTCAGAGCCACCTCCGCCATCTCCGTCACCACCTCCGGCACCACAAGCTCGCCGCCTATCTCGCGTGCATCCCCTCTTCGTCGGAGGCCCTCCGGAGCACCACCGCCGTCGCCTCTGCTTTTCGTCCTCGCCGCTGGACATCCCTTAGCACCGCGTCGTCAAGACCGTGAGCATCAAGATTGCCTCGTTCCCCTCTAGGCCCCGGTGCCCTCATCGCTGGTCAGAACCTCGCCATTCGCCGGCGACCATCGGGCCCCGAGCGCCACCGGCTCGGGTGCTGACGTGGCTGCCACCTGGCGCCACGTGCACACCACCTTAGCGCCCCGTCACCCCCCTCTGCCTACATGGCCGTCCACGTAGAAGCCCACGTGGCACTCCAGACCAAAACCCCGTTCCAAATGCCAGTGGACCTAGTCCACATACACCCATCTCAAGACCGTGAGCATCAAGATCGCCGTGTTCCCCTCTAGCCCCCGGTGCCCTCGCCGCCAACCAGAACCCCACCGTTCGTCAGCGACCATCGGGCTTCGAGCGCCGTCGGTTCGGGTGTTGATGTGGCTGCCACCTGGCGCCACGTGCACGCCACCTCAGTGCCCCGTCACCCCCTTTGCCTACGTGGCCGGCCACGTAGAAGCCCACATGGCACTCCAGCCCAAAACCCTGTTCCAAATGCCAATGTACCCAGTCCACATACACCCATCTCATTGATAGTGGGCCCCACGTTTCAATTTATTTTATTTTAAATTGTTTCGGCCGAAAATCCCTCTGGTGACGTCAGCTGACGTCATATTTGTCATTTCCTTTACAAAAAATAATTCCAAAAATCAGGAAAGCCCCTTTTTCTTGTTTTTCAATCTTCCGGAGGCCGTAACTTTTTCGTTCAAACTCTGATTCGAGTGATTCAAATATCTAAATTCATCTAAAATCCTCCTCTTGCTGTTAGTGCTAATTTGGTATTTATTTGAGCTTTATTTGGAGTTATTTTATTTATTTGGCTTCGTTCGAACGTGTAGATTCCGGTGTTTCGGAAGATTTCTCGGAACATCAGAGACCAGTAGGGATGGAAACTGGTAAAGGATAATCTATTTTATCCGATGTTTGTATATGAGAAAACGCAAATATGGTAAGTACAATCCGCATTCGAATGAAAAACGAATACGAATACGAATACTATTCGTTTTTTCCTGGATACAAATCCGGATGTGATATGCAAAATGGCACTAAATACGAATATGAATACGGATAGTATTGTATTCGCAATAATGTCAGCCCAAGCCCAAATCCAATGGGGCAGCGCACAACGGCCACGTCGGCTAGCAGCAGCAGCCCAGTCAGTCACACCACATGCTTGGACGCTCGCAGGCTGCTCCTTTGGGCACACGAGGCTGGCTGGCTGGGCAGGGCCAGCCCAAGTGGCTCCTTCCTTCCCCTTTAAGTCTTCTGTTGTTCCCACGTGCGGCTCAAAAATGGGCTGGGCTTTGTTTGTTTGCTGTTGCTAATCACTTTAGTGGTTCAGACTTCAGACTCCCAAGTCCCAAGTGGCCAAGCCCAAGTGCCCAACTAAGTGACTAAGTCCCCATGGCCCATGCTGTCAATACTCAATAGTCACGTTAGTGTTACATAAATTTGTTCTACCGTGATTTGTCGCAAAAGTTGTAGGATATTCGCATTCGACCAAATTGAGTACATATTCGATTCAAATTCATATTCGATTCGTATTCATATTCGAGAATGTTTGAATTTGTATTTGTATTCGTTTTAAAAATATGGATTCATATTCGTACTCGAGACTATTCGATTCGTATTCGATCTGTTTCCATCCCTAGAGGCCAGTAGGTTTGTTGCATCCATTGAAAATTCCAAAGTGGAATTGGGAAGAGATTGGTATGGATTTCATTACCGATCTACCAGGACTCAATTGGGTTACGATTCTATTTGGGTAATAGTGGATCATTTGACAAAAGTTGCACATTTCTTGCTAGTCAAGACTACTTACTCTGGTGATCGCCTTACATAATTATATATGTCAAGAATTGTTAGTTTGCATGGTGTGCCCAAGAAGATAGTGTTAGATCGAGGATGCTAGTTCACCTCGTGTTTCTGGTAGAGTTTAGATGATGTTTTGGGGACTCATTTAAATTTTAGTACTGCCTATCACCCTTAGACAGATGGACAGACTGAAAGAGTTAATCAAGTATTGGATGATACGTTGAGAGCTTGTGCTCTAGCTCATGCTACTAGTTGAGACAAGAGTTTGCCTTATGCAGAATTCTAGTACAACAATAGTTTTCAAGCCAGTCTGCAAATGTTGCCATTTGAAGCTTTGTATGGTTGTGCTTGTAGAACTCTGAATTGGAAAGAGACCACTGAACGTCTAGTGTTCGGACCAGATATTAATCAAGAGGCAGAGGACCAAGTGTCCATGATCAGAGAAAGATTAAAGATAGCTCAGTCCCGGCAGAAGAGCTATGCTGATAATCATCGTCGTGATCTAAGCTTTGAGCTAGAGGATTTTGTTTATCTTCGAGTAACTCCTCTTAAAGGTGTCAGAATGTTTTATGCTGAAGGGAAGCTTGCCTCTAGGTATGTTAGTCCTTTTATGATTGTGAATCGTAGAGGGGAAGTCGCTTATCTACTTGAGTTGTCGTAGTCATTAGCAGGAGTACATGATGTCTTTCTTGTCTCACAGTTGAAGAAGTGTTTTCGTGTACCAACCGAGCAGACTCCCTTGGATTCAATTGATTTGCAAGAGGATCTCACCTACAAAGAGTAGTCTGTCAAAATTTTGGATGTGGCTGAACGTTTGACTAGAAGCAAGACAGCCTGATTTTGCAAGGTTCAGTGGAGCAATCATTAAGAGAGTGAAGCAATGTGAGGACCCCGGTTTATTCGACTTGTAATGCTTAGCCTTCCATTGACCCTAGCATCACAATTCAAATAAACCAAGCCTCAGGATATGTATACTTCCCAGAAATGCAGTATACACACCCCGTTACAAAATCATGCATCAATTCCATACAACAAGTCTAACCAAAGACATACAATAGATAAAGATTATTACAATAGAGAGGCTAACCGGCCAAAAGACATACAAATAACTAAGTAAACAGCGGAAGCAAAAGTGCCATAAGATGGCGATAAATAAAAGAGTCAATTAGTGTGCCTTTACCCACAAGGCAACCAACCGGGCCGCCAAGCTAGTCGTCAACCCGCAGCACATCTCACAAAAGGGAAGCCCTAGGGGCTCACCTTCTTCCTCTGCAACAAAAACATTAAGCAAAGCATATGAGTATAAAAATTATTTTTGTACTCGCAAGACTGACGTGTAAGGGTAACAAAACTATAATTTAACTACATGCAAGCTTTATTTAAGTGGAGGGGGGCTCTGGACTTACTTTTAGCAAAAAGCCAGTTTTCTTTTGCAATAATGTAATAGTTTGAAGGCAGTTTTAACAATTCAAATTTTATTTACAGAAATAACAGCGATACAGTAATAATAACCACAGTAAAAACAACCTAGAAGTGACTAACCCATTAGTCACCACAACAATAGTATGAATATCCATTCATACCAACCCATCAAGTTTTAATTAAAAGGTTGTAGTCTAACTCTTGAAAAGCTTACCCAAGCGTGTCCATAACCTAGGACGAGGCTATTCGAATAGTTTTAACCCTGCAGGGGTGTACCAATGTACCCACACTTTAGACCGCCTTTCCACCAGCCACGGTTAGCATACTTCCTTTGGTATGCAGGCACGGCTAAGTCTAACAAGACGTTTTCCAATATTGTGTATTAACTACGAGCCGCTCGTATGGATAGAAATCCATACGCTTACATGGTAAAGCCGAAAAGACAACTACCCACTCAGGGTAAAGCTTTTCGGATAACTACCATGCTCCCAACACCATCCCTCCTGCGACCTCCTGCGACCCGGAGCCAATATACGCCAAAATACTAAGTCAAGAGAGGTCCCATATACTCTAGTGTGGTTAGCACGCAAAATTGCCTGGATAAAAATTCACTCACAAGATGTTCGGTCCTTAATTGACTCGGGCACCATTCCAGTCACACCCAAAAGCACACCATCTTACCATTGCGCCCAAGTCGAAATCATTTTGTTTTTTTTTTAGTTTTTAGTTTTTACAAGTAATCATAGCACAAAGGCTGAAATGTAAAAATATCATAATTTTTATGTGATCAAGGTTACCGACTAAGTCGATAACCGCCCAATTCTACCGGTATCTAAGCATTGCTAAGCATCATATCGTAAAGACAAATAAAAGGCCCTAAATCATTCACCGGGCTCTAATTCACCAGTGAGAATAATATTCCTAAGGTAGTGGCAGGGGTGAACAATTTTCAGGGCAACAATGCAATGGGATTAACTACCTCTAATCGACAAAATTAATCATTGACACAAAAGCATGCATACGTACGAGTAAAACAAAGTATTAGATTTTAAAAGTAATGGGATTGAGTGGATATGATCAAACTGCTTGCCTTTTCCTTGTTTGAGAAATTCGACTTGTTGCAGAGGATCACTCTTGATATCAACGTCATCTAGCGATAAAAACTGCCAAAGCGAAAAACAGCGAATAAACACAGAATGCCAAAAGGATCCAGAAATTAACAACACAGAAGACAGAGTATGACTTTAGAAACAAAAATTAGATGATTTGGAGTTTATTTAAATTAGTTAGGATTTCTACTTACTGTTCTTTCCAAACTCACTTATTTTCCACGATAAACATACAATCAAAATCAAACCTCTTATATGTTTTCCTCTTTCGGCAGACTTTGATGGTGATTGTGTGCACATCTATTAACTAAGCAGCAAATTACCACCTTTTAATTAGCTAGCTATTTTATGCAACTATTACTGCTATAAGTTCATTTAGACCTACAAATTTGCTATTAGAACACTGACTAGCTAATTAGCCAACTACTAGATGCTAATCAGTTTTCTAACCAAATTTGGGCCTTACTGACACTCAACTATTAACACTCCTAAGCACCACTCAACTAATAGAATGTAGGAGAATCTCTAACCCCTGAAACTAGTCAGGGTATTAGCCCTTATGATAAATCTACTAATTGTCAGATTACTGTTCATTCATCTATAACAACCGGTTTTTCCGAACTAAAGTGCTAAAGACTGATCTTCCTTTTTGCTGCTTAAGAGTGACCCAAATGGCATATATATAAGGTTTATTAGCAAAAGGAGTTGGATTCTATAAGTGGTTTCAGCTGACAACTCCAGTCTTCTTTTAACCCTTCCCCTTCTCTGTTCAATAATTCTTCCCTAAGACTGTACTGTTTGTGCTACTAGTTAGATAAAAGTTCAATGGTTAGTTGAACCAAGGACATATGAAACTACTTGTATTAGCAAGGTTATTAGTACATTGACAAATCTGCTCATCATCAGATTACCTTTACTGTTCAATCGACAAACAATACATGGTATTGCTGAAATAAAGTGTTGAAATCTAACTTCTTTCAAAACTCAACTTCAATTTGGTTAAACCATTTGAGTGATTAACTAATCACAACCCTTGGCTAAAGTAATAATTGAATCAGAGGCTTTCTCAGAACTTATATTAGAATGACACTAGCCTACAGAACAATCCCAATCACATTCAGATTGCCTTCACTGATACAGGTTCATACCCACACATACACTTGCATTATCAGAGAGCTAAAGAGATAGAGGGAAGGCTCACCTGCAACAGAAAAGGAGGAGCCGAAGGTGGCTTAGGTAGGGGCGTGGAGGAGGGCGCAGCTCGGGCGCCTCGTGCCTGCGAGCAGCTGTCGGGCGCGGGGAAGACCGGGAGGCGACGGCACACGGGCGCGCTGAGGGGCGACCGAGCCGAGCTCCACCTGCAGACATACCAATACATTCTTTGAGGCATATTCACAAACACATAGAGCGCAAGGAGAATGGACCAAAGGCAGCTCATCCATGGCCTATCGCCGGCGGTCGGAAGGTCGGCGGCGGCGGAGCAACCGGGCCGGGGCAGCTCCAGGGCTTGGCGATGGCAGGGAGGCTGTGCATGTAGCAACCGGGGCGTGGAGGAGCTGGAGTAGCACCGGCAGCAGAGGGGGGGGGCGATGGCTCTCGGGTTCAAGGGCGCAGGGCGCGGCGGGCACGCCGAGGAGGAGGGGAGAGCCGCATGGCGGTGGAGGCGAGGAGAGCCGGCGTTGCCTTCGGTGGAAGAGGAGAGCTCGGTGGGGGAGATGAGGAGAGCAGCGGAGCTGCTGAGGTAGAAGCGGCGCCATGCCTTTGGTGGAGAAAAGGAGGAAGGGAGGGGAGGAATGGCCAGGGTATGGGGCACGAAGAAAATAAGACGATGCTGAGCGACGGAGGCAATGTGGCGAGTAGGGGCGCGGGACTTGCGGGCGGAACGCCAGCGCTGAGGCAACGTGGTGGAAGCGGTCGTTGTGGGCGAGACGAGGCGCGCGAGAAACCGTGGGCGGGGTTGGTACACGAGCACGGAGATGCGGCCGCGTGGAGTTCTGATGCGGTGGAGAAGATGGGTTGACGACGGGGGCCCACAAGTAAGTGAGAAGGGGAAGGTGGCTCGAGCGAGTTAGTTCGATCAGACCCGGGTGGCGAAGGGGTCCGGTCGGAGGAACAATGCGAGCTGGATTTAGAATTAGGGTTTTTATTTCTCATTACTTGTTCCGGCAAAAATAAATGCAAATCAAATAACTCACAAAAATTGCAGACAAACTGAACGACAACAGATAAGATAATCATACAAAAAGTTTAAAAGTCTTGTATTTCTGTATTTTGGGAATTTTGGGATGTTACAAGCAACCTGGGAGTGTGAAGAAGGTCTGAAGGTCGAGTTTCCTAGCCTTTTTTTAGATAGCCTGAATCTCAGGGTCGAAATTCCTATAAGGGGGAGGGTTGTAACATCCCAATTTTTGTTTTTTCAAAACTTTTTTTTGAGTAGTTTAGCCCATGGAAAATTTCACCAAATTTTATTTGAAATTAATAAAGCTTAATGGGACTTTTCAAAGTCAAAACAATTCAATATAATTAAATCAAACATTAATGAATTCCAATTTTTATTTATTTGAGTTCCTTCTGCTTGGAAGTATTTTCTAGATTTTTTTTGGAATTTTTCCAAGTTCATTTTCTATTTTTAGTTTGCCATTTGGATGTTTTGGTATTTTCTAAAATAGAAAACCTAATTAAAATCTGGGAAAATCCAGTGGGATGGATTCTTTTCCGTGGCATAATTCTTTCTCTCTCTGGTTTGGACTGCTTTGGCCCATTCCCGCGTGTGCCACAGCCCAGCTCGATCCACCGCCGCGTCGTGTACGAGTGCGACACTCGTCCCACGCTCGCTGGCCGCCACTGACTAGTGGGGCCTACTTGTAAGGCCAGCTTCGCCGTCTCTGTTTTGAACTCTGTCTCTCTCCATCATCACACTGCCGCCGTAGCTAATTCGGACTCCGCCTGTCGGGGCTATTTAAAGCCCCGAGGATCTTTGTTTTCTACACCCTGAGCCACGCCTCACCTTTTGCCGTAGCCACCATCTCCTGAGTCACCGTGTAGCATCGCTGCCACCATTGTCTTCTCCAACACCAGTCGAGCTACTTCGTCTTCACCATCACCGTTTCGGTGAGCCCAACTGCCGTTCATTGCCACCGTTGGAATCACCTCGACGTCCGCATCCCAAATCTATCCTCGCCATCGTCGGAGCACTTCCCTAGCCTTGTCGTCGATGAGCCAGATCCCTAGCCTGATGAGGGCATCCCTAACACTGATACATCTTTCCCTATTGGTGGTCACGCACATACTGAGATGGACGCCATAAGTGAAGCTACAAATAATACAAGTGCAGAAGTGCATGTTGGTCCACTGACTAGAGCAAAAGCTAAACTTCTAAATCAACAGGTGCTTTTGTTTCTTAATAAATCTTCTATTTTCATTGATGAGAATTGGGTACTACCTCATGCAAATGTTTTGTACATTCTCAGGTTTGAACATTGTGAAGCCTTTGGAACCGAGAGGGAGGAGAGGGAGGCCAGAGCCAAAGCAATGGAGGAGAAGCTCACGTGGGTCAACCAAGAGGAGAAAGGCCCAAGAATTCAAGCCCAATTCGATCCTCCACAAGCCCAACCGAAATTCATCTCGAATCAACTCGAATTCAATTTGGATTCGGTTCGGGACAGCCCAACAGGGCTGTAATAAAAAGGCCATAACTTTTGCATACGGAGTCCGATTGGGGTGTTCTTGGACTTGTTTGAAAGCTTATTCCAAGGCCCACACAATGAGTATGGCCCCAACTTCAGAAGACGTACGGTCGCGCCGCTATGACCGAAACAATGTGACGGATTTAAGTTAGGTTTTCCTTTTTGTGTGTTTTTTTGGGTCTTAGCCGAATTAGAGTTTGATTTAAGATAGTCACGTCAGCGCTGCGTCAACCCACCTTCGCTCCCGCACCTGATCCAATCCCACGTGGACTTGGTCCATGGTAGACCAAGCCACTGGCATGTGGACCCCGCATGCTAGTGCACTATGCTATGGACCCATGAGCCATAGACTTGTGGACCAAAATCCATGGACCCAGTATGTAGACTGTGGGTCCCACCTGTCAATCTTTATTGCTATTTTTGCTATTTTCTTTCAATTTCGAATTTCATTGTTGACATCATGCTGACTCAATAATTTGGGATTTCCTTTAGAAAGAAAATTCCAAAAATATGAAATAGTATTTTCTTTCTTTTTCTTATATTTAAATCTTCTGAGAGCATGTTCTTTCTCATACAAACTCCGATTGAGCCCATTCTAGTCTCTAAATGCATCTAAATTCAAGTTCTACCTTCCTATGATTTTTATTTAAATTTTGGTGTTTATTTGTGTTTTTACTTTCATTTATGAGTAGATATTGATACTTCAAGAGCTTTCGAGGAAGGAAGTTGATCAAGCTCAAGACCAGTACCAAGACTTGTTTTAAGGAAAGTTGTACTTTTAACCATGTTGAACCCAGTTTTCCAAAACTACTTTGATTCAAACTATTGCATGTTATTTCAATTACTTAATTCTTTAAATGCTTTGGGATTAGCATACACCTACTTGTTTATATGTAACATCCCAATCTTGGACTTGTGTTTCAAATATAAGAAAATGAGTAGAAATTAAAACTTTTTCTTACATCATGTATTTCCTGTATGTTCTGGACAAACCTTGTAAAATAATTATGGAAATACATAGTCACAAGTCTTTTGATCCAAAAACCTTGTCTTCCAAAAATAATCTTGTCAAATCTTGTGTTCATCCTTTGGAAATATTTTTTCCTAAGTTCTAGGGATGGTATGTGACCCCTCTGAAAAATCTCACAATTTTTAGAAATTATTTGAGTATTTTTAGAGGGCAGTCAAACCTGTTTGACTTTCAGTCAAACCTTGAACCAGAACCTTGCAGAATTTTTGGAGAAAAATGCACTGCATAAAAACCTCTGAAAATTTTGTGCAAGGTTAGTGTCAAAGTTAGCAAGCTCCTGTAAAAATATCAGAATTTTAGGGGTTGTTTTGCTACCTTTAAAAATCCTCCAAAGTTTCAGTTTAAAATTAAAACCCTAGTCAACTCTGGTTGGCTTTGGGTCGGACCCAAGTCTGGCTCGACCCACTTGATTCGACCCAACCAACTAAATGTACTCGGGCCCGATTTAAAACGCGCGCCTCATCTCAACCGTCCATCTTTAGATCTGTGGCTGAGATGCGTGTGCTGTTCGGGTCCCCCGAAGGGCACAGCGCTCTGAGCCCTCCATCTTGAGATCTACGGCTGTGGGTGTTCGTGGCAATCGCGTCGCCCGAACGGCCCATTTCGCGTGGACCGTTGGATCTAGATCCAACGGTGACTCTCTTTAGGTTCGCGCGCGTGCGCTGTTCTCCTTGCGCGTAGGCCGTCTGATTTCACATCAAGGGTCCACGTTTGTCCACGTCATTTTATTTCTGATAAGTTTGATTATATTTCGGTAAGCCTTTATTTAGTAGCTAAAAATTGCATTAAACTTTGAAAACTCATAACTAATTCATTTTAAATCCTTTTTAAATAATTCCAGTTAGAATAAATTCATGTTCAAATAGAGTTTAATCTAAAAATGCTTTTAGACAATGTTCTGTGCCAGAAAATCTTGTAAATAATATTAACTTGTTTTCAGTTATTTTAGCATATTCCAGAAATTGTATTGAACTTTGTTAAATGCATATCTTTTTCTGTATAACTCTAAATTGTGCAAACTCAATTTTTTTAAATTCCTCTGTTAGCATACTTTAATATGAAATAGGTTTTGATCATGATTTTTTTCTTCTGTAAAGTAACATGTGCTAGGTTTACAACTTAGAAAAATCATAAGTAATTCATTTTAACTCCAAATTTAGTAAACCCAATTTTGCTGACCTTAGTATGCCATTATCTACCTAGTATAAAAATTTCAGACCTTAGATCATCCTGGAAATTTCCACCATGAATAGTACCCTTAA
Source organism: Ampelocalamus luodianensis (assembly GCA_036346255.1). Taxonomy (NCBI): domain Eukaryota; kingdom Viridiplantae; phylum Streptophyta; class Magnoliopsida; order Poales; family Poaceae; genus Ampelocalamus; species Ampelocalamus luodianensis. The sequence continues at coordinate 43,609,120 of CM070624.1, forward strand.
TTAATTTCATTTGAATTAACAGGCTGAAAGAAATTGTTTTAGCTATAACTTTTTCATACTTGATCCAAATGACATGATTCTTGTTTCTAAATTCGTTTAAAATCATAACCTTGCTGCTGTATGAATTTCATAAGATTTGGGTGAATTTTGCTGTTGAGTTTTATTTGGTGTTCTTCGTTCTTATTGGTTTATCGCCTTTTCGCGTTAGGTTCCGAAGATATTATTGATCTCGATTCTGAGCCTCACCAGCCAGAACCTGCCCTCCAGCAAGGCAAGCAGATGTAGCATCATTTGATCATGTTGTTCCTATTATTTTCAAATTCTAATATATTGTTTGCAAATTCTATGTATGCATTGCTATCTTGTTTTAAACTATTGTCGATTAGTTGACCTATTAGATGCATAATCTGTAGGCCAATGTTTATCCTCTACTACTGAGCCTAGGGATAATTGCTGTGATTTTGGGTTCGATGGATGAGCCCTTGTCACTTAGTAGTTTCGAGTGTGTTGCTTAGCCATGCTTAGCTACCAGTAGAAATGGGCGGTTATCGACTTGTCGATAACCTTGATCACACAAACTTATTATGATCTTTATGGTTTAGCCTTTGTGCTATGTTTACCTGTGAAAACTAAAAACTGAAAATAAAATGATTTCGACTTGGGCACAATGGTAAGATGGTGTGTTTTGGGTGTGACTGGAATGGTGCCCGAGTCAATTAAGGACCGAACATCTTGTGAGTCCCCGTTATCCAAGCAATTTGTGCGTGCTAACCACACTAGAGATATATGGGACCTCTCTTGACTAAGTACTTTGGAGGGTGTTAATTAATGAGTCGCGTGTGGGTTGCATATTTAACTATATGCAACATGGACATGTTTGTGGGGGAGTGGAGCACCTGCCAAGGTCGGTGTCTCCTACTCCATGTTTGGGTCCTTGTGATCCATATTTCGTCGGCAGATCACTAAGGGTTAACCTCCATACGTGTGGCTCTTGATTACCTCAATCCATTGGAAATATCTCGTAGGACTTAGCCGTGCCGGCATACCAAAGGAAGTGTGCTTAATAGCTTGGCAAAAAGACGGTCTGAAGTGTGGGTACATTGGTACACCCTTGCAGGGTTAAAACTAATCGAATAGCCTCGTCCTAGGTTATGGACACGCTTGGGTAAGCTTTTCAAGAGTTAGACTACAACATTTTAATTAAAACTTGATGGGTGGTATGAATCGGGGATTCATGCTATGTTGTGGTGGCTATTGGGTTGGTCACCTCTAGCTGGTTAGTTGATTATTTATTGTTACTCGCTGTTATTTCAATGCTTAAAAACAGATTTTATCAATTGCCTTCAATCTATTACATTATTGCAAATGAAAATTGCCTTATGCGTCCAAATAACCATACAACCAATCCTTTGAATTCAGCTCGCATGTAGCTATGTATAGGCTTGTTACTCGTAAGTCTTGCGAGTATATTATTGTACTCATCTGCATTGCTTGTTGTGTGCAGAGGAAGAGGGTGAGCCCCAAGGGCCTTACTTTTGTGAAATGTGCGGCTTTTGGGATGACTAGCTCGGCGGTCCGGTTGGTTGCCTTGTGGGTTAAGGCACACTAATTGGCTTTTGTTTATAGCCATCTTATCGCACTTTTGCTTCCGCTGTTACTGTTATTTTAATGTCATTTGGCCGGTCGGCCTACTCTTTTGTAATGACTTATTATGTATGTCTTTCGGTAGACTTGTTAATGTGATGTATGGAATTGATGCATGATTTTGTAATGATGTATATGTGCTGCAATTCTGGGAAGCACATGTCCATCGAGACACGGTGTATTTTGTTTGTGATGCTAGAGCCAATGGAAGGCGAAGTATTACAAGCTAAATAAACCGGGGTCTCACATTATATCCACCTTGCTCATTGTATTATCATGACCATTTGTCACCCTAGCTTAGTTAATTACTAGTTGGTATTATCATAGCACCAACATGGGTTAGTTAGACACGATTAATCTGCTTAGCCATGGAACGGGTCATTAATATCATTTTGAGTTGCAAATCTAAATTCGACTAAGTGATTATGGAACTTTTTGGTGGAAAGACTGTGTGATGTATGTTGTTACTCGTTGATGGCATGCGTTCCACTTAATCAACGGGGTAGGAAAAGATTTGGACCGAGGAAGGTGGAAGGTATGGTGATATGGTGGAGCTTTGTGATTGGGTTTGTGAACATTGGTAACTTAGAATAGCTTGCTAGTCTCGCCTTGGTCAATTAAGGACTTAACTTTATGCGCTATTGAACTGAGCCATAACTACATGACCACATGCCTGGCATAGGACATGCCTAACTTAATAAGTTATGAAGTCTTGACATTGACTACTCAGGAGGTAGGTTAAGTGCTTTATGATGGGTGGAGGTGTGGACTACTCTGTAGGGTCACATTTATGGGCGGTTCGTCGTCTCTAAGTCCAATGGTGTATATCGGACCAACGAGTGAGGTTGAGGTCAACTATATGTACATCAGGAGAGTCAACTGTCGAGATGAACTTTCTAAAAGGTTTTGTTATAATTGGTGTAGCCACACTGGTTGTATCTTATGGGTAAAGTGTACAAACCTCTGTAAAGTGTTAATAAATCTATTCGAGTAGCCGCATCCGTGGTCATGCACATGCTCGGGGATTTCACACGAGGGGTAGATTTTCATAAAACAATTGGGAAGGGACAGTTGTGTGGTTTAACTCATGTGGCTATGTGAAAGAAATTGATTAGAATTTGTGATCTTTGTAAAAATACTTATTAAATACTTATTGTTATTTGTTTTAAATTACGCTTTCAATCTATTACAGGTTAATTCCTTATTTGCCATTGGAAGTTGGCGGGATCCTCAAAATGCCATCGAAAAATTCCTCTTCCCTCCGTTGCCACTCGATCTCAACTTCTCTCCCTTTTTTGCCACTCCCGTGAGTTGACCGTTGACTTGACCGTTAACTTGGCTGCGAAAAGACGATTTTGCCCCTAAGTATGCTGAGATCTTTAGGGAATTGTTTGACATAGTATTATAGCTTCAAAAATTATGAAATGTTTAGTAGATTATTGTGTAATTTTTATAGGGTTTTATTTGAAACATATTTTTCTCTAAAAATCTTTCAAGTTTCGGTTGCATCAAACCGAAACTTGAAAGATTTTTAGAGAACAATATGTTGCGAATAAAATCCTATAAAAATTACATAATAATCTACACTATGTCAAGAACTTCTCCTAAAAATTTCATAATGTTTGGAGCTATATTACCATGTCAAACAATTCCCTAAAGATGTAACACCCCAACTCTCATAGAGCCTGGAATGCTACTGGAATTATATTATTCTAGCACAAACTACCAATTTTTGACAGAATCTCCTTTGTTTAAACAGTTGTACTGAGAGTTCAACAATAAATCATGGCCTTTAATAAAATTTCTCATAATCAAGTCTACTCATTCATGCATGATAATCAAATGAACATACCAAGACTGGCAACCTCATTATTACAAATAATCAGATACTCAAACCAAACCATATATGGTGATATCCAAACAGCTTATTTATTTCTAAATTGGGGCTAAGTGGCAAACGCCTTAAGAGTGTAAGGTAGTGAGTGCAACAACTTCTACTCCCTCCCAAGCATGTCGTTCCTGCCACTGGTACCTAAAACACATTAAAGCAAGGGTGAGCCCAAAGACTCAGCAAGTATCAACAAGGCCATAAACAAGAACACAAACATAGCATCGATAATCCTCAATTAACATCACACTGAACATAGCCATTTAATTCATGATATGCAACCAATGCAATGCTCCTTTGAACTTTATCTCTTTTCGCATTTTACCGGTAATGCGGGGTATACAACCGTCGCTGTATACCATTGCCTGTGCCCTCTGGCACAGGGACCAATAGCCTATACACCACATGTATAGGGACCTTTGCCCACCATCTTAATGATGGGGACCTCTTTGTTCATAGCCCACATTCCACGAATGCGGGGACCTCAAGCCCGTCATCTACATGACGGGGACCTCAACTGTATGTGTTTGGTCACCACGTGACCAAGGCACCTGTATGCTCTTAACATGCATATGCACCATGATAACATCTTTCATATGCAAGAATTCAACATATCTTCATTAACATATAAGCATTAACAACATGCGGAAGAATCTTTAACCATAACTAGTAGTCAACAAGATAAACGGTAACTCATCTCATTAACAGGCAAGCATGGCTATACGCTCAAGATACACCACAATCACATCATGCAAGCATACAAATATTAAAGCCCGAATACTTGCCTCAACCGTGCGAGAACGGTGGACGCGAAGAGGGTGCTGCCCCTGGAACCATGCTCCCACCTGAACATTAAAATACCCCAATCTAAGACCAACATTCTGAACCAAGAGCAATAAGAACAACACAAATGAACTTGCTAAACTCCCAGGTGTTTCCCAACTTCCCAATTTCTAGCGATCGGTTTGGCGTACCCTGTGGACAGTCAACTTCTAAAATACATAACTTTCTGCTCAGGCGTCCAAATAAGGTGTTCTTGGACTTTATGAAAAGGTAATTAAATTATCTAAATAAACCTAGTTGGGGAGCCCTTTTGATTCTGCCCTTAACTGCCCCTAGCAACCCAATCTATCAGACATCAGAATTCACGTCGGGTTCTCTGGACAGTACGCTAAAACTACCATAACTTTTGCTACGAAAGTCCAAATCTTGCGTTCTTTATCTCTATGAAGAGGTACAGCAATTACCCATATTTTTCGTTATATTGAGGTCCCCTGATTCTCCATTTAATTAGCAGTTATAATCAGTTTTCTACAGACTGTCCAGAATCTGATAGAACGACAGGACAACAATACTAGAAAATTCATAACTCCCAGACCGTTAATCGGATTTGGGCGATCTTGGCGGCCAACGAAAGCTAAGAACATTATCTAACTATCTATAGGAGACCAAAACTGCTGGTTTGTCATCTAAGGACCCGAAATCTCCCCCGCAATATTCTGGACAGATCTGACTATCTACCCGCAGCAATTCGATCTAATCAATTCTAAGCAATTTCGTATCTACTACCAATCAAAAGATGAAGATCGACATCCGTTGCCCTTGAAGAACCTGCTGAGCACCATGAACACCCGCCTACGATCACTCCCCTCCCTTTCACCCTTCTTCTTTTCTTCTTCTTGACCGATCTACCTCCCGAGCATTCCTCCTTCTTTCTTCTCGACACCGGTAGCGGGGAGCCCCTTCCTTGACCGGCAGCAGGGAAGAGCACCATGGGAGGAGGCGCAAGGCGTAGGAGGAGGTGGCCAAGGGAGAGAGGGAGCAAGGGGGTGGCGGCCACAAGTGGGGAGGAGGGGAAAAGGGGAGGGGCGGCTAGGGTTTGGGGAGGGTGGCACCTCCCCTCCCTTTGGCTGGCCACTACAAGGCCAAATGGGCCAAGGCCCAGGCCCAAGTTGTCCCACTTTAGCAGAAAACCCCCCTCTCAAAACGCCGCTAAAACTAATTTATATTTGGTCCCTCTCCTGCTTCAATTAATCTCTCCCGATTTAATCCTTTCGAATACTTTTTGGGGTATTACAAAAGATCTCAGCATAATTAGGGGCAAAATCGTCTTTTCGCAGCCAAGTTAACGGTCAAGTCAACGGTCAACTCACGGGAGTGGCAAAAAAGGGAGAGAAGTTGAGATCGAGTGGCAACGGAGGGAAGAGGAATTTTTCGATGGCATTTTGAGGATCCCGTCAACTTCTAATGGCAAATAAGGAATTAATCCATCTATTATTTGTATTCAAATGCAAGTGTTGCTTTTGCAAAAATAACCATAGAAGTTTTTTCCTTTGAAATAAGTCATTATCTATAATTGTATTCTGTGGTACAACTTGTTGCGTACTCGGAATACTCATTCTTACTACAATCATTCAACTGAAGTGGAGGAGTCTTCGCCTGCTTTGAGGAGGAGTTTTACAAGGAGGTTGATCGCTAGGTCTTGATCCCAGTTGGTTGCCCGTGGCAAGTTGCTGGGTTTCCGCTGGAGTTGCTTCCGTTCCACTACTGTTTCTTTACTTATTTCTCAGTCCTACGTGACTTAATAATTGTAAACTCGACCATAACGTTACAACCGTTATTTATTAATCAAATTAGTCGTTTATTTTTATATTCGCTTTGTGTGGAATGATATTCATCTATGTTGATACTGTATGCACTAACATGATTATGGACTAGTGCATTATACACAGAGGGTTCATATTTGCATATTTGTCTCTCGACAGGTATTTGATAAGTTAAGCATGTTACTCCCAGATAGTGTTTATCCTAAAATCTCCAAACGAGTAATATGATATTTGTATGTAAGACTCTGTATTGTGATAATCTCGTTGATTTGATCACAATATCCTTGCCTATATTCATTTTTGAAAAATGTATGAAATACATTAGAGCAACAAAACTTCAACGGAAGTGGTTTTCACGGGAGCATATGCTAAACACTGATAATCATGCTTGATATTTTGAAAATATTTATTTTAGTCAAGACAGGAAGGTGTTGATACGATGATTACTGCTTAAATTCGCCTTGAAGGTTTTACCACTTAACAATTTAGGTCCAGTTGGTCAACAATGCAAAGATCATGAAGATCATGCATAGATCCTGATGATCATTAGTAAATCATAAAGATATGTTGGCTATCTATCAAATCCCTATTGTGTAAAATCATATAATGGATTTACATTACTTTGTGGTGGTGTACCCATCTCTTGACGTCATCTAACCAGATCTTGGTAGATATTTCTACCAACCACCCAGAGATTATAGCGATATATGAAGCCTCACTTGAATGTGTTTGGCTCATACGTGTGATTAACCACATCTAGAAGTATTGTGGCTTTAATACCGTCAATACCCCCTCAATTATTTATGAAGATAATACTACTTGTATTTCACAAATGCAAACGGGTTATGTCAAGAGCAACATCACGTTCCTAATTTTTTCTATCCTCATGAAACCTAGAAGAATGATGAGTTAAAGATCCTGGAAACATAGTCTTGTGAAAATCTAGCTGATTTATTCACTAAATTTTTACCTACATTCAATTTCCAAAGAAGCATTCAGGACATTGGAATGAGATGGTTTAAAGTGTTGTAGAGCTTAGGGGGGGGGGGTAAATCCCTAAATCATAATCCTTATCAAATCCAGATATTTTAGTCAAAATCTTGAAGATTGGATCTCGAAGATTAAACATCATACTCTTTCTCTTGATGAGTTTTCTTGAAGTTTTCTCATATGAATGTTTTTAGTGAGGCAACAAGTGTAATACAACTTACATATTTAATGTACATTTTTCTCCATTCTTTTTTTTTCCAATGGGTTTTTGGAAGGAGTTTTTTATGAGACATTTACATACCGTTGTCTATTGCCTAATGAGGAGTGTTACGAAATCTAATTATGGGCAAAAGACTAAACTGCCCCTAGAGGGGTTTTACCCCTTTGGGTTGTAAATATGATGACCCCCATGTACAAGAATAGATAGATGAATGAAGGTATTGGATCTCCTCTGCACATCTCCTCTATACTGTGTCTCTACATTCACTACTACAGAAAACGTCATCACAGACGGTTCGGAACCGTCATCACAGACGGTTCGGAACCGTCTGTGTTTTTGTACGTCTGTGATAACTGGCGGTTATCACAGACGGTTAAAAAACCGTATGTGATAAGTAACAACACAGAAGGTTCTAATTAAGAACCGTCTGTGATATATGGATATCACAGACGGTTATAATTACCAACCGTTTGTACTATCCATATATCACAGACGGTTATAGTTACGAACCGTCTGTGATAGCTCTTTCAACATATCTAATTTAATTTAGATTTTCAGCTAGCCTCAGGAATTGCTAGCCATGCCCTCTGAAAACAAGCAGGCAGAAAATAGATACATTACAGATGAATCAATCATTGACACTCAAAGTGATCATTTAACTCAAAATCAATTCGACACGAATATGTATCAAATATTGTCGCTAGAGTTACAATTGAATTACAACTATTCAAAGTGAATTACATTAATGAATCATTCAAGGTCATTCAGCGGTGTTGGTGTAGTGAAACTCTCCGTTGGCGCTAATGATATCCGTCATGATGAAGGTGCAGAGCTTCCCTCGAACATCCGAGATCTCTCTCTGAACAAGTGAATCTAAATCTATATTGAAGATCTGTAGCTAGCAAGAGTGAAGTAGTAAGCATATATATTTAAATTTATAATTAGGAAATAATTATTGCGAGATTGACCAACCTCGGGATCCTCCAACTTAGCACTCATGAGAATCTGCATATGATGGCAAACGTAGAATGCACATTCTTCTGCTTTTTGCTTACGACACTGCAAAAATAAAATTACATATATAGGTATAGTCAGTTCGAGATGCATTATTACGAAGTATGATAGAATTACTGTGTTGTAGCACGTACCGGAAATTGCATCCTGTGATTAAATGTGGCGTTCGTTCCCTTGTATAGCCCTCCCTTGGCAATATAGGAGATGAACGACCTACATGTTTCCAAAAAGTTAACCTCGGCCATTTCAAACGAAGGAAGACTACAATAAAGTTATGTATGGAGGAAATAAGCACACCTGTTGAGTACTCCTCGCACAAGGGTGAAGTCGTGGCTTTTTTTCATTAGGGAATCAAGGTATAGTACCTGGTTCCTCTTTGGTATAATGACTAAAAGGACCCAGTGGTGCCTACTCATGTATGTCGCTTGAGTCATTAAACCTAAGTTCGTGCTGCGTATAAAGTACAAATGAAATTTATATAGCAAGTAGTGAAGCACTTACTTCTGGTTGTAGGGCACCATTATGTAGTCCTTGTCGTTTTGAGCAAGCAATCCAGTCATTATGTATTTGTCGACGTAGGATGCGTCTGCCAAGATGGTTTGCTCAGAGACCACGTGTGGGTCGAGGAAACCCACCGGTTCTTTCAATCGCCGGGCATTTTTAATCATGTATCTATACATAAGCAATGAGTTGTTATATTCGGTATTACGTGAATGTAGAACTTGATTGTACACACAGTGTCCTGCATCGTAGAAGTGAGGCATTGAGGGCTTTGAGGTTGAATAGGTCGAATAAGTCGTCGAAGCCCACGACGAAGGGGGCCGGCTAGTGGAGGAAATAGTCCTCCGTATATCTGACAGTGATTCCATCAGCGCACCCTTTCTCTTTGGTCTTGTGCAAGTACCAGGTATGCAAACTCTGACAACCTAATCCAGCGTAGGCCAATACTGCGGTGGTCGCCAACGGACTTCCGAAAGAGTATTTCTTAGGGTTAGGAGGGGGAAGCGCCTTAATGTTCTTCGATTTCGATTTGTCTTGAACGACTTGCCCGCTACGCGTCCTCCTGTGAGACGACTCGGGAACCGAAACGGCGGCACGCTTCTTTTGTTCTTTCGGTGTCTTCTCCACGGGAACCGATGAGGCGGGCTTCTGAAGCGAAGGTTGAGGTGTAGTCATGGAGGGTCCTGTTGGAGAGGCATGGTCGTGCCGAGATGGTTGGGGTAGAGTCATCAGAGGTTGAGGCGGCACTGTAGGGTCCAGGGCGATGTCCTTCTTGGGTCCTGTTGGAGAGGCATGGTCGTGTTGAGATAGTTGGGGTGGAGTCATCAAAGGTTGAGGCGGCACTGCAGGGTCCAGGGCGATGTCCTTCTTGGGCCACTGGATAAAACTGTACACGGCATCCCCTAGTGTTCTGATGTCGTCGTTCGGGCGAATCTCCAGTGGGACGGCCTTAAAATTGTCATGTACCATGTCCACTGGACCTCGGCGTAACCTGCGCGCCACCGGGCACCGTCTTTGCACTATCCCTTCCATGCATGGATACGCCACCCCACGCCCAGCCTCAATAGACATCCCAACCATCCTCACTTGGAGCGTGCAGTGCGTCGGCTCCTACAAAACGATACGCAATTAGCTAAGGCATCCTATAGGTCTATCTTTGGAGCATTCCAGAGATGTACATTACCTTGATGTCGTCGATAGGTAATTGGACGTCATCATGTTCATAATTTTGCGTGGACGCAACGCTACTCCGATGTTGAGGAGGACTGGCTCCCAAAACAACGGGGGCGGCTTGTGACTAGTTGAGGGGTAGGAGTTGATTCACTTGGTCCTGCAATCTTGCTATCTTTTCATCAAATTTTGCAGTAAGCACCTGTTCTCTTCCTTCAAATTTTGTAGTAAGCACATGTTCCAACTCTGTGTCGTACTCGGCCTTGGATCTCTTCCTGCTCCTATACGTGCGATGAGTCGTGGGAATCCATCCTCAAAGATACGTTAACCCCTTTGCCTTGTGTGCGACCCGGGTGCTCCTTATTTCCCAGAGCCATAGATAGTATATCCTTCTCCCTGTCTGCTTGGAAGGAGCCTTCGAAACATGCAGAAATCAATTCTTGCTGCAAGAGGTCATCATGTTATTATAGACATTATGAAGTTATGGACTTATTAACAACTAGGTAGTTCAAGACATATTTACCACACGGTTGGCCACATCCGATCTCAGGGTTTGTGAAAGAGATTTCGCCAAGACGTGGATCGATGCCTCGCTCTTAACCAAGAGAGAGCGCTCGTCTGTGATCTCGACAAATGGCCTTGTTGCGTTCTCGTCCTCCGCCGCCCATTGCGCGGTTTTACCCGCGTACCCAGCGGTGCCGAGTTTGTGGGGGTGAGTGTTCAGTGTCTGGAGAGCCTTGTGCGTCGCACTTTCCTCAAGAAATTCGGGCGTCGTCTTCATTTGCACAAAGGCGTCCCATATATCCCGCGACAAGAATTTATACGCTGTGAAGGGCGTTCGACCCGTGTTCACGTACTTTGTGACAAGCACGCTCTTGAAGGTCCTCCACGCCTTTCCGATCGAGAGCAACGCCTGCCGTTCCACGCGCGCCAGGTCTGCGGCTGGGAAAGTGAACGATTTTAAAACTTCGTCCCACAGCTGGCGTCTCCGAACATCCGATACAGTGTCACAGCTCAGTGTGGTGATGGGGACCCGTTCCCTTCCAAGTATCCCGCACACGGTCCGGAATCTCGCTGCTGCTTTGGGGGGACTCACAGGGATCCCATTGGCATTGACCTCCGTGACGGTCATTAGGCCTGGAGGAATTTTCGATGTTCCTCTGCCATCTCGCGTACGTACCACTTTCCTCGGAGATCCAGACGCATTCGGCGACGTCGATGACGGCGGCGAAGACGGTGCGGACGCCATGTCGCTTACTTGCTATCTATATATGCACGAAGCAATATGCGTAAGCTCTAACCGACCAGATTCAAGCAGATGTACTCAACTTAACCGAAAATGATGCATAAACGTAATATATAAAGAAGGATTGATGGTAGTTTGTGCTCTCAGAAGGAGAGTTGCGAAAGAACAAGTCTTTGCCATCTCAATCCTATTGTCTATACTCTTCATTAAATGAATATGATAGTATAAATTCAAATTATGAGCTCTAAACAGTACTTTGCTTAACTGTCAAATGATCTCAATCATTCAGAAAGTGATCTTAACTATCACATTCAATCTCAGTATAAGACAAAAGTTCATCACAGAGCATGTCAACAAAGCCCCACTGATCAATTTCAGTTCACATATTATCAAAGTCACATCACAGATGGTTCGTCAATACAATAGAGCTCAAGAATGAACTAACAGTATATCAAATTGACAATAGCATTCAACCATCTGTGATAACTAGCATTCAACCGAAAGTAACAAATTAACAGTATATCAAATTGACAGTAGCAAGTAATACAATAGAGCTCAAGAATCAACTAACAACTATCACATTTAATCTCAGTATAAGACAAAGTTCATCACAAAGCATGTCAACAAAGCCCACTGATCAATTTGCAATATCTTTAGTACTCACAGAGAGGATGCCGCACAACAACTCACGGTGCAAGGAGGAGGCCGGTGCAGGGGAGGAGGCCGACGCGGGGAGGAGGGAGGCGCGGGGAGGAGGCCGACACGGGGAGGAGGACGGCGCGGGGAGGAGGACGGCGCCGGGAGGAGGCCGGTGCAGGGGAGGAGGACGGCGCTGGGAGGAGGCCGGCGCAGGGGAGGAGGCCGGTGCAGAGGGAGAAGGCCGACACGGGGAGGAGGCCGCGCGTCGAGGCGGAGGCAGCGTTGTCGATGAAGGGGCGGCGGTGCTGGGTCTTACGGCCGGGGAGGTCAACGGGCGAACCCTAGAGGAGCCGAGAGAGCGCGCGAGAGCCTAAGGGGTGCGCGAGAGGAAGTGAGAGTAAAGAGCAAAACCCTAGCGGTGCGCCTTTTTATAAAAAGGATATCACAGACGGCTCTATTAAAACACCGTCTGTGATAAGATATCACAGACGGTTCCATTAAATAACCGTCTTTGATATGGAGGATATCACAGACGGTTATTGAATGGAACCGTCTGTGATATTGAGGATATCCCAGACGGTTCGTAAATAGAACCGTCTGTGATGTGAGTATATCAAAGACGGTTCTCCTTACTAACCATCTGTGATATGGATGATATCACAGACGGTTCCACATGGAGCCGTCTGTATAAGTTAAACACAGATGGTTATTGAATGGAACCGTCTGTGATATATAAGATATCACAGACGGTTGGGAATAAGAACCGTCTGTGATATGCCACCCCTATAAATATAAAGACCCGACAGACCCCCCTGCCCTAGCGCCTCTGCTCTCTTCTTTGGAATAGAGGGGCTTGAGAAGCTTTGCTCTGTGTTGGCTGTAGGAGGCTTGTTTATTTTGCTTGCCTGGTTCTTGGTTGTGGGTTGCCCTAGCAACTTATGGCTATTTGGCTTGCATGCTTGCTTTGTAAGTCTTGGCTTTGGTGGTAGCTCTCGGTTTGGGTGTTGTGAATGAGAAGGACAGTGTGGAATCTCGCGGGATATTAGGAATTTTCGTCCTGAGCTCCGAGGGTAACGATCTTTAACTCTTTATATTTGCTCTAGGTTTATCTTTAATCAATTTTAGTGTATTTGGTTAATAGGAGGAGTAACGTATATTTGCAGTTTATTAATATAATTTAACACTACTAATTGTTACGTGTGTAGCGTAGATGGACCAAAACTGGATGTACGGTGCGAACCGTGTGAGTGAAGAGTACATTAATGGCGTGATTGCTTTTAAAGAGCCGCAGAGCAGGATATGCTGAATAAGGGGATAGAATTTATGTACTGTCCATGCATTGATTGCGGTAATCTGAAGATTTTTAACAACCCGACGCAGATCGTAGGGCACTTGATTCGAAGGGTTTCAAAAAGGGTATACATGTTGGACGATCACGGTGAAGAGCGATTATACAGGAAGTTAATAATGATGACATCGCCGAGGAAGTTAATAATGATGACATCGCCGAGGAAGTCAACGATATGCCGGATGTGGACTGTGTTTTTGATGACGATAGGTCGTACGATGACAATCTAGATCAGATGCTACGCGACGCAGAAGGAAACTACAGTGAGAGAGAGTTTTATAAATTCGAGCGCTTAATGGAGGACTCGGGGAAACCTTTGTTCCCTAGCTGCAAGCCGGAATACACAAGGTTGTCAACCGTACTTGAACTGCTGAAATTGAAGGCGAGCAATGGTTGGTCTGACAAGAGTTTCACGGCGTTGTTAGGTCTCCTAGCGGACATTCTTCCGGAGGGAAACGTGTTGCCCAACACCACCTACCAAGCCAAGAAGGTTCTTTGTCCATTGGGAATGGAAGTAGAAAGAATACATGCATGTCCGAACGATTGTATCATGTATCGTAAAGAGTATGCAGACTTGCATGTATGTCCCGTGTGCAAAGCATCCCGATACAAGCGTAAGAATACTGCTAAGGTGAACCAAGGACCTCCTGCTAAGGTGTTGTGGTATCGCTGTGATCCCACGTTTGAAGCGTTTATTTGCGAACCGAAAGGAGGCAAGATTGCTGCGTTGGCACTCGGAGGAGCGTAAGAAAGATGGAAAACTAAGACACCTGCCGATTACGCGGTGGAGAAACTTCGATCGGACCTTCAAAGAGTTCGGTGCGGAACCGAGGAACATAAGGTTAGGGTTGAGTACAGATGGAATGAATCCTTTCGGTAACATGAGCAGCCGACATAGCACCTCGCCCGTGAATCTATGTATGTACAACCATCCTCCGTGGCTGTGTATGAAGCGGAAGTACATTTTGATGTCACTACTTATCCAAGGGCCAAGCAACACGGGAACGATATTGATGTGTACCTAGCACCATTCTTGGATGATCTTGTGACCTTTGTGGAGCGAAGGGTACAAGTATGGGATGCGTACAAACGAGAGAACTTCTCTTTACGCGCCATGTTGTTCTGCACTATCAATGATTTTTCTGCCCTTGGTAACCTGTCGGGCTTCAGTACGAAAGGAGCCAAAGCCTGTCCGCACTGCTTAGATGCTACGGAGAGTGTATGGCTGAACAACTCGCGCAAAACTGTATATATGCGTCACCGTAGGTTCCTTCCCAGGAGTCACCCATACCGCAAGATGAAGAAACAATTCGACGGAAATAAGGAGGACAGTTCAGCTCCAAGGGCTTTTAGAGGGAAAGAGGTCTATGATATGGTTAAGGATATCGATGTTGTGCTTGGGAAGGCACGTAAATTAAAAACCCGTCAGAAGAACATCTGGAAGAAGCGGTCAATTTTTTGGGACTTGCCTTATTGGGAGCACTTAGAAGTTCATCACTGCATCGACGTCATGCACGTGGAGAAGAATGTATGTGAAAGCTTGATTGGTCTCTTACTGAACATTAGTGGCAAAACAAAGGATGGTGTTAACGCACGACGTGACTTGGTTGATATGAACATAAGGACCGAGTTAGCACCGAAAGAGACCGATAAAGGATGAACATACCTTCCACCAGCTTGCTACACTATGTCCAAGGCCGAGAGAAATGAATTGTGCCAAAGCTTGCACCACCTTTCTAGAAACCTAAAAAACTAAAATTTTATGGCAAATAGTCTAACACCTTTGCAAAGAAACTGGTATACTCATGCCTAATCCTGCATCGTCATCGCAGAAAGGCGACGAGTCGTCCCACCCTTCCACACCGTAGCCAGTGCTCGTGCACCGGTGGCCATCCTCCGACAGCGCCCACACCCGGCCCAGTGGCCCGCCCTTCTTCCCCCACGCCGCCGCCTGGACATGTCCGCGGCGAGCCTCTGGCACCGCCTGCACTCCCGGTTGGTCTTGGCCGTCTCGCACCCGCCGCCGGTCGGCTTGTCCTCGACCTGGCTGATGTAGTGCTTCCCAACGTCGCGCGTCTCGCCGGCCGTGTAGAGGAGGAGACCGAGCACGTAGGCCACGGCCTTGTGGCCGGCCACGGCCGCCCGTTCAAGGAACATGAGACCGCGCTGCATGTCTTGGGGCGCGAAGACAAGCCCGAGGCCGACGATGAAACAAGCCCCCGGGTTGCCGGTGTCGGCCAGGTGGTTGACGACTGCGAGGTAGCGCTCGTTGTCCTGCCACTTCATCGCCTCCTCTCGCTCCAGCGCCACGCGCCTCCCCACGACACGTTCCTTGGACACCTTGTACAAGGCCTTGCAACTCCAATATACGTACATACGAAAGTCAAGATGTTAGAATAAATAGTAGTATGTACGTACGTATTTTGTAGGTATAAATATGTACGTACGTTAATCGTAGGCTGCATAGGTCCTCCATGGGCTGAGGAGAGCTCGCGGCCACACGGCCGACGATGTCGACGACGACATCGTGAGAAAGAGCGGCGATCACTGACCTCCTCGCCTTGGTGCTGGCCATCATGCTCTGCATGTGGCGATTGCTGCGCGTACGTACTCAAAACCGTGAGACGAAGAGCGATGGGAGTTTAATCTTCGGTGAATTATTCTGTCTTATAAAGAACTAGGAGTAACTGGCGTGCGAGACGAAGAGACGGTTGTGCGATGGTGAGATGAAGAGACATATCGCGCGGGAGACGAAGAGGTAGGAAATATCACAGACGGTTCTATCTTGGAACCGTCTGTGATGATAATATCACAGACGGTTCTATTGTGGAACTGTCTGTAACCATAATATCACAGACGGTTCTTTAATAGAACAAATGCTCGTGATACTAGTATATTACAGACGGTTCTTTAATTGAACCGTGCGCGATATTTCAAACAATATCACGAGCGGTTTGTAAATAGAACCGTTTGTGATGTGGACTATATCACAGACGGTTGAATATAGAATCGTCTGTAATATGCTAGTATCACAGACGGCTCTATTAAAGAACCGTCTGTGATATTATGGTTACAGACGGTTCCACGAGTGAACTGTCTGTGATATTTCGTACCTCTTCGTATCCCGCGCGATATGTCTCTTCATCTCACCATCGCTACAGCTCTCGATGATTTGCGTCTCTTCGTCTCACGCTCTGAATTTATTCCTTATTTTACATAAAAGGATCATCCGCCATTGAATATGATCATCCCACACACTTATAAGAAAACAGAAATGGCCGCCTCTTCCTTGTCGCTGGCATTGATAGCCTTCACCGCCGCACCATGACGAGCACCTCTCTTGTCTGACGAACCGTCTTTGAGAAGAACACTGTTTCAACATTGTCTTCACTCCTCTGCCGGCCGAGAATTTGCCGGAGCAGGTGACGGCCACCTTTCGTCGTCTTGACATCCTCCTCCATCGTGTCTTCCGGGTGACCTCCCACTTTCGGCGAGTTTATCGTGTCGTCGACGTGGTCCTCCAGAATGAGGTTGCACATCTCCAAGAGGCTTGCCGTGACTTGGACTGCGTTATCGACGCAGCAAGCGACCGAATCCATCAGGCCGAGACCCCTGAAGCTGTAATACCCTAAAATAGGATTCGGGAGAAAACCTAAAGATTTAAAGGAAACGAGTAATTGGAAATCGATCCAGGAGAAGGACCTTCTGGAAAATAATTAAAAGGGTGGGAGAAGAAGGGGTTTAACGCAAAACTAAGGCAACCTGGGCCTGGGCTTCGGCCCATAAGGCCTTTTTGGTGGCCGCCAGGGAGGCACCCTTTTCTCCCCAAACCCTAGCCGCCTCTACCCCTCCCCTCTCCCTTGCGCCCCTCCCTCCCTAGGCAGCCGCCTCCCCTTGTGCGCCTCCTGGTCAAGCACCTCCTCCCTATGTCTCCCGCTGTCCGGCAGGCGCGACCTCCTCCCGCTAGTCGTCCAAGGAAGGAGACGCGAAGGATCGCGCGTGTGGTGGCGGCCAAGGAAGGAGAAGAAGGAGGAGGAGGAGAGGAAAGGGTGGTGGTTCTTGGGCGGCATCCTGGTCATCAGCGTTCATCAAGGGTAACCCCGGATTCCCCCGAGTAGATGCATCTTTTGATTGTTGTAGCAATGTCGGTATTTCTGTCTCCTCAGGACAGATCGCGTTAGACAGACGTTTTGATGTAGTTAAGTGTGGATTCAGTCTTGGGCTTCTCCTAGATAGTTGTAGAGGACGTCAATAGCTTTCGATGAAGTGCTAGATCATATTATTTGGACCCTGTAGCAAAAGTTATGAATTTATTGGTGCGGCTGTTCTGCAACCCTGTCAGTTTCTGGACAGGTTTTAGTGATCTGACCTTTGCGATCAGTTAAAGGGAGAATTAGAGGATCTCAGTATAACGAAAGTTGTAGATAATTGTCGTAGCTTTCAGGGAAGCACAAGAACGCGAAATTTGGGTAAACGAGCTGAAAGTTATGTTAGTTTTAGTGCTCTGTCCAGAAAGGGTGACGTGAAAACGATGTTTTGTTAATCAATTTAAAAGTGATTTGAGATGGCCGAATCAGGGAGGCTCACCAACTAGGTTTAGTTGGGAAATTTGATTACCTTTCAATGAAGTCCAAGAACACCTAATTTGGACCACTGTACGGAAAGATATGAATTTTAGAACTTGACTGTTCACAGAGGGCATTTCAGTACCTAAGAAAGCGGGGTCGAGATCGCGTTGCAATCTGTTACTTGATGTGTTCGCTTATATAATTCATGTTTTTCGTTGCTGGGGTCTTAGTTTGTATTCTTAATGTATTAGGTGGGGGATTGGTACCGGAGGCAGCACCGTCTTCACGTCCTCCATTCGCACGCGGTTAAGGCAAGTGCATTGTTTGTTACTTGGTTGTGATTGATTGGCCATGTTTGTATGTTTTCGATACATGGTAGTGTAGCAAGATTGCTGGCATGATGATTGTTTCAAGTATGGTGGTTGCTCCAAGTATGACTATGCTTTACTATGGTATGATGTTGTCGTCTTTTGGTAAATTGATGATGAGTAAAAGATAAGCAAGTGCATTGTGGTTTGCTTGATTGGCTATATTGTGTGTTATTTGATATATGGTTGCATAGCAAGCTGGTATACGTTATGAATGTTTAAGTTTGGTTATTGCTCAAATGATGCTTATGCTTTACTATGGTTCAATGTGGTAGTCTTTTGGTAAGATTGATGATGAATGAGAGTTGAGCATTTGCATATTGAGAACATATTGAGGCTTGGTCACGCGGTGACCAAGTATGTTTCCCTTTGAGAACCCCGTCATGAATGTGACGGTCCCGAGATCCCCTCACTCGTGGAGTGTGGGCTTGAGGTCCCCGTTACTTGCGGAGTAACGGGCAATTGGTCCCTGTGCGTGCGCGCCAAGACGAGCATGGGTATCTTGGCGGCGGTCGCATACTGTGACATCGGTGTAATGCACACAGAAAGTTAAAGATAAAGGTTCCTTGAGCATTGCATTTGCATATGAGATGTTCTAATGTTGATCTCCTTTATATGTATGTTGATGTTATAGTTTCTTTATGTACTTGCTGAGTCTATGGACTCACTCTTGCTTTTATTGTTGTTTTAGGTACCCGAGCCAAGAATGACATGCATGGGGGGAAGTAGACTGCTAGTCACACACATACCACATGAACTAAATAAAGTTGAATGATCTTCAGAACGTGGTTGATTTTAGATTATTATGTTTTGTCTATTGCAATGGATTAAATGTAATAATGATGAGTAGTGGAACTTCATACCTCTCTAGTTATGTTAGACACTTAACATGTCTTTGTTTATCTCTTGATGTCTCTAGATGATAGTTTAGTTAATACATGTTTTATCTGTATGTTGGAACCTCCGTGTAATTAACTTTACAAGGGAGGTTCGGCCGAGATTTACTAAAATTGCCTTGATTAGAATTATTAGGGTTTGTTTAGTAGCATTCCAGGCCCATGTCGAGCTGGGGTGTTACAGTTGGTATCAGAGCGGGCAGTAGGTCCGTGGTGATTGGATTTACAACCTAGGCAACTTGAATTGCTGAAATTTTGTAATGGTTAATGAACTTATAAACGACACTTTGGTGCAGTAGGATGGGATGGGTCAAGCATTGCAATTACACATCTGTTGAGTTGTATTAATGATTCCTGTTTTGAGATGATCTGATATATCTAAAGTATAATACTATGGTTATTATGTGTGGGGGTAACCCATGTTGAGAGGTGGAGGTAGTGGTTGTGGTCTGGGCTATACAGGTTACACCACTGTTCGTGGTATAGGAATAGCGAAGTATCCACATGAGAGATCGCGATCTGAGCGTTTGGTAGCGAGTAGACTTAAAAGAGTTGTTCTCTTCCCTGAATTTGAATTTGGTCAACTCTTATCCAGTTGAGATTGATGAGTTTCTCTTGGGTTATTCATTCTTGTGGTTGGTAGGTTACTTTGAGAAAAGTTGATGCGTTTCCATTGGTTTACTTTGCCCCTTAAAGCATTTATTGTTTTCCCAACTGTTGAGTTAATCTTGCGGCCGCCGAATTTGGTTAATTGTAAAGATTGGCCTTTGTGTTGGAGTTCTGTTTGTCTTATTGGAAAATATGACCCATTTATTTCACTTGATGTTTTTGGTTAATAAAAGTTTCGTTTTGCAAGTCCTTTAGTACAAGAAAGCTTTGAATCAATGTAACTCCTTGGGTATTTGAGTGTTGAAGTTGAATGGTTCTCTTTTATGAAAGAAAATATTAAATTCTTTAGCGATGTCTTCTTGTGGTTAAGATGGAGGTTATAAACAAAGAAATTGATGGGAATGATATGTGTTATCGGTGAGGTGCAGAGTGTGTGCATGATCGATCATAACTAAGATCCTTCAAAGGAAAGCTCATAAATTTAAAAGTGTCTTGTAGTAGTTCTTGATGAGCCGTGGTTAAGAGTACAACTATACCTAATTGTAAACCGTAGAGTTAACAAGAAGTGTGGAACATTGATGAATTGAGTTGATCATTAAGAGTGATACATTTGGTAAACTTCTTTGGTAAATTGGATTAACGGATCGCAATGGATTAACCTAACCGTTTGGGATGGTTAAGTACAAAAGGAGTTAGATTATTGTGTTAGTGGATATCAATCTTGGAGTAACCCTTGGTGGATGTTTAGTGATTATATGTAATTGTTAGGTGCAATTATTGACTATTAAAGTTTGGTGTTGAGCTTTACTAAGAGAAAAATTGATGGGATTTAATAGATGAACAATAATTACATGATGGTAGAACTATCGGATAATAGTATGTCATTGATGGAAGGGCTTTGGAATAACCTTTTAAATTGTGTAGTTAGTTCCTCTAAAATAAAGTGGTTGTTGTAGTGAGGGTGTAAGAATCGGTATGCACTCATTTGAGGATGAGATGATAAAGGGTGCGTAACATTTTGGTGAGCCTTGGTGGCTAATAAGGGAAGAGTTGAGGATAACGAATCTTGTTAAGAGTGAATTATTCTTGGTGTTGATAAGACTGTCCACAAGAGATTGTGACGCGTCGGAGTGGTGATGATTCTTCTAGAAGAAAAAATAAGTCGATTGCTTTTCGTAGTATCGGATAAATGAAATGTTTGGAGTTTGGCATTCTTGATCCTTTGGTTGTTCATGATTTATGTCGTAGATGATATTAGTTTGACCAATGAGGCGTATTGGAAGGTTCTATTTAGTTCTTAAGTGATTAATGTGATTTGGTTTTAAAGGTACTACTGTTTGGGTTGACAAGTAATGATGTAATCAAAGAAAACTGCTTTAATTGTTGTGGAAAATGAGTACCATAAGCATTTGAGGTTGGGGTTGAGAATTGTAATTTGCAACCTTTACATCGTTGCTGACTTAAGAGTTTCTTGGGTTTCCTTAGCAATGTTTATTATGATTTATGGAGGTTTGAAAATTCCTTCTTGTGGGACATGTGCCCACAACTGTGGACTTGTGTTTTGTTTTTTTGAGATCATTGCTATTTGATTGTTACTCTTGGTCTCGTGCTCATTCCGACGAGCAAAGTTTGCTTGTGTGTTGAACCTTGTATTTGTTTGTTTCTTCCTTTTTGAGAAAGGATTTAACCTACTTGTGTTGCCAAGTCTAATAGAGAGTATTATGGTGACTGGTTGGAGGTGGACAAGTATATGGTAGTGGTGAGATTTTGGGAACCAGTCTATGTGAAGAACAGTAGAAGGTGTATTGGTTTTGACCTATAACTTCTTTGAGAGAATTTATGGAATGATTGTCATTGGGAAACAACTGATTAGTGTTTCGACTAGTGGAACCTAAGGCGAATTATGATCCAATAACCTTTGTTGACGTTGGAATATTGGGATTAACGAAATTATGGACTCTTGATAAACTTATCAGAGTATCGCAATTGGATACTTAGTATGATTGTGCAGAAGAGTTTTGGTGAAGGTTAAGGAGAGTAGCGGTGTGGAGAAACCTAAGCGTTGTGCTAATTAATGGGATAGCAGGAATAGTTGAGTATTGTCAAGTGTGACTTGGTCTCAGTGAGTAACCCTATAGGAGTTAGATTATCTCTAAGGATAACTTGGTCAAGAATTTATATATTCATTTATTGACGTTAGTGATTGAGTATGTTTGAATCCTGATCAATAAGTTAGGGTATTGTGAGTGGGTATATTGTGGTCAAGTAGCTGCATTTGATTGGTATAGGTTGGAGAAGGTCTAAGATTGGTAAGATGAATCGCCTTGGGCGATTATTTGATTAGTAAGGAATGTGGACATAATGACCTGAGATTATTGTTGGGCTGTGCGAAATTTTGGTCATCAGGTTTGAGGGTTACGTATCAAGTATACCGAACATTCATTGTAAGAGTCGTAGAGGTTGAATTGGGCTTTGTATATTTTTTTTTATACTAGCATCTTGGTTCCCAGGATTAGGTTCCAAGAGTTATGGTGATCTCTGAAAGCAGTAAATGAGAGTGAATGTGGGAGTTTCAAGTTGTTTATCTTTAAAAGTATGAGGGATGTGATGGTAGGTGAAACCTACAAGGAATTGCGTTGGGAATTGTTTTGTCAAAGTATTCATTTGGTAGAAAGGTTAGCTAGAGTGTGATATTGTGAATTGGAAGAGTCTCCCAGTATAAGTGTGGATCTTGTGTTCGGTTGAACATAGCTTTGAGGTTGCCAATTTAAAAGAATTGAGTTAATATGTCACGCGATGATTTGGGATACTATGGTTTAAGAGAAAGTTAAATTCTTAAAAGAAAGATTGTGGGAAAAAAATGTGATCTTGGATAGTGAGATATTCTCTTAGTTCTTGTTTGAACTATGTGTTTTTGGTGATGTCAATTACCAATTGAGTTGGTTCTTGTCGATAAGTGTGAATCCTTTTAGTTAAGAAAAGAAAGGGAATGGTTAATCCGGTTATTTGAGTATTTCGCTTTTGTCTTTGGTGGCATTTATTTCTAAACTGCCTACTTGAAAAGTGGAGAAGTTTTCTTGTTAAACCCATTGATTTTGGTTTGGTCTCTTCTAAGGGAAAATGGTTTTGAGTTGATTGCTTTAAGACTCTTATGGTTTCAGTTGGGAACTGTTGTGCGTACCTGGTTAAAAGAGGTGCTCATTGTCAAAGTTAATAAATCGACTGATCCAAAGATCAAGAGTTTGTGTGTTATGCACAAGTTTTGTGGTTTGGTACCAAAGGGAATGTTGCCCCAAGGTACCTTGGTTGTATCTGGAAGTTGTGGAGATTTGGGAGATAGCGTATCACTAGGACCATTTGGAGTCCTGGCGTGTAGCACGGAATGTTTTGTTTGACCTTTTGTCGAGGAGTATTGGAGAAATCGGAGGTAAAGTTTCCTTAGAATAGTTGACCCACGGGTAAGACCGTGCCTTGAGGCGTGTCTGTCGAGTGACTCTTGAAAGGTTTGGACAAGTAGTAAGGCGAACGCGTCGATGCGTCAAGGTGTTTTTGTCGCAGCGATCGAGAGAGAGGCCACTTGGGAATTTGAGTCTCGCATGCGCGAGCAATATCCGGAGTTATTCACAGCAGTTCATGGCAATGTTAATAAGTTTTAGTTGTGATCAACTCTTTGGCGTAACGTGATTAGAATTCGGGACGAATTCGGTTTAAAGGGGTAGAGTGTAATACCTAAAATAGGATTCGGAGAAAACCTAAAGATTTAAAGGAAACGAGTAATTGGAAATCGATCCAGAGAAGGACCTTCGGAAAATAATTAAAAGGGTGGGAGAAGAAGGGTTTAACGCAAAACTAAGGCAACCTGGCACAGGCTTGGCCCATAAGGCCTTTGGTGGCCGCCAAGGGGAGGCACCCTTTTCTCCCCAAACCCTAGCCGCCTCTACCCCTCCCCTCTCCCTTGCGCCTCCTCCCTAGGCAGCCGCCTCCCCTTGTGCGCCTCCTGGTCAAGCACCTCCCTCCCTATGTCTCCCCGCTGTCCGGCAAGGCGCGACCTCCTCCCGCTAGTCGTCCAAGGAAGGAGACGCGAAGGATCGCGCGTGTGGTGGCCGGCCAAGGAAGGAGAAGAAGGAGGAGGAGGAGAGGAAAGGGTGGTGGTTCTTGGGCGGCATCCTGGTCATCAGCGTTCATCAAGGGTAACCCCGGATTCCCCCGAGTAGATGCATCTTTTGATTGTTGTAGCAATGTCGGTATTTCTGTCTCCTCAGGACAGATCGCGTTAGACAGACGTTTTGATGTAGTTAAGTGTGGATTCAGTCTTGGGCTTCTCCTAGATAGTTGTAGAGGACGTCAATAGCTTTCGATGAAGTGCTAGATCATATTATTTGGACCCCTGTAGCAAAAGTTATGAATTTATTGGTGCGGCTGTTCTGCAACCCTGTCAGTTTCTGGACAGGTTTTAGTGATCTGACCTTTGCGATCAGTTAAAGGGAGAATTAGAGGATCTCAGTATAACGAAAGTTGTAGATAATTGTCGTAGCTTTCAGGGAAGCACAAGAACGCGAAATTTGGGTAAACGAGCTGAAAGTTATGTTAGTTTTAGTGCTCTGTCCAGAAAGGGTGACGTGAAAACGATGTTTTGTTAATCAATTTAAAAGTGATTTGAGATGGCCGAATCAGGAGGCTCACCAACTAGGTTTAGTTGGGAAATTTGATTACCTTTCAATGAAGTCCAAGAACACCTAATTTGGACCACTGTACGGAAAGATATGAATTTTAGAACTTGACTGTTCACAGAGGGCATTTCAGTACCTAAGAAAGCGGGTCGAGATCGCGTTGCAATCTGTTACTTGATGTGTTAAACATATAATTCATGTTTTTCGTTGCTGGGGTCTTAGTTTGTATTCTTAATGTATTAGGTGGGGGATTGGTACCGGAGGCAGCACCGTCTTCACGTCCTCCATTCGCACGCGGTTAAGGCAAGTGCATTGTTTGTTACTTGGTTGTGATTGATTGGCCATGTTTGTATGTTTTCGATACATGGTAGTGTAGCAAGATTGCTGGCATGATGATTGTTTCAAGTATGGTGGTTGCTCCAAGTATGACTATGCTTTACTATGGTATGATGTTGTCGTCTTTTGGTAAATTGATGATGAGTAAAAGATAAGCAAGTGCATTGTGGTTTGCTTGATTGGCTATATTGTGTGTTATTTGATATATGGTTGCATAGCAAGCTGGTATACGTTATGAATGTTTAAGTTTGGTTATTGCTCAAATGATGCTTATGCTTTACTATGGTTCAATGTGGTAGTCTTTTGGTAAGATTGATGATGAATGAGAGTTGAGCATTTGCATATTGAGAACATATTGAGGCTTGGTCACGCGGTGACCAAGTATGTTTCCCTTTGAGAACCCCGTCATGAATGTGACGGTCCGAGATCCTCACTCGTGGAGTGTGGGCTTGAGGTCCCGTTACTTGCGAGTAACGGGCAATTGGTCCTCGTGCGTGCGCGCCAAGACAGCATGGGTATGCGGCGGCGGTCGCATACTGTGACGTCGGTGTAATGCACACAGAAAGTTAAAGATAAAGGTTCCTTGAGCATTGCATTTGCATATGAGATGTTCTAATGTTGATCTCCTTTATATGTATGTTGATGTTATAGTTTCTTTATGTACTTGCTGAGTCTATGGACTCACTCTTGCTTTTATTGTTGTTTTAGGTACCCGAGCCAAGAATGACATGCATGGGGAAGTAGCGCTAGTCACACACATACCACATGAACTAAATAAAGTTGAATGATCTTCAGAACGTGGTTGATTTTAGATTATTATGTTTTGTCTATTGCAATGGATTAAATGTAATAATGATGAGTAGTGGAACTTCATACCTCTCTAGTTATGTTAGACACTTAACATGTCTTTGTTTATCTCTTGATGTCTCTAGATGATAGTTTAGTTAATACATGTTTTATCTGTATGTTGGAACCTCCGTGTAATTAACTTTACAAGGGAGGTTCGGCCGAGATTTACTAAAATTGCCTTGATTAGAATTATTAGGGTTTGTTTAGTAGCATTCCAGGCCCATGTCGAGCTGGGGTGTTACAGAAGCAAGGGAAGAGAGGCTATGGGCTCAATACTTCTTGATTCTACAGTACGATGGTCTTGAGGAGACACTCGAACGAGCGCGTCAGCGGGTGGACGCATTTCGGGCTTCGTTCGCTTGCGATCGAGAACCGTCCGATGCCGACGCCGTCGCCTATGAAGTATTGAAGACGGAGATAGCAGCCTACCTCCGTCACTAGAAAAACTTTATTTACAAATTTTTCGATCGGTTTCTACCTTTTGAAGACTGTTATCTTTTCTTAATCTTTTTGTTTAATTATACCAGAGACGGTTTAATCTTTTTGTTTAATTATGTCAGCGACGTGTGATCTTTTCTTAATTTTTTTGTTTAATGATATGACAGACGGTTTGTAAAAGAACCAAATCGTGATAAATCACTATCACGAGCGGTTCCAAATGTAACCGTCTATAAAGAAAACTGACGGCTCCTTGGGAACCGCTCGCGATGAGGCGTCGATATCACTGCGGTTACGATGACCAACCGTCTGTGATACTACACAGACGGTTCGTAGAATTAACCGTCGTGATATCACGACGGTTCTTATTAGGAACCGTCTGTGATAATTCACAGACGGTTCCTAATAAGAACCGTCTGTGGTGAGTAGCTATCACAGATGGTTCCAAAGGGAACCGTCTGTATAAGTTTAACACAGACGGCTCCTTCGAAACCGTCTGTGATGAGGCGTCCAGTATGACCTGTTTTGTAGTAGTGATTGTGTCTCTATTTGGTGTTCATTGTGTGATTATAATGATTGTCTCCCGATTACGACATCGATTAATTAACAAAGATTAGGGGTTCAATCACGTAGTGGTATGCTATGTTGGGCTCATGTTGGACTGGGCCTACGTGTCAGCAACTTGGCAGGTAAACGGGCGTGGCAGACACAAGTCAGTACTTGGCCTATGCCCATACTTGTTTACCCATCGGGCAGTACTTTGTGCTCACGAACGTGCCCGCAGCCATAAAAACAAGGACATACCCATCTCTATTATGATAATTACCCACGAGCCACGGGTAGATGAGCAAACAGGCGAGATTGCCATCCCTAAGAGAGATAGGTGTCATAGGAACTCCCTGTTAGCCTAGTCAGCAGAAAACATGACCAGGTCAGCAATTCATGTTAGCGGAGACAGGAGAGTTGACGGTAGGGGGCCAGTTTTAACCCTATGTGTATTTTTGGGTAGTTTTGTGCTAAGATCAAGGGTCTTTTTGGAGAAAAAAACTTTGGGTGGCAACTGGAGGTGTTTTTGCAATTTTTTCTTACATAATATTACAGACAGTAGTTCCTACTATCAAATGTTCTGTGGTAAAGATGTGCAAACTAAATGAGAGCGCGCCAGCTATGAGCCAACGATGAGAAGATTACAAAGAAGTGTCTCGGCTATTTTTAAGTTATCTCATGAACTTTCACGGACAGTAGGTGCAACTCCTACACCCAATTAATCAAAGTTCGTCAGCTTATAAATAAAAAAGGACTAATCAAGGTCTCATTCAGATCGAGAAAATTAATTGAAGGATAAAGAAACTCTGAAAGTTGATGAACGAAGAGACGAAAATTACCAAAATTATTGTTCACAGGATAAACCAAACCCTTTCTTCTTTGAAAAAAGGGAAACAAACATCCATATGGACATATTATATTCTTGCATCTTTTCCATGAAAACCCATATATACCTCAAGAAAATGTAACATGCATTCTTTCAGCATGACTCATATATGATATATATAAATAGCTCAACTCCTCCAAAGAACATGATATCAAGCTCCGTTCATGGCTTCCGACCACTGCCGTGGTCGCACACGCCGGCGTGGAGGGTGTGGTAGTTGACGTACCGGCTCGGCGCCGACGGTGGCACGCGGTGCCCCCTAGGCATGCACCCGTTGGCCGCGCGACCATGGAAGAACGGCTGCCGGTGGTGCAACCGCGCCGCCCTAAACGGCACGAGCGGCGGCCTTCCCCTCCCCTCGCCGACCACCGCAGTGGCCGACGTCAGCTCCGGCGGTTTCACCACCAGCAGCAGTAGAAGCACGATCATGGCGACAAGGGTAGGCATGGGTTACGTGGTGAGATGTTGTGTACGTGTCAAGGAGCTGCGAAGCTAGATGAAAGGCACAGAGCTAAGAAAGGTAGGGTTCTTAAAGAAAAGAGAGAGGCTCGTGAGCGAGAGGGAGAAGAAAGCGCAAGGACAGGGAACAGCTCATGGGTAGCTGCTAGCTAGCGAGGAAACGTAAGCGCTCGCGTTCGATCGTCTTTCTCGTATTCGTTCTTGGCTTGCTAGGCTGTGTAGGTGAGGATGCTCGTGCAATGGAGTTATTGCAAGCTTGCTTTTTTCTGCGTCCATGGCTGCGTGGAGAAGTTGACATGCTGGCGAAGATTGGACTTGTCCTAAAGCAGCAATTAGTTGACGTGTCAATGGTTTCGTGTCAAGGAGCACAGGCACCATAGTTAGGTCCTTGAAAGTGCTTATCCCCATGTAATATCACTCCCTCTGTCTCCTAATGTGACTACCAATATCTAAGAAGTTGTCTAGAATAATTAGCCTCGTGAATTTGATATCACTAAATTCATTATGGAATATATATAATTTTGCAACATACATATATATTTTTTTCTGATCTATAACCGCATGTTATACCAAAGATTAGCTTAAAACTAGTACGTTCTCAAATGGTGCTAGTTTTTCAAACAGTTTTTATTCTAAGAAGGGACTCATATACTAGAAAAAGGGAAAGCAAAAAAAGAAAAAGAAAAGGGCCATGTCTAGTCACCACTCACGAGTTTCTCACATGGATCGGACGTACGTGTACGCGCTTGGTGTGCTTTAATTTGCTGGACCAAAATCTCCACAACGATCGGAAAGGGGCCCAGTAGGCAGCTAGCCATACGCAAAGCGCAGAAATAAAGGGTCAAGCATGCACGCGACCGAAAGGACTCACGTGAAGAGCCAAATTATCCTATGCCGTACAGCCAGCAAGGCAGCAATTACAGTGGAGTTGGAGAGATATTTATGCTTGAATCTGAATCCCGGCCCAATTATCTCGCTACCCATCGTGTGCGTACGACACCAGCCTATAGTATGGAACGCCAATGGCCCACTCTTCTCACAGCTCTCGAGGCACACGAGTCTACAGGATAAGATGCCCACGGCCACTGCTCTCACATCTCCCAATTTTCACCGACTACTCTGCCACTCACGCACCCATCTATTCCCCACCCCACCAGAGCAAGAGAAAAGAGTGGACGCTGCAACTAACTGTTGAAGACTCCTCAGCTCCTCGCTTCACAACCAACTCCGTCAGCACACATCATTCCTCATCTACCTCCCTCTCTCTCTTGACTCTTTTTAAGCCATTGAATAGGTGAGCTTCGGCTGACCATCTCCACTGCTGACGAGATCCACATCTTGTCCGCACACCGACATCCCAAGCTCCGCCACCGCTCATGCTCTACGGAGGCCATCTGGTGTGCCTCGATCTTGCCGAGCCTGCTGTCACCACGATCAAACCTCGTCGGATCTGGCTGGGCAACAAACGGCACAGTCTGGGCTAGCGGAGGCATTGGTGCTGGACCCGCCTTGCCATGCGAGATCCGAGCCCACCGACGATGGTAGCGGTGGTGCGTCCCGGCTGCCTCTTCTCCTTCGATGAGATCGTCTCAGATGTTGTGATCCGTAAGTTGAAATGTTGTTGTGAGTTGGGTCATTGCAGTAGTTGTTCTGGAATGTTGCAGCACAAAACATCACATGTTGTATATGTTGCGACTTATTTTCTTGATTGTTGCAATAAGTGTTTTTGTATGTTGCAACATATCTTTTCCAAATTTTGTAGCATATAATAGTTGTTTTTGCTAGTGTTACGGATATTTTTACAAATTGTTGCACACATTTTTCTCAATTGTTGCATATGTCATTTATAGTTTGTTGGGAACATGTTATCTCTGGATTATTTTGTTGCAAGTGTTTCCTCATATTGTTGCATATGTTACAATAGTTATAACATCGCAGGTTCATTTTATTTCGAACTTTTGTGTTAATTAGTTGTTGGAGTACATCTTCCTATAGGAACGACATACACAACCGGACTCAGGCACTTTGCCGAGTGCCTCAGGCACTAGGCAAAGGCTCTTTTGCACTCGGCAAAGGCTTTGTCGAGTGCGACACTCGGCAAAGGGCACTCGGAAAAAAATTAATCGGCAAAGCAGCCTTTGCCGAGTGTATTTTTTCGGGCACTCGGCAAAGGCTTTACCGAGTGCCGAGTCAGCACTCGGCAAAGAAAAGGCCTAGTTACGGCGCCGGCCCTGTTGATGGCCGCTTTGCCGAGTGCCAACCCGGCGGCACTCGGCAAAGATTTTTTTACTTTTTTTTTTGAAAATGTCTTTGCCGAGTGTCGGAATGATGGCACTCGGCAAAGTTTTTAAAAAATTGAAAATTCTTTGCCGAGCGCCGCAGGGCCTGGCACTCGGCAAAGTTTTAATTTTTTTTTAAAAAAAATTCTTTGCCGAGTGCCATGGTCATGGCACTCGGCAAAGCTGGAAAACTGGGATTTTCAGGTGCCCACATTCCCAGCTTTGCCGAGTGCCATGACCATGGCACTCGGCAAAGGACCTATTTGCCGTGTGTTGCACTCGGCAAAGTGACCCAAAACTGTGTTTTTTATTTGTTTTTTACATTCCATCACGACAAACAAATCCATCCAAACATATATCAGATCCATCACATATATATCTCATCCATCACATATATATCACATCCATCACATATATATCTAATCCATCACATATTTATCACATCCATCACATATATAACAATAAGTGCTCAAGTCCATCCAAACAAATCCACAAGTTCATCACAGTCGACAAGTGCATCATAAGTATATCACAAGTCCATCACCAAGTGAACAACAAATGAAAATACAACTACCATTCATCTCGAAGGTGGCCACTGCGACTGTGGTGAAGGAAAAGCTCCATCATTCGGAGGCGCATGAGGTGAATTATTCGAACCCGCCGATTGAGGCTGCACAAAGGAGAAGAGATTGCATGTGAGACAAGATTACATTAGATACCTAATCTAGGAAGGTAGAGGTCATACAAGCAAAGCACAAGCGAAAGCAAATAACTTTCATACTCACGGGAGTAGCTGCGGTGCGGGACGCGTAGGCGGAGGTTGAGCGAACAGCCCACCGGTGCAAATGGCCCGTATGTTGCCCAAGACCTTGTAGGAACTCCATCATGTCCGCGACCTCTGCGTCTAGGCTCGCCGCTCGGCCCGCTCGGCCTCGGTGGCCGACATCCTCTCGCTTTCGGCCTCCGGCTCACGACGTTGCCTCATTTCTTGTTCCACCGGACTGCAATATTTTACTCCAATGTTTGATAATGCAAAGCTAATAAAGGTGTGTAAAGATCAATGTACGACGAGTAAAACAGAATAACCTCGAGTGCGTCGACCGGTCTCCAAATGTGATGCCGTGGGCGTATGGCGGGCTCGCTCGTGCTCGTGCTCGGATCGGGAGAGAGATGGAGTAGAGGCGTGTCGATGAGGCCGTCGCCAAGCCGAACCGCCCATGCTTCTTGCCTTGTCCCACCCTCATGGCGATCTCTCCATCAAAGTCACGGGTGCTCGGATCATGGTCCGCCCATGGACCGACCTTGCCGCCGGCGTGTACTCACCGATGCGGTGTGGACACTCGGGTTCGTGTACGCCTCGGCGGGTCCTCGAGTTGAAGGAGACGTCGGACGTCGCCTTGCCCTTGTGGGCCATACACCATGCCCGAAGTCCGAGCAAGGTGGGCACTATGTGACGCCGATTGCGAAAGACGACAAGATAATTAGAAATCGTGCGAATTGAGCGTCACAATAGATAAATGAATTCGTGTACCCATGCTTGTTTGTATGCGGAGAGGCTGCGTTGCCTTGATGGTGTCTTGGACCTTGCATCATCAAACGACGGTCCGGGCATCACTGTGCATCCGGAGATACTCCTCAGTGAACCACTTGTCCACGATCATCGCCAAAGACTCGGGATACGATTGGCACCACCGGGAATCATCTACACGTCATCAAGTATTTGGCATATAAGAAGATCAAATTAAGCGTGCTTAATCTCAAAGCGAATCAATATTAATGTTCTTCATCTACCTCAAGGTACTAGTCCCGGTCAGCGTCATGTTTCTTGCGTCTTTCTTGGTGACCTTCTCTCAAGCTTCGACCCGTGGTAGGTTACGATGGCTGGATGCGCACCTCGTGATGCATGTCGGTGATGAGTTTTCTGAGCTTTGGTAGCCACCGGTCCATACGGCCTCAAATCCTCATCGCATCGAAATAAATCGCATACAAAGGCGATGTATCCATTCATTATTTCAAGAAAAGTCCAATGAATGCGATGTATTGAGCAATGTTGTGCGAGGAGACTTACACAAAACTCCGCCTTCACGCGCCGCCTTGTTGGGGTACTCGCATCGGGGCCGACGGCGTAGTGGTCAAGCGAGTAGGCGGCTCCGCCTTCCCGGCGACGTCACAATGCCGGGTTAGTGTTGCCTGCACAGAAGACCCAGGATGCCATTGGGGGAGCGTGCGCCACCACTCGACACAACCACCCAGTTCCTGCACAAGTGATTAAGAAAAATTATTAGTTTCTCTTTTTTTTCAACATATCATATGAAGTAGTGGTGACAACATCTAAAGTTACTTACTTTTGCCCTTCGGGGCGAATCACTGGGCGTCGGTGAGGATGTGGAACCTGAGGGAGGCTCGCAGGACCTCGCAAGTAGACACTCGAAGAGGAAGAGGAGGAAGCAGAACCCGTGCCTACCGCCTCGTCGTCGTCCTCGTGCGCCCCCTCCTCCCGCCGTCGCAAAACCAGCTCCTCGTCAGGCTCGCCCACGGGCGCCACCTCCTCCTCCAGCACCTCCTCACGCGGCGTGGGAGGAGACGGCCCCCTCCTGCGGCCGGCGGTCCTCTTCCTCCTCCTCCTGTCCGACCCCTCCGCCTCCTCCTCCGCAGTGCGTGGTCTCTGGTAAAGTGAGGACACGTCCCTACGACGGTCGCGAGCCATCTTTGTTCACTCACCTGCAATTAAAAAGAATAAGCAAGACGTAATTAGAAATAGATGCAAAATGAACAAAACATAATTACAAAAAACATAGTATTACACGTATTAGAAATAATCTTCATGATTGGGATTAGCTGGATCATAGGTCTCGTCATCACTATCAACATTGTCCAAATCATCAACACTATCCGAAGGAGGAATGTTGTCTTCATTGTCATTGCCTAAACGTAATCGCTCAAGCATTTGTAAGTCCTTCACATTTCGCACCTCGTCTCCAGCGTCCTCGTCATCGACCCTTTCATTGTCTACTTCCATTCTTATCGCTTCGGTTAAGTCTATCTCAAACCTCCCTTGTAGCCCCTCTTCTTGAAAGAACTCTCCATCATATGTGTTTGGGTTGAAGTTGTAATCTTCATCGTTTGGAACAGGTAGTTTACCGTGTGGCGATACCTTGTGCACAATAGCCCAACCCTTAAGATGCTCTTTGTCTTGGCACGCGTATGACGTATAATAAACCTGGACGGCCTGTTGAGCCACAATGTAGACATCTTTTCCTGGATAGACGGAATCCTGTCGAATCTCGACTAGCCCAAGATTAGGGGTTCGTCTCGTTACTCCAGGATGAAACCAGCAGCATTTGAATATGACAGGATTAAGAGGTTTGGAACCATAAAATGGAAGTTCGTAGATTTCTTCAATTCTTCCATAATAGTCGAGGCCATCGGTCTGGGCGTAAAAACTCCATTGTTTGTGGTTTTTCGATTGGGCCGACTCGCCGTAGCTTGCGTGTGAAAACGATATCCATTCACGTCATAACCGGTAAATGACTTGACCCTAACGACACAGCCATTTGCAACCTGTTTCAACTCGTCACTTATAAACGCATCGGTTTGGGCCTGCAAGCTCAAGCAGGATAGATCGTTATATTATTCGAACGTACGATCAACTTGGAATGTCGAACTAAGTACGAGCTAAATTGACGATACTTACGTTTGAACCAAGAAATGAAATCGGTCTCCCGGTCCCGCACCGTGAAAGAAGGGTATCGGTTTCTGCGGGGTAGGATCCCTTGATTCATGCCAGGATTGACGAAGAAATTCCCTGTACCAACGAGAAACAAGGGGGTTGGACGAAGAAACAAGGAGTGACGGCGTATTGAAACAAGTTCGTTGAGAACTTACCCAATGAACGGCTGCACCTCGACAAGGTTGGTCAACACATATAGCATGATACTGCGCCACTCTTCATTTTTCAATTGCTTAGTGGTCGATGCACTTGCGCTTCCGAGTTGCCCTTGGAAAAGGCTAAGGTTCGATTCATTTTCGCCAGCATTGTAACGAGGAGGTGGATTATGAACGCTAGGAAGGTTCTCAGTGTAGTATTTCTCTGTGAAGTTTGACACCTCCTCCAGAATGTATCCCTCTGCAATGGAAGCCTCAATTTTGGCTTTATTTCTACATTTTGGGCGAAGAGTCTTCAGACATCTCTCGATTGGATAGCACCAACGGGCCTGCACGGGCCCCCCCATACGTGCCTCATACGGGAGGTGCACAATCAAATCTTTGCATCGCCAAGAAAAAGCCGGGTGGAAAGATCTTCTCCAACTTACAGAGCAACACGGGTGCCACTTTTCCAAGTCATCAATGACGGTCCGAGATAGCTCCTTGGCACAAAGTGGCGGAAGAAATAGCTCAACTCCGCTTGACACTTGCCGGACATGCTCAGGACATAGCCTCGAACCATCGCGGAAGAAGCCGCTCAATCCATATGTGGTAGTCATGACTCTTCATCTCGTTGATTCGCGAGTGCCTAAGTTCACTCCCCTCTTGATTATTGCATACCCATCGAGGAACATTAGCGTCTGGATCCATTCAAGTACTTCCCTCCTTTGGTCCTTTTTCAAGACGAAATCGGCCTTAGGCCTTCTCCATGTCTTGCCGCGACTAGGAGGTCGCATCTCTTAATTTGGTCTATCGCATAACGTTGCGAGTCCACTCTAGCCTTAGGGTTGTCCTTAGACTTTTCGGTGTCCATGAGTGTTGCCCAAAGTGCCTCGGCGACATTCTTTTGTGTGCATTACATCAATGTTATGTGGCGTAAAAGGTCATCGAAATAGGGAGCCTCGTCAAGCCCGACTTATGAGTCCACATATGTTGCTCACCATATCCCACAAAACCACCTTCTTGATTGGGCACGAGCATCTATGTGAGCATGAACCTCGGCACCGATCATAATCCGCGGTGTAGGGTGCGTCACACGACACCTTCGTAAAGTTCTTGATGCCTTGTCCGAATGGATGGTCAAGAGGAGGAATTGACGATGTCGTCGAGCGATGAGTACTTGCCACCCTTGTGCAACCAATGGAACCTCACACCTTCCTTGCATCTCGGGCATGGGAACTTCCGTGAACACACGGTAGCGAGAATAACCCATCGCGGAAGTCATGAAGGAGTAGTGGTACCAAGCGTGCATTTTGAAGCTTGTCTTTGTAGCTCGGTCGTATGTCCATACCCCTTCGTCCCAAGCACGGACCAATTCATCAAACACGGGCTCCATGAACACACCCATATTACTCCCCGGGTGTCCAGTAATTATCAATGACAAGAATACGTTATGTCGTTGAAAGGAGACACCGGGGGGGAGATTGAGGGGGATAACGAACACGAGCCAACATGTGTATGGGGCAGCCATCAGTCCATAAGGATTGAACCCATCTGTTGCCAGCGCGACACGTACATTGCGAGCCTCATCTGCTTTCTCACGATGTTTGTCATCAAAGCGGGTCCATGCTTCACCATCGGATGGATGTACCATCTTGTCAGGATTGTACCGTTTGCCATTTTTGTGCCATGTCATCTGCTTTGTGATTCCTCGGTCATGTATAGTCGTTGGATCCTCGGTAGGAACGGAAGGTACCGTAGGATTTTCACGGGATCGTAGTCGCCTCTTCGGCCATCACGAGTCTACCTCCGTGTACTGGAGGATTTACACTGGACAAGACTTTGTATCCTTGTGTTCTTTCCTAAATAGGACGCACCCTTTGAACAAGCATGTATATGCTCATACGGCATCTTAAGTGCACGAGGAGTTTCGTGACTCATTACATGCTCTTTGGCGAATGTGGCCCTCGGAGGCGGGTGCCAATCACGGTCAACATCTTATCGAAGCCTTCTCGACTCAGTTTAACTCGGACTTCAATCCCATTAAGCGCCCAATGGCATCCACTTGAGACACCGTTGACCGATCGTGAAGGGGTTTCGTGCCGAGTCCATCATGTCGTGAACGCGCTGTGCGGTTGCCTCCATCTCCTCCTTCTCACGTCCCTCATCGAACCGTCCTTGGTGAAAGTCATCTAACATGTACGCTACCCGGCATCGGCATCATAAGCCTCGACGCGTGGTCTCACCACCTCCTCTCTCATACGATGGGCTTCACCATGGTGGACCCACCGGTGTAGTCCGGCGTAAATCCATTCTTCAAAAGATGTTTACCCATGTCCACCTTGTTTACCCTTCTCCTGTTTCCACATTTGCTTTGCAGGACACAAAACTAGACAATGTCCTTTAGCACCTTGCCAAATGCAGTTCAAGAAAGCATCGGTCTTGTTCATCCATTACGTGGTGTAATCACTCGACTTCTCCGCCGTGTACATCCAATGACGGTCATCCATCCTCTAACATATGTATCGTGAGTAATGTAACCATCAATTGCATCTACGTGATCTACGACAATGATACGAAAGAGGGGTTATACCTAGAGTGGCGGTGGAGTCAAGCTAGCGGGCCGTGGCGGTCGGTGCGATGGCGAGCGCGCGCGTGCAGTGAGCCGGCAGCGGCGAGGAAGGCGTCGGGTCGCCGAGGTACTCGCGCCGCTCGACCGCTCTTCTCTCGCAAAAAAGAAACATAAAGCTGTCAATACAAAATTTGCAAAGACCTCCTCGCACGGTGAGGTTTTCAAAACCTGCAAGAAAACCAATGGCACGATGGCCGACATGCACATATATATGAACGACACGATGGCCGACATGCACAAGATTATATCCAACCACATATATATAACAATGTCACAACCACTCCTACGACTATTCTTGCACACAACCGTAATCGGCATTAATTATCCATCGATTATTCTTGCACATATAATGACTAGCCTACACACACAAGAAAACCAGTTCATATCACAAGTCCTTTCAAAGTTTATACCTATCTCTCTTCCTCGGCAGGGGGCGGCGGCAGGGGCGGCGCGCGCGCAGGGGCGGCGGTAGCGCGGCGGCAGGCGCGCGGGCGGCGCGGCGGCGGGCGGCGCGAGCGGCGGGCGGGCGGGGCGGCGGCGGCGAAGCGGCGGCGCGCGCGGCGAAGCGAAGCGGCGCGCGCGGGGGCGCGCGCGCGCGCGCGGCGTGCGTGTGTGTGCGGTGTGCAATGCGTGTGCGCAAAAGTATAAGTGTCGAAGGTTTGCCGAGTGCGCGATCCGCACTCGGCAAACAATTTTGATTTTTGATTTTTAATTTCTTTGCGAGTGCGAGATCCGCACTCGGCAAAGAGGATTTTTTTTTTGAAAATGTCTTTGCCGAGTGTCGAATGGTGGCACTCGGCAAAGTTTTTAAATTTTTTTTTTGAAAATTCTTTTTGAGAAGCGTAGGGCCTAGCACTCGGCAAAGAGGATTTTTTTAAAAAAATTTTAATTTTTTTGCCTCAATTTTTTTACAAACCAGGACATCTCCCATTCTTTGCAAGTGTGTCATGTGGCACTCGGCAAAGACCGCCTTCTTGCGAAGTGTTGTGTGCCTAGCACTCGGCAAAAATATTTTTTATTTTGGCCTCAAATTTTTTCTCAGCCCTCTGCGATGCAGTACTCTATGTTAGGATTTGGTACATTTTGTGGTTTTTTATACTTAGTTAATTTATTTCATTTACTATAATTATTTGGAAAATGCAAATTTGAGCAGACGTGCATCGAATAATGGAATTTAATGATTCAAAAATGATAGTCATGTTATTGAGTGTAGTGTGAGGCGTATCGAGAGCGGACCGAAATTTGGACATCTTGTTGTGAAACATGGCCAGTGAACTTGCGGAAGTGTTTTTAAATTCTATAAAAAGCAAACAAAGTCCGAAAATTATGAAACTTGTGGAGATGTCATGATATCATATGTGGAGGCTGTGATAAAAATTTGAGAAGGTTTCGTGCACGTTGTCACGTACGATGCTTTCAAACCATGACATCTCCACATGTGATACTTATATCCCAGCTGGAGATGTCATGGTTTGAAAGCATCGTACGTGACAACGTGCACGAAACCTTCTCAAATTTTTATCACAGCCTCCACATATGATATCATGACATCTCCACAAGTTTCATAATTTTCGGACTTTGTTTGCTTTTTATAGAATTTAAAAACACTTCGCCCGCAAGTTCACGGTCATGTTTCGTCAACAAGATGTCCGAAATTTCGGGTCCGTTCCTGGATACGGCCTCACACTACACTCAATAACATGACTATCATTTTTTGAATCATTAAATTCCATTATTCGATGCACGTGCAGTTCAAATTTGCATTTTTCAAATAATTATAGTAAATGAAATAAATTAACTAAGTATAAAAAAGCCACAAAATGTACCAAATCCTAACATAGAGTACTGCATCGCAGAGGGCTGAAAAAATTTGGAGGCCAAAATAAAAATATATATTTTTGCCGAGTGCCGGGCACGACTCAAGAAAAGCGGTCTTTGCCGAAGTGCCACACGCATTTACTCGGCAAAGAATTATTTTGCCGAGTGCCAAACGGCCGGCGCTCGGCAAAATTTGACGTCGGGCGGGGACCGTTACCTCAGCCCTCCTTCGCCGAGTGCCCTCCTTTGCCGAGTGCCTGGCACTCGGCAAAGGGTGAATGTACCGAGTGTTAAACTTTGTCGAGTGCATGGCACTCGGCAAAGCTGGCTTTGCCGAGTGTTGTTATTTGCCGAGTGCGACACTCGGCAAAATATCTCTTTACCGAGTGCCCGCTATTTGGCACTCGGCAAATCTTTTTGCACTCAGCAAATCAGCTGTGTCCGGTAGTGATATGTAGTTTTTAGTATTTTTTGTGAAGAGATTTGAACATTTTCCAATATTTGTTAGACCAAAACTGATTTTTTTGTTGCACATGTTAAAATAATTTATTGCATATGGTGTATTTGAATGTTGCGTTGGAGCATACGATGGAATGTCTCCCATCGTACGTCTGAGCGCTAGTTGCACCCTTAATCTTATAGTTTTGTTTCCAACTGTCAAATTCATTTCACGGTTTTGAAATAGAATGTCTACATGGCTTGGTCAATATTGAGAAGCATCACAACTCACAAGATATTGGACGTTGTTTGAACTCTGGTGCGACCTTTAATTGGTTTGTGGTGCAGCATTGTGAGGCTCCGATTTGGGCTGGGTTCGGGCATGCTGAGGGCTGTTTGGCAATTAGTGAGAGCCGCCCGCAGGAAATTTCATGCACTCTTGGATTGCGTGAATCCGCATCCCACCACCCGGTCCGTACGGAGACTGGATCCAAACCATAGAAAGGGAGAAAAACCAACCCAACACGACGAGAGATGTGATGCTTGCACTCGCACGGGGAAACGAAACTCGAGTCTGGGACGTGGATTGTTCCCTGTGGATCGAATTGGATTGGACCGACAAATTCCAATCCATGTGCACTCCAAACACATCTTAACACATCTCCGTGTTGAGCAGGGGAATACTTCCATCGCCCGGATTTTCCCCGTGGATTGCGCTGGGAACCCGACTAATCCCGGCTCA
Source organism: Ampelocalamus luodianensis (assembly GCA_036346255.1). Classification (NCBI taxonomy): domain Eukaryota; kingdom Viridiplantae; phylum Streptophyta; class Magnoliopsida; order Poales; family Poaceae; genus Ampelocalamus; species Ampelocalamus luodianensis. The sequence continues at coordinate 43,648,784 of CM070624.1, forward strand.
TGCAAATAAGCCCTAAGGCTTTTATCGAGCAAGGACAGGATTACGGAGTCCATGTACATTGCAAGGCATCCTTGGATTATTGTTAAACTCAGCCAAGCTTGAACTCAAGGAAGGAATCATCTTTTTTTTTTCCTCTAGAAAAAAAGCATAATTGCATATGTGCCGTTACAAAGGTTTGTAACTGGGGATTTGACATTAGAAACAAGTTAATTGCTGTGGTGCCATTGCAAAGGTGGGAAGTGGGATTTTATGCCATTGCTGAGGCCAATTTTCAGAAAATGGCTCAAATGCTCTACGCCCTTTCTTTTCTGGTCCTACCCCCTCTCCTTCTTTCTCGCTTTTTTCTCTTAAATGGATTTGAGCCTGTCAGCGATGACGGCAACGGTCGACTCTTGGTTTGTGGCTGTGACGGCAAGGAAGCAAATTTATTTTTTGTTTTTTGGGGAGGTCATGGTCAAACCCATTAGCCCTTGTCAGTGTGGGAAATAAACCCTATTTCCCTTCTTTGCAGTGGCAATTAGCTTGTTTGCGGTGGCTTGTTTGCAGTGGCAAATGTACAAAACTCGGAAACACTAGTGGTAAATTTGCAATTCATCTTTTTTAGGACTTGTTTGGATAGAGAGGGATTAGAACCAATCCCTTTGGGGAAGTAGTGATATCTTGGTGCGTGAGTAGTACGCGGGACTTAACTTGCAGAGTAAGTTTTACCAGGCTTTTGGAACATTTGATTTTTTTTTTTCAATTTTTATGGGAGCACAAGGTTTTCGTAAAGTTATTGTGTTCTCAATGAGTGTACCTCTGAGGCTTTGTTTGGGTGCCAGAGAAAATATTTCCAGGGACAAAAATCTTAGGTAGGGTTTTCTTTGCCACATAGGAACCCCGTGGAATGTAAGCCCTAGTGGGACTAATCTCCATCGTCATTTGGGATAACACAGTTTGCACCTACAAGAGGCTTAAACTTGAGAGTACAAGCATACTTGGGCTGTGCTTCCTACCCTTGTTCCACGGCGTGTTCCCCTTGTTCGCCTGCGAGATCTGCATCCGCCTCAACCATTCCCTCTCATCCACTGCATCCTCCTCCTCATGCCTCAACACCGCGTCTTCCCTCGAGTTCTGGATCTCCACCGCCTCGGCGCCGCGGTCCAGGGCCAGCGCCGGGCCTGCGTTGGCGACAACCCAGACCGCGCCGATGCACCGACGGGGCAGCGCGAGGTGCAGCACCCTGCGGCGCTGGGCGTGGGAGGAGCAGGGCAAGTGAGACAGCTGCAAGAGCCAAGGCCAGGAGGAGACCCAGTAGTAGCCCTACCGCTGTGGCGCCATTAGAAGGTTGTGTTCTTCACAACGAGGTGGTCAGCCCAGCAGGACGCCAGCGTGGAGCGCCACCGCCGCCGCCGCGGCCGGTTGGGAAGGGAATGGAGGGTGGCAAGGCGGCGAAAGGTTTCGCAACAGGGAGTGAGAGATTGGTGGTGGGATGCCACTGGAATTGGGGAAAATATCCTGACCTCAGGAGGCGTGGATTTCTTCCCCGGGGATTGGGCTGGGTTCGACCGGGATTTTCCTCTCCCCTTCTGATTCCAAACAGCCACTTGGGATGAGGGAGGGAAATCTTCCATGGGGCCGAGATCCCGGCCGGGATTTGGGTTTCCAAACAAACCCTAAAAGTTTCCCTAGTGTAGAAGCTCACCCTAGGGAAACATCAGAAGGTCCCACCATATGGCCTCTTGGGTGGCAACATTCCCTAGTTCGAGCCTGAACCCATTGGAAAACCATCCGTTGAATAACATTACAATACCAAAAGAAAACTAAGTTATCAAGTTATGTTCAATTCATGTTACAATACAGAACATTACAATACCAAAATAAAACTAAGCAAGGTTCAATTCATATTAAAATAGCAAAATATTACACTGTACCTCCGTTCTAGCCTTTAACACCTTTTCAAGATGAATTGACCACACCATGTCATGGCACCTTTTCGGACCAAAACAACAACCTGGAATGGCTTTTCTGATTGAGTAGACATCACTCACCAGCTATCCCACCTTTCTAGACCAAAATAACCACACCCTGCCACGCAATCTTTTCTAGCTGAACTGACTACACCATATCACGCCACCTTTTCTGACCAAAACAACAACTTAGACCAGCTTTTCTCAATGAGTTGACATCACTCACCAGCCATTCCACCTTTTCATACAGAAACGACCACAACCTGCCACGCCACCTTTTCGGACTGAATTGACCTCACCCTGCTATATCACCTTTTGAGACCGAAATGACGACCCCGACTGGCTTTTCTCAGTGACTAGACATCATTCACCTATCATCCCACCTTTTTGGATATAAATGTCCACACCCTGCTATGCCACCTTTTAAGATCGAATTGACTGCACCCTGCCATTCGCTATAATTTACACCCTCCACACTACACTCTAGCCGCTTATAAATTGGGGGCACACTACAACACCACATCCAACACTTCAATCCAACTAGGTTAGCACAACATAGAGAAAGGAGGGAGAAGAGAGCTAGAGTACGTCGGCCTTGGAGTTATTAGGCTATGGGGAGATGATGTGGAAACGGAAGTGGCTTGTCGGGAAGGTAGGAACCTACCCGAATCATTCGATGAAGGATGTGCCTCTTCCATTGGAGTTTCCATGCCCATATTGCGACTACGAAAACCCAGTGCATATCATTCAGTCCACACACCTGGCGACTGCCGCCCGGGCGTACTACATGTGCTTGGATATCCGTGTAAGAGAATATTACATACATCAATTTTTCACCTTGCGTATTGCATTTCACATATCGCTAACTTTATCCATGCACAATGGCAACCGGGAGCGTTGCTTTTTTTCCAATGGACCGACGGTCCAGACAAGTATGATATAGCATTCATCGAGAAGAAGTACATACTTAACTACGCGTTGCCACCCGAGATATTCCACCACTAGAAACCTTACGTACCCGAGAGCGGGAAAGACAAGGGAAAGGCACTGATGGAGCCCCCCTCCCCGGAACAACACGCCGAGAATGACCGGGCCAAACCGCGGCGGACCAGAGGAAGGCACCCGGTCCCCATGGTACCCGTGGCTCATGCTAAGTAGGTAGTTACTCCCGAGGAGCTAATGGAAGCCCAGTACAGCATTGCCTTCGGGACAGGCCATGCTCGCAGATATGCATAAAAGAAGGGAAAGGCACCCATGGGCCGTCAAGACTGACTACTTTTCGATCCACCAATTTTTTTGATTCCAAAAAGGCGCACATGTATCCTAGGTGTAGATCGGATTGACGATTCGTGCATGTTGTCGTTTGTACCATACAAGTAGCTGGACAAACAGTTGCACTAACCAACCCTCCGCACGATGTAATTCGTACCTACATTACAATGTCTTACTTTCGTAATTGAAATATCATATTTTAAATTTAATTCCTAAATTATTCTCTATTTTATATTTCGTTCTCTTTTCCAAAATAAATCGGTTGCGCAAAACACTACACTCGTAACAACAACGTGTGCAAGGGATTTATCCACGTAGTTAACAGACTCTCGCTTCTTTAAGCACTACAAGAAATTACCAAATAACTTAGTAAAGTCCTGTAAATTTTCAATCTGCATTTTGTCAAAATTTATTCCAATTTTTTCTGCCAAAAAAGAATTTTCACATCTCTATCACTATTTGGTTTGGCGACAGGAACTTGTCGCCATTAGAAATGATGATTTGCTCTCTGTCGCCATTCGAAATGGCTACAAAGACATTTAATACTGTTTTGGTTGGCAACAGGTCCTGTCGCCAATCCAAATGCGGCATGGGCATGTCGTCAGTTCGAACGGCAACAGGGACTCACTTTTGTAATTTTATTAAACGGGCATTTATTTATGTAATTCTATTTAAAAAATGTATTTTTTTTTTAAAAAAAAATCTGGAAATAGTGCAGTATCATGACAACACGTTTCTCAGGCTATGTTCCAAATCTGCACGTGATTCGTCTCACATTTCTTAGCATTTAGAAGTAATGAGAATGAATTGATCAGATAACAGCTATGGAAGGTAGTGTTAATCATTATTACAACGCAAAAATCGTGCAATAACCTTTTTGAGTTTTATTTTAATATGCCATTGTGACAAAACCATTATGAGATCAAAGAAAGTTGGCAATATTTTTTTCTATATATATAAACTGCATGCAATCGTAATAATTCGTTTTCTAGCAGCTTCACTGTACCTTTGCCTTATCTTTGTCTAATTGGCCAGTAGTATGATCAGGATCTCATAGACAGACCCAACAAATTTTAGAAGCAGCAGGTAAGCTTCATAATTAGTAACGGACGATACAAAATTACAAATGACTACTGACCTTAGCATGAAAACATCTCCCCTGATGTAAGACTTTATAGAGAGCAAAGGGAAGGAAGAGGAGGTGAGACAACCAAGGACAGGAAGAGAAGGTGATCAATATGGGGACAGCACGGCACATGTTGGCGTTCCAGGACCTTAATGGTGGGGAGGACGCACCTCGCTTTGGCGTTCACGAGCGATGGTCACCGGTGCTGGAGAGAGCAATCTTGCAGAACTTCAATTCACGATATTTCAGAACAATGTCGGAATTAGGAGAGAGAGACACACACTAGTACACTACGTACTGGCAGTTGTTGCCCTAAGCCTAGGGGTCTACTCACACTTACTTTGGACTTTTTAATTTCTTAATGCAATGTACAATGGGTTAACATTAGCCGTCTATAAACTATGCTAAATCAGATTTATACTCAACATGCGATCTATTAGTATAAACAAATGCACTTATAGAGAGCGTTATGCCCATTATAGAGTTTGTTTATACAGTGTGATTTGTAGTGTCCGTCGAAGTACCGACAACAGTTGTATATTCCCTTATAAGTGTTGTCTCTAATTTTTTTTAGTACATGATGTGAAGGGCTATATAGACAGCAAGACAACAACTGTTGTATATGTCCCTTATATAAGGTTTGAGGGCTACGTTTTATAGGAGGCACCGTTTTGATTATTTAACATGTGCAAAATAATCAAAACGTTTTTCAGTTGTCAGGTAGAGAATAGTTTTTTTATACCTTCATGTACAGATTAGTTGATCGTATGGTTGTTTAAGAATCGAGATAGAAATCTAAAGGCCATTAATTTCTTTCTCATGTGGCCTAAACCACAGGTCTTTATTTGTGATCCTTCCTTAGATGATCAGTGGTCACTTAAATTAATAGTGGTCGACTCGTCGAGTTAGTATCTAAGTTAGTGACTAACAGAAACAAAACAACCGAGTGACTGATACATGGGCTCTGGAGCAACCGGTTTCGGACATTTGGCCCAACCAAACTATCAAACCCTAAGTCAATCATGTAACCCACGTACCAATCTACCATCACTACAAAGCAAAACAGACACACGCACTCGCAACACAAAGCAAATTCCCCCAACCTCCGCAGCTCTCCATCCCCACCAAAAAACCCCAAATCCCCAAACAAGTCTCCTCCCCTTCCGGCGGCGATGACAACGGCCATGGACACCTAGGTGCCGCCCCTCCCCATGGACCGCGCGACGGTGGCTGAGTTCCCGCACCGCGGTCAGGACCCGCAGGATCTAGAAGCACTCATGGGCCGTGTCCTCTCCTACATCCACTACACCATCCCCGATAGGCCAATCTCCACTGACGCCTGCCTCTCCGCACTCGCCACCCACGACGGCGTCGACCGCGCCAGCCGCCTCCCCGATGAGCTTCTCCGCAACATCGTCTCCCGTGATAGAATTAATCTTGTTTAGCTTTCCATTTTCCGTTTCCTATTTTTAGTTGTTTTGGAGTCCGAGTCAGTCTCTTGGCCGTGTGCGTGTGTGAGTCGGGCTTCGGCCTGGGATTTGCGTGTGTGTATAAAAGGCTGGACCTAGCATCTTGTAAGAATGTGAGTTGTGTTGAGAAGAAATAGAAAAGTACAAAAAGAGGAGCACTGCTCCCGAAAGAAATCATTATACTCTTGGCGTGTTGTTTCGTTCTGTCTCAACGTTTGTTTCTTCCATGGAGAAAGCAAGAATCGAGGCGAGGTGCAGCAGAAAACTGAAGACCAGGGACGCCAGTAGAAGCTTTTACATGAGGCCAACACAAGCACGAGGAGAGGCGTGCGCTGCTTGAAGGGCAAAGTCACATCGAGGAGTCTAGACAAGTCACGTCACGTGAAGACATCAAAGTACAGGAAGCTGTATTACGTGAAGACAGAAGAGAAAGGTGTTGTCTTTGCGTACAGAAACAAGGGTGCTCAAGCCATCTCTTTCAGCCGGTCGCATCGAGGAGACAAGGGCAGCGGGTCCCATGGCCAAGCTGAGCGCATCTCCACAGAAGCGAAAGACCGAGCGTGTGTTTCTCTAGAGCGAGTGTTCTCTGGAAAAATTGAAGCAGAACAGTGCAAGAATCAAAGGAAATTTCCAACTTTTGCTATCAGAGTCTGTTGATCTTGTTGGCACCTAAAGTTCATGGCTGGAGGGTTGTCTTCATCAAGTGTTGGAGAAGCCTAGTACCGATGGCATATCCACAGCTCACGAAGGACAATTATACAATTTGGGTGATGAAGATGCGAGTAGTGTTGCAAGCACAGGAGGTCTGGGATGCTATTGAACTGGGTGGCGATGCATTCAAGAAAGGCGGCATTGAGTACCAGAAGGATCCTATGGTTCTAATAGCGATCTATCAAGCAATTCCAGAGACTCTCATGTCGACTCTAGCTGGAAAAGATTCAGCAAAATTGGCGTGGAAAGCAATTGAGACAGCTAACCTAGGACATGAACGTGTCTGTGAAGCCAGATTGCAAACTCTCAAAAGAGACTTTGAGGGCCTGAAGGTGCATGAAGATGAGATCGTAGATGTGTTTGTCGGCTGATTTTCAGCGTTGGTCTGTGGCATCCGCGAACTCGGAGAGAAGACGTTGGAGGAAATCGAAGTCATCCAACGCTTTCTCCGAGTAGCTCCAGCATGGTACATGCAACTAGTAATCTCAATTGAGCAATGTGTTGATTTAAAAACTCTCTCTGTCGAAGACTTGGTTGGCTGGTATAAGGCGTATGATGAAAGAGTACGCAGTAGTTTTCGGTGACTCGAAAGATGGGGAGAAGTTGATGTTATCTCGTTCTCAATGGGAAGCACTATCAACACAAAGCAAGAAGACAGATAATATGTTTAACTGTACTGCCAAGAAGGGGAATTGGTAGAGTAATCACCGAAGATACAACAAAGGAGAAAAGGCCGGGCAAGGCGGTGGAGACAGACCACGTGATAAGTCACATGTCAAGTGTTTTGAGTATAAAAAATTCGGTCACTATGCGTCGGAGTGCCGCAGCCACATAAAATGCTTCAACTGTGACAAGTATGGGCATTACGCTTCGGATTGTCAAAACAAGAAGAAGAATGAGGAGGTAAACCTCACCTGAGCTAGCCAAGACAACGAGCCAACACTGTTTCTCTCCTTATGTGTCAAAGAGGGTCATGGTGATGTTGAACAAGGAGAACATAGTTCCTAAGCTACGCACGGAGGGAGGCAACAACAATCACGCTGATCTATGGTACCTGGACAATGGAGCAAGTAATTACATGACGAGAGATCGCTCCATGTTCCATGAGCTTGATGAGAAGATTTCGAGCAAAGTCAAGTTTGGCAACGACTCCACAGTACAGATAAGAGGCAAAGGAACCATGCTATTATGATCAAGAATGGTGATCAGAAGTTGCTGTCTGAAATTTATTTCATACCAAGTTTGTGTAATAACATACTCAGTCTTGGGTAGTTGGTGGAAGAAGGATGTAGGGTGGTGCTGCAGGATGAGGTCTTGCGTATCTATAACAAAAATAAAGATTTGTTGATGAAGGTGAAAAAATCCCCGAACCGGTTGTACAAAATTTACCTGAAAACTTGTAAGCCGGTTTGTCTCAAGGATAGCCTGGAGGAACCAGAGTGGAACTAGGGAGTCGAGCCAATCGGGTCCTATGGTCAGGAGGTCTCGGGTTCGCTTGTAGTTGTTTCTGTTCTCTCCGGCCAAGAAGATGGCGGGACTCAGGAGCAAGGCAAGTTGGGCGCTGTGGAGAGCGGGGGGGGGGGGGGGGGGGTGGTGGGCGGCAGAGTCCCACACTCATGAAGTTACTACTAGAGGCATTAGCTCTGGAGGTTCTGGAGGTGGAGACCCCTACACACATGCAATTGCTGCAGGGGGCACGACACAGGAGGTAGTAGTTCTGGAGTTTCGACAGGCGGGCCCCATGCACATGGAGGTGCATATGCAGCAGGGGCTACTGGAGCAGGAGGTGCACGCCGGCATGCAGAAGGCACAGATAGCTTGCCTGGTCAATGCGAGGGGCCCAATGCACATGCTAGTCCTCACATGCATGGTGATGCATAGAGCAACATCCACATGCATGCAAGTGCAGGTGGCGCAGGAGGAGTTGGCTGGGAGGGTCAAGCCGATGGACCCCACCCACATGCAGCCATAGCAGGAGGGAGCGGCATGGATGGTGAAGCCGTGGGCCCCATGTGCATATAGTTCCGATTAGAGGCAGTAGCTTGGATGGCGCTGGCTCCAGGGTATTTAGGCGGCAGCAGGAGCTCCTGGACGATGCCGAGCGGATGAAGAAGCGAAGTACTACTTCGACCAATACAATGACAAATGCACAAGTCAAATGTTGTAATACTGGTGGCACATCCACCACAGCTGCAAGCATTGAGCAAAGCAATGATGTGCTCTCAACTCAAGTACAACATTTGGAGTTACTATTGAAGAATTTTGAACACTTAAAGCATATACGCAGCTTTGATCCTCTACTGCTAATAAGGCAGCGGGAGCAGGATGCCATTGCAAGGATTAAAAATAATCCAATCAAGATGGCCGACATAAAGAAATCAGTGGAAGTTGAGAAAAAGCAAAAGGAAGAAAAGAAAGAGAAAGCACAAGAAGCATCGCCATCAAAAGTCAAAGAGTAAGAGACATCACTCAAATGAAAAAATCAGATTTAGAGGAAATAATTAATGGCAAGGACGAGAGAAAAGATAGGAGTGATCAAGGTGAAGAAACAAGATTAAGGGGGTGATTGATGGAATTAATCTTGTTTAGCATTCCGTTTTTCGTTTCCTGTTTGTAGTAGTTTTGGAGTCCGAGTCGGTCTCTTGGGCGTGTGCGAGTGTGAGTCGGGCTTTGGCCTGGGATTTGCGTGTGTGTATAAAAGGCTGGACCTAGCATCTTGTAAGAATGTAAGTTGTGTTGAGAAGAAATAGAAAAGAACAAAAAGAGGAGCACTGCCTTCGAAAGAAATCATTGTGCTCTCAGCGTGTTGTTTCGTTCTATCTCGACGTTTGTTTTTTCCAGGGAGAAAATAAGAATCGAGGTGAGGCGCAGTAGAAGATCGAAGACCAGGGATGCTGTAGAAGCTTTCATGTGAGGCCAACACAAGCACGAAGAGAGGTGTGTGCTGTTTGAAGGGCAAAGTCACATCGAGGTGTCTAGGCGTGTGCTGCTTGAAGGGCAAAGTCACATCGAGGAGTCTAGACAAGTCACGTCACGTGAAGACATCAAAGTACAAGAAGCTTTATTACGTGAAGACAGAAGAGCAAAGGTGTTGTCTTTGCATACAAGAACAAGGGTGCTCAAGCTATCGCTTTTAGCCGGTAGCCGGTCGCGTCAAGGAGACAAGGGTTACGGGTCCATGGCCAAGCCGAGCACATCTCCATAGAAGCGAAAGACCATGTGAGCGTTTCTTTGGAGCGAGTGTTCTCTAGAAAAACCAAAGTAGAATAGTGCAAGAATCAAAGGAAAATTCCAACATCCCGCCTCCTCATCAAGGACGAAGCGCGCACCTCCACGCTCTCCTACTGCTGGCACCTGGTCTGGCACACCACGCCGCACATCCTCGCGGATGCTGACCTCCTCACCTCTGTTGGCGACGCCGCAGGCCATGTCTCGCGTGCCCACGAGCGACGAGTCACCACCGTCGTCGCCCGCATCCTCGTTGCGCACCGGGGCCCTTCCGCTATGTCTACCTCACCAATAGCTACATGGAGGAGTTCCCGAGGCTGCTCAATCGCTGGCTCCAGCTCCTCGCTATCAAGGGCGTCCAAGATTTCGTCCTCATCAATCGCCTATGGCTGCTCGACGTGCGCCTCCCCGCCACGTTCTTCAGCATGGACACCCTCACCTGCCTCTACCTCGGCCTTTGGAAGTTCCCTGACACGGTCGGCCTCCCGCGCGATGCTACCTTCCCCTACCTCCACGAGCTCGGCCTCTACTGCGTGGGCATTGAGAACCAGGACATGGACTTCGTCCTCGCAACTAGCCCCGTGTTGGAGATTCTCGGCCTCAAAACGAACTTGCTGTTGTAGTGTGTTCGCCTCATCAACCCCAGCCTCCGGTGCATGCAGATGATTCGGTCCATGTTAGAACCTCAAATTCAGAAGAAACAAGAAATTTAGACAAAGATAGGAGAGGTTGCAGGAGGAAGATGAATTTAAGTACATCGGTTGGCCGAGATCTAACCATACCGGTTGGGAATGAGATCCACGGCTGTAATGCGTCCTAGTAATTACTATTTACGTTTATTTGTTTCAATTACTGTGAATAGTCATTTTCACTGTGTAAAAGCTCTGAATCAGTATTGTAATCTTGTTTTTACCCTCTGGGTTAATTTGTACTCTTATAAACCTCAAAAATGGAATGAGAAAGGTATCAATGCCATTATTCCAAAACCCTAGTTAGTTCTTAGTTGTAACTTTGTCTGTACGCTTTCCCCAAATCTTCATATCCAAATCAGGATATGACAAATTGGTATCAGAGCACTACCTATCCTTGGCGATGAAGTATAGATCTGTGTTAGCTGGGTTGGTGATCGCGGTATCGTTGTAAATCCCTGGCTGACTTGGTGTGAGGACCCCGATTTATTTGGCTTGTAATGCTTAACCATCCATTGGTCCTAGCATCACAAATCAGATAAACCAAGCCTCGAGATATGTATACTTCCCAGAATTGCAGTATACACACCCCGCTACAAAATTATGCATCAATTCCATTCATTCACATAGAACCGAACAAGCAACGAGCTGAAAGACATACGTAATATAAAGAGTTATTACAAAAGAGAGGCCGACCGGCCAAAAGACATACAACTAGATAAGTACACAGCGGAAGCAAAAGTGCCATAAGATGGCGATAAACAAAAGCCAATCAGTGTGCCTTTACCCACAAGGCAACCAACCGGACCGCCAAGCTAGTCGTCCCAGAACCCGCACATCTCGCAAAAGTAAGGCCCTTGGGGCTCACCTTCTTCCTCTGCAACAAAATAATTAAGCATAGCATCTGAGTACAAAAATTGTTTTTGTACTCGCAAGACTGACGTGTGAGATAACAGAACTATAATTAGCTACATGCAAGCTTTATTTAAGTGGATGAGGCTTTGGACTTATTTTCAGCATAAAGCAAGTTTTATTTGCAATAATGTAGTACATTTAAAAGCAAGTTTGCAATTAATTCTTATTGTTCAAATAAAAGAGAAACAACTATAACAATAGGTAGATGACAACATCCTGGAAGTGACTAACCCAATAGCCACCACAACAATAGCATGAAGTACCCCTTCATACCACCCATGTCAAGTTTAAGTTTTCTTAAAAAGGTTGTAGTCTAGTTCTTGTGGAAATAACCAAGCGTGTCCATAACCTAGGACGAGGCTATTCGAATAGTTTTAACCCTGCAGGGGTGTACCAATGTACCCACACGATAGACCGCCTTTCCACCAGCCACGGTTAGCATACTTCCTTTGGTATGCAGGCACGGCTAAGTCTAACAAGACACTTTCCAATGGACGATGCTAATTAAGAGCAGAACCCACGGAGAAGGACACATTAGACAGCCTAACCGGTGCGCTAATGCTCCCCTCCAACACCACACACACACACACAGTTTCAACACACCCACCGACCAGCTCATAATTAACACCTCCCAAAGTACTTAGTCAAGAGAGGTTCCATATCCCCCTCGTATGGTTAGCACGCAACAATTGCTTAGATCAATGGCACAAGTAGCTCGGTCCTTAGGGACTTAGGCACCATTCTATTCACACCCAACAGATCACACCAACATACCATTGTGCCCAAGTCAAGATATAGTTTTTATTTTCAGTTTTTGATTTGTAAATCAATAAGACACAAGGATTGGACATAATGGAATAATATAAGTATTTGTGTGATCAAGATCATCGACTATCATCGACTAAGTCGATGATCGCCCAATACTACCGATAACTAGGCATGACTAAGCAATATTTATTCGAAATCTACTAAGTGACAAGAGCTCATCCAACGAACTCTAATCACAGCAAATAATCTAGGCTCAGGTAGTAAAGGATAATCATTTACCTACAGATTATGCAACTAGAGGATTAACTAATCAATTTAACAACAAAATAGCAATGCATACATAGAAGTTAAACAAAATATTAGATTTTAAAAGTAATGGGATCAAATGGGAAATGATCAAACTGCTTGCCTGGCTGCTGTTGCTCACTATGCTACAGAGGATCACTCTCAAGGACGGCACAATCGTCGGAACCTACCGAAAGAGCGAAAGAGAACCGATAAGAACAAAGAAAACGAAAAAAGACTCTAAAACCAAAATGCTCCAAATGCTCTGAAAATTTTACAGCAGCAAGATCAAGATTTATAACAAATTTAGAAACAAGAACCAACTGATTTGGACTCTCACAGCAAAAGTTATGATCAAAACAATTTTGCTCAGCTCGAAAAAATTGCAATATGTTACTGTTCAACATAATTAAATTGTTTGGCAAAAATTTCTAGAAAGGTGGTGCAGCTTAAATTTTTATGATAGGTGGCTACTGACATTTTAAGATTAACACAAGTGGTCTCACCTCATTTGGAGTTAAAATGATTTAGTTATGATTTTTCACGTTATGAAAATGAACACAACTAATTTGCATGCGAAATCTTGTTGGAAATAGTAATGTAACATCCCAAGGTTATGTTACCAAAAGAAAATAAATAAAGTTATTAGTTTATTTGATTTTCTGAAAAATTTGGAAGAGTTTGATTGCTTAATTTGAATTTATGAAGTTTTAAAAGTCAAAGTTTAAAATTTATTTGAAGTTCTTGAAGTTTACTTGGTTTAAATTGAAAAATAAAAATTAAGTTATTTTCTGGGATTTTCTGGAAATTTTAAAAGCTTTTTCCTAAATATTTTAAAGCTAAAATAATTTATTTGTAAAATTAAAAGCCAACCTTAAGTTGGAAATAATTTTATTAAGTCCAAAATAAGTATGGGAATTTCTGTGATTTTTTCTATAATTTTTGGAGTTACTTTGCTATTTTCTAAAAGCCAAAATGATTTAACCGGGTTATCTAAATTGCAAAAGCATTTAAAAATCTGGAAATCCTTTTGGGCCGAAACTCCTCCGGCCCACCTTTTCTCACCGCGCTCCGGCCCGTTCGGCCTAGCCGCTCCACCCTCTCCCTCTCTCCCTACACCCCACCGTTGGATCAGCATCCAACGGCACCAACACCCCCACGCCTCACCCCGCCTCCGCACCGTCGGATAAAATCCGACGGCCTACAGCTTTCTTCTTCCTCCCCTTTCTTCCTCCTCACTCGCGCCGCTCGGCCGCCATTATCGCTTCTCGAAGCTTCGCAACCGGCCACGTTTTATGCCTAATCTCCCGTGAGAACGTGCGCCACCTCTCCCCCTTATCCCGCCGCCTCTTTTTCCGCCACTACCCCATCTTCTCCACGCCCGGTTCGCAAGAAGCCGCAACGGCCGCCGCCATAACCGCCGTGCACGATCTCCTCGCCCCGGTACTCTACGCCCCTCTAAAAGGGAGCACGAGGTGCCCCCTTCCACCCACACTTCAACCCCGCCACCCACTTCTTCCTCCTCGCCCTCTTTCGGCCGATTTTCGCAAACTTCTCGCCGCCGGCCGCCACTCACGCCGCCGCCTCTAGCGCCGCCTACGAGCTTCCCCGGTTGCCTCTGCCTCCACCACCGGCACCGCCACGTCGCGGCGCACCCTGTGCGCGCACCCGCCTCGCCGAAGCACCGCCGGAACTCCCGCGCCGCCGTGAGCCCGTTTGCGCCACCGCTAAACCGCTCGTCGCCGGCGATATCTTCACGCCCTTGCGCCGCCACGGTGAGCACTAAGACCCCCATCACCTCCTCTCTTTACCGGTAGCACCCACTCTCGCCGGAGCGCCGCCAATCACCGGCGAGCTTGCGCGTATATTTTATTTGAATGTTATTTGAATTCGGATCGTTTACGCGTATAGATTTCGATGACTTCGGACGACCGGATTTCGACATCGTTTGAGAGCAACGAGTAATCAAGCAAGGCAAGTTATACCCTTGATCATATCGATCCTATTATTTTAAATTATTTATATTCTATTTTAAATTATTACTGCATGCTTATTTATATCAGTAATTTAAATTCCTGGTTTAAATATATAGATATGCCTAAACTCCTTTGTATGACCAATTTTGATAATTGAAGCAAATATATTGTCACCATAGGCAAAACCTAGTTGATACGATAGTATGAACTAGAGCATTTTGAGAAAAATCAGGCTTAACCATGCTTATAGACCAAACATGTTTATTTTGGGGAATTTCAGCCATAAATCAAGTGTTGTTTAAATTGTATCCATAGCATCGGTATGTTATGGAAGTTTATGCCTTTGAAAAATGAAATAAGCGAAAATGGTTTGGACTTGGGCACAATGGATGTTTGGTGGGTGCATGTTCATGCACGAGCTTGATCTGGTTAGGGTTAAGGCCCATGGGTTTTGTTGAAAAGTTGCCCAGGTCAGTAAAGGACCGGTCTTCGAGTGTATGATGCTAAGCCATACCGTACCACCACATGTCCCAAGTATGGGTCGGGACCTAGCTAATTAATCTGCAATGTTCCACCGTGGTCGTTCCCTACAGATGCAATGGGTAGTCATATTACGACTTATGTTAGTCCCACCTAGCGCAAGAGGGGGCCCGAATCCGGAGGTCTTTATTCCAAAGGGGGTGGCGAAACCTTAACGAGGGGTAACCACGGTGGAATGACACTTTGTAAAGGCCTTGACACGTGCTCTAGACCGCTTACCAAAGGTAGTGAGCGGTGGCATAGATATATGCCGGACAAACTAGAGAAGTCTTGTCATGTGGGTAAAGCTGTACAACCTCTGCAGAGTGTAAAACTATTCGAGTAGCCGTGTCCATGGTCATGGACATGCTAGCAGAACTGCTCAAAGTTAGACTTTGGTTTTGTTTGAAAATAAACTTCTTCAAAACTGGTTTATCCAAATGGGAATTGGGCAGGGAGCCATGTGATAGGAGGGTATCCTTCACCATCCATGTGTGAATGTTATCTGACTATAAAAGTGAGAATTTATAAAATAATTTGTAGTTATAGAATAACTGCTTTGGAACTTAGTACAAGTATTTAAAAGAAAGTGCTGCTTTATGCAAATGACCTTATAAGCCATCCTTTGTTACATCCATATATGCATGTCATTCTGTTACTTGACGGGTGTAACTTGCGAGCACGGAAGTTGTGCTCATACTTGCTTTATGCAAACAAAATTTCAGATGAGAAGGACTTTGCTACCGATGTGGATCTCGACGACTAGGCCGCTACCCCAGTCGATTGCCTGTGGCAGATTGCTGGAACCTACTACTTCTTCTTCGTCTTCCGCTGTGTTCTTTATTGCTGGCTTGTAAGCCTCTTGGTAAAAAACTCTATTGATTATTAAAAAAGTTGTGATATGAATTTGTTACCATGTTTGTTTATTGTGTGAACTAGCGACTGATCATGGGACTAGTTCAGAAATGCACAGAGGATCTGGGATATTAATCCAGAGTTTTGACAAAGTGGTATCAGAGCCATATGACTGTAGGTCGTGACCTAGTTAGAATGGTCGTTAGTTGAAAACTTCAAAACTTATTTTATAGCAAGAAAAACGTTCTCTCCTCATCTTGGTCATCTATCTATAGCTTCTTCATAGAAATTCTTTCTTTCCTAATTCTTCCTTCACATTTTATAATGCTAAAATGATTATCTTTCCCTTGGAAATTTCTATAGATGGTCAACACGTTTCTTACCTATACATTGAAGATCACAAGGCATGAAGCTGTCAGGAGAGCATCGGCAACAAAGACCACGGGCAGAAGATACGACGTGAGCCCAACCATATAGTATAAGGTTGCAAAGACTCATTCTGTGCATTGAGTCGTTCCACCAAATTAAGAGTCTCAATCGATAGAACGTTGTGTTTTTGAAAGGTTGATCAGTTGGTTATTTCGTTTGGGAGTGTTATTTTGCTCTATCCCCTTAATCCTTCATATTTGTCTCTTCCCTATCCTTTGTCTTCTTCTCTAAAACCTCTGGAATAACCGGCAGATGGAGAATACCCGTCGTTATGAAGATGATACCAACGCCCACAAGGATGTCCCTGCTAAAGGCAATCAACCACCGATAGCAGAAACGTTTCGAAATTTGAATCAGTTTCTCGTCACCCAGACTCAGCTGATGCAACAGCTAATGCAACAAATGCATGACAACAGCGTTCCCTCAGCCCCGGTCTCTGCAGCTCTTGAAGAGCATTTTTGCGAAGAACTATCCAAGGACAAGCCGCCAGAAGTCCCTCATAATGAAGTTGTGGACCATTCTCTTCCTGAAGGTCGCCTCCTATGGAAATATATTTTCTGTTTCAACTGTGGTGGACAAGGACATATTGCCTATGGATGCCCTCAGAAGGGAAAGCCAAGACGAGAAATGCAGTGTATTAGCTGTAATGAAATTGGACACCGTTTTAGTAAGTGTCCCATAAAAAGGGAAATAGAGTTTCGAGTCTGCTACTGTTGTGGCCAGGCAGGGCATCTTGCCAAGCAATGCCCAGTACAAGCAAGTTTAGCACCCCAAGCAACCTCAGTATCGAAGGACAGACCTGAAGAACCCGAGGCACCACCTTAAGCAGAGATCATTTGCTCCAGCAGTAAAGTTCAAAAATTCTTGAAGGCATCAGTGACCCCTGCAGCTCAGCATCAGTGTTTGAGTAATCAAGCCACCCCTATCCAAGCAGGGATAGGCAGGACCAGTCCTGGGGCACTCACTTTTCAAACTCCCTGCCATCATCAAGACAGTGGTCATAAGAGGAAGATGGAAGAGCAAGTACAAGACATTGCGAGGACCTCCAAGACTTGTGTAATGTTTGGACCACCTCTCCAGAGCAAGACATCAAGGGACAGTCTCACAGAAGTCACTCTTATCGCAACAATAACACCAGAAGCAGGAAGTAAAAACAACAGAAGATACATGTCCCAGTTGCAGAAATACATAAGTTTAGGTCTGCCAATGCCTCAAGAAGCAACCATGGACCAACCGACCAGCTTGTTGCTCCCCAACACCTCTGTTGGAGGCCAATCACAGAAAGAACCATCTCATGTTGCAGGCATCACGTGTTTCTACTGCCAAGAGAAAGGACATTATGCCAACAAATGTCCAAAGAAGCAGCAGGTAGCAACTCTGAAGCTCCAAGGTGCAATGCTACGCAAGAAAAACAAGAAACCGTAGAATTCTGAAAGAGGATGTCTGAACCCAGGCTCTGTCCAATAAGGAGTAGGATGCAGACGATGATAACTCTAGTTGAAAACTTTGTATTCCCAGCTTTGTATTCCCAACTTCTTTCTAGCCTCTCCGAATCTCGGGGACGAGATTCCTTTTAAGGGGGGTAGTTTGTAACATCCCAAGGTTATGTTACCAAAATAAAATAAATAAAGTTATTGTTTTGTTGGATTTTCTGAAATTTGAAAGAGTTACATTGCTTTAATTGAATCTTTGAAGTTTCAAAAAGGCAAAAGTAAAAATTTATTTGAAGTCCTTGAAGTTTTATTTGATTTAAACTGAAAAACAAAATTTTAATTAATTTCTAGAATTTTCTGGAATTTTAAAAGCTTTTTACTATTTATTTTAAAACAAAAATAATTACTGTTAAAAAATAAAGGCCAACTTTAGGTTGGAATTATTTTTATTAAGTTTAAAATAATTCAAGGTATTTTTATGAATTTTCTAGAATTTTTTGACTCTATTTACTATGTTCTAAAAATCCATTTGATTTGTTGTTTATTCTGTATTTCAAAAATAATAATAATTAAAAAAATTCAACTTCCCATTCGGGTCACCCATCCGAGCAGTACTCAGGGGACAGCACACTTAACGAGCAAAACTTCCACGCGTGCACTACCAACTTGCCTTTCTTATTTCAATCAATTATTCTCCCTCCTTTATTCCTTTATTCCCTCTCTCTCTCTCCTATCTTCTTCCTCAAATGAAATGTTTTCTTCCTTGCCTAGAGAAGGACCAGCATGCATGCCGCCATTGATGCTTCCAAATGAAGCTCATCAAACCCATGTTTTCCTCCCCGTTTCTTTGTGCAATCAATTGCATTCATATCCCCACATCACACCTCCTCCATTTTAGGCCATTAAACCTTTCCTTAATATCTCCAATCCTGTTAATCACGTCATGCCCGTCAACGGCATGCAGCCTTGATTACCTCCCACGGTCCCTCTCCGGCCCTATAAATAGAAGCATGGGATGCCCCTCATCTCCCTCATCCATTCCCTGAAATCTCAAGCCTTCTCCTCTCCTCTCCACCCCGCAATAGCCATTTTTCCACCACCGGCCGATCGCCGTCTTTCGCCCCTAGCGTCGCCAGTAGTGGAGCTCCTCCGCCCTCGTCAACTTCTCCGGCATCGCGATGTCGTACTCTACACGGTGCACCCTCCCTCCTCGCCGGAGAATCACCGGAGCATCGTCGCCACCGTGAGACCGTACGCTCGCCGCCGCCGCCACCGACCACCGTCCGCCGTGCCACCACCTCCTACGGCCTCGTCGCAAGGTGAGCAATCCATTTATGCCATTCGCCGACCATCCTTCCCTTTTCTCTCCCGGCGCCACCACCTTTTTCCATGGATGCATGCTGTTCGGCCAAGCAAGAAGATAAACAGTAGCAAAATTTATCTAGTCATGTGGTCATGCTTTGTACATACACATTTTAATCCTTCCAAAAATTCGTTCTCTCGCATACAAATTCCAAATCCGTTGATTCTTCCTCCTAAATTCACCTAAATTCCTCTACTATTTTTAGTATTTATTTCATAATTTTTAGATTTTATTTATTTTCTGCGCGGTCCATTATTTTGGTCCATTATTAATCTCTCCGCGGTCACTCATTTCCGGAGCCGACCGTGTCGCTGCGTGCCCCTCGGCTTTCTCTTCATATCCCTGGAATTCGCCCCTCTATCTCGCCTCAAGAAAAAGTTTTCCGCGAGCGGTCGAACCACCTTCTATCGTTATTTCCGGTGCCATCTTTGATCCCCCGACGACATCGTCCACACCGTTGGCTTCGCCTTGCAACGTTCTACGCGGTGCTCCCTTACTTTTCTCCAAAACACCCCAGCTCACCGATGCTACTATTCATCTAACACTATTTTATGCGCCGTAGCCGCACCAGACCTTCGCCTGCGACGCGACCACCACCAGTGGGTCCGTCTTGCTCCCGGGATTCTATTTTTGTGGTTCACCTGCCGCCTGTTCTTTCCTCTCATCTAGCATCGCCATTTCTGCATGAGCTACTGTTCACGTTGCAGGGTGAGCTACAGTGTCGTGCATGAATAGTATTTTATGCATGCATCTCATTTTCTATAATTTCGTTCTCCCTCATACGAACTCCGATTCCATCGATTCAACTCCTTAACTTCATATAAAGTTGATACCTTCCTCCCTATATTTATTATATATATTTTTTGGATTTTATTTGAATGTTATTTGAATTCGGATCGTTTACGCGTATAGATTTCGACGACTTCGGACGACCGGATTTCGACATCGTTTGAGAGCAACGAGTAATCAAGCAAGGCAAGTTATACCCTTTATCATATCGATCCTATTATTTTAAATTATTTATATTCTATTTTAAATTATTACTGCATGCTTATTTATATCAGTAATTTAAATTCCTGCTTTAAATATATAGATATGCCTAAACTCCTTTGTATGGCCAATTTTGATAATTGAAGCAAACATATTGCCACCATAGGCAAAACCTAGTTGATACGATAGTATGAACTAGAGTATTTTGAGAAAAATCAGGCTTAGCCATGCTTATAGACCAAACATGTTTATTTTGGGGAATTTCAGCCATAAATCAATTGTTGTTTAAATTGTATCCATAGCATCGGTATGTTATGGAAGTTTATGCCTACGAAAAATGAAATAAGCGAAAATGGTTTGGACTTGGGCACAATGGATGTTTGGTGGGTGCATGTTCATGCACGAGCTTAATCTGGTTAGGGTTAAGGCCCATGGGTTTTGTTGAAAAGTTGCCCAGGTCAGTTAAGGACCGGTCTTCGAGTGTATGATGCTAAGCTATACCATACCACCACATGTCCCAAGTATGGGTCGTGTCAGAACCCGGGATTAATATCCCAGATCCTCTGTGCATTTCTGAACTAGTCCCCTGATCAGTAGCTAGCTCACACAGTAAACAAATATGGTAACAAAAATCATATCACAATTTTATTAATAACCAACAGAGTTGATTACAAAGGAGGCTTACAGGCCCATAATAAAAATAAACACAGCGGGAGACGAAGAAGTAGTAGGGTCCAGTTAATCTGCCACAGGCAATCGACTGGGGAAGCGGCCTAGTAGTCGAGGTCCACATCGGTAGCAAAGTCCTTCTCCTCTGAAATTTTTGTTTGCATAAAGCAAGTATGAGCACAACTTCCGTGCTCGCAAGTTACACCCGTCAAGTAACAGAATGACATGCATATATGGATGTAACAAGGATGGCTTATGTGTTAATTTGCATAAAGCAGTATTTTCTTTAAATATTTGTACTAAGTTCCAAAGCAATTATTCTATACTACAAATCATTTTGTAAATTCTCAGTTTTATAGTTAAATAACATTCACACATGAATGGTGAAGGATACCTTCCTATCACATGGCTTCCTGCCCAATTCCCATCTGGATAAACCAGTTTTGAAGAAGTCTTTTTCAAACAAAATCAGAGTCTAACTTTGAGTAGTTACGCTAGCATGTCCGTGAGTCGGACACGGCTATTCGAATAGTTTTACACTCTGCAGAGGTTGTACAGCTTTACCCACAAGAGATAATAAAATTTTAATGTCCGTCTGACACACTTCCGAAGGTGTGCGACTAAGTGATTATCACGAGGCCTTTACAATGCTCTGTCTTAATGTATTTATACCCGCTAAGGTTTCGCTACCATTGGACTGGCCATCCTCCGGAAGCCCCCTCTTGCGCCAGATGGGTCTACTGTCTGACCAACACCCATACCAACAACACAGCACAAATGACACTAAGACATCACAAATTATTTAGCCAAGTGCCGCCCATACAGGACATGTGGTGGCACGGTAAGGCATAGCATCATGCGCTCGAAGACCGGTCCTTAACTGACTTGGGCGACTTTCCATAAAAACCCATGGGCCTTAACCCTAACCAGATTAAGCCCACGCATAAACCTGCACCCACCAATCATCCATTTCGCCCAAGTCCAAACCCATTTTCACTTTACTTTTCAAGTCATTTGTAAAACTCCCATGACACACCAATGCCAAGGGTACAATTTAAACAATAATTGATTGTTGGCTGAAATTCCCCAAATCAGACAAGTTTGGTCTATGAGCATGGCTAAGCAATACGTTTAAATGATCCTAGTTCATACTATCGTATCAACCAGGATTTATCTAGGGTGTCAATGTGTTTGATTCAATATCAACATGGGTCATACAAAGGATTTAGGTATAACTATGAATTGAAAAACAGGAATTTATATTACTGAAAATAAATAAGCATGCGGTAATAATTTAAAAATAGAATATAAATAATTTAAAATAATGGGATCAATATGATCAAGGGTATAACTTGCCTTGCTTGATGAGGTGACGTTGTTTTTCTTAATAGATCACCTTCACAGAACGTCTGGTGTTGAGGTGACGTTGTTTTTCTTAACAGGTCACCTAGTAGTCACAAGTACTATCTTCAGGTAGTCCAAGTGTACGATTACGATGATCATACAGTCAAAATCAATCCTCTTATGTTGTTCTTCAATCGACGTCGAAATCTGATTCTCCGAAGTCGTTGAAATCTAATCGTGAAAAGAAGCCAAATTCAAACTAAATTCAAATAACAACTCAAATGAACTCCAAATTAAAATAATTTGATTTAGTTAGCTAGATAATAATTTTATAAAGATTTTGCAACTTGAACCACCCAAATCGGAGTTCGGATGCAAAAGATACGAATTTTAGAAGATTGGAATTACATGGAATGATAAATTAGGGTTTAAAGGAATTACTGATCAAATGAACCCAAAATTAAATAATTTTGGTTTGGTTGGCTAGATCTTGATTTTATATGAATTTAGGAATTTGAATCGATGAAATCGGAGTTCGTATGAGGGAGAACGAACCCCGGGAAGTTCTAAATATCAAAAATCCTAATTTTCAGATTTTATTGAATTTCTTGAATTATTTTCCTACAGGAAAATGGCTTTATTGCGTCAGCATGACATCAGCATCTGATTTTCGGAATTTAAAAGAATTAAAAGAATTTCCGACAGGTGGGACCCACCTGTCATTGACTCGGCTCACGGTGGACTAGTTCCACCGAGCCCAGGGAGATTTGGTGCCGTGGACTGCCACGCGGCGCTGACTCAGCGTGACACGCGAGCGGGGGAAGGCGACGTGGTGCTTAGGTGGCACCGAGGTGGCACTGCCACGCTGGCTCGGCAACGAGCTCGCCGGCGATTGGAGGCACGACAACGGCCGGCGAGGGTACCAAACGAGAGAGTAGAGTGTGGGGGTCACAATGCTCACCGTGGCGGCGCTTGGGAATGAAGAAATCGCTGGCGGCGGCGTGATCGGGCTCCACGGCGGCGACGGGCTCCGGTGGCGCTCGGGCGAAGCGGAGGCGAGCACCGGGTTCGCGCGGAGGCGGGGATGCTAACGGTGGTGACGGGCTATAGGCGGCGGCGTGCTTGCGGCCGACGGTGAGAAGATCTTGAATGTCGTCGAACTCACGGGGAGGGAGAGAAGGTGGATGGTGGGGTTGGAATGAGGAGGAACGGGGCTACCCTGTGCTCCCTTTATAGGGGCCGGAGGAGGCCAGGGGCGAGAGATCACGCGCGGAGGTTGCGGCGGCGATTTTTAGATTTCGGCGATTACGCGCGAAACGGAGGGGGAAAGTGGCCGGAGATGGGGCAGCGGGACACGGGGAATTTAATGCGCGCGACCGCGTAAGGGAAGGGGCGAGAATCGCGGCGGAGACGAGCTCCGCACGGCGCGAAAATGGCGGCCGCGTGTGGCTGAAGGAGGCGCGGGGAGGAAGATAAGACGTGGGCCGTCGATTTTTGATCGACGGTGCGGAGGAGATGATGCGGCGTGGAGGCGTGGATGCCGTTGGATGTTGATCCAACGGTGGGGGGGGGGGCCGGGGAGGAGCGGGCCGAGATGGGCTGGCGCGCGGTGAAGGAGAGATGGGCCGGGGAGAGTTTCAGCCCAAAGCCATTTTCTGATTTTAATTGTTTTAACAATTGATTTAATTCCGATAATTAGAAAGGGCTTTAGAAAATAGCAATTTAAATCCAAAAATTATGAGAAAATTCACAGAAATTCCCTGAAGCATTTTGGATTTAATAAAAATAGTTCCAACTTATAATTGACTATAGTTTTTGCAAATAAATTATTTTGGTTTGAAACGAGTTAGGAAAAAGCTTTTAAAAACTCAGAAAATTCTATAAATTAATTAAATTTTATTTTCCAAATCAAACCAACTACAGGAACTTCAAATAAATTTTAAATTTTGACTCAGAAATTCAAATAAAGCAATCAAACTCTGGCAAATTCTCAGAAAAACCAGTAAAATAATAATTTTATTTATTTTTATTTTAGTAACAACACTTTGGGATGTTACAAACTACCCCCCTTAAAAGGAATCTCGTCCCCGAGATTCGGAGAGGCTAGAGAGAAAGAAGACGAACAAAGGATAAATGAATTGAGAGATAGATAGTCTATCTTCAAGTTGGCTTTATATCGAGGGGTTTTGAGTTGTCCGAAGTTTTGAAGTGTCGACTTGTCTTTTAAGTTCCAGGCGCATCGATAGGTTAGGAGTCCAATAGATTGTTAGAGAAGAGGAAAATAGCAAAAGGTGAGAAAGAAAGTTATGAGGGAAGAAGTCTACCCATTTAAAGTAAACATTGTACACAAGATCAAAAGATCTATATACGACGTATCAAAAGAAAACATACCATATAAGTTGAGGGACAATACAACGTTCTACTCGATCAATACTCGTAAGCTGGTGAAATGACTCAATACACAGAAGGAGTCTTGGTGCACTTAAGCTATATGGCTTGGCTGACAAAACGATCTTCGGTATACAGTCTTCAATGACGATGCTCCATTTATAACTTCATGTCTTCTTGTTTGGATCGTAATGGGAAAACGTATTGACCATCTATAGAAATTTCCAAGGGAGAGAGGATCCATTTACTTTATAAAATGGTGAAGAAAGAATTAGGTAAGAAAGAATTTCTATAAGGAAGCTATAGATAGATGACCAAGATGAGGAGAGAACAATTTATTTTTCTTGTTGTATAAAATAAATTTTGAAGTTTTCAACTAACGGCCATTCTAACTAGGTCACGACCTACAGTCGATATAGCTCTGATACCAATTTGTCAGAACCCGGGATTAATATCCCAGATCCTCTGTGCATTTCTGAACTAGTCCCGTGATCAGTAGCTAGCTCACACACTAAACAAATATGGTAACAAAAATCATATCACAATTTTATTAATAACCAACAGAGTTGATTACAAAGGAGGCTTACAGGCCCATAATAAAAATAAACACAGCGGAAGACGAAGAAGTAGTAGGGTCCAGTTAATCTGCCACAGGCAATCGACTGGGGAAGCGGCCTAGTCGTCGAGGTCCACATCGGTAGCAAAGTCCTTCTCCTCTGAAATTTTTGTTTGCATAAAGCAAGTATGAGCACAACTTCCGTGCTCGCAAGTTACACCCGTCAAGTAACAGAATGACATGCATATATGGATGTAACAAGGATGGCTTATGTGTTAATTTGCATAAAGCAGCATTTTTTTTAAATACTTGTACTAAGTTCCAAAGCAATTATTGTATACTACAAATCATTTTGTAAATTCTCAGTTTTATAGTCAGATAACATTCACACATGAATGGTGAAGGATACCTTCCTATCACATGGCTTCCTGCCCAATTCCCATCTGGATAAACCAGTTTTGAAGAAGTCTTTTTCAAACAAAATCAGAGTCTAACTTTGAGTAGTTCTGCTAGCATGTCCGTAACCGTGGACACAGCTATTCGAATAGTTTTACACTCTGCAGAGGTTGTACAGCTTTACCCACAAGAGATAATAAAATTTTAATGTCCGTCTGACACACTTCCGAAGGTGTGCGACTAAGTGATTATCACGAGGCCTTTACAATGCTCTGTCTTAATGTATTTATGCCCGCTAAGGTTTCGCTACCATTGGACTGGCCATCCTCCGGAAGCCCCCTCTTGCGCGGATGGGTCTCTTGTCGACCAACACCCATACCAACAACACAGCACAAATGACACTAAGACATCACAAATTATTTAGCCAAGTGCCGCCCATACAGGACATGTGGTGGCACGGTAAGGCATAGCATCATGCGCTCGAAGACCAGTCCTTAACTGACTTGGGCGACTTTCCATAAAAACCCATGGGCCTTAACCCTAACCAGATTAAGCCCGTGCATAAACCTGCACCCACCAATCATCCATTTCGCCCAAGTCCAAACCCATTTTCACTTTACTTTTCAAGTCATTTGTAAAACTCCCATGACACACCAATGCCAAGGGTACAATTTAAACAATAATTGATTGTTGGCTGAAATTCCCCAAATCAGACAAGTTTGGTCTATGAGCATGGCTAAGCAATACGTTTAAATGATCCTAGTTCATACTATCGTATCAACCAGGTTTTATCTAGGGTGTCAATGTGTTTGATTCAATATCAACATGGGTCATACAAAGGATTTAGGTATAACTATGAATTGAAAAACAGGAATTTATATTACTGAAAATAAATAAGCATGCAGTAATAATTTAAAAACAGAATATAAATAATTTAAAATAATTGGATCAATATGATCAAGGGTATAACTTGCCTTGCTTGATGAGGTGACGTTGTTTTTCTTAATAGATCACCTTCACAGAACGTCTGGTGTTGAGGTGACGTTGTTTTTCTTAACAGGTCACCTAGTACTCACAAGTACTATCTTCAGGTAGTCCAAGTGTACGATTACGATGATCATACAGTCAAAATCAATCCTCTTATGTTGTTCTTCAATCGGCGTCGAAATCTGATTCTCCGAAGTCGTTGAAATCTAATCGTGAAAAGAAGCCAAATTCAAACTAAATTCAAATAACAACTCAAATGAACTCCAAATTAAAATAATTTGATTTAGTTAGCTATATAATAATTTTATAAAGATTTTGCAACTTGAACCACCCAAATCGGAGTTCGGATGCAAAAGATACGAATTTTAGAAGATCGGAATTACATGGAATGATAAATTAGGGTTTAAAGGAATTACTGATCAAATGAACCCAAAATTAAATAATTTTGGTTTGGTTGGCTAGATCTTGATTTTTTATGAATTTAGGAATTTGAATCGACGAAATCGGAGTTCATATGAGGGAGAACGAACCCCGGGAAGTTCTAAATATCAAAAATCCTAATTTTCAGATTTTATTGAATTTCTTGAATTATTTTCCTAAACGAAAATGGCTTTATTGCGTCAGCACGACATCAGCATCTGATTTTCGGAATTTAAAAGAATTAAAAGAATTTCCGACAGGTGGGACCCACCTGTCATTGATTCGGCTCACAGTGGACTGGTTCCACCGAGCCCAGGGAGATTTGGTGCCGTGGACTTTCACGCGGCGCTGACTCAGCGTGACACGCGAGCGGGGGAAGGCGACGTGGTGCTTAGGTGTCACCGAGGTGGCACTGCCACGCTGGCACGAGGCCGACGGCGGCTCGGCAACGAGCTCGCCGGCGATTGGAGGCACGGCAGCGGCCGGCGAGGGTACCAAACGAGAGAGTGGAGTGTGGGGGTCACGATGCTCACCGTGGCGGCGCTTGGGAATGAAGAAATCGCCGGCGGCGAGGTGTTAGGCGGCGGCGTGATCGGGCTCCACGGCGGCGACGGGCTCCGGTGGCGCTCGGGCGAAGCGGAGGCGAGCACCGGGTTCGCGCGGAGGCGGGGATGCTAACGGTGGTGACGGTGATGATGCGGCGGCGACGGAGGCGGCGCTAGAGGCGGCGCGTGCTTGCGGCCGACGGCGAGAAGATCTTGAATGCCGTCGAACTCACGGGGAGGGAGAGAAGGTGGATGGTGGGGTTGGAATGAGGAGGAACGGGGCTACCCGGTGCTCCCTTTATAGGGGCCGGAGGAGGCCGGGGGCGAGAGATCACGCGCGGAGGTTGCGGCGGCGATTTTTAGATTCCGGCGATTACGCGTGAAACGGAGGGGGAAAGTGGCCGGAGATGGGGAGGCGGGACACGGGGAATTTAATGCGCACGACCGCGTAAGGGAAGGGGGCGAGAATCGCGGCGGAGACGAGCTCCGCACGGCGCAAAAATGGTGGCCGCGTGTGGCTGAAGGAGGAAGGAGGCGCGGGGAGGAAGATAAGACGTGGGCCGTCGATTTTTGATCGACGGTGCGGAGAAGATGATGCGGCGTGGAGGCGTGGATGCCGTTGGATGTTGATCCAACGGTGGGGGTGAGTGGGGGGGGAGGCCGGGGAGGAGCGGGCCGAGATGGGCTGGCGCGTGGTGAAGGAGAGATGGGCCAGGGAGAGTTTCGGCCCAAAGCTATTTTCTGATTTTAATTGTTTTAACAATTGATTTAATTCCGATAATTAGAAAGGGCTTTAGAAAATAGCAATTTAAATCCAAAAATTATGAAAAAATTCACAGAAATTCCCTGAAGCATTTTGGATTTAATAAAAATAGTTCCAACTTATAATTGGCTATAGTTTTTGCAAATAAATTATTTTGCCTTGAAAAGACTTCGGAAAAAGCTTTTAAAAACTCAGAAAATTCTATAAATTAATTAAATTTTATTTTCCAAATCAAACCAACTACAAGAACTTCAAATAAATTTTAAATTTTGACTCAGAAATTCAAATAAAGCAATCAAACTCTGGCAAATTCTCAGAAAAACCAGTAAAATAATAATTTTATTTATTTTTATTTTGGTAACAACCCTTTGGGATGTTACAGGTCGGGACCTGGCTAATTAATCTGCAATGTTCCACCGTGGTCGTTCCCTACAGATGCAATGGGTAGTCATGTTACGACTTATGTTAGTCCCACCTAGCGCAAGAGGGGGCCCGAATCCGGAGGTCTTTATTCCAAAGGGGGTGGCGAAACCTTAGCGAGCGGTAACTACGGTGGAATGGCGCTTTGTAAAGGCCTTGACACGTGCTCTAGACCGCTTACCAAAGGTAGTGAGCGGTGGCATAGATATATGCCGGACAAACTAGAGAAGTCTTGTCATGTGGGTAAAGCTGTACAAGCTCTGCAGAGTGTAAAACTATTCGAGTAGCCGTGTCCACGGTCATGGACATGCTAGCATAACTGCTCAAAGTTAGACTTTGGTTTTGTTTGAAAATAAACTTCTTCAAAACTGGTTTATCCAGATGGGAATTGGGCAGGGAGCCATGTGATAGGAGGGTATCCTTCACCATCTATGTGTGAATGTTATCTGACTATAAAAGTGAGAATTTATAAAATGATTTGTAGTTATAGAATAACTGCTTTGGAGCTTAGTACAAGTATTTAAAAGAAAGTGCTGCTTTATGCAAATGACCTTATAAGCCATCCTTTGTGACATCCATATATGCATGTCATTCTGTTACTTGACGGGTGTAACTTGCGAGCACGGAAGTTGTGCTCATACTTGCTTTATGCAAACAAAATTTCAGATGAGAAGGACTTTGCTACCGTTGTGGATCTCGACGACTAGGCCGCTACCCCAGTCGATTGCCTGTGGCAGATTGCCGGAATCTACTACTTCTTCTTCGTCTTCCGCTGTGTTCTTTATTGCTGGCTTGTAAGCCTCTTGGTAATAAACTCTGTTGATTATTAAAAAAGTTGTGATATGAATTTGTTACCATGTTTGTTTACTGTGTGAACTAGCGACTGATCATGGGACTAGTGCAGAAATGCACAGAGGATCTGGGATATTAATCCAGGGTTCTGACAGTACAACCGGTGGCTCGTTTGTGATACTCTCACTTGCGATTAGCCCAATAATTGCGAGGAACGACACTTGCTGAGTTAGTAGGAAGTGGAGCTTGGAAGGATTCAATATGGTAGCAAGAATCAGCAATAATCAAATCAGTTAATGCAAGTTGAAAGATTATTCAAAGTATTAGCCAATGTTGCTGATCCTAGCCTAATCATAGCTAGCTAATCATGGCCCTACTAAGAGAAGTGTATGGATGCACACACAAAAGTCAATGTGACTTGATGTAAGCAAAGAAAAACCTCACACCAAGTGTTAGGAGAGACGCTAGCCATCTACTCAAACTTCTATGTAGGGGCATAAGATTGTTCACACGATGTAGAGCATAAAAGACAGCAATATCGGTGCAATGCAAACAACCCTCTAGATTGAGCAGAAACAATAGCTAATCTCAAATGATGAAAAAGCAACATTTTATATGGCTTATATATACTCCTTTGAAATGTTTCGATGATATCTACAACTTTGTAGTTGAGGCGAACTCCAAATTCCGAAAGGAAGATCGAAGGAAACGGCAAAAACAGAAACTAAAAACTTGCGACACAAACTCGGGGTCGAAGATGGCCGATTTTGGGGCACCTAGAGAGCAACTAGTGACTTAGCTGGAAAGGATGTGTCTCGTCATTATCTTCGAAACGAGCATAAGAACGTCAAAAACGGACACCGTATGTAAAAGTTATGCCTATTTTACTGAAGGTGTCTCGGAAACGGAATCCTACTCGGACTCGAAACCAACTCGTGTTCAATCTTGAAACTACTATATCTTTTGATTCCGTGGGCCAAACTTGCTGAAATTTTTTATGGAAGCTTGTGGCTATATGTAAAAGGTCTCCACCAATTGTTATGCACTTTTCTTTTTCTTTTTCTTTCTTTTTTTCTCTAGTACGGATTTTGTTCTTGCGGTTGCCTATTTCTCCTTCCGCTATGTGGCCGGCCCTAGAGTTTGCGGCAAGTCGCAAAGAACATCAACTCTCCAAAAAGATCACAGCAATCCTCTAGGTTTTTTTGGATT
This sequence comes from Ampelocalamus luodianensis, assembly GCA_036346255.1. Lineage (NCBI taxonomy): Eukaryota > Viridiplantae > Streptophyta > Magnoliopsida > Poales > Poaceae > Ampelocalamus > Ampelocalamus luodianensis. Next base: position 43,679,250 of record CM070624.1, read on the forward strand.
AACAATAGGATGGATTTTCTATTTTTTGGTGTGGATTAGAGGAGTTACAACCCACAAATTTTCTATTTTAGATGCAAAAACTAAGAACCCTAAAAGAATGATCAAGCAACACGAAGGAACACACAAGAAACAATCTAGACAATGACCAACTAGACAATAACTAGAACTAATGATCAGCAACTGGACACAACGATGTAACCGATGATTCAACAAGCGTAATATCGAAAAGAAAATTGCAAAGGCTCAGGTTGGTTCGGTATGGATGATAGATGCGAATTTTTTTTTGGACAATTTTTTGGACTCTAGGTATGAACAACAAATCTACTACTAAGGGTACTGATTTCTCACCGAAGAACTGTAGCTCTGATACCACTTGATGAACCCCAAAGGTCCTGATTTTGGCCTGATCTTTCGATGAGAAGATACGTTTGGTGGTAGACGCTCAACTCTCACGATCCTGGCTATGAACTCGTAAGGCTCGAAACTATGCAATCGCTGAACTGCTCGACAAGTCGTTATCAACCGTGCACAAGTAGTCGGTTGATCTGATCACGAAGATCGATTCTTACATACACCGAAGAAGCATGCAAGAACAAGATAAATAAGCAATATGAAATTGCGAATATGAAATTGAATGTATTGATAGGTGTGGTTCTGAAGAACAATGTCGCTGTTAATCTCGCCTGCCAAGAGGATAAAGAATAAAGTAGCAAAGCTAAACTTTAATCAACAAAACCCGAAGAACTAAAGGGGATGGCAGCCACTAAGTACAAGAGGAAGAGGGAGGGATGGTGGTACTATTCACATGTGAACAGTAACCACATGAACAGTACGGGCCCTAGGGTTTCTCTCCAAATTACAAGGCCCGCAGCCCAAATAGGTGACGTAGCACCTTCTTTTGATGATTGCGGTGTGTACAGAAGGCATTTGGAGGTGAGACCAGATCCGTTTGAAAGAGGACGATATAATCTTTCAATCAAGTACTCGTGGACCTCAAACAGAGTTCGTATACAAAAGTTATGCCTGTTTGAAATTAGGGTTGTCTCCGGAGGCCGAACTGGATTCCAGAACGTGTCCAACTTGAAGTCTTGCTTGGCTTGGACACAAAGTGACGTGGAAACCCTCCTTGTACCATGATGTGGACTAACGCTCATATCCGGAGGGTTGATGTCCTCATCAGAATTGGTTCCTCTAGAACATGTTCCTTTTTTATCTTACCTAAGTACAATTCTTAGGTTGTGGGACCAATCTGTAAAATTTGTTCCATTCAGTTTTTCTTTATCAAGTATCAAACGTAAAGCAAAACTGGAGGTTGGTACATCAATTGGTGCCATGATCTACAACATAAAATATGCAAAAACTAAGATATATGTTCAAGAAAAGTAACTACTATTAAACAATTTAATAAAGATACTCACACTAAATTTCATATCCCTCTTATGACATTTAGCGATTCAAGACCCACAATCTGTTAATCTACTAGTGAGCTTTGGCATCACTGCTAGAAGATTGGTGAAATTGGTAAGTAACCCTTTGCTAGTCATATCTCTATATGACTCTTGTTGTTGGGCGGCATCTCTATGCCCCGGCGCTCAACCCTATGCCCCAATGTCTATAACCATTATAATGACATTGTCAAGTTTAACCAATGCTATGCGTGTAAGTGTCCCACACAAACCCATCTAGTCATGAAAAGTTAAGGGCAATCTGCTTTAGCAAGACCTACTATTAAAATACATGACTTTGGATGGTGCAGCTAATTGGGAGGGCATGAATTTATCTTAATATTATGTGAGGGAATTTTACTTCGACCATGTTAAAAGCATTCAGAGCAACTAAATAACATGCATAGAAATAAGGATTAATTTGCTTAGTAACATTGCATTGATGCACAAATTGGAAAATAACATCCCATGTGAGGATGACAAGTGGGCCATCAATGTTATTTTTCAACTTGTGATTTTTTTAGTAGTGTTACTGTGCAACTTGCCCCTAGAAATAAATAGGAATATAAAGGCATTCACAAACAATCACATTGCATCATGATATAGTATGACCCTCCCACATTGTGATCTCCATCGCCGTGCTTCCTATTCGCCATGTTTCCAAGTGGCCAATTCCTCCAAGTACTCCCACTAAACCATTACTCCTAATAGCACTAGTAATAAATTATAAGGAGTGAAAACGCATCACAAGACGACACGCAGGCCGTTATACAAATATAGACAGCCTTGGGTTGCAATAAGCATGACACGCAGTGTAACATCCCAAAGTGCTGTTCCCAAAATAAAATAAATCAAGTTATTACTTTGTCGAAATTTCTAAAAATTTGAAGGAATTTATTTGCTTTTCTTGAATTTCCTAAGTTTTTAAAAGGCACCAATAAAATTTATTGAGTTTTATGAGATTTTATTTGATTTAAAGTTGAAAAGGAAAATTTTAATTAATTTATGGAATTTTACGAAAATTTAAAAAGCTTTTTCCCTAAATATTTTAAAGCCAAAATAATTTATTTGCAAAATTAAAAACCAACTTTAAGTTGGAAATAATTTTATTAAGTCCAAAATAAACAAGAAAATTTCTGCGAATTTTTCCATAAATTTTGGATTTAATTTGCTATTTTCTAAAAGCTTAAATGAATTAACTCATTATTTTAAAAAGAAAAATCAATTAAAATTCCGAATTTGGTCATGGGCCGAATCTGAGCCGACCCATTCCTATTTCAAAGCGCTTTGGACCATTTTGGCCTGCCCCACCCGCCAGCCACTCCCCTCCCGTCCTCTGGGCCGTTGGATCTCAATCCAACGACCCACGCGCCTCCCTCTCTCTTCATCTCATCAGGTCGTTCAATGCAAATCCAACGTGCCCGCACCCCACCCTCTCTTCTCCCTCGCTGCATGTGGCCCCGCCGCACCTTCTTCCTCCCCGCCCTTCTTCCTCGCACGGTCAAGCCACAAAGCCGCCATTTTTGGCTGCGCCGAAGCTCTGTCAACCGCGCGCCCAACTGCGACGTGCGCACGATCCCCGCGCCCTACCTCCGCCTCCACCCCGACTTTCTCCCTATCTCCATGCCCGGTTCGCCCGCGCGCCCAACTGCCATCGCCGCCATTGCCGCACACGATATCCTCCCACGGCCACCCCCGCGCCCTATATAAGGGAGCATGGGGGAGCTCTCCTCTCACTCAATCTCTCCCCCTCACTCACTCCTCCTCTCTCACAAATTCATCTTCTTCTACTCCTTCAATGGCTGGGTAACAAAATCTCACCACTACAATTACTTGATCACCGCCAACCAGTTGCCAAATTACGTTTTGTAAAACTTTGCAACACAAATATGATGATCCCTTCTCAAAAGAAAGAGGCGAATAAGATCAAGCTTCGTTACACAGGAAACGTTGCTCCTCACAGCGAGCACGAAACCAAAAGAAATAATCTGATAACGATGATCTTGGAAAACAAAAGTTAAGTTCACAGATGAGGGCACACATCCCTCAAAAAGGAATAGCAAATAACATCCATTAAGAAAATGACATTGCGATTGAAACTCGACAACTCTTGTGCGGAAAGAGCAGAAAGTTTAGGCACGATTCAAATAACCACAAGTTATAAAACTTGTCTCCAATTCTCAAATACTCCTACTGCACTCTTTCATTTGACACTGAAATTAACCCTTTTGGCTAAAACAACACTTTGCCATAACGAACAAAGTAAGTTCTTTAGTCCAAACTGCAAGAACTAATTAAGAACCAACGAAATTCTTCAACACATCATATTTGCTCGAAACAATTCAACTACTCATGAAACATGAGATACAAATGATCTCAGCCACAAAACTTGAAACAAATTTATTCTAAATCACAGCTCGTCACGCATCACTGCAAGGCAACAATAAATTAACCAGCTATGCTACCGAGGACATCGGTTAAGACTAATTATGCAGTCAAACCAAAGACCCAACTTGATGACATAAACATTAGCAATTACCCTCTTTGCTTACCGTTTCTCACTTAACACCACAAAATTTTGCAAAGGGGTTTTGACACTTTCTGATTCAAAGAAAAGGTTCTAAACCCCAACACTGCAGCTGCTCCAAAGGAAATGAGTATAGTCAAAACCTTCTTCAATAAAGTTTGTAAAAATAAGTATCCATTATCTGAAATACCAAACGAATCACCGGATCACATTTTTCAACAAGAAAGGTATAACTTCCATGAAAAAGAACAATCTTGTCAATAACAGTGTTTACAAGTAGTAAAGATAGTTCATCAGTCAGAGAGAACAATTGCTTCATCTTAACCAAGGCAGGACAATGCAAAAGAGCTTGACGCTTTCGCTCAAAAGAGAAGCAATAAACCTCAAACTCAAAGGACCCTGAAAAGGAAACATTTAAACCAAAGCTCCCTCACGTTTAAGAACGTGTAAAGTAAAGCTCCTAATAACCAAAGTACCAAGCGACGAAACGAGTCGTGTTCCAATCAAGAAGGATAGAACTTCCAAATAAAGATAAATCTTTTAAATCAACTACGTTTATAAGCAGCAAAACAACTCGGCCTTCGGGAGAATGAATGTTTGCTTTAAGAAATCAATAAAGACCGATGAATTTCCCTCAACTGTAGGGAACTACTAATCCAAGAAAACTCACTCACCGTATCTGAACAAGAACAATCATTCCGAACTCAAGGAAGACAATAATCTTCTCCAAAGAAACTCATACTCAACACCTGGAACGAGTTGACTCGAGGTAGTCACTCTATTAATCTCATACCCCAAACGGTGGTGCAACCTAGCAACCCAGGGTTACAACCATGACCATGATCTCTCGTCATCTACCATTATAACATATAATAATCATACATGCATATCATAAGTATTCATAACCAATTCATAACAGCAATGCTCAAAGCGACATAACGAAAACGTAAATGCAATGCTTGACCCATTCCCGTCTTACTGTGCACTGTGTCAATTTAATGTTTCAACTACCACGGACCTAAAGCCCGCTCTGATACCAACTGTAACACCCCAGCCCCACATAGAGCTAGAATGCTACCAAACTACTCTACCTAACCAATTAAATTCAACAACTTAACAACAAACGAGCAAACATTCATACATGAATGTTTGATGCTAATTATAAAACTAGCACAACCTCCAAATACTCAACAAGAAGTATATCATCTATCAACTTGATACCAATCTAACATGACGCCTTCTCTTTAACAAACTATTCTAAGTCAATTCAATATATCTACGCTAAGGCATCCAATTAGCATATAGATACGAATCAAGCATCAAGGGTCATCAAACATAATGAGGATGATAGAAAAACCAACTCGAACTTTCTGGTCCAACAACTGGAATTAAATGAACTCAAACAATGAAGGATGGTCAAGACTGGACCAGATAAAACTAAGACCTTTCTCTAAAATTCGGCAGAACCTCCTTTGTATGAGTGACCACACCGGAGGTTCTAACAGTCTAATAAATCATCAATTAAAGTTCCAATCATCCAAATTAAACTAATCATCACAGGTCATCCAAAGCGTAAATGAATTGTCCAACACGAAGGGTGGTCACAAAGTGAAACTTTAATAATTATCAAGATTATGAAATGTAAATAATTGATCTAATTATTTGTTGGGGTTTGTGTGTTCGTGTCGTTAATCATGTCTACCCCTTCCCATGCAAGTCGCTGCCTCGAGAGGTACCTAGAAAACACAGCACAGCAAGAGTGAGTCCACGACTCAGCAAAGTACAATAGTAAATAAAGCATAGTATCATAAGTGGTCAAGGGGATTTACAATCCCATCATGAACAACATTATATACCACAAATCCATCTCTTATGATAACATCATAAGTAGTCGAAGGGGATGAACAATCCCATCATGAACAGCCGCATTACATGCCAAACAACCAAATCCAAATATTATGCGGAAATGCAATGAACATGTTATGAATGCATCTCTTCACTTCTTAGCAATTATTGGTAATGCCGAGTAGTGTATCCGTCGATACATACTCTAAGCCTGTGCCCTCTAGGCACAGGGATCCAAAGCCCACACTCCACGAGTGTGGGGACCAAAGCCCGTCCAATGCATGACGGGGATCCAATACATACTCAAGGCATGTGCCCTCAAGGCACAGGGATCCAATGCCATGATGCAGAATGTAAAGTATGATATCAGCTCATCATGAAAAGTAATGTTAATCAACATTATCGAACTTGGAGCTTCATCACTAAACCATGGCATTCATCAATTATGAAATAAAGCAACACATTATTTCTACCTGCACTTGCCCACTATCATTATCATGATTCATTATTATCGTTATTAGCAAGGGAGTCTCATTGCTCACCTTGTCCCATCATCATTGCCATCAATACATAGCCATTATCATGCAAGCATCATCATATAAACAGTAACATATACGCATCATCAAGTAACCATTAGCATGCATCATCATGTAAACACTCCCAAGTAGTAAGCATCGTCATTAAACTATTACATTTAGGCTCATCAACATTACCAAGCAACAATCAACATCAATCAACTATGGCCTTCCTCAAGTATATAATATAACAACTCATTAATAATACTTGCACTTGCCTTTACCGTGAGATAGGAGACAAAAAGGCGTGATGATCTAGGACCGGGGTTCACCACCACCTAGTAAACAAGTATGACACCAAATATCAATCAACCATGCATAGGAAGTCCTTAATCACAGCACTCTACAAAATTTTCCCATAACCCGAGCTTAAACACTCGATCGACTCAACTAGACTACAAGCTAAGCAGAAATCTAGTTTGGACAGCAGTAAAGAAATAAGCATATCTTTTGTTCTACAGATCCAAACAAAGTGTTCTTTACCAATATGGAAAGCTAAGAAGGTAAGCTACAATATTCGTTCAGGTGGACAGCCCTGAATCGGCCTTTAACTAATTGAAATCTAACCGTTAGTATTTCTACTACGTTTTGACAGATTCCTGGACAGCAGCAACGAAAAAGACCATAACTTTTAAACCGTAAATCGGAATCGAGTGATCTTTGAGTCTAACGAAAGCTAAGAACGAATCCCACATAACTATAGGAGGTGAGATCTTCAGATTCGGACACTAAACACCCGAAACCAGTCGCACAAGAACGGGACAGAAACTGCTCAAATTGTAGCAGTGACTCGATCTACCAATCAAAGCCAAAATAGGAATCTACAACAATCAAATCAGTGAGGAAATCACTTTGAGACCCTTGAATACCTTCAGCAAGTAGATCAAACCCAAGGATCCTTCTTCTCCTCCCTTTCTCCCCTCTTCTTGCTGGCCGGTAGCTTGGGGCAGCCCAAGGGAAGGAGGAGCTGGGGAGGGGCAGCACCAATGGAGGAGGGCAGCGCCAAGAGCTAGAGGGGAGGGGCAGCACCAACTGCTGGAGGGGAGGGGCAGCGCCAAGTGCTGGAGGGCTGGCGGCTTGGGCAAGGAAAAATGGCAGCTTGGGGAAAGGAAAGGGGAGGAGGTGGGGAAAAGATTTCAGCCAAGGGAGGATGGGAAAGGGGGAGGGGCAGCTAGGGTTAGGAGGCGCCTCCCCCCTTGGCCCACTAGATTTTGGCCCAACAAGGCCCCTTTGTCTTGGGTCGGAAGCCCAAGACCCCAAAATTTCTCCAAAAATTGCATTTTAATGAAATTCCCTTTCCGAATAATATTATCTCCAATTGAGTTTTTGGGGTACTACACTCACCTATGATTCCAGAGAGTTCGATCCTCCCAAAGACTTAGAATTTCAGGACTTCAACGAAGGCAAGTTATACCATTGATCATATTGATCCTACTATTTTAAATTTATTTAATTCTGTTTTTAAAGTATTATTGCATGCATAATTTTATTCAGCTATTTTAATTCCTATTTTTAATTCCTAGTTATTCCAATTCCTTTGTATAGCCAATTTGAATGTTGGATTGTCAATCTCTTGTCACCATAAGTCAAAATATGATTTGAGAAATAAACAAATGCTTAGCCATGCTTAGACCAAACATATTTTATTCGGGGAATTTCAGCCGAAAATCAATTGATGTTTAAATTGTACACTTGGCATTGGTGTGTCATGGGAGTTTTACAAATGCTTGAAAAATGAAATAAAATTAAATGATGGTTTGGACTTGGGCGAATTGGTTGACTGGTGGGTGCAGGTTTATGCACGGGCTCAAATGGGTAGGTTGAGGTCCAAGGTTCTGTTGGTTGTAGCCCAGGTCAGTTAAGGACCGGTCTTCGAGCCGCATCTTGCTAGACCACATCGTACTACCACATGTCTTGTATGGGCAGGACCTGGCTGAATAATTTGCAAAGTTCCATCATGGTCATTCCTATTGATGCGGTGGGTAGTCTTTCATGACCTTTGTTAGTCACACCTGGCGCAAGAGGGGGCTTGAACCCTGCGGACGGGTAGTCCAAAGGGGGTGAAACCTTAGCGAGGGAGGACTGTGTTGGAATGGCGCATTGTAAAAGCCTCGTGATGATCACTTAGTCGCATACCTTCGGAAGTGTGTCAGACAGACATTAAAAGTTGATTATCTCTTGTGGGTAAAGTTGTACAACCTCTGCAGAGTGTAATCTATTCGAATAGCTGTGTCTACGGTCATGGACATGCTTGGCAAAGCCACTCAAAGTTAGACTTTAGTTTTGTTTTCAAAATGTTTTTATAAAACAGTTTTGACATGGATAGGTGTCCGTGAGAAAAGTTATGGGTTGAAGCCCCGGGTTGGTGCCCGTGTTTATGTTAGTGTTAGGTTGGTGCCTGCACTATCTCTATTAATTCAAAATCAATTTTAGATATTATAAAACTTGAACTTTTGAACTTAGCCATGTATTTAATGTCAAATATTGTTTTTGCACAAATAACCCTATAAGTCATCCTTTGTTACATCCATGTATGCATGTCATTCTGTTATTTGACGGGTGTAACTTGTGAACACGGTAGTAGTGCTCATACTTGCTTTATGCAAACAATTTTAGAGGAGAAGGACTTTTGCTACCGGTGTGGATCCCGATGACTAGGCCGCTACCCCACTCGATTGCCTGTGGCAAATCAGCTGGACTCCACTACGTCTTCTTCGTCTTTTGCTGTGTTTCTTTATTGTTGGCTTGTAAGCCTACCTTGTAAGCAACTTTGTTAGTTATTAATAATTTTTTGCGATTATGGTTGTGCTATCACATTTGTTTGCTGTGTGAGCTAGCCACTGATCATGGGACTAGTTCAGTTATGCACAGATGATCTGGGATGTTAATTCCGGGTCTTACAAAGTGGTATGAGAGCCATATCGACTGTAGGTCGTGACCTAGTAAGAATGGCCATTAGTTGAAAAACTTCAAAACTTATTTTACACAACAAGAAAAAATAATTTGTTCCCTCCTCATCTTGGTCATCTATCTATCTGTAGCTTTCTCATAGCAATTCTTTCTTACCTAATTCTCCCCTCACAATTTTATAATGTTAAATGGACCCCCTTTCCCTTGAAATTTCTATAGATGGTCAATACGTTCTTACCATTACGTTCAAGACCAGAAGACATGCAGCCATCAAGGAGTATCGTCGTCTCCACCATCCAAGGACAATGGACAAGATAAACCAAAGATCGCGATGTCAGCCCGACCATATAGCTTAAGTTTGCCAAGACTCATTCTGTGTATTGAGTCGCTTCACCAGCTCAAGAGTCTCGATCGATAGAACGTTGTGTAAGTTTGTCTGAAAAGCTTTTAAGTTGGTTCTTTCGTTTGGGAGGGTTGTTTTGCTCTATCCCCTTAGTTCTTTTTATTTGTCTCTCCCCTATCCTTTGTCTCCTTCCCTAACTCTCTAGAGTAACCAGCAGATGGTGAACATTCGTCGCTCCGAAAGTGGAACCAACACCAACGATGATGGAAATGCCCCAATTCCACCACCACCAGCAACCAATGGATCAGAATGGCAACAAATGATGGCCAATCAGAACCGCCTAATTGAACTGCTCTCTCAGTCCATTAACAACAATCAAGCCCGACAAGCTACAGCTTCCCAAGCTCCAGCTCCAACTCCACCACCTCAAAGGACCAGTATGTCAGAATTTATGAGGATGTGACCACCAACTTTTTCAAGCAGTACCGAGCCCATGGATGCAGATGATTTTCTCCGGGCGATTAGTAAGAAGTTGGACATCGCCCAGGGCGCTGATCGTGAGAGGGTGTTGTTCGCTTCGCACCAGCTCATGGGGCTAGCTGCCGAATGGTGGGACAACTACAGCTTAGCTAACGATGAGGATCAGTCCATCACTTGGGCTGAGTTTGTGCGAGCCTTCTGGCGTGCACATATTCCTGCGGGCATGATGACCCTCAAGAAGAAGGAGTTTCATTCGCTACGCCAAGGCAACCGCTCTATGAATGAGTACCTGCACAAGTTCAATCAACTGGCACGCTATGTACCTGAAGATGTTGCAAAGGATGAAGACAAGTAGGAAAGATTCGTAGAAGGACTCAATGATGATTTGTTTGTACAGCTGATTTCTTAGGATTATTCTGACTTCCAGCAGCTAGTCGACAAGGCAATTCGTCATGAAGGCAAGCACCGGGAGATGGAGAATCACAAGAGAAGAATGGCTGCACAGAAGTTCAACTCTAGAAGTTTTCCTAGGGCTAGAGGGACTTCATTGTATCAAGTCAACTCCCAGCCAACAGCAGACAACCCAGTCAACTTGGAGTCCTCCAACACATTTGATGGTGATCAGTCACAGAAGGACCCATCCTATATTGCAGGCATCACGTGCTTCATTTGCCATGAGGTTGGGCATTTCGCTAGGAAATGTCCAAAGAAACAGCAGGCAACGAATCCAGCCAACTCTAAGGTCAACATCATGCAAGCAAACAAGAAGCCGTAGAATTCTAGGAAAGGACGTTTATACAATGTCACAGCTCAGGCTTTGTCAGATGAGGATCCAGATGTGGACGATGATAATTCTAGTTGAAGACCTAGCATTCCCCAGCCTTCTTTCTAGCCTCTTCGAATCTTGGGGACGAGATTCCTTTTAAGGGGGGGGGTAGTTTGTAACATCCCAAAGTGTTGTTACCAAAATAAAATAAATAAAGTTATTAATTTGTTGAAATTTCTAAAAAATTGAAGGAATTTATTTTCTTTTCTTGAATTTCCTAAGTTTTTAAAAGGCAAAATTAAAATTTATTGAGTTTTCTAGAATTTTATTGGATTTAAAGTTGAAAAGGAAAATTTTAATTAATTTATGGAATTTTTGGGAGTTTTAAAAGTTTTTCCAAAATATTTTAAAGCCAAAATAATTTATTTGCAAAATTAAAAACCAACTTTAAGTTGGAAATAATTTTATTAAGTCCAAAATAAACAAGGGAATTTCTGTGAATTTTCCATAAATTTTGGATTTAATTTGCTATTTTCTAAAAGCTTAAATGAATTAACTGATTATTTTAAAGAGAAAAATCAATTAAAATTCCGAATTTGGTCTTGGGCCGAATCTGAGCTGGCCCATTCCTATTTCAAAGCGCCCCGGCCCATTTCGGCCTGCCCCACCCACCAGCCACTCCCCTCCCTTCCTCTGGGCCATTGGATCCCAATCCAACGACCCACGCGCCTCCCTCTCTCTTCATCTCATCAGGCCATTGGATGCAAATCCAACGTGCCCGCACCCCACCCTCTCTTCTCCCTCGCTGCATGTGGCCCCGCCGCACCTTCTTCCTCCCCGCCCTTCTTCCTCGCACGGTCAAGCCACGAAGCCGCCATTTTCGGCTGCGCCGAAGCTTTGTCAACCGTGCGCCCAACCGCCCGCGAGACCCGTGCGACGTGCGCACGATCACCACGCCCTACCTCTGCCTCCACCCCCACTTCTCCCCTCTCTCCACGCCTGGTTCGCCCGCGCGCCCAACTGCCGCTGCCGCCATGCCGCGCACGATCTCCTCCCATGGCCACCCCCGCGCCCTATAAAAGGAAGCACGGGGGAGCTCTACTCTCACTCAATCTCCCCCCTCACTCACTCCTCCTCTCTCGCGCCCGTCTCGCTGGAATCGGAGTTTTAGTCACCACCGACTGCAAGCGCACTGCTGCCACTAGCGCCGCCACCATCGACGCTCTCGCCTCGCCCCCGCCACCATCGGCATCAGTGCCCTCAGGGCCACCCCGTGCGTGCGCTAGCTTCGCCGAAACGCCACCCGAATCACCTCGCCGCTACGACCCGAACATCGCCGCCGCCTTTCGAGCTCGCCGCCAACCGTCCGCCGTGCCCGCTCGCATCTGAGGTGAGCACCAATATCAGTGAGGTCCGCTTGTTCTTTTGGTACCGTCGCCGGCCGCCGCAGCGACGCCAATCGCCGGTGACCCTCGGGCCGAGAGCGCCGCCTCCCTGGTGCTGACGTGGCGTGCTTGCGTGGGTGCCACCTCGCGATCGCGCGGGCGCCACCTCAGCACCCTCACCTATGTGGCACGCCCGCGTGTCACCGACGTGGCACTAGTCCACGGCGGACCAAAGTGCAATTTTGTGGACCCGGTCCACAAGACCCGGGCCCACATGTCCGTGAGTCAAACCTTTTTCCTTTTAAAAATAAATTCAGCCGGAAAATAAAAATTAACCGATGACGTCAGCCTGACATCATGAATCAGATTTTTCCTTTAGAAATTTAATTTGAAAAATCCAAAAAATTCTTTGTAGGGATTTTCTTTAGGGTTTAAACTTCCAAAACCCATATCTTTTGCATCCAAACTCCAATTTGGGTGATTCAAGTTGCAAAATTTGTATAAAATTATTATATAGCTAACTAAACCAAAATATTTCAATTTGGAAGTTAATTTGAGATGTATTTTTGAATTTATTTGAATTTGAATTGAATTTGTCGTATTTTCGCGTATAGACTTCGATGATTCCGGAGAGTTCGATCCTCCCGAAGACTTAGAATTTCAGGACTTCAACGAAGACAAGTTATACCATTGATCATATTGATCCAACTATTTTAAATTTATTTAATTCTGTTTTTAAAGTATTATTGCGTGCATAATTTTATTCAGCTATTTTAATTCCTGTTTTAAATTCCTAGTTATTCTAATTCCTTTGTATAGCCAATTTGAATGTTGGATTGTCAATCTCTTGTCACCATAAGTCAAAATATGATTTGAGAAATAAACAAATGCTTAGCCATGCCTAGACCAAAAATATTTTATTTGGGGAATTTCAGCCGAAAATCAATTGATGTTTAAATTGTACCCTTGGCATTGGTGTGTCATGGGAGTTTTACAAATGCTTGAAAAATGAAATAAAATTAAATGATGGTTTGAACTTGGGCGAATTGGTTGACTGGTGGATGCAGGTTTATGCACGGGCTCAATTGGGTAGGTTGAGGCCCAAGGTTCTGTAGGTTGTCGCCCAGGTCAGTTAAGGACCGGTCTTCGAGCCGCATCTTGCTAAGCCGCATCGTACTACCACATGTCTTGTATGGGCAGGACCTGACTGAATAATTTGCAAAGTTCCATCATGGTCATTCCTATTGATGCGATGGGTAGTCTTTTATGACCTTTGTTAGTCCCACCTAGCGCAAGAGGGGGCCTGAACCCTGCGGACGGGTAGTCCAAAAGGGGGTGAAACCTTAGCGAGGGAGGACTGTCATGGAATGGCGTATTGTAAAAGCCTCGTGATGATCAGTTAGTCGCACACCTTCGGAAGTATGTTAGACGAACATTAAAAGTTGATTATCTCTTGTGGGTAAAGTTGTACAACCTCTGCAGAGTGTAATCTATTCGAATAGTCGTGTCCACAGTCATGGACATTCTTGGTAAAGCCACTCAAAGTAAACTTTGGTTTTGTTTTCAAAATATTTTTATAAAACAGTTTTGACATGGATAGGTGTCCATGAGAAAGTTATGAGTTGAGGCCTCGGGTTGGTACCCGTGTTTATGTTAGTGTTAGGTTGGTGCCTGCACTATCTCTATTAATTCAAAATCAATTTTAGATATTATAAAACTTGAGCTTTTGAACTTAGCCATGTATTTAATGTCAAATGCTGTTTTTGCACAAATACCTTTATAAGCCATCCTTTGTTACATCCATGTATGCATGTCATTCTATTTTTTGACGGATGTAACTTGCGAGCACGGTAGTAGTGCTCATACTTACTTTATGCAAACAATTTCAGAGGAGAAGGACTTTTGCTACCGATGTGGATCCTGATGACTAGGCTGCTACCCCAGTCGATTGCCTATGGCAGATCAGCTGGACTTCACTACGTCTTCTTCATCTTCCGCGGTGTTTCTTTATTGTTGGCTCGTAAGCCTACCTTGTAAGCAACTCTGTTATTTATTAATAAATTTTTGCGATTATGGTTGTGCTATCACATTTGTTTGCTGTGTGAGCTAGCCACTGATCATGGGACTAGTTCAGTTATGCACAGAGGATTTGGGATGTTAATTCTGAGTCTTACACGCAGGCCATGAACATTAAACACATTCATGCATCTCATACATTATGGCCATAATATTCATAAAATCTTGCAAAAACATGTATGACGACAACATGGGACACAATATGATCAGATGCCCCCAACATAATCTTGAAGAACCAACAAGGAAAGCCATAGCCACCAATCTCAGCCTTGGTAAAGCAGAACTGTTCCAGAGCCCCAGCAAGAAGCAAGTAGTACCTGCTGAAGTTCTACTACCACACCCGGAAGCTCCGTCAAAGGCTAGATATTCTGAATGTGGCAAGACAGGACATGTTGCCCAATTATGTCCTCCCAAGCTACAAGATGTTGGAGGAGCATGCTTCACATGTGGGCAATGTGGACACTATTACTACACATGCCCAGTCCCCTATTGTCCCTACTGTAAGGAACACCATCAATCAGGTGATTGCCCCATAAAACAAGTAGCATGCACGAGTTGTGGAGAAAAAGGACATCATGCAGACCAATGCTGCGCAAACTACGATGAGGGAGTTACATGCTTTCTCTGTGAAGGACAAGATCATTTCCCCAAAGGCTGCTCCCTACGCCCATTGTTGCCCAAGGCAACCGAGTTGCAAAGAACAAGTTTCCAAGCCATTGTGAGACTCGTCATGAATGAAGTTGGTAAAGACAACCACCAGACACCCTCCTTTTTAAAAGAGAGTAGCCAGATTGCATCGGAGTATCAGAATACCTCTATGGAAATAGCAACAAGAGGGAAGGTTTTCCAACTCCCTCGCGACTCCCGCTGCCGCCTCCTCACCTCCCGCGGTCTCGCCACCTCCTCTGCCTCCCGCCAAGGTGGCCCCGTGCTCCGGCACGGTGAGCACCGCATCGCCTCGCCTCCCACTACCTCCTCCCGCCGCGTCGCTCTGCCTCGGCCTCGTCACCTCCCGCCGCCTCCTCGTGACTCCCGCCTCGGCCTCGTCACCTACCACAGTCCCGCCTCCTCCGTCGCCTGCCTCCTCGAGACTCCTACCACCGCCTCCTCGCCTCCCGCGGTCCCACCACCTGCTCTGCCTCCAGCCACGGTCGTGGTAGTGGGCTGAGGGAGGAGTGAAGCCGTGGAGGCGAACCAAGCTGGCCGGATTGGAAAGCAAGGAAAGGGAGAGATAGGAGATTAGGAACTAGAAAGTAGGAAGGAAGAAAACAAGAGAGACTGAGATAGATAGGAGCCGGCCGGACCATGCATTGGAGTGGAGTGGTAACGGGTGAGGATCGAGGCTTCGCTTTCTTTCAAATCGAGACAGACAGGCAAAGAGAATCCAGGGAAAAAAGTTAGACGAAGGCATGGAATGACCAGTGTACGGGTCATTAGCAACGTTCACAAATGCAGAATCGTGAGAGACAATAGGCAAGCACAGAGAAGCAATGGGCAAGCCGCGAGAGACAGAGAGACATTACATGACATAAATTTGATGTGATAAGCACAGAGAAGCAATGGCTCTTCCGGTGTTTCTTTTCTCCGACGCTCCGCATGACCATGCCTATAAAATGAAGCTCTGTGCTCATTTATTCATCCACTCTCAGCTCACCTCATTTCTTCAATATCTATCAAATCTCTCTATTTTTTCAACATTCATCTACTCTCTCCATTTATTCACTATCCATCCATCCATTATGCTATTAAGGAGTCAGAGCACGACGGAGCTCCTGAGCGGTATGCTACCGAGGAGTCGTAGCACGAAAAGGGTAGTAGGGCGACTTAGTGTAAGCTCTCGCCGCCGCTCCCCTAATCCTCCTCCGGCTCCGACTCTCATTGATGCTCGCCAGTTCTCACCAAGCATGGGAGACTACAGCATGGATGTCCATCATATGGACAGTATGGAGGGCTAAGAGGAGTACCAGGGCGGTTCGGAGCCAATGGGGACTCTAGAGTTCTCTCCCGTGTCCACAGACGGCAACATTGGCGGGTCTAGACGAAGGGCGAATTGCTAGAAGCATATGACCTGGAGCCAGGAAATCCAAGACGACCAAACGGTAGATATCGCAACCAATAATTATTGCGAAGCTAAATTAACTGCTCGTACAACTGCAGGAACATGGCATTTGAACCGGCACTACAAAGCATACTTGCGCAAGATCGGGGCGCAGAGCCGAGGGGGAGGAGTACAAACACAGGTAAACTTCGAGGCTGATGGCTCTGTAAGTACTTGGGTATACAACCCGCTTTCTACTCGTGAGGAAATTGCTAGATATATTGTTGCGGAAGATCAACCGATTAGGATGGGTGAAAGTTGTGCGTTCGAAAGAATGGTCCAACGCGGCTTTTGCCCACAGTACCAACATGTTAGCAGGCAAACCACTACATCTGATATTTTACGCCTGTATCATAAGGAACTAGCAGAGCTAAAAGAACTATTCCTACAAGTTTAGTTCTCTTTTGCTATAACTTTAGACATTTGGACATCATCACACCAGAGAAATGCCTACCTTAGTGTTGTAGCCCATTATTTAGACGACAATTACAAGCTAAATAAGAGAGTCATATGGTTTAAGGAAATAAACGAATCACACACAGGAGAGGCTATTGCCGAGCGTATACTACACGTACTTGATGACTTTAAGATAGATAATAAGATTGCTTCTATAACTCTTGATAACAGATCAGCGAACACGAATGCTATGAACATCCTCACCCCAAGATTGCAGATGTATATTGGTGATTATGTTCTCCACCAGAGATGCGTATGACATATCTTGAATCTTGTTGTTCAAGACGGTATGGAAGTGATTGGCGGATATTTGAACAGTGTCCGCGATGCCATTCGCTACCTCACAAATTCCCCACAAGTGGCAGCCAGGTTCACAGAGTACTACACAGCCAATGGGAAGGAGCCAAGAAAATTCGGTCTTGACATCAGGGCGAGGTGGAACTCAACATACATCATGTTAAAGAAGTTACAAGGGTACAAACATATCATATCCATTTTTGTCAATGCTAATTCTCAAGACAATAAATTGGTAGTTACTAGTTCAGATTGGTAGATTGCTAGTCATTTTCAAGAGTTTTTAAAACCTTTTTATAAAGCAACAAAGATGCTATCTGGTGTTTATTACCTTACCTATTGCTTAGTTATAGAATTTATTTGGTTAATTGTAGACAAGATTACCAAATCTAGGAAGGATCCCCTTTTAGGTCGTGCTGTCGCACTAATGGAGGAAAAATTTATTAAATATTTTGGTTCTATTTCACATGTGTATTGCTTTGCTATCATTTTTGATCCTACAAAAAAGGTGTCAGGTTTGCAGATCAGTATGGAGGGAATAGGTGAATGCCTTGGTCTTGATTACTCGGAAGCTTTTGCACATGTCAAAGAGGAACTTTTTCGAGTTTTCCATATGTATCATGACAAATTCGACAGCAGCGCGAGATCGGAGGCTTCACAGAAGACACAACAAGGAAAGAAAAGCTTGATATCCTACTTGTGGAAGAAGCTAAAGGGCAAGTCCTGTTCTTCGTCTTCTCAGTCTCAGGTGGCCCCCAAGTGGAATTCTGTCTCAAAGCTAAACCACTACCTGGAGCATGATTTTGCAAACATCAATTCTGATCTTTCCGGTAGAAAGATAGACTTGCTCGAGTGGTGGAAGAACATCAAACAGATATTTCCTATGCTGTCACATTTCACACGGGATGTTCTGCTTGTGTCGGTGTCCTCTGTCTCTTCAGAAGCAACATTCAGCATGGAAGGGAGAATAATTAAAGAAAGAAGATCACCCCTCACGCCTAGGATGGTGGAGGCAATCACATGTGCGAAGGACTGGGAATTGGCTAAAGAGCGGCAACAACATCAACTGGAGGATCTTGAGATCGTGCAGATGTACACTGACCTCGAACGCAAGAACGATCTCGACATTGATGAGTAGTTAGTATGTACGCATGTTGTTACTGTACTCTTTTCCTTACTCGGGGAATGCTACTCTAGGGCGTAAGGTTTTTAACGAGATAGTAACATTGTATCTGTAAAATATCAATAAAATTTTACTTTTTCCTCGAAATATTTACGTGCCCATGTTTTTATGCAATTAATTCAATTGTAACTAGGTTTTTAACGAGGTGGGCACAAGAGAAATGAAGATAGTGGTTGCAGCCACAATCGTCGCCTCCGCCGTCTGTAGTTACTTAGGGCTGGGCTTGGGCCAGCACGGCACGCCCCCGGTACGACGAGCTTTGGGCTGTGCCTAGGCCTGGCCGGAGGTGAGGTGAGCTGGCATGGAACGGTACAGTGGGGTGACCAGGCTGAGCCGGCACGGCATGACGCGGCCCGAAGCACGACGGGCCCGGGCCGTGTTGGCACGACACGACCCAATGCCCACCTCTAAACCTAACAGACAGAGTCCATGGGTGGGGACTGGAGCGGTGAGTGATCTAGGCGGTCAGTGGCTATTCAACGAGTAGAAATTGGGTGGGGTAGTTGATCGAGTTGGGTTTGTTCCCAGACGGGGTGGAGAAGAGGAGGTGGCATCACGGGGAAGGGAAAAGGAGGCGGTGGTACGGAGAGGGGAGCAGATAGCGACGGGGCATGGGAAGGGAAGCGACGGTAGGGGGGACAGTAGGAGAGGAGAAGGCGGCGCGGCTGACACGGGTGCAGAGCAGCGGGTGCGGCGTGCAAAGGGGAGGAGGGGAGCTGCGAGTGCCGTTGGAGAGGAAGGGACGGGAGGAAAAGAACCGAGAGTTTTCCACCTGCCACGCCAACGAGGAGAAGAGCAGACGGAGGGAAAGAGATGGGAAGGATCGAGCGATCTGTTCCGCTGGCTGCAATCGCTGTGCTGGACGCGATCGAACGGTGAAGAAACGGGCCTCACGCGATTGGCTAAAATTCGAAAAACGCAACGTGGACATGGCAAGCGAGCGGCGATTCCTCCGCCCTTATAGAGTAATATATGTGCCCAAGTCATTCGCGTGGAAGGGACAACACACTCTCTCTTTGTTCTGTATCCTCCAGCTTGGTTTTTGACTGCTGTAGCAAGTGAAGGGGTAGTTGAAGTGCACCGTTGAAGATGCCATAAGAAGTTTCTTATGAGTGGATCATGATTCAGCTAAACCTTTACTAACCATATCCTAGTAATTAAACTAAACGTATAGCCGGGCAAGGAGATGCCATAAGAAGTTTCTTATGAGTGGATCATGATTCAGCTAAACCTTTTCTAACCATATCCTAGTAAACCAAACGTATAGCCGGGCAAACCTAACTTCCTAGTATACATGTTCAAACCCAGGTGTGTGTCGAGCTTCGGGCCAGGGGCCTTAAAAAGTTCGGTCTCAAAATGTCAAAGCTTAGGCTCCGACCCAACCCAACAAGGTTGGGCTCGCAACCCAAAAATATAGTTTTTTAATGTAAGCCTAAGCCCGAACCAACTTCGCGCTGCCAAAAATTGGGCCAAACCGGGTAGGTTAGTGCGCCCAGGAACTGGTGCATTGGCTAGCATTATTTTTTTAACTAACTAGTAAGGTGTCTGTGCGTTGCAACAGGTTCTCAACACAAGCTTATTTCAGGTAATAACCTAGGCATCTGCGTAAGACTGAGTGAAATTATCCCACCACTCTAAAGCTGGTCCATTAGTTGGTGAGAGGCAAACATAACCCTCTCACGGTCATTGCACTGGGCAATGTCCAACTTCTTGCTAATCGCCCGGAGCCAGTCATCAGCATCCATGGGCTCAGTACTACTGGAGAATGTTGGAGGACGCATTCTTATGAATTCTGACAAGTTGGCTCTCTGCGGTGGTGGAGGTGGCTGTGCTGCTTGAGTTGCTGCTGCTTGCAAATTTTGGGTATTGTTAAGTGACTGAGCTAGCAGGTCAATCAGGTGAGACTGATTGGCCATCATCTGGTGCCAATCAGATCCATCTGCCGGAGGTGGTGATGGAATTGGGTTGTCCCGATGATCAGCATTAGCGTTACCCTATCCACTTGCACTCCCGCTGCCAGATCTATGAGTGTTCACCATCTGCCAAAACTTGAAGATTTAGAAAAGATAGGAGAAGGGAAACTAAGGGGGATAGATCTAAAACATCACCAAGAACCAAGATAACACAAAAGAGCAACTTTTCTGAAATAACTTTTTATTTTATTAATACCTTTTTGATTGTGGTTGCCACAAAAGAACGACAGCTCACAATTCATCTAAAGGTAAAGTAATAACTAACCAAAAGGTTTGGATCTATAACAGGGGTCTAGGCCGAAGGGGTCTATTCGCTGAAATGACTATCAGTCCTCTGCCTCTTTGGTGTCAGTGTCGAAGACTCTCTCATAACAGAGGAAAAAGCGTCATCGGCCTTAAGCAAGGCTAACTCCTCTTCTGCCTCCTATAGCCTCTGCTGAGTGGTGCGAAGCTCATCCAAGGTGGACTGATAGGTATAGTCCATCGCGACAGATAGCTCTACTTGCCTGGTCAAGTCCAAGAAATCCTCGTCTTTGATGGAGTGGAAGGAGCTACGCTGACTGGTGGGGTAGTGAAGTGGATAGAAGTGGAAACTAGATCGGTTAAGCTCAAAGTCGTAGAGTCGACGTAGCCTGCAGATGGCCTCCCGTGCTGCATCTTGAATGCTGGCGAAGAAGGAGTCGCAGAGTACTGGGGCATCAAAGATGTGCAATGGTGCCTCACTGAAAGAGTTGACGAAGAGTACCACCTCTACTCTCCACCTCTTCTGGGTCCCCACTGTATATATGTATCCTTGGTAAACTGGTCTCTCCTTAAACTCCAGTTGTTGCATCATCTTCCATAATGATGTTGCCAAGTGTCAAGCATAAGCACCACGGGAAAGGGCTTAGGGTTCTTCAGCCATCTACAATTTTGAAAAGACAAGTGCTAGAAACAAATTTTTAAAGAGAAAAGCTGAGTAAGGACACCAGAAGGACAAAAATATTTTTATTTTCTTCGAAAATAAGTCCTTAAGGTTTGTCCGTTCTGGCTAAGGTTGCGACCTACAGTCGATATGACTCTGATACCATCTTTGTCGAACCCGAGAGTAGAATGATCCCAGATTCTCTGTTTACAACACTAGTCAAGAAACAACTAGTGTACATAGTTCAATAAATATGGTAACAAGTCCACATTATGTATTTTATTCATAATATCAGAGTTTTTATTACAAAAGGGCACTTATCCTAAAGAAAATTACAGCGGAGAGCAAAAGCTAGTAGTAGGCCAAATGATACGCCATAGGCAATCATCTGGGGGCGCAGCCTAGCTATCCAAATCCTCCTTATCCACGATGTACTCCTCCTCTGAGCAACAATGTTTTAAGCAAGGGTGAGCACAAACAACCGTGCTCTGCATGTTACACCCAAAACAGAATATAATGCATGCTTGGATTACAAAGGAAGGCTTATATGGTTGATTTTACATAAAGCCATGTTTCTTTCAAATATTTATACTAAGTTCCAAAGCTGTTACTTCATATCTAAAAATTCATTTTTCTAAATTCAAGTTTTATAGTTGGATAATCTCCATACAAGAATGTGGAGAAGGATACCCTCCTATCTCATGGCTAACCACCCAATTTCCCAATTTGATAAACAATTCAGAAATGTTTGTGTCAAATTCATTTTGAAACCAAAATTCAAAGTCTATCTTTGAGTGGCAAATGGTAAATATGTCCATGATCGTGGACATGGCTATTCGAATAGTCTTATACTCTACAGAGGTTGTACAACTTTACCCACAAAAGATAATCAACTTTCACTGTCAGCTAAGACACGCTTCCGTAGGCGTGCGACAAAGTGATTATCATAAGGCTGTTACAACGTTCCATCCCAAAATAGTCAGACCCGCTAAGGTTTCACTTCATTTGGATTAACCATCCGCTAGAAGCCCCTCTTGCGCCAAATGGGAATACTGTCTAACCGACACACATACATTAACATGGCATAGCTAACAATGAGGCGTTACAAATTATTAAGCTAGGTAATACCCACTCAGGACATGTGGTAGTACAGTGGAGTTTAGCAAAAGCGACTCTCAAGCCGGTCCTTAACTGATTTGGGCAACTTTCAATAAAACCCTGGTCTCGATCATAGAAATGAATCGATCCCGTGCATCGACTTGCACCATCCAAATAGCCATTTCGTCCAAGTCTAAACCAACTTTTTATTTTGCTTTTCAAATCATTTGTAAACTTCCATGACACAACAATGTCATGGATACAATTTTAAACAACATTTTTGGCTGAAAATTTCCAAATCAAATATTTTTGATCTACGCATGACTAGGCATATATTTTTCCCAAAGTGTTCTAGTTCATACTATTGCATAAACAAGATTTTCATCTAGGTGTCAAGGTATATTTGATTCAATGTCCAAGTTGGCTATATAATGGTAATGGGAATAACTATAAGTTTAAAACAGACATTTAAATTAAATTGGATACAAATAAGGATGCAATAATAAGTTAAAACATAATTTAAATAATTTGCAATAATGGGATTCAAATATGATCAAAGGATGTAACTTGTCTTGCTCAAAACTCTGGTCGTTGAATAATTCTGGTTCTATGGATTCGTTGAAATCTATACGTGAAAATAAGCCAAATTCAAATAAAATTCAAATGAACTACAAATTAAATAATTTTGGTTATGGGAGGTAGATATTGGATTTATATGGATTTAGGAACAAGAATCGACAGATTTGGGGTTCATGAGAGGGAGAACGAACATCACGAAGTTTTGATGTCACAAGAACAGATAGAATTCCAAGTAGTGTTCACCCCTTCGACTGCACGTGGTCGGAAGGAGTTATGACTACCTGGTCGAAAGACGGTTTCGACCGCCTGGTCAAAAAGGAGTTTTGGCCACCTGGTCGAAAAGAGTTCGACTACAGGAGGGGCACGGGTCCCCATGGTTGCCGACGCTATGCACCACGGCAAGGTCCGCCGAGGTGCTCAACGGAGAGAGGGAGATACGGGGATCCTGGCACTCACCTCGGTGGTAGAAGGATGTGAAGCAGTGGCTGGCGACGAGGGCAAAGGTGGTGGTGAAGTTAGGGCTCTGACAATGATAGGGCTAGGGTGATGTTCCGGCAGAGTGAGCGCGCTCACGATATAGAAGACGTGATGGCGAGCACGATGGCGTGAACGGTAGAGGCAAATCATCAACGTCGGCGATGAATTCGGCGGTGGTGCTCCTCGGGTACGATGATGAAGAAGAGCAAAATCCGATGAAACGAAAGCAAATGAGGAGATAGGGTTTAGGGGAATGGAATGAGGGGAGGGAGGTGATGTTGGTGCCCCCTTTTATAGGGCGAATGAGTAGCTGAGGTGGCGAGAACGTGCGCGAGTGCTTTAAGCCGATGCAGCGGTGAAGATAAATGCGAGTAAAGGAGGAAGAAATGGGTGATTAAGCGTGGCCGTGAGTTGAAGAGGATCGTGGGCATAAATGCGCACGATCGCGAGTGAAACAGATGCGTTAATGAGCGAATATGGCGGTGGTGCTCGTTTGGCGAGAGGTAGACGAAGGTGCGAGGACGGGGATGATAGGGTGGGTGAGTGAGAGAGGGAGGGAGAGGCTGACCAGGGCCCGCTTGGTAGAGAGAGAGGAATGAGAATCAAATAGATTTTTAGAAAATAGCAAATAAGGTTCAAAAATTCTAGAAAAATACACAGAAATTCCCTAAATTATTTGGAACCTAAATAAAATATTTCCAACTGAACATTAATATTTAAATCTGTAAATAATTTATTTTGGCATACATTAAATAGGGAAAACTTTAAAAAAATCCAGAAAATCCAAGGAAAATAATTTAAAAAATATATTTTTTGCCAGAAATAAAAATTTAGGATGTTACAATGGCCCTCGGTGCGGAGAAGCTCTGGCCTTGAACGTACGATGTACCAGCGACCCCGAGTGTGGCAGAGCTCTTTCCTTTGTACAGTACTCTGTACTGATCACGGTATTACTGAGCGTACAATAGCGGTAGGGACCCTAGATGGTACACTCCTAATCCTGGCATCGTGTAGTCCTGCATGGCGCGCTAGCTAGGATGACCGCATCTTCATTGGTTGATTCATCGTTACCCCCTTGCCCAACTGAAGGCTGTAAGATGGAATGATTGTAGCAAAAAGTAA
Organism: Ampelocalamus luodianensis; assembly: GCA_036346255.1. Lineage (NCBI taxonomy): Eukaryota > Viridiplantae > Streptophyta > Magnoliopsida > Poales > Poaceae > Ampelocalamus > Ampelocalamus luodianensis. The sequence goes on from CM070624.1 coordinate 43,703,786, forward strand.
GGCGAAATAAATAATCAGGACCTAAGTAGAACAAAACTTACCTCCCCGATCTACACTGCAGATGACCTATGGGGAGCACTAGGATGGCCGCCACTCTGACTAGGCTATGCGGACGTTGATCACACGAGTGATGAATCTCGATGGACGTGCGGCTAGAAGATGACATGATGTTAGCATCCTCGATCTACAGTGTAGATGACAGATGAGGAGCAGTAGGATGGCCGCCGGTCTCACTAGGCCGTGCCGACCTAGGAGGTGAGCATGGTTAGTCCACTCGGTGTGCAGCCTAAAGCATGTCATCTGTTGACCGATCACAACGCGCTCGAGCATGCTCTCATGGAGAGGGGGCACAACCTGGTAAAAATTAAATTGTCACATTACGCGCTAGACGCGTAAGGCTCCACCATGTGGGAAAAAACAAGGTGGCAGGTCATTGCCCATAACCCGACGTCTTGTGTGCATTACACGGACAGTCCGTGCGGTGCTACCATATTCATGAACTGGTGGTTCCATGAAGACCATATGTTGTCATCATGCAACGTCTTGAACTCATTGTGGAAAACAGGTAGCACCTCACCGGTCTGTCTCTGGCCCATCGTATGTTGGCAGCAGTAAACTGTGTGCCCATAATGGGTCCATCTATCGGGTCGTGGAGCTCGTCATATGGGTGCACTACATTCCCAAAGGTGGACCACCCAACAGGGAAGTGCTGTCAACCCCACAACTACAGTAGCACGTAGGGGTGAAAACGGATCGGATAGTTTCCGACTGATCTGGGTGGAAATAGATTCGGATCGTCTCGGATCAGATTTCTCGGATAATTCTCACATCGGAAACGAATTCAGATTTTTTTGTCGGAAACGAATATGGTATACATGCTATCCGCACAGATACGAATACGGATTATCCGGATAAGACGAAGGCTGGATATCCGCATTTCGGCCCAAAAGAGAAAAGGAGTGTAATATCCTGTTTTTATTAGATCACTTAAAAGGATTAGAGAGTTTTTTTAGGAGTTTAGAGGGGTAAGTTCTGAAATTTTATTAAGAAGGGGAGAGGAACGTGGATTTTCAGCCCACGACAGCCTGACCCATGAGGGGGCCGGCCTAGAGAGGGGGCCATGGGGACACATTCAACCCTAACCCCCACTTTTCCTCCCCTGTGGAGCCGCCACCCACCTCCACTCCTTGTTCCCGTGCGCCTCTACCATTGCAGTTCCCCCAGCCGCATCTTCTTGTTTCCCTTGCACCAGCCGCCCCTAGCCCTGCATGTAGCCTGCTCTTTCTCTCCTGCACATTTGCATGCAAGCCAGAGCTAGCAACCTGCCTAGCCTAGCCGAACAAACCTGCATGCATGGCAATGATGCATGTCCCTTACGTTAGTGCTTTTAGTGTTACCCTATTGCTTTGCCTAGAGAGAGATCAAGTGAAAAGCCTGCATGATCTGTGTTAAAGGAAGAAAGGCAGAGAGATAAAGGATCTTGTGCTCTGCGCATGTCTGGATGCAAGTGTTGATTCTTTGTGCCACATGCGTGAGTCTTTGCCAATCTTGCCAAGAAATCAACAGAGCAAGAAGGAAAGGGCAGCAAGAGAAAAGGAAGAGAAGAAAAGGAGGATCTTGTGGAGTTTTCAGGAGTCAGCATGTCTTCAAGGGTAACCAGATGTCTTCCCTGCCGTTGGTTGATGATTAGATGTGAAACTAGATTAGTTGGATTAGATTGAATGGTTGAATGGCTGCTGTTAGAATTTCAAATCTGTTCAGATTGTTGTGTGGCCAATTTCGGGTTCTTAGAGGTCGAATTTGAGATGTCTATCTCCTAGAGTTATATAGGTATTGTTCTTAGCTTTCGGTAGCCGCCAAGAACACTAAATTCCGACATACGGATCAAAAGTTATGGTATGATCTTCCCTGCTGTTCTGGTTTCCTAACGAGATTGAACTGTCAAGTTGTCTTTTAAAATATGATTAAGTCAATGGCAAATTCAGGGCTTTCACCCAACTAGGTTATTGTAGGCCTTGGTCTTAGCTTTTTATATTGATAAAGAACGCAAATTTTGGTTTAGCCAATTAGAAGTTATGTCCGTTATCGTGCTGCTGTCCAGACTTGTCAGACAGTTCTAGAAAGATTGTTGTTCGTTGATCTATTAGAGTCATTTACAGTCAGAATTTGAGATGTCCACCAACTAGGTTATTTTAGATATTTCCATTATCTTTCCAGCCCAATTGAGTTTTCTATTTTTCGATCTTCGGAGTAAAAGTTATGTAAGTTTTAAGGGTCCTGTCCAGACTCGTTTTCCTTGTTTGAGTTGTCTATCTTCAGAGTAAATAAAATAGTTAGTTCTAGGGTGGTCAGGAAGGTTTTGTAGAATGACGCGGGTAGCATTTTGTACCATGTTGTTCTTATTTTAAGTACTTAATTGTGTAGGCGAAGAGACTTCGGGTTTAGGGGCATCTTCTTTACCTACTATCGCGCCGCGACGCGGAAGGCAAGTACTTTGATGTTCATATGTTTGGTGTATGATGCATGCTTGATGACTGTATTGTGTTTTTCTAATATCCACGAGAATATTCAAAGTGTATGTCCTTTTCTTATGTGTTATATCCATGAGTATATATATGATGTCTTTCATAATTCATACTTCAGTTCATGCATCCTGTTTCATGTGCCTTCCACGGGAGTGGATTATAAGACCCATCAATTCCAGTATGGGCACGTAAGACCCACCAGTCCAATGTGGGCAGTTTTCGACACCCGTATGAAACGTTCTTCATCCGGGATTGGGATCCCCGTATTTTGGTTCAATGCGGGCTTAAGTGAACACCGACAGGTGTGTCACTAGCTATACCGGTATAAGCGTGTGTGCGGTCCTTTTATTTCATTAAATCCATTCATTCCATGCATTCGTATATTCATTCGGTGTATGTTCATATTCTTTAATGAAGTTGTCTTGTTCATATTTGTTGTATGTCCAGTTATTCACTGTACTTGCTGAGTCTCGGACTCATTCTTGCTTTGTTTGTTTATTTTTAGGTGATTGTTGATGATGGCTCTGTTGGGAGGGAGTAGACACGCACTATTAGTTCATTTCACCATATTCTAGTTTCAATAATAAGAATTGGTTACATCTTTCATTCCTTAATTGATGAACTATAATAAATAAAGTTAATTGTGGTTGATATCTCTCTCCATCTTATGGATGCTTATGTACTACTTGAGGTCTTTGATCACCCCTTCGTTTTAATTACTTGGTTTCAGACTTTATCCCTACCATTGTACTTTTAAAGTTTGATGAGTTATTGTTGAAATTCTTCCACATTATTGTTGTATGTTAGTCCTTTAGGTAGCATTTTGGCTTCCGAATAGCCAGGGTGTTATAGTTGGTATCAGAGCGGGCTTTAGGTCCTTGGTAATTGAATATTAAATGGACACACTGTGCACAGTAGGTGGGATTTGGGTAATCCATTGCATTTGCGATTCTGATAGTATGTTTCATGTTGTTGAACTGCTATTGAATTGTTTCTGTACTACCATTCTTTTTGTTAATCTATGATCTGATATGATCTTCTATATCTTTGAATTATTCAATGATTGTTACGAGATGATCTTGTATACTCATAACTGATTATATTGATTATGTGTGAGGATAGTTAAGGTTGAGAGGTTGAAGTCGTGGTTGTAGCCCCTGGGCTTTGCCAGGTTATATCACCGTTCGTGGTTTATGGAAAGGGGAGTAGTTATCCTGAGTACCATAGTTACAGGTTTTGAGCGTGAGTTGCTTTAGAAAGTTGTTCTCTACCTTGATTTTCGAATTTGTTCAATTTTTTGTCTAGTGGTGGTTGATGAATTTCTCTTGGGTTCGTGGTTCATTGTATTTGATGGTTTCAATAAGTCTCGAATTGTTCTCTGAAACAATTATTGTTTTCAACTGTTGAGTTGCTTTCACTACTTGTGATCATTGTTAATTGTTGAGATTGATATTTCCATGATTGTTCCTTCTTTCTTATTGGAAAAAAAAGTATTCGTTTGATATTTTGGTTAATGAAAGTTTTCTGTTGCAAGTTCGTTAACATGAGAAAGCCTTGGTTCTATGTATTTCTTTTGGATCATTCCGAGTGTGGAAGTTAGTGCATCTCTTTTATGAAGGAAAGTGTTAAAATCCTTTTGTGATGCCTTGTTGGGGTTAAATCAGAGATTGTAATAAAATAAAATGGTTGTGTGTGGGTTTCAATTTGTCCCTCTTTGTTTTTCAGGGCAATTATTGTCATTTCGACTATGGAGCTCTCTTTACTACTTGTAAATGTTGTTATTAAAGATTGTTCTTTTTCATGAGAATCCTACCATTCTTGTTGATAGATGTGATCTTGTTATCTGTTTGGTATTTTCGATAAAGGAAATTATCTTTTACAAAGTTCATTGAATAAAGTTTTGATTCTATTCATTTCTTTTGGGGTAGTTGGAGTGTTGAAGTTCAGAACCTTTTCTTTGCGAAAGAAAGTGTTAAAAATCCTTTGTAATGGTTGTTGTGCTAAATGAGAAGTTGTAAGTATACAAGGTAATTGATCATGTATGGGATGCTAAGTTGGGTTAGTGGCATGTTGCATAGTTAATCTTAACTGATGTCCTTGGTAGTGTAGTTGGGTAATTCCTTGATGATCTTTCATAAATGCTAGAATTACCTATTCCCGACGTGCTAAAATTGTTGAAACCTGATTAAAGGTCTAGATGGATTGTTGGTGAATCGAGTAGCACCACACCTTCTTACATGGTTAATGCAAACTTCAATTGATAATGAGAGCTGATGTTGGTGTTGCGTAATACCAACAGCTGAGTGGACGAATTTCATAAGTTTTCTTGATAGCGTGCCTTACGAGATTGTTATTTGCATAGTATGATCTTGTTAAAATAAATTTATTTCAACCTTGTGGCTAGTACTTATTTTGAAAAGCTTTAGGATGGTATAATAAAGTTTGATGATTCTTGGTACTACTGTATGATATTGATGTTATTAAAATTGACAGTAATGTGAGATTGATATTAATTCTTTCTGTAACACCCCAGCTCAGCATTTAGCCTGGAATGCTACCAAACTAACATTAAACAATTCTAAGCCAAAACATCCTACCAAATTTTTGGCAGAACCTTCCCTGTATTATTAACTACCAGAAGGTTCCAATATTTGAATAAAATGTATATAATTAATCCAACATTCAGCATAATCAATAATCATTCAAAACATGAAAGCAACTAGCATATCCAGAGATATCCAAAAGACACTACCTATCATTATTACACTTAATCCAATGCATGAAGCATAATCATAAACAATCTCTAAGCAGGTTGCTCCTTTATTAAAGTATGAACTAAAAATTTATCAACTTTTAAGGTGGATGGTAGTGTGTGTGTGTCCAACTCAAGTCTACTCCCTCCTATGCATGCCATTCTTGCAAGTGGTACCTAAAAACACAACAAAAGCAAGGGTGAGTCCAAAGACTCAGCAAGTACCAATAATGAAACATTAATCTCACATTTACATCATCAAAATTCCATTCCAAAGCTTTACACAAAAACATATCTCATGAGGTATGTATGTGAATATGCAATGCAACTTTTCTCTTTCACTCTTTGTCGCATTTCACCGGTAATGCGAGATATGCGACCGTCGCCGCATACCATGCCCGTGCTTTCATAGCACACGAGGACCAATTGCCCAATACTCCATAAGTAAAGGGGACCTCAAGTCCACACTCCACAAGTGTGGGGACCTCAAGCCCGTCATATACATGACGGGGATCTCAACAAATGCTTGGTCACCACGTGACCAAGTCTTTATTTTGTCAACATGATGTATATGCACACATCATGAATCATCATAATCATACCTCCTCAGCAATATCACTTATGAATTTAACTCATTCATACTTCTATCATTCATATCATAAGCATTTACCATCTTTAATCAACATATCACACTATCAACTAAGCATAGCTAATATGTATCAAAACATAGCACTCACTGTCAAACAATTCATAATTACTCTATCAAACAGTACTTGCAACCACCAAGATAATTTGGTACTCATCACAATATCATCCATTCATGGCTATTATGACCCAAACACAAACAATCCACGACATACAAGCATAATAATACAATAACCGGATACTTGCCTCAACCGTGCGAGAACGGTGGACGCGAAGTGGCGCTGCCCCTGGATCTCGCTCCCACCGAACATAGAGATAACCCAATCTAAGACCAACATACTGGACCAAAAGCATAAATAACAACACAATTGAACTCTCTAAACTTCCAAGCATTTTCCAATGTTCCAATTTCTAGCGATCGCTTTTGGTGTTCACTGCGGACAGTCAACTTCTAAAATACATAACTTTCTGCTCCGGAGTCCAAATAGGATGTTCTTGGACTTTCTGGAAAGGTAATTAAATTACCTAAATAAACTTAGTTGGGGAGCCCTTTTGATTATGCCAACTATTGCCTCTACCAAGGCAACCTACAGAACAACAATTTTCACGTCGGTTTCTCTGGACAGTACACTAAAACCACCATAACTTTTGCTACGAAGGTCCAAATCTTGCGTTCTTTATCTCTATGAAAAGGTATAGAAATTACCTACATTTTTTGTTATACTGAGATCCTCTGATTACGTCCTTAAATAATAGATTAACTCAGTTTTCTACGGACTGTCAGAATGTTGACAGATTAACCAGACAGCGGCACTAAACAATTCATAACTTTCTAACCGTTAATCGGATTTTGCCGTTCTTGGCGGCCACTGTAAGCTAAGAACATTATCTACATAAATCTAGGAGACCAAAACTCCTAATTCGGCCTCTAAACACCCGAAACTGACCACGCAATAATCTGGACAGAACGCGATCTATTAAACCGACACAAATCAATCTACCAAACGACATCAACCGCAACTATTACGCATCAAACCACGAAGAACACGCGACGTTACCCTTGTAGAATCGCAGCAAGATGATGAACTCTCCCCACGAAGTTGATCTCCTCTCCTTTCTTCACTTGATCGGCAGCAGGGAGCACCGACGGCGAGGAAGGGAGGCACCAATGGAGGGGGGCACCACCATGGAGGGGGGTGTGCTACAGTAGCTGTGCTACAGTGTGGTAGCACTGTAGCTACAGTGCACCTAGGGTTTCCCCCTTCCTTTTATTGGTGGCGGACCCCTCATGGGCCTCCTGGGTCAAGGCCCAAGGCCCAAGTTGCCGAAAAACTGCAGAAATCCCCATTTTTTATGTCTAATTTCTCTTTTGAACGCTTTCTTTCGTAGAATAAATTGGAGTATTACATTAAAACCCCTCTTTCTCCTGTTCAATCGCTTTGCTAAAAGAAATATTCCCCCGATTTTAATTATTCTCTCCCGATTTAATCTTTGGGGTATTACATTCTACCCTCCTTAAACAGAATTCGACCCCGAATTCTGTTCAACCTCAACACAAAAAAAAACCACTGCTAAAAGATTTACTAACATTACTATGTACCTGCCGTGAAAAACTTTGGATAAAGCTCGCGCATGCGAGACTCCAATTCCCAAGTCGTCTCCCTCTCGGGCTAATGGGACAAAGGCACCTTGACACAAACCAACGACTTGTGCCTCAGCACTCGCTCTGACCTCTCTAACAACGCACAGGATGCTACTTAAAGGTCAGCAGCTCCCGCGAAACTTCAAACTTCGGACCTCTCTGGTACTCACTCAGCACTGGGACAAACAAGACGATGTGTACTTCGCGCTTGGACTCACTACGGTCCTAACGTTTTGCCAACTAGCGAAAACAACCCAATATACCTTGGGGCAACCCCCCCTAGTGGTACCGAACCACGCAACATGTGCATAGAACACTGAACTTTTGTTCCACCTATTAAGCGGACTTTTTCACCCAAAGAAAGATCGCCTCCTTTAACGAGGGACACACAATGAACTCGCTTTAAACACACTCTTACACCGACATAGCCCAACTGAAAAATGAAGGACTATCATCGCAACCAAGTGTTACCAACTCAAGTACTAAAAGAGTCAAGTTCAGAATCGAAGATTTATCACGAAAATCTTTCCACCTTCAAATTAGACAATTTGCAAATAAACACCACATCCGCCAAAGGAGAAATCACTCGAATAACCAAATCCAACATTTCTTTTATTCTTTCTGAACTGATAAGAACCACACATACCAACATAAAGCCAAGCTCAACTTTGCAAAAGACAAAGGTCAACAGCATAGAACTTAAACGAAAATCGGAAAACAATTCACTTCTTGAGGAAGCATCAATTTATGATTTCTCTTCTAGGACCAAAATTTCCCTCAAGCTATGGAATCCCAATCATCGCACAACACACTAACTTGTTACTCTTAACTTGGCGATCTCAACGCCAAGCCCAAATCGAAACGCCTTGTCTACACCTTTGAAGAGGGACTCTGATGATTTCACAAAACATTCTCTAACCGATTCCTTTTACTGATAGAATTCATTTGACAGATGGCACTCAGAATGTATCCCCAAATTAGATCTCTCACACGATCATATCACCTCAACCCTTTTTTAGGACAAACATTTCAGATTCCACATCACACACTCTCATGTACTACATCAGAAGGGTGTTATCAACGATCATCCCATTGTCGCAATCCACCCTTATTCTACTTCCTCTGCACATAATCTTTGGGCGACTCAAAGTTCTAGCATAACAATGCAAAGTCCACATTTAACCTCCAAGACTCTTGCAACTAACTTCTCATATAAAGGATAGGGAAATCCTTAGATTAAATCCCTAAAAATCCATAATTCCCACATACTCACTTATTAATATCCTCATGAAAATATTTTCTTGACCCGGATACCTTTACAAAGATTATAACTCTTAGAAGGTTACTCAATCAAAATCAAATCACTCTTGACATTACTCAACATTTTCTATTATCCCATTAATTGACATGACAATTCGATTACTTTGTAATCCCACTCTCATTAAACCACGTCATCGAGAATAACCATTCACAACCTCGCAATACTACCAAATTACGATACTCTATAAAATTGATCAAGATTTTCATACTCTCGGTAATTCTAATGTCCCACCCGAAGTGAACAAAAGATCTTGGATCACAATCACTATAGGTTCTACTAGCTTTAACAATGTAATCAGTTTAACCCCATAAGACAATCCTCCATTGAGATAGACTTCTCTCAAAGAACTATATTACGAAATTATTTCATCCTCCAATGCTCATCGAATAACTTACAACCCAAGTTTCACAACTACAATTATTGAACACCTCAAAAGACTCAAGTGAAACGAATAGGTTGATTCTTCCTCAAAAGAAAGAGCGAATGGAATCAATTTTCATCAACTAGGAAAACATGTGCCACCCACAGTGAACACAAGACCAAGGAAAAGCGTCACTTAGGCCAAGTACTCGAAAAACATAAGGAATGTCAACGATCGAGGGCTCAAGCCCTCTTGAAGCGAATACCAAACCACAAATGAGAAGAAGGTAATGCCCTTTGAAAATTGATAAACTCTTATGGAACAACTGCATAAGGTTTAAGCACTCTCAAATAAAGCGCAAGATGCGAAACGAGACTTAAAGCTCAATTACTTATACTTGACTCATTCCTTTAACAAGGAAGGTTATTTTACGTGATTACTACATCACTTTGCCACTTAAACAAGATAAGCTCTTAAGACCAAATCGTAGGAACAACTTAAGAACCAATAAAATCTTTCAACATGTCACTTTGCTCAAAGCAACTCAATCACCACATAACTCAAGCGATCCAATTGATCACCATCGCAAAAATCGAAACACTTCTACAAAATCCAAGTTACGAAAGACGATCAAATTTCTTTATTTCTAAAAGAATCATCACCACACACAAGTCACAATCTCTTGCAGATAATCTTACTAACATCAAGAATAATATACTCTGAACATGAATATTTATCATCAACTATTCCATTAGAAAGCCCCCAAAGTTTCACTAATTTATTCCATACTGCCTTTTCATCCCATCTTCAAAATGAGAGTATATCAAAATCATACAACATCACTACATCAACTTCTTAAGTTTAGAAGGGGTCTACTACCAAATTGAAAAGCTCCTACCAAAACCCTTTCATCAAGGACACAAGTTCATCCAATTATTTCACAATCATGTGGGCATAAGCCACCTATTATATCATATCAGTTCAACTTTTAGCGATGCTCATTATCAAACTTCAACACACAACAGATTATCGACAACCCTTGTTGTTATCAAGCAAGCCGTTATGAAATCTAGTTGCTACCTACTTTCCTTCCCAAATCACATGGATATTAACAAGCACATATTCAACTGTTCCTCCTCACATTGGATTTGGCAAAAAATACACTAAAACTTCAAAAAATCAAATCTTCTATCGATCAAGAGTCTCAACAACACTACAACCAAATTCATCACGTCATCCTACAAAGAAGAACTACATAGAACTCCTCCCATAATTTCTAGATCCACCGATATTCAATCTGTTCAACCGGTTGTACACAATTCTAATAACTAATCATACTAGGAATATGTAAATCGGTATTCCCTCTAATTTTCCTTTCCACACAATTAAATTAATCCATGGGAACCAAAGAACCCAACAAGTTTAACAACCTAAACAGTTTTAATGACCAGACTAGTTCATCAAGGTTCCATACTTCTTGATATCTCTCAATCACTACTCATATATACCGTTCATCAAGAACTAGAAAAAGACAACATCATCCTAATCAATTTCACTTCCAAGGTTACTAATTAATATTAATTATTCACCATACCAATGACTCAACTTGATATCCATACCATATCGAGTTATTTGATTAAAATCTCTGATTTAACCATAACAAGGCATCAGAAAAAGGATTTTAGCAATTTCCAACGAGAAAGAGATGCATTAAACTTCATCACTCGGAATAATCCAAAAGAAATACATAGAGCAAAAGTTTTCTCATGTTAACAAACTTGCAATGAAACTCTCATTACCCAAACTTTCAAACGAATACATGAGTCATTCTTTTCAATGAGAAAGAAGAAACAACCATGGAATTATCGGTAATGACAATTGAGGACGATCACTAGTAGTAAAGACAGACTCAACGATGAAAAACAATACTTGTTTTAGAGAACCATTAGAGACCATTGAAACACAACCATTACCATGAACCACGAACCCAAGAGAAAATCATCATCCACCACCGAACAAGAATTTGCCAAGATTGAGGTCAAGAAGGAAAACAACTTTCTAAAGCAGCTCACGCTCAACTCCTGCAACTATGGTATTCGGGGTAACTACTCTATTCGTCTACCACGAACGGTGATATAACCCGACAAAGTCCAAGGCCACAATCACAGCCTCCACTTCTTATCCACTATCACCGACACGCATTAACAATATAATCAAATATGATTATACATGATCATCTCATGGTAATCATATAATAGATTCATAGTTATAGAATATCATAACATATCATTTCATAGATTAACAACAAGAAAGATAGCACAGAGGCAATTCAACAATTGCTCAACAAATGAAACATAGCAACAGATAATGCGGAAGCAATATAATTCCCAACCCCACCTACTGTGCACAGTGTGTCAATTTAATATTTTTTTTCTATTAACCACGGACCTAAAGCCCGCTCTGATACCAACTGTAACACCCCAGCTCAGCATTTAGCCTGGAATGCTACCAAACTAACAATAAACAATTCTAAGCCAAAACATCCTACCAAATTTTTGGCAGAACCTCCCCTGTATTATTAACTATCAGGAGGTTCCAATATTTGAATAAAACGTATATAATTAATCCAACATTCAGCATAATCAATAGTCATTCAAAACATGAAAGCAACTAGCATATCCAGAGATATCCAAAAGACACTACCTATCATTATTACACTTAATCCAATGCATGAAGCATAATCATAAACAATCTCTAAGCAGGTTGCTCCTTTATTAAAGTATGAACTAAAAATTTATCAACTTTTAAGGTGGATGGTAGTGTGTGTATCCAACTCAAGTCTACTCCCTCCCATGCATGCCATTCTTGCAAGTGGTACCTAAAAAGACAACAAAAGCAAGGGTGAGTCCAAAGACTCAGCAAGTACCAATAATGAAACATTAATCTCACATTTACATCATCAACATTCCATTCCAAAGCTTGACACAAAAACATATCTCATGAGGTATGTATGCGAATATGCAATGCAACTTTTCTCTTTCACTCTTTGTCGCATTTCACCGTGTCACGAGATATCGACCGTCGCCGCATACCATGCTCGTGCTCGCAAGCACAGGGACCAGTGCCCAATACTCCGCAAGTAAAGGGACCTCAAGCCCACACTCCACAAGTGTGGGGACCTCAAGCCCGTCATATACATGACGGGATCTCAACAAATGCTTGGTCACCACGTGACCAAGTCTTTATTTTGTCAACATGATGCATATACACACATCATGAATCATCATAATCATACCTCCTCAGCAATATCACTTATGAATTTAACTCATTCATACTTCTATCATTCATATCATAAGCATTTACCATCTTTAATCAACATATCACACTATCAACTAAGCATAGCTAATATGTATCAAAACATAGCACTCATTGTCAAACAATTCATAATTACTCTATCAAGCAGTACTTGCAACCACCAAGATAATTTGGTACTCATCACAATATCATCCATTCATGGCTATTATGACCCAAACACAAACAGATCCACGACATACAAGCATAATAATACAATAACCGGATACTTGCCTCAGCGTGCGAGAGCGGTGGGGCTTGAAGTGGGCGCTGCCCACAGGATCTCGCTCCCACTGAACATAGAGATAACCCAATCTAAGACCAACATACTGGACCAAAAGCATAAATAACAACACAATTGAACTCTCTAAACTTCCAAGCATTTTCCAATGTTCCAATTTCTAGCGATCGCTTTTGGTGTTCACTGCGGACAGTCAACTTCTAAAATACATAACTTTCTGCTCCAGAGTCCAAATAGGATGTTCTTGGACTTTCTGGAAAGGTAATTAAATTACCTAAATAAACTTAGTTGGGGAGCCCTTTTGATTATGCCAACTATTGCCTCTACACAGCCAACCTACAGAACAACAATTTTCACGTCGGTTTCTCTGGACAGTACACTAAAACCACCATAACTTTTGCTACGAAGGTCCAAATCTTGCGTTCTTTATCTCTATGAAAAGGTATAGAAATTACCTACATTTTCATTATACTGAGATCCTCTGATTTCGTCCTTAAATAATATATTAACTCAGTTTTCTACGGACTGTCAGAATGTTGACATATTAACCAGACAGCGGCACTAAACAATTCATAACTTTCTAACCGTTAATCGGATTTTGCCGTTCTTGGCGGCCACTGAAAGCGAAGAACATTATCTACATAACTCTAGGAGACCAAAACTCCTAATTCGGCCTCTAAACACCCGAAACTGACCACACAATAATCTGGACAGAACACGATCTATTAAACTGACGCAAATCAATCTACCAAACGACATCAACCGCAACTATTACGCATCAAACCACGAAGAACACGCGACGTTACCCTTGTAGAATTGCAGCAAGATGATGAACTCTCCCCACGAAGTTGATCTCCTCTCCTTTCTTCACTTGATCGGCAGCAGGGAGCACCGACGGCGAGGAAGGGAGGCACCAATGGAGGGAGGCCCCTAAAGTGAGATAAGCAAATAGTCGGGAGAGACTAATTAATCGGGTGGGACTTAAATGGATTTACGGGAAAGACCAAGAAGCTATTGCTCAAATTAACAGTTAGAGAGGGGGGGAAACGCTGATTTAACCCAACTTGGGCCTGGGCCAAGGCCCATGTGGGTGGCCGGCCAAGGGAGGGGGGGTGCCTCATCCCCCAAACCCTAACCGCAGCCCCTCCCCCCACTCTCCCACGCCTCCACCCCTCTCCCCTTTGTGTGGCCGCCACCTTCCTCCCCTCCCACGTCCTCCACCCTGGTTGCCTCCTCCCTTGCGCCCTCCCAAGGTCCCCTCCAAGTTTCCCCATGGCTGCCGGCCAAGGAAAGAAGAAGGAAAGTCCCCATTGCGGCCGGCCGAGGAGGAAGAGAAGAGGGAAGGAAGAGGGGAGAAGAGAAGGGAGAAGAGAAGGAAGAGGGATCCCATCCGGAGTCGCAATCTTCAGCTGCACCAAGGGTAACTAGTATCATTTGATGTTGTGTGATTAGTCGTAGAAGAGGAATCGTGTAGTTTTGGCTAGGTTGCAATCTGCTCGCTGTAATCGCAGATTCATCCAGTAGCTTGCGGGGTCAATTTCTTGTGTTTAGAGGCCGAATCAGGAGTTTTGGTCTCCTGGAGAGTTGTAGGTTATATTATTAACTTTCAGTGCCCACCAAGATCACCCAAATCCGATTAACGGTCAGGAAGTTATGATTTATTTAGTATCGCTGCCCGACAAATCTGTCAGTTTCTGGCTGTCTGTAGGAATCTGGTTAAAACTGATATTTAAATGGAGAATCAGGGGATCTTAATATAATGAACAATGTGGGTAATTTCTATACCTTTGCATAGAGATAAAGAACGCAAGATTCGTACTTTCGTAGCAAAAGTTATGGTGGTTTTAGTGCACTGTCCAGAGAACCCGACGTGAATTCTGATGTTCTGTAGATTGGCTTGGTAGGGGAAGTAAATGGAAGAATCAAAAGGGCTCCCCAACTAGGTTTATTTAGGTAATTTAATTACCTTTTTATAAAGTCTAATATCATCTTATTTGGATTCCTGAGCAGAAAGTTATGTATTTTAGAAGTTGACTGTCTACAGTGTGCGCCAAATCGATCGCTAGAAATTGGAAGTTGGGTAACACTTGGGGGGGGTTTAGCAAGTTCATTTGTGTTGTTCTTATGCTCTTGGTTCAGTATGTTGGTCTTAGATTGGGTTATCTTAAAATTCAGGTGGGAGCGTGGTCGTGGGCAGCACACCACGTCGCGTCCACCGTTCTCGCACGGTTGAGGCAAGTATTCGCTATAATATATGTATGCTTGCATGATATGATTGTGGTGTATCTTGATCGTATAGCCATGCATGCTGTTTATGAGATGAGTTACTGTTTATTTTGATGACTGCTAGTTATGGTTAAAGGTTCTTCCGCATGTTGTTATTGCTTCCGTGCCAATGAGAATATGTTGTATTCCTACATATGAAAATGTTATCATGGTGCATATGCATGTTGAGAGCATACAAGTGCCTTGGTCACGTGGTGACCAAGCACATCTGATTGAGTCCCGTCATGTAGATGACGGGCTTGAGGTCCCCACATTCGTGGAATGTGGGCTAATGAACAAAGAGGTCCCCATCATTAAGATGATGGGCAAAGGTCCCTATACATGTGGTGTATAGGCTATTGGTCCCTGTGCCAGAGGGCACAGGCAAGGGTATACAAGCGACGGTTGTATACCCGCATTACGGTAAAATGCGAAAGAGATAAAGTTCAAAGGAGCATTGCATTGGTTGCATATCATGAGTTAAATGGCTATGTTTAGTGTGATGTTAATTGAGGATCATCGATGCTATGTTTGTGTTCTTGTTTATGGCCTTGTTGATACTTGCTGAGTCTTTAGGCTCACCCCTGCTTTAATGTGTTTTAGGTACCAGAGGCAGGAACGACATGCATGGGAGGGAATAGAAGTTGTTGCACTCACTACCTCACACTCTTAAGGCGTTTGCCACTTAGCACCAATTTAGAAATAAATAAACTGTTTGGTTATCACCATATATGGTTTTGGTTTGAGCATCGGATTATTTGTAATAATGAGGTTGCCAGTCTTGGTATGTTCATTTGATTATCATACATGAATGAGTAGACTTGATTATGTGAAATTTTGTTAAAGGCCATGTTTTATTGTTGAACTCTCAGTATAGCTGTTTAAACAAAGAAGACTCTGCCGAAAATTTGTTTTTGTGCTAGAATAGTTTATTTCCAGTAGCATTCCAGGCTCTTTGAGAGCTGGGGTGTTACAGTTGGTATCAGAGCCAGGTTGTAGGTCCGTGGTGACTAGTTCATTTAAAATTTTTTTTTGCTAATGTTAAACAACTTAAAAGTTTGACACACTGGTGCACAGTAGGATGGGGATGGACCAATCATTGCATTTACGTTTCCGTTATATCGTTTTGATGATTGCTGTCATGAATTGAGTTTGCCTGCTTAATTAATTAATTATTATGATTATTATGAGTGGGAATAATTGATGTGGAGAGGTTAAGGTCGTGGTTGTGACCTTGGACTTTGTTCGGTTATACCACCGTTCGTGGTATACGAATAGAGTAGTTACCCCGAATACCATAGTTGCAGGAGTTGAGCGTAAGCTGCTTTGGAAAGTTGTTTTCTTTCTTGACCTCAAATCCTGGCAAATTCTTGTTTTGTGGTGGATGATGATTTTCTCTTGGGTTCGTGGTTCATGGTAGATGTTGTGTTTTATTGGTCTCTAATGGTTCTCTGAAACAAGTATTGTTTTTCCGACTGTTGAGTCGCTTTTGCTACTTGTGATCTTTCTCAATTGGCAATTATTGATAATTCCTTGGTTGTTCCTTCTTTCTCTTTAGCAAAGAACGACTCATTTATTCGTTTGATAGTTGGGTATTGAGAGTTTTCTGTTGTAAGTTTGTTAGCATGAGGAAGCTTTGGCTCTATGTGTTCCTTTTGGATTATACCGAGTGTTAAAGTTTAAGGCATTTTTTTTCTGTTGGAAATTGCTAGAATCCTGTTGTGATACCTTGTTATGGTTAAATCCGAGATTGTAATCAAATAACTTGATTTGGTATGGGTATCAAGTTAAGACGGTGGTATGGTGCATAACTAATATCAACTAGTGACCTTGGAAGTGAAATTGATTAAGTTCATGTTGTATTCTACTAGTTCTTGATGAACTGTATATATGAGTAGTGACTGACAGTATGTCCATACCTTTTTGGAGTCAAAAGAGATATTAAGAAGTATAAAACCTAGATGAACTAGTCTGATCATTAAAACTGTTTAGGTTGTTAAGCTTGTTGGGTTCTTTGGTTCCCATGGATTAATTTAATTGTGTGGAAAGAAAAAAAAATTAGAGGGAATACTAGATTTACCTACTCCTTAGTATGATTAATTATCGGAATTGTGTTTAATCGGTTGAAGGGATTGAATATGGGTGGATCTAGAATTTATGAGAGAAGTTCTATATAGTTCCTCTATATAGAATGACGCAATGAATTTGGTTGTAACGTTGTTGAGACTTTTGATCGATAGAAGATTTCCATTTTTGAAGTTTTAGTGTACTTTTTGCCGAAATCCAAATGTGAGGAGAAACAGTTGAATATGTGTTTGTTAATATTCGTATGATCTGGGAATAAAAGTAGGTAGCAACTAGATTTCATAATGAAGCCAGTTGATAACAACAATGGTTGTCGTATAGCTGTTGTGCGTTGAAGTTTGATGATGAGCATCGCTAAAAGTTGAACTGATATGATACAATAGGTGGCTTGTGCCCACATAATTGTGAAATAATCGGAAGAAATTGTGTCCTTGATGAAAGGGTTTTGGTAGGAGTTTTTCAATTGGGTAGTAGACCCCTTTTAAACTAAAGAGGTCGATGTAGTGAGGTTGAATGGTTTTGAGTGTTCTCTCGTTTGAAGATGGGATGAAAAGGTAGTATGGAACGATTTGGTGAAACTTTGAGGGCTTTCTAATGCAATAGTTGGCGATAAATATTCGTGTTCAGAGTATATTATTCTTGATGTTAGTAAAATTATCTGCAAGAGATTGTGACTTGTGTGTGTGGTGATGATTCTTCTGGAAATAAAGTAATTTGATCGTCTTTCGTAATTTGGAGTTGGTAAGAGTGTCTCGAGTTTTGCGATGGTGATCATTTGGACCTCTTGAGTTATGTGGTGGCTGAGTTGCTTTGAGCAAAGTGACATGTTGAAAGATTTTTATTGGTTCTTGAGTTGTTTATATGATTTGGTCTTAAGAGCTTAACTTGTTAAGCTGGCAAGGTGATGTAGTGATCACAGAAAATAACCTTCCTGGATAAAGGAAGGGGTGAAGTATAAGTAGTTGAGATTTAAGTCAAGTTTCGCATCTTGCAGTTATTTGAGTTTGCTTAAGCCTTATGCAGTTGTTCCATGTGAGTGTATCAATTTCCAAAGGGCACTATCTTCTTCTCATTTGTGGTTTGGTATTCGCTTTCAGTAGGGCTTGAGCCCTAGACCGTTGACTTTCCCTTACGTTTTCCGAGTACCTTGCTTAAGTGACTATTTTCCTTGGTCTTGTGTTCACTGCGGTGGCACATGTTTTCCTAGTTGGAAAAAAAATTTGATTCCATTCGCTCTTTCTTTTGAGGAAGAATCGACCTATTCGTTTCACCCGAGTCTTTTGAGGTGTTTAATAATTGTAGTTGTGAAACTTTGGGTTGTAAGTTATTCAATGAGCATTGGAGGATGAAATAATTTTGTAATATAATCCTTTGAGAGAAGTCTATTGTGAGGACCCGGAATATTTAACTAGTAACACTTAACCTCCAATTGGTTCTAGCGTTACTAATTAAACATTCTAAGCCTCGATGGACATATGCTTCCAGAAGCGCAGCATATGCACATCATCACAAAATTACACATCAATTCCATACACATACATCACTAAGTTCAACAACGACATACATAAAGTAAGTTATTACAAAGAGAGCCGACCGGCCAAATAGAACAATATACAAGAATGACAGTGAAGCAAAGCGCCATAAGATGGCTAGAACAAAAGTCGACCGGTTAGCCACACACCCACAAGGCAACCGGCCAGGGCCGCCAAGCTAGTCGCCCATAGCTACCACAACACTGACTCACAAAAGTGAGGCCCTTCAGCTCACCTTCTTCCTCTGCAACAAAACAATTAAGCATAGCAACTGAGTACAAAGATTGTCTTTGTACCCGCAAGATTGACGTGTGGAATAGCAGACCTATTCATAGACTACATGCAAGCTTATTTAGGTGGAGGTCATATGTCTCATTTTGCATGAAGCCAACTTTATTTGCAATAATGTAATACATTTTAAAAGCAAGTTTGCAAATTTATTTTGTTATCAAAGTAATGATAAGTAAAGATACATACAAGTAACCACTGGAAGTGACTATCCCAATAGTCACCACACATAGCACGAATCACGATTCGTACCACCCATCGAGTTTTAATTTAAAAGGTTGTAGTCTAACTCTTGAAAGACCTTGCCAAGCGTGTCCATAACCTAGGGCGAGGCTATTCGAATAGTTTTAACCTGCGAGGGTGTACCAATGTACCCACACTTGGACCGCCTTCAAGCCACAAGCACACTACCGAAGGTATGCCGGCCCGGCTAAGTCCTCTGAGACATTTCCAATCTTGTGTATTAACTACGAGCCGCTCGTATGGATAGAAACCCATACGCTTACATTGCAAGCGAAAGACAACCACCCGTTACGGGGAAACCTTCGGACACTACAATGCTCCCAGCACCATCCCTCCTGCGACTCCTGCGACTGGAGCCAATACACGCCAAAGTACTAAGTCAAGAGAGGTCCCATACCCTCTAATGTGGTTAGCACGCTAAAATGCTTGGTTTAGTGTAACAAGATGTTCGGTCCTTGTTGACCGGGCACCATTCGATCACACCCCACAATCACACCATCTTACCATTGTGCCCAAGTCTAAATCATTTTGTTTTTAGTTTTAGTTTTCATAAGTAGACATGGCACAAGGTGGAAATCATAAATCATAATAAGTTTTGTGTGATCAAGGTTATCGACAAGTCGATAACCGCCCATTTCTACCGAAGCTAAGCACGGCTAAGCAATTAATTCGCAACTACTAAGTGACAAGAGCCCATCCACGAACTCTAAATCACAGCAAGTAACCTAGGCTCATGGTAGTAGAGGATAATCATTTGCTAAGGAAATGCATCTACTAGGCCAACTATTAAAACAAAGTAGCAATGCATACATAGAATTTGTAATCAACATAAATACTTAAAATACTGGGATTAACATGATCAAACTGCTTGCCTGCTTGCTGTTGCTCAATTTGTTGCGGAGGGTCGCTCTCGGGGTTACCGCAAATGTCGAATCCTAAGCGAAAAGGCAAAAAGAACCAAGAACAACCAATAAGACTAGCAACACTTAAGCAAGCAAAAATTATCCAAATACAACGAAATTTATACACAAGGTAGAATACAAATAAACCAAGACATAGAAACTGGAAAAACCTAATTTGGATTTGTGGCGCAAAAGATATTACTTAAAAACTCATTTTCGGCCATAATTAGCACTGTAGCAAAAATATTTTCTAGAAAGATTTTGAAGCTGAAATTTTTATGGTAGCTACCTACTGGTATAGTGGTAACCCATATAAAATTTTAGGTCATTTGGAGTTAAGATGATTTAGTTATGATTTTTCTAAGTTCTACAACTAGCATATATCATTTCTCAGGAACATGAATAAAGACAAAGCCTAGATCAATTTAAAGCATGTCTATAGGCCAAATTTACCAGGTTGAGTTTGCTCACTTTGCAACTACAGAGAGGAAGTTATGTGGTTTACAAATTTTTCATGAATTTCTAGACCTCATTTTTCATTAAACAAGATCATGCTATTAAAATCATTTTCTGCTACAACACAGGGCCTAATTTCATTCTCAGATTAAAGTTTATACTATAACAAAGCTACAAAGAATCGGAATCATTCAAAAGGAGTTAAAATGACAAAGTTATGCACTTTTGAAATTTGAAACAGCAAAAGACTTAGGAAACTTGAGCTCTCGGGAGGTCCAAACGAACTGGAAGACAAGGGGAGGTCGTGGGCCGTTAGATCAAGGTCTGACGGCTATGAGCCTCAAAGCACAGCGCGCACAAGACCTCCTCCCGCACTGGGGAGGTCTGGATCGTTGAGATCTGATCCAACGATCACGACCAGCGCGTGCACAGCGCACTCAAGGAGGTCTACGCGCCTAACAGAGGTCGTGACCGTCAGATCGAGATCTGGCGGTCCCGAGCACTAGGGGAGATCCTAAGGCTTTAAATCCAAGGAAAGAGGTCGGGACGGTCAGATTCTCACAGAGGAGGTCCCAACGGTCTAGATCTCCAGAGAGAGGTCCTACGGCTAAATCCACAGAAGGAGGTCTAACCCGTTAGATCTAAATCTAACGGTTTAGACCAGAGGAGGAGGTCCTAACGCTCATCGATCCAAGGAGGAGGTCCTAGGCGGTCAAGATCTCGGAGGAGGTCTTGATCGGCTAGGATTGACACGAGGAGGTCTTGGATGACCAAGATCTTCTCGGGGAGGTCCTAAGCGATAGTGTTTTAACGGGAGGAGATCTAGACGGTTCAGATGAGACCTAGGGAGGTCTTGAGCGGTCCGAGAACAACGCGGAGGAGGTGCAGCGCTAAAGGTTTTACAAAAAGAGATCTAACGCTCGATCTAACCCGGGAGGTCGCGAACGGCTAAGACCAAGGTTGGGGAGGTCCCGAGGGTTTTCTAACAAGGACCGGGGTGCTCTTTTGCAAAGAGGACCTCGAGGAGGTCTTTTCCAACGAGGACCTGGGAGATCCGAAGGTGGTTTCTGAAATGACCTCGAGGAGGTCTTTTTGCACAGAGTGGTTCTAGTGGCTCGAGTTAGATCTCGGGCGTCTGGACGGCCGAGATCTAACCAGTGAGGTCGTGGCGCTAAGGTTTTGCGACAGAGACCTACGGTCAAGATCTACGCTCGAATTGCACGAGGAGGTCCGAAGACTTAACGTTGCACGAAAGCAGCCCACGGCTCGGATTGAACCCGGTGGTCCTAAGCGGTGGAGATAACTCGAGGAGGAGGTCCAGCGGTGGTTTTCTTTGTAAAAGGCAGAGGTGGCTTTTACAAAGAGGACCCCGAGGTGGTCTTTGCAAAAAAATGACCAAGGGAGGTCTTTTGCAAAGAGGACCTCGAAGTGGCTCGAGGTGGTCTTTGCAAAAGGACCGAGGAGGTCTTATACTAAAAGGTTTTGCGGGAAAGATCTAAAGGTCAGATCTAAACTTGGGGAGGTCTAGGCGGTCACGAAGAACCCGAGGAGGTCCAAGGTGCTTTTAATGGCGCGGAACCTACGGACGGCGACAAAGGGTGGCGGCTAAGACAACTCACGGCTCATCGATGATTGGCAATAAATGGGCATTTAAGATGTCCTAACAAGATGACGAAACGGGAGTTTTGAGCGGCAAAATCCCGGCGGGCTCAACGGCTTGCCGCGGCGATGGGGACCTCGCGGCGCCGACCAAGGGCACCGATATACTCGCAATAGTGCCGCGGACCTAGCGGAGGCACTCTCGACGGCGGCGACGGCCTTAAACGCCGGCGAGCCGGAGAATGGCGGAGGACAAGCTTTTCGGCAAAATCCGAAAACAGCGAAATCGAGCGTTGCGAGCTATCCTAGCTAGACCTTAAACTCTAAGGGACTAAAATGAACTCACCCGAGTGTAGGGAAGGTCCAGAGGAAGACGGAGGGACTTGGAGAAGGTCGACGAAGTCCGGCGGTGACGTGTCTGCCGGCGATGGAGAAGAAGACGACCTCGACCCCGACAAGCAGCTCCCCAACTTGACCACCTCTGCGATGGATAACCACAGCAAGTTAGAGAATGCTCGAGGTGCTCGCGATGACAAGAAAAACAGGCAAGAACGTTGATGGAACCACTGGAGCTCGAGCTTCGGCAGGGAGCTCCAAAGGTGACAATGGAGGTTTCGGGGTGGTGGTGTTCTTGGGGGTTTGAGCTTGAGGACCACTCAACTGAGGGAGCTCAAGCACAGCCAAGAACGAAGAAGGAAAAAGGAGAGGAAGTTTTCAGGCTATGTATAGCCTGGGAGTTTGGCAAGGGCTAGGGCAACCCACTGTGAGCAAGAACCATGCCCCTGCCAACGGCACGCACGACAGGACAAGTGGCAGAGCAGGTGAAGACTTTGGAGGTTAAAGCTGACTAGCAATAAATGCATGTCAGCAGAAAGAGCCGTTGACAAGAGGCAAAAGGTGACATCTCACTGCCCCAACTGCTCTGACCCTGACACACGCACAGAGGTGCGAAATTTCATGGCGGGCAGACCTCAGGGAGGTCGTGAGGAAGAAACACAGCGCTAAGGAGGTCCTGGACGTCCCAGATCTGCTTGGGGAGGTCCTGGACGTCCAAGAATCGCCGAGGTGGGGAGGTCCGAGCGCGGGCGAGGAGGTCCTAGGAGGTCGTGACCGCTGGATGGAGATCCAGTGGCTTGGACCACCCCGAGGCGCTGAGGGCGCTCAAGAGGTCCTCAGATCAGTGGGGAGGTCGTGAGCGGTGGATGGAAATCCAACGGCTAGAACGGGCGCGCACGAGATCGAGCTCGGTGTGCTGGCTGGCGACATGGTCCAACCAAGTCGGTTGGTGGGCTCGGTCCGAGCAGGTTTGACTCAACGATTTAAATTTTCGGTATTAGAGAAAGGTGACATTTGGGGATTGTTTGAGGTAGCAATAGAACTCCAAAATTATGAAATTTTCACAGAGCTTGCTAGCTCAAACGAGGACCTAGCATAAAATTTTCAGAGGCTTGGTCTTTGAGGATTTTCCTCCAAAAATCTAGCTAGGCGCTGGTCCAAGGTTTGACCAGATTTAAATTGGTTTGGTGATCTCAGAAAATATTCAAACAATTTCTAAAAATTGTGAAATTTTTCAGAGAGGTCACATACCATCCCAAGAACTTAGGAAAAACATTTCTAGGAGATGATCAAGAGATTCGACAAGATTGTTTTTGAAAGCTCAAGATTTATATCAAAAGACTTGTGACTTCGTATTTCCATAGCTTCTTGCACAATTCTGGCTTGGTACAATAGGAAATACAGGATGTAAGAAAAAGTTTTAATTTCCCCTCATTTTCTTACATTTGAAACACGAGCCCAAAATTGGGATGTTACAACTCTCCCCCCTTACAAGAATCTCGACCCGAGATTCCGTTTACTCGGAGAAGAAAGAAGGAAAATCTGCACGAAGGCGATCTTCTCGCTCCCAAGTTGCCTCATCTTCAGAATGGTTTGACCACTGAACCTTAAGGAACTTGATGACACGGTTCCTTGTTCTCCGCTCAGATTCCTCAAGAATGCGAGCAGGATGCTCGCGGTAGGTCAAATTCTCCCGCACATCGAGAACCTCCAACGAGCTTCTCGATCGGGACACGGAGGCACTTCTTGGTGTGAAACATGGAACACATCATGCACACCCTCAAGTGCATTTGGTAGCTCCAATCAGTATGCAAGCTGCTCCAACTCTCTCGATGATACGGTAAGGCCCAACATATCGAGGAGCCAACTTGCCCTTGATGCCAAAAGCGATGGCCCTTCAAGGGTGAGACTTTGAGATACACAAAGTCATTGGGCTCAAAGCTCAACTCACGGCGACGACGATCCGCATAGCTCTTTTATGCGGTGGGCGTGCGCGGATGCTCGCGGATCAACTGAACTTGACTTTCGGCCTCATTGATCGAATCTGGGCCGAAAAACTGCCGCTCACCAGTCTCTGACTAGTTCAACGGGGTTCTGCACCTTCTCCCATATAAAGCCTCAAATGGTGCCATGCCAAGACTGGCCTGAAAGCTGTTGTTGTAGGAGAACTCAGCAAATGGTAGGCATTTCTCCCACTTCTTCCCATAGGAAAGAACACAAGCACGGAGCATATCTTCCAACACTTGGTTGACTCGCTCCGTCTGGCCATCAGTCTGAGGATGAAAGGCTGTACTGAAATGAAGGCGGGTCCCCATAGCCTCTTGCAGACTATGCCAAAACCGCGAGGTGAAAAGTGCACCACGATCAGAAACAATCGTCTTTGGTACACCGTGAAGACTCACAATCCTCGAGACATAAAGTTCGGCCAAAGGCCCCACACGAAGCTGAGTCTTTACAGGAAGGAAATGTGCCACTTTAGTCAACCGGTCAATCACGACCCAAATAGCATCATTCCCCTTGGACGAGCGGGGCAATCCGGTGATGAAGTCCATGCCAACGGAATCCCACTTCCATTCTGGCACTGGCAAAGGCTGAAGAAGACCTGCTGGACGCTGATGTTCGGCCTTCACACGACAGCACACGTCGCACTCGGCAACGAACTTGGCAATCTCGCGCTTCATTCGGGTCCACCAGAATCTCTGACGAAGATCCTGATACATCTTGGTAGCCCCGGGGTGAATAGACAAAGGAGAATCATGGGCTTCGCGGAGAATCAAATCCCGCAATTCCATGACCTTAGGAACCACAAGACGCTGCCCAAACCACACAACGCCATGTTCATCCTCTGAAAAGCACTTGGCTATCCCATCCTTGATGTTACGCTTGATTTGACTCACGCCCACATCACATCTGCTGCGCGCCTTGATTTGGTCCACCAAGGTTGGTTGCACAACCAATGTAGCAAGAGAACCGTGCTCGATCAAACCCAAATTGAGGCGCTGGAATTCGAAATGAGGGTAGGTGCTGCTCTTGGAGCATCAACATGTTGCAATACACCTTCCGATCGAGTGCATCGGCCACGACATTGGCCTTGCCGGATGGTGCTGAATACCCATGTCATAATCCTTGATCAATTCCAACCATCTTCTTTGCCCGAGGTTCAGATCATTTGGGTGAACAAGTACTTCAAACTCTTGTGGTGAATACACCTCACAACGGTTACCAATCGGGTAATGCCGCCAAATCTTGAGTGCATGGACCACGACTAACTCCAAGTCATGAGTAGGATAGTTGAGTTCATGAGGCCTCAATTGCGCGATGCATAGGCCACAACCTTGCCTTCCGCATAAGAACACAACCAAGACCACGACGAGAAGCATCACAATAGATATCAAAACCCTTGTGAATATCGGGAGAACAAGCACTGGGCTGAGGTCAACCGCGTCTTGAGTTCTGAAAACTCACATCACAAGCGGACCACTCAAACTTCTTGTCTTTCTTGAGTAGTTCGGTCATAAACCGCAATCTTGGAGAAATTCTCGATAAAGCGGCGATAGTAGCCACCAAACCAAGAAAACTCCGCACATCGGTGGTGACTTGGTGACCCCAAGATAGCACATCGCGACCTTGCTAGGATCCACGACCACACCTCTGCCGAAAGAACATGGCCCAAGAATGCCACTTCCTTCAACGAACTCGCACTTGCTGAATTTGGCATACGGTGGTGCTCACGCACTTGCCCAACACAAGCTTAAGATGCTCGGCATGCTCTTCTTCACTCTTGGAGTAGATAAGGATATCATCGATGAATACCACCACGAACCTATCCAAATACTCCATGAATACCGAGTTCATAAGATTCATGAATAACGCAGAGCATTAGTCAAACCAAAAGACATGACGGTGTACTCGTAAAGGCCATAACGAGTAGCAAAAGCCGTCTTAGGAATATCCTCGGCCCGATCGACTTGATGATAGCCCAATCTCAAGTCAATTTTGAGAAGACTCGTGCTCGGTCAAGCGATCGAAGAGATCATCAATACGGGCAAAGGATACTTGTTCTTTACCGTCACCTCATTAAGCGGACGGTAATCAACACACATGCGCAAGGTCTTGTCCTTCTTCTTCACAAAGATAATCGACAACCCCAAGGAGATGAGCTAGGACGGATAAAACCCTTCTCTTGCAGCTCACCCGATTTGCTTCTTCACTCCTCCAACTCATTAGGAGGCATGCGATCGGCCTCTTAGAAATAGGGGCGATGCAGGGCAGCAACTCGATCACAAACTCGGATCTCGAGCAGGAGGCATCACGGCAAATCTTCGGAAAGACATCCGCGAAGTCACACACCGTGGGGCGTCGTGAATCTCCAAGGCTGGCTTTGCTTCAAGGACATAAAGATGGGGCTCTGAATCGCGCGAAACCCAACCTGTTCACTGAAGGGTGGTGAGGTAGACAATCTTCTGGCACAATCGATTTGCCCCAAGTGTTGGGACAACCAATCCATGCCAAGAATCACATCCAAGCGCCGAGTCGAGTAGGATAAGATTCGCCAAGAATCCCACTCCTTTGATGTGGATAGGAACATCCCGGCATACTTGGTGACTCTCATTTCCAACCCGAGAGCGAATCATCGATGGAATCCCAAAGGAACACGGTGAAGTCCACAATCAACAAGAAAAGACCTCGAAATAAAAGAATGCGAAGCCCCGAGTCAAATAAAGCGAATAGACGCAAATTAACAAGGAGCGTACCCAACACCACGTCGGGCGCCTCTGTGCCTCCTCGGCCGAGATGTGGTTGACTCGGCCGCTCCCAAGCCCGGGTCTTACGGTCGGTGGGTGACCACTCCTTGCCGCGTCCTCCATTAGGACGAGGCCGCTCGATCTTCTTAGGACAACTACTCGCGTAGTGGCCCTTGTTGTGGCGAGAAAGCAGTGGCGTCGGCGCGGGGTTGCGGGAACACCTGCTTCTGGGTCGCGGCGCGCGTGGATCGAGTCACGGCTGCGGAGGACGGGAGCTGGTGCCGAAGGCCTCGGCGGTGGTGAAGCCAAGGAACGGGCCACCGGTGCAGGCCCAACTCGGGGACGAACGAGGCCGGCCTGTGCAGACCGCTGGGCCTCCCACTTGCGCTTGCGGGACTCGCCCAGCGCTCTCGCCTTGTGCTCGGCGATGATGGCCTTGTCCACCAAGGTCTGGAAGTCAGGGAAGTCCACAATAGAGAGCTTGTCACGAAGCTCCTCGAGACAAACCCTCCATGAACTTCTCTGCTTGGCCTCATCGGTGGCCACCTCGGCGAGGCGTACCTCGCCAAATGGTTGAACTCATGGAGGTACTCAGTGACAGATTTGCGCCCCTGTTTGAGCGCAAGGAACTCCTTCTTCTTCAGCTTCATCAGGCCGGCGGGGACATGGGCCCGACGGAAAGCTGATCGGAACTCCTCCCACGAGACCACGTGTCCCGCAGGCTGCATGGCGAGGAAATTCTCCCACCATGAGAGTGCCGCACCCTCCAACCGATGGGATGCGAAAGTGCCCGCTCTGCTCACGGCATCGAGCAGCGTTGAGCTTCGCTCAATCGACGCAGCCGATCGTCTGCGTCCAAGGATCTCGGACCGGGAGAAGGTAGGAGGCTGCGACGGAGGAACTCCGCAAGCCCCCACGCGTCGGTGCCCACCTCCGGATCGAGGCACCGAGGAGTGGAGGTGTTCTGGCGATGACCTCCGGCACCTGCGGTCCTCCGAACGATTACGTTCGACCGCATGAGGACTTCCGCCATGGTTGGAGGAGAAGCTCCTCATCGGGACTACCGGTGATTCCGGCGCTCGTGTCCCACCACCATCTGATTTACTAAGACAAGTTAGATACAATTCAAGACCCAAGAGCACGAAACCCAAACTTAGTTAAAATGACCAAAGAATAGCCACAAAGAACATGAGACCACAAGTCACGAATCAACTTTCCGAAACGACCAACCCGTATGGAAGAACGAGCAATCGTTTAAGAAGGCCCAAAATTCCAGCATTAACTTCCAGCTCAAAACAGTCCAAAAATCAAGGTATAACCACCTAATAGAGTATAGGCATTTAGCTAATTTCATATCACTTCTTACCCTTTTATTCCCACGAGTTTTAGTTGTATTTACCTCTCATTTCCTACCTTAATTACTCACCACTAGCTAGCTGTCCAAATTTCTTTCTCCAAGCTCTCATGGTTCTCCCAAAACCAAGTTAATCGATAGAGGCTAATTTTTGAAAGGAAGAGAGGAACAACTTTTTCAAACTTAAGTGAGGGTAAGGTGAGATGAGCAAGCTAAGATAGGTAAGGAGCAAAATTAGAGAACTTACTTAAGTTTTCATAACTATTTGAAAATAAGTTTTCAAAATATCCTAGAGGCGACCAAGCTAGGGGTTTCTACGGTCAGTATGGCTCTGATACCAACTTTGTGAGGACCCGGAATATTTAACTAGTAACACTTAACCTCCAATTGGTTCTAGCGTTACTAATTAAACATTCTAAGCCTCGATGGACATATGCTTCCCAGAACTGCAGCATATGCACATCATCACAAAATTACACATCAATTCCATACACATACATCACTAAGTTCAACAACGACATACATAAAGTAAGTTATTACAAAAGAGAGCCGACCGGCCAAATAGAACAATATACAAGAATGACAATGAAGCAAAAGCGCCATAAGATGGCTAGAACAAAAGTCGACCAGGTTAGCCACACACCCACAAGGCAACCGACGGCCGCATCAAGCTAGTCGCCCATAAGCTACCACAACACAGCTCACAAAAGTGAGGCCCTTCAGGCTCACCTTCTTCCTCTGCAACAAAACAATTAAGCATAGCAACTGAGTACAAAGATTGTCTTTGTACCCGCAAGATTGACGTGTGGAATAGCAGACCTATTCATAGACTACATGCAAGCTTATTTAGGTGGAGGTCATATGTCTCATTTTGCATGAAGCCAACTTTATTTGCAATAATGTAATACATTTTAAAAGCAAGTTTGCAAATTTATTTTGTTATCAAAGTAACAGTAAGTAAAGATACATACAAGTAACCACCTGGAAGTGACTATCCCAATAGTCACCACACATAGCACGAATCCCTGATTCGTACCACCCATCAGGTTTTAATTTAAAAGGTTGTAGTCTAACTCTTGAAAGACCTTGCCAAGCGTGTCCATAACCTAGGACGAGGCTATTCGAATAGTTTTAACCCTGCAGGGTGTACCAATGTACCCACACTTGAGATCGCCTTCAAGCCACAAGCACACTACAGAAGGTATGCCGCCCGCTAAGTCCTACGAGACATTTCCAATCTTGTGTATTAACTACGAGCGCTCGTATGGATAGAAACCCATACGCTTACATTGCAAGCCGAAAGACAACCACCCGTTACGGGGAAACCTTCGGACACTACAATGCTCCCAGCACCATCCCTCCTGCGACTCCTGCGACTGGAGCCAATACACGCCAAAGTACTAAGTCAAGAGAGGTCCCATACCCTCTAATGTGGTTAGCACGCTAAAATGCTTGGTTTAGTGTAACAAGATGTTCGGTCCTTGTTGACCGGGCACCATTCGATCACACCCCACAATCACACCATCTTACCATTGTGCCCAAGTCTAAATCATTTTGTTTTTAGTTTTAGTTTTCATAAGTAGACATGGCACAAGGTGGAAATCATAAATCATAATAAGTTTTGTGTGATCAAGGTTATCGACAAGTCGATAACCGCCCATTTCTAGAAGCTAAGCACGGCTAAGCAATTAATTCGCAACTACTAAGTGACAAGAGCCCATCCACGAACTCTAAATCACGCAAGTAACCTAGGCTCATGGTAGTAGAGGATAATCATTTGCTAAGGAAATGCATCTACTAGGCCAACTATTAAAACAAAGTAGCAATGCATACATAGAATTTGTAATCAACATAAATACTTAAAATACTGGGATTAACATGATCAAACTACTTGCTCGCTTGTTGTTGCTCAATTTGTTGCGGAGGGTCGCTCTGGGGTTACCGCAAATGTCGAATCCTAAGCTTAAAAGGCAAAAGAACCAAGAACAACCAATAAGACTAGCAACACTTAAGCAAGCAAAAATTATCCAAATACAACGAAATTTATACACAAGGTAGAATACAAATAAACCAAGACATAGAAACTGGAAAAACCTAATTTGGATTTGTGGCGCAAAAGATATTACTTAAAAACTCATTTTCTACCATAATTAGCACTGTAGCAAAAATATTTTCTAGAAAGATTTTGAAGCTGAAATTTTATGGTAGCTACCTACTGGTATAGTGGTAACCCATATAAAATTTTAGGTCATTTGGAGTTAAGATGATTTAGTTATGATTTTTCTAAGTTCTACAACTAGCATATATCATTTCTCGGGAACATGAATAAAGACAAAGCCTAGATCAATTTAAAGCATGTCTATAGGCCAAATTTACCAGGTTGAGTTTGCTCACTTTGCAACTACAGAGAGGAAGTTATGTGGTTTACAAATTTTTCATGAATTTCTAGACCTCATTTTCATTAAACAAGATCATGCTATTAAAATCATTTTCTGCTACAACACAGGGCCTAATTTCATTCTCGATTAAAGTTTATACTATAACAAAGCTACAAGAATGGAATCATTCAAAAGGAGTTAAAATGACAAAGTTATGCACTTTTGAAATTTGAAACGAAGAAAAGACTTAGGAAACTTGAGCTCTCGGGAGGTCCAAACGAAGCTGGAAGACAAGGGAGGTCGTGGGCGTTAGATCAAGGTCCGACGGCTCACGAGCCTCGGCAGCACAGCGCACAAGACCTCCTCCCGCGATTGGGAGGTGCGGATCGTTGAGATCGATCCAACGATCACGACGGTAGCGTGCCGCAGCGCACTCAAGGAGGTCTACGCGCTTAACAGAGGTCGTGACCGTCGGATCGAGCTCGCGGTCCCGAGCACTAGGGAGATCTAAGGCTTTAAATCCAAGGAAAGAGGTCGGGACGGTCAGATTCTCACAGAGGAGGTCCCAACGGTCTAGATCTCCAGAGAGAGGTCCTACGGCTAAATCCACAGAAGGAGGTCTAACCCGTTAGATCTAAATCTAACGGTTTAGACCAGAGGAGGAGGTCCTAACGCTACTGATCCAAAGGAGGAGGTCCTAGACGGTCAAGATCTCCAGAGGGAGGTCTTGATCGGCTGGGATTGACACGAGGAGGTCTTGGATGACCAAGATCTTCTCGGGGAGGTCCTAAGCGATAGTGTTTTAACGGGAGGAGATCTGGACGGTTCAGATGAGACCTAGGGAGGTCTTGAACGGTCCAGAACAACGCGGAGGGAGGTCTGAGCGCTAAAGGTTTTACAAAAAGAGATCTAACGCTCAGATCTAACCCGGGGAGGTCGCGAACGGCTAAGACCAAGGTTGGGGAGGTCCTGAGGGTTTTCTAACAAGGACCGGGGGTGCTCTTTTTGCAAAGAGGACCTCGAGGAGGTCTTTTCCAACGAGGACCTCGGGGAGATCCCGAAGGTGGTTTTTACAGAAATGACCTCGAGGAGGTCTTTTTGCACAGGAGTGGTTCTAGTGGCTCAGATTAGATCTCGGGACGTCCTGGACGGCTGAGATCTAACCAGGTGAGGTCGTGAGCGCTTAAGGTTTCTGCGAACAGAGACCTACGGTCAAGATCTACGCTCGAATTGCACGAGGAGGTCCCGAAGACTTAACGTTGCACAGAAACGAGCCCACGGCTCGGATTGAACCCGGGGTGGTCCTAAACGGTGGAGATAACTCGAGGAGGAGGTCCAAGCGGTGGTTTTCTTTGTAAAAGGCCAGAGGTGGCTTTTTACAAAGAGTACCCCGAGGGTGGTCTTTGCAAAAAAAATGACCAAGGGGAGGTCTTTTGCAAAGAGGACCTCGGAAGTGGCTCAGAGGTGGTCTTTGCAAAAGGACCGAGGGAGGTCTTATACTAAAAGGTTCTCGCGGGAAAGATCTAAAGGTCCAGATCTAAACTTGGGGAGGTCTAGACGGTCACGAAGAACCCGAGGAGGTCCAAGGTGCTTTTAATGGCGCGGAACCTACGGACAGCGACAAAGGGTGGCGGCTAAGACAACTCACGGCTACTGATGATTGGCAATAAATGGGCATTTAAGATGTCCTAACAAGATGACGAAAACGGGAGTTTTGAACCGGCAAAATCCCGAGCGGGCTCAACGGCTTGCCGCCGGCGATGGGGACCTCGCCGGCGCCGACCAAGGGCACCGATATACTCGCAATAGTGCCGCGGACCTAGCGGAGGCACTCTCGATGGCGCTGACGGCCTTAAACGCCGGCGAGCCGGAGAATGGCGGAGGACGAAAATTTTATGCAAGGTCCTTATCTAAGTTATCAAGCTCCTGTAAAAATTTCAGAATTTTTGGAGCGAGTTTGCTACCTCAATTAATTCTCCAAAGTTTCAGCCTCTAAATCAAAACCCTAATTGACCTGCACTGTTCCTCGGGCGCGAGTCAAGCTCGGGCTCGAGTCAATTGACTCAGCCGAACCAACTAGCAGCACCCGACTCGGGCGGGCGCGCGCTTGCGATGGGGACCGTTGGATCTCCATCGAACGACTCTCATTCGTGAGACCTTCGGACCCGCCGGTTGCCCCTCTGGTTCTCAGCCGTTGGATCCTGGTCCAACCATCGTGGAGCCATGCCGTTTCGCGTCGGTCGTTTTCAAAATAGCGATCGCATCGCGGCCGTTCAAGTCTAATCCGACGGCCAACATCTATTGAGGTGGGGCTCAACCCACTTAACTGTTGGGCTCGGACCTCTTTGCTTTTTCGCTGACGGGTGGACCCGACATTGCTACTGGTCGTCTTCGTCCTCTCGCCCGCGTGCGTGCGTGCCAGGGTGAGGTCAGCGGAGAGGGCGAGGTCTTGTCACCTCACAACGACTCACATCATTAATTGGGTGCCAGAGCTTGCCCTCTAAGTCGCTCCTCCAACTGTTCCCATCCTCTCGGTGCCTTTTGACCTCACCCTAACCCAAGCTCCAACTGAGGGAGGTTGCCGTTGCTCCACATCGCCCCTCGACTTTAAGTAGCCCCAGAGCTCCCCCTGGGCTTTCTTTCCGCAACCTTTGCAAACCTCAAGCATCATCGCTGTGAGTGCGTGTGCAAAAGCGCTATTAGCACCTTCCGCCATTGCCACACCTCGAGCTCCACGGTGAAGGCGGTACTCCTGAGAATCTCTCTCACCATTCCTTGCTCCAGCTCCTTCCTCTCACCTCTGTGATCTTTAACCCTCGGTCAGTTTGTCTTGTACCCTCAGGAAGCGGTTGAATTGGAGGCTTCCCCCTTTTTCGGCTGAAAATCGTCTCCTTCGTCCCTGTTGACGGTAAGAAGATCCTCCCTACAATTCCTTGCTCTGGAAGCACCCCGGAGCTATTTGGGGCCCATTTTCATGTTGTGGCTTGGTTCTTTTTACTCAGGCCACCTCGTCTTCGTTGTCGTCCCCACGGCCGGCAAGCTCCTCCGCCTTTGGAACCCTCTCAGCTTCCCTCGGACCTCTTCTGGGCCCAGGTGAGTTCGCCTTTGCCTCGGGGAGCTCAAGTATCGATTGGTTTAGGTCGTGGCAAAGGCCTTAGTCATTTCTACTTTTCCCGTACTTTGGTCTCTGCCTCATTCCGGCTCGTCGGCGATGTGGGTCGTCTCCGGCGACAAAAGTGCACTCACAATGTTCGCAATGGTGTTGCGAACATTTTGCCCCGTTGGCCCGCGCCGCCGTGGTTGTGGTCGCCGGCGACGAGCTGGTGACCAGAGTGCGGTGCTCTGTCCTGTTGGTGAGTTTTTGTCGGATCTCAGGACCTCCCCAGTTTTGTCAGCTCAGTCAGACCACCCGAGAGCTCCTCTTTTTCAAAATATTTAAATGTTCTAGATTTCTAAGGTGCATAACTATTTCATTTCAACTCCTTTTTGAGAAATTCAAGTTGTGTTAGCTTTGTAGTAGAATGAACTTTAAATTGAGTATGATTTTGAACTCTTTTCTGTAGTAGAAAAGAGTATAAACTATGTTAACTTGTTTCAACCTAAAATGTGGTCTAGAATTCATTGAAATTTGTAAAATGCATAACTAATTCTCTGTAAATCCTTTTTGAGTGAATCCAATTCTGTTAGCTTCCTCTAATAATAAACTTGTTGTTAAAATTGACTTTAGGCATCTTACTATTTTCAGCAAGAGTTCATATGCAATTTAGTTTTGTTCATTTTTATAACTTGAAAAATCATAACTAAATCATTTTAACTCTTAATGAGATGAATCCAATTGGGTTGTTCATCTTATGAGGTGCTTGTTCTACCATAAAAATTTCAGCTGCACCACCTTTCTAGAAATTTTTGCTAAACAATTTAATTATGATGAACAGTAACAGATTGCAATTTTTCCAGCTGAGCAAACTTGTTTTGATCATAACTTTTGCATTAAGAGTACAAATCAGTTGGTTCTTGTTTCTAAATTTGTTATAAATCATGCCCTTGCTGCTGTAAAATTTTCAGAGCATTTGGATCAAGTTGGTTTTAGAGTCTTTTTCGTTTTCTTTGTTCTTATCGGTTCTTTTTCGCTCTTTCGGTAGGTTCCGACGATTGTGCCATCCTTGAGAGTGATCCTCTGCAGCATAGTGAGCAACAGCAGCCAGGCAAGCAGTTTGATCATTTCCCATTTAATCCCATTACTTTTAAAGTCTAATACTTTGTTTAACTTGTATGTATGCATTGCTATTTTGTTGTTAAATTGATTAGTTAATCCTCTAGTTGCATAATCTGTAGGTAAATAAGTATCCTCTACTACCTGAGCCTAGGTTATTTGCTGTGATTAGAGTTCGTTGTATGAGCTCTTGTCACTTAGTAGATTACGAATAAATATTGCTTAGCCATGCCTAGTTATCGGTAGTATTGGGCGATCATCGACTTAGTCGATGATCTTGATCACACTAATGTTACTTTTATTCCATTATGTCCAACCTTGTGTTTTACTAATTTGCAAAGTAAAACCTGAAAACAAAAATTATATCTTGACTTGGGCACAATGGTATGTTGGTGTGATCTGTTGGGTGTGATTGGAATGGTGCCTAAGTCCCCAAGGACCGAGTTACTTGTGTCACTAAGCCAAGCGCTTAATGCGTGCTAACCACACGAGGGGGATATGGGACCTCTCTTGGCTAAGTACTTTGGAAGGTGTTAATTAGTAGCTGGTTGGTGGGTGTTTTGTGTGTGGTGTTTGGAGGGGAGCATTAGCAGACCGGTTAGGCTGTCTAATGTGTCCTTCTCCCGTGGGTTGCGGCTCTTAATTAGCATCATCCATTGGAAAATATCTTGTTAGACTTAGCCATGCCTGCATACCAAAGGAAGTGTGCTAACCGTGGCTGGTGGAAAGGCGGTCTATCGTGTGGGTACATTGGTACACCCCTGCAGGGTTAAAACTATTCGAATAGCCTCGTCCTAGGTTATGGACATGCTTGGTAAGGTCGTGCAAGAACTAGATTACAACCTTTTAAAAACTAAAACTTGACATGGGTGGTATGAAGGGGTACTTCATGCTATTGTTGTGGTGACTATTGGGTTAGTCACTTCCAGGATGTTGTTGTCATCTATCTACTGTTATATCTGTCTCTCTGTTCTTTGAACAATAAAAATTAATTACAAACTTGCTTTTAATGTATTACATTATTGCAAATAAAACTTGCTTTATGCTGAAAATAAGTCCAGAGCCTCCTCCACTTAAATAAAACTTGCATGTAGTTAATTATAGTTCTATTATCTTACACGTCAGTCTTGCGAGTACAAAAACAATTTTTGTACTCAGATGCTATGCTTAATTGTTTTGTTGCAGAGGAAGAAGGTGAGCCCCAAGGGCCTCACTTTTGTGAGTTGTGTTGCGGTGGTGTTTGGGACGACTAGCCTGGCAGTCCGGTTGGTTGCCTTGTGGGTAAAGGCACACTGATTGGCTTTTGTTTATCGCCATCTTATGGCCCTTTTGCTTCCGCTGTTTACTTATTAGTTGTATGTCATTTGGCCGGTCGGCCTCTTGTTTGTAATAACTCTTTATATTATGTATGTCTTTTGAACTTGTGTTGTGCTTTGGTTCTATGTGAATGAATAGGATTGATGCACAATTTTGTAGCGAGGTGTGCATACTGCATTTCTGGGAATGTTAGGACCAAGTGGATGGTTAAGCATTACAAGCCAAATAAATTGGGGTCCTCACAAAGTTTGGCATCAGAGCCATTCCGACCGTAGTAACGCGAGCTTGGTCGTCTTTAGGATATTTTGGAAAATTTAATTTCAAAATATCAAATGATTTATGAAAGCTTAAGTAAATTCTCGGATTTTACTCCTTACCTATCTTAGTTTTCTGCTCTCATCTTGATCTAGTTTGAGTTTTAAAAATTAGTTTCCTCTCCTTACTTCAAAAGATAGTGTTATCGTTTAAATTGGGTTTTGGGAACCAATGAGTTTGGCAAATTGAAGTGTTAGCCGCCCTTTTCATGGTTTTGAAGCTTCCGAAGTTGAATATTTCGGCTAGGATGCTTGGATACAAAATCTGGACAGCGATCATTCAATTTCCGGACAGCAAGCTCAATGGTCCTAAATAGGGTAGGAAATGAGAGGTTAATTAACTAAAATTTGTGGGAATCAAAGGGTAAGAAGTGATATTAGTTGGCTAAGTATCTAACACCCCTTATTAGTGATTTTACCCTACTATTTAGTTATGATAAGACTTAAGTGGTGTGCTGAAATTTATATTCCTAAACCGATTGCTCGTTCTTTCCATATGAGTTAGTCGTACCAGGAAGTTGATCTGGTGATTGAGACCTTGTGCTGATTTTGTGTTTGTTTTTGAGCTCTTGAGTTCATTTCCGTGCGAGTCATTGTTTTTCTTTGCCTTCAGTCTTCGGGTTTTGCCCTTATCTGTCATAATATCTGTTCTCACCCCAACTTTTGTTTGAACTCCCTAGCTTTCCGCTCACCTACCTTGTCCTTGTATGCGATAGATGGGCAGCTGGTATTTGGTCAAGGAGACGCGTGCGGAGTACGTGGACGGGTATCCCGCTGTAATAACCCGAATATCAAATAGAGGGGTTATACATTATTCGAGAGAGAAATTATGTAATACCCTGAAAAGCATGACAAGCTAGTAGTCGGGAAGATTATTTATTCGGGAGAGAATTAAATGGAAATTTGGGAAGGACCTTCTAGTAAATACTCAAAATTCAACAGTTGTGAGGGGGTTTTTCGTAGAGTTAACCCAACCTGGGCCTTGGGCCTGGCCCATGAGGGGAAAGGGGGGTGGCCGGCCAAGGGGGGGCGCCACTTCCTCCCCAAACCCTAGCGCACCCCCCCTCCACTCCCCACTCCTCCTCCTCCTCCCCCTTTGGTGGCCGAAATTCTCCCCCTCCCCCCCTTGCGCAACCTCCCCTCCACCAGCCCCTCCTCCACGGCTTCACCCCCTAGTCCTCCATTGTTGCCGGCCAAGAGAAGAAGGAGGAGAAGGAGAACTGCATTGGGGTGGCCGGCCAAGAAGGAAGAGAAGAGGAAGGAAGAGGGGAGAAGAGAAGGAAGATGGATCCCATCCGGTCGCGATCTTCAGCGGCATCTAGGGTAACGAAGACCCTTCCCCCGCTGAATCTTTTGTATTAGAAGCGTTTACGAATTCGTTTTGTGGATCGGTCACCGATTTCTTTTAGATTGCATTCTGTCCAGAATGTTGCGTGGACTGTTTCGTGGCTTTAAAGGCAGAATTAGGAGTTTTGGTCTCCTAGAGAGTTGTAGGTTATGTTCGTAGCTTTCAGTGGCCACCAAGATCACCCAAATCCGATTAACGGTCAGGAAGTTATGAATGTTTTAGTATCGCTGCTCTGTTAATCTGTCAGTTTTGGGCAGTCTGTAGAAAACAGGTTATTACTGCTAGTTAAAGGGAAAATCAGGGAATCTCAGTATAACGAAAAATGTGGGTAATTTCTATACATTTTCATAGAGATAAAGAACGCGAGATTTGGACCTTCGTAGCAAACGTTATGGAGGTTTTAGTGTACTGTCCAGAGAACCCGACGTGAATTCTGAGGCCTGATAATTTGGATTGCTAGGGGCAGTAAATGGAAGAATAAAAAGGGCTCCCCAACTAAGTTTATTTAGGTAATGTAATTACCTTTCCAGAAAGTCTGAGAACACCTTATTTGGACCCCTGAGCAGAAAGTTATGTATTTTAGAAGTTGACTGTCCGCAGTGATCACCAAAGCGATCGCTAGGAATTAGAAGATTGGAAAACGTTTGGGAGTTTAGCGAGTTCGTTTGTGTTGTTTTTATGCTTTTGGGTCCAGTACGTTGGTCTTAGATTGGGATATCTTTATGTTCTGGTGGGAGCGTGATTCCAGGGGCAGCGCCCTCTTCGCGTCCACCGTACTCGCACGGTTGAGGCAAGTATTCGAGCTATTATATATGTATGCTTGCATGATGTGATTGTGATGTATCTTGACAGTATAGCCATGCTTGCTTGTTTATGAGATGAGTTACTGTTTTATCTTGATGACTGTTAGTTATGGTTAAATGGTTCTACCGCATGTTGCTATTGCTTACATGATAATGAGAAATGATTAAATGTTATTCATGAAGGAATGTTCATGTTTGCTAGTTTAATGAATATATGTGCTATTCATGGATCTTTGGAATGCTACAAATGTCAATGGTGATGAATGCTAGAAGTATGGATGAGTTTATTCATGTATGTCGTTCTTTGTGAATCCATATGTATGATGATTTAAAGTTGGTTTGTGTGCATCATGCAATCATGTTGGAGGATTAGTCACGTGGTGAGTATGCATGTTGAGGTCCCGTCATGTAGATGACGGGCTTGAGGTCCCACATTCGTGGAATGTGGGCAATGAAAAAGAGGTCCCCATCGTTATGATGATGGGCAAAGGTCCCTATCGTGTGGTGTATAAGCTCTTGGTCCACTGTGCGGAGGGCACAGAGCAAGGGTATCTGACGGTTGTATACCCGCACACGGTAAAATGCAAAAGAGATAAAGTTGAAAAGGTACATTGCATTGGTTGCATTCACATGAGCATGAAGGCTATACTTTGGTGCATTGTTTATCTTGGATTGTTGATGCTATGAGCGATAACTTGCTTAGCCTTGTTGGTACTTGCTGAGTCTTTGGGCTCACTCTTGCTTTGATGTGTTTTAGGTACAACTGCAAGACCCGCATGCATGGGAGGGAGTAGATGTTTGGATGCACGCACTACCACTCAATCTTAAGAATTACTTATGGATGGTTTGAGTTTGATTAAGCGTAATAATGAGAATAGCAAATTTTGATTATGTTTATGAGATTATCCTGCATGCTTGAAAGAACCTGATTATGAAGATTTTGATAAATGCCATGATTAATTGTTGGAACCTCGGTATAGCTGACTATACAAAGGAGGTTTTGCCAAAAATTTGTAATTGATCTTAGTTTAGTTTAGTTTAATTTAATTTTAGTAGCATTCCAGGCTCAATGCTGAGCTGGGGTGTTACACCCGCACTGCTGCGAGATATGATGTGGCGTGCCAACTTCACCTACCACCCAGAGTATGCCATCTATTGTCAGGATCGAGGACCTGGAATGGAAGAATATCGATGCGTGATCAACGTCATCGCAAGACAAGTAACCGGCAGTATTCCCTACTATTTATGGGTTCATGCCACCTCCGAAGCGATGGCCATTCAAGAAGCTGCCAGCAGGGTTATGAGCCAACTTCGTGATGACTTGACGGAATTGTCTCAACCGCCCTACGATCATTTCCCGCACATGGGTCTTAAAGCGGACATAAACACGTTCGCTGAAATCCAGTTCGGGGAAGACCCTCAAGTACGACAGTTGGTGAGGTTGGTCCACATCA
The DNA here is from genome assembly GCA_036346255.1 of Ampelocalamus luodianensis. Lineage (NCBI taxonomy): Eukaryota > Viridiplantae > Streptophyta > Magnoliopsida > Poales > Poaceae > Ampelocalamus > Ampelocalamus luodianensis. Next base: position 43,744,256 of record CM070624.1, read on the forward strand.
TGGACCAAATTTATCGCTGCAATTTGTTTGAGCTGTCGGAAACTCGGCGTCGTCTCAGAGAGGCCCAGGAGTACCTCAGGATCGGGGTTAGCATGAACCGCGTTCCTCGTAATGTGCTTTATGGTGTCAATGAGACCTCTCCAGCTGCTGTGGCACCACCCGGGTTTCGACTTCCGGAAGTGACAGGGCCAGTGCCTGTCTATGGACCGCGCCGCCAAGTCCGCATGACAGCAGGATTTCCTAGCAATCGGAGGCCCGATCCTCCGGAAGGTCATGTTTCTTTATTAGGATCCCCGAGGCGTCTCTTCAACCCTCTGTCTCCACTGGACACCGGATCACCCGGAGCTCATCTTCTGGACGAGTTCCCTGTGAACTTCAATAGGGATGACCACATCTAGGTGTGTGGGAACTACCGTGAAAACTGTATCCAGCTAATAGCTGTCCTTTGGAGAATGTAGTAGGATAGCACCCATTCAGTTCTGTATTTGTGTAAGACTCTGTTGTGGGGGCAGTAGCCTTTTTCCTTCCCCAATTAACTAAAAAGGAGTCTTTTCTGCCAGGGCTAATTTGTGCTCTTTAATTTGAGTGACGTTTTTCTTTCCCTATACATCCAGGGGTATCACACACCTGTTATTACCTCAAATTTCTGTGACCCAAATGGCCACAATCCCTCTAAGAACCTAGCTGCGGAGGGATGACTCCGTATAGTTGGTTAGCAGGCTAAGATTCTGTTGTTAGTGGAATTAACCAGACATATCGCTCCGGAATTAATCCGACAAATTGTTCCGGAATTAACCAGACAAATCGTTCCACCAACTAACAACGGCCATGCACCACCACCCTTAAGATCAAGAGAGATCTCTCAGTCTGTTAACCCTTGTTATATCTGGACCTGGTAAGTTTCCTCGTGTCGACTAAAGTGGCACGTTTCCTACCAGTCCGAACCAAGATTCATACCGGTCACCTAGCGGAGCTCTATATCACCAGGATCGTGAGCTTGCATGGGGTACCGAAGACGATCGTTTCTGATCGTGTTTCCATCTTCACTTCCCAGTTCTGGCATAGCTTGCAAGAGGCTATGGAACTCATCTTGCCTTCAGCTCAGCTTATCACCCCCAAACTGATGGTCCGACCGAGAGGGTCAACCAGGTATTGGAAGACATGCTTCGTGCATGTGTTCTTTCGTATGGGAAGCATTGGGAGAAATGCTTGCCATTCGCCGAGTTTTCCTACAACAACAGCTTTCAAGCCAGTCTCGGCATGGCACCTTTCGAGGCCTTATACGGGAGGAAGTGTAGGACCCCATTGAACTGGTCTGAAACCGGCGAAAGGCCTTTCTTTGGCCCGGACTCGATCAATGAGGCCGAGAATCAAGTCCAACTTATTCGTGATCATTTGCGCACAGCTCAATCCAGGCAGAAGAGCTATGCGGATCGCCGTCGTCGCGAGTTGAGTTTTGAGCCCAATGACTTTGTTTATCTCAAAGTCTCCCCTTTGAAGGGCCATCAACGTTTCGGCGTCAAGGGCAAGTTGGATCCTCGATATGTCGGTCCCTACCGCGTCATCGAGAAGAAGGGAGTCGTTGCCTACAAGTTGGAGTTGCCTGCTGCACTTGCAGGGGTACATGATGTATTCCATGTGTCCCAGCTAAAGAAGTGCCCCCGTGTTCCAACTGAGGAAACTCCGTTGGAAACTCTAGACATCCAAGAAGATTTGACCTATCGCGAGCACCCTGTTCGCATACTCGAGGAGGCTGAACGAAGAACTAGGAATCGTTTCATTAAGTTCCTTAAAGTTCAGTGGTCAAACCATTCCGAGGATGAAACTACATAGGAGCGAGAAGATCGTTTGCGTGCAGACTACCCCTCTTTCTTTTCCGAGTGAACCAAATCTCGGGACGAGATTTTTTGTAAGGGGGGGAGGTTTGTAACATCCCCATTTTCAACTTGTGTTTCAAATGTAAGAAAAGGGGTAGAAATTAAAACTTTTTCTTACATCTTGTAATTCCAGTATGTTTGGGAAATTCTTGTAATAAGAATTATGGAAATACAAGTCACAAGTCATTTTGACCTTAAACCCTGCCTTTCCAAAAACCCTCTTGTCAAATCTTGTGACTATTCTCTGGAAATACTTTTCCTAAGTCCTAAGGTTGATATGTGACCCCTCTGAAAATTTTCACAATTTTTAGAAATTGTATGAATATTTTTAAGGGTCAGTCAAACTTGTTTGACTTGCAGTCAAACCCTAGCTCAGCACATTGTATAATTTTGGAGGAAAATGTACAGCACAAAAACCTCTGAAAATTTTATACAAGGTCCTTATCTAAGTTATCAAGCTCCTGTAAAAATTTCAGAATTTTTGGAGCGAGTTTGCTACCTCAATTAATTCTCCAAAGTTTCAGCCTCAAAATCAAAACCCTAATTGACCTGCACTGTTCCTCGGGCGCGAGTCAGGCTCGGGCTCGAGTCAATTGACTCGGCCGAACCAACTAGCAGCACCCGACTCGGGTGGGCGCGCGCTTGCGATGGGGACCGTTGGATCTTCATCAAACGGCTCTCATTCGTGAGACCTTCGGACCTGCCGGTTGCCCCTCTGGTTCTCAGCCGTTGGATCCTGGTCCAACCGTCATGGAGCCGTGCCGTTTCGCGTCGGTCGTTTTCGAAATAACGATCGCAACGCGGCCGTTCAAGTCTAATCCGACGGCCAACATCTATTGAGGTGGGGCTCAACCCACTTAACTGTTGGGCTCGGACCTCTTTGCTTTTTCGCTGACGGGTGGGCCCGACGTCGCTATTGGTCGTCTTCCTCCTCTCGCCCGCGTGCGTGCGTGCCAGGGTGAGGTCAGCGGAGAGGGCGAGGTCTTGTCACCTCACAACGACTCACAGCATTGGTGGGTGCGAGCTTGCCCTCTAAGTCGCTCCTCCAACTGCTCCCATCCTCTCGGTGCCTTTTGACCTCACCCTGACCCGAGCTCCAACTGAGGGAGGTTGTCGTTGCTCCACATCGCCCCTCGACTTTAAGTAGCCCCAGAGCTCCCCCTGGGCTTTCTTTCCGCAACCTTTGCAAACCTCAAGCATCATCGCTGTGAGTGCGTGTGCAAAAGCGCTATTAGCACCTTCCGCCATTGCCGCACCTCGAGCTCCACGGTGAAGCGGTACTCCTGAGACTCTCTCTCACCATTCCTTGCTCCAGCTCCTTCCTCTCACCTTTGTGATCTTTAACCCTCCGTCAGTTTGTCTTGTACCCTCAGGAAGCGGTTGAATTGGAGGCTTCCCCCTTTTTCGGCTAAAAATCGTCTCCTTCGTCCCTGTTGCCGGTAAGAAGCTCCTCCCTACAATTCCTTGCTCTGGAAGCACCCCGGAGCTATTTGGGGCCCATTTTCATGTTGCGGCTTGGTTCTTTTTACTCAGGACACCTCGTCTTCGTTGTCATCCCCGCGGCCGGCAAGCTCCTCCGCCTCTAGAACCCTCTCAGCTTCCCTCGGACCTCTTCTGGGCCCAGGTGAGTTCGCCTTTGCCCCGGGGAGCTCAAGTATCGATTGGTTTAGGTCGTGGCGAAGGTCTTAGTCATTTCCACTTTTCCCGTACTTTGGTCTCCGCCTCGTTCCGGCTCGCCGGCGATGTGGGTCGTCTCCGGCGACAAAAGTGCACTCACAATGTTCGCAATAGTACTGCGAACATTTTGCCCCGTTGGCCCGCACCGCCGTGGTCGTGGTCGCCGGCGACGAGCTAGTTACTAGAGTTCGGTGCACTGTCCTATTGCTGAGTTTTTGTCGGATCTCAGGACCTCCCCAGTTTTGTCAGCTCAGTCAGACCACCCGAGAGCTCCTCTTTTTCAAAATATTTAAATGTTCTAGATTTCTAAGGTGCATAACTATTTCATTTCAACTCCATTTTGAGAAATTCAAGTTGTGTTAGCTTTGTAGTACAATGAACTTTAAATTGAGTATGATTTTGAACTCTTTTCTGTAGCAGAAAATAGTATAAACTATGTTAACTTGTTTCAACCTAAAATGTGGTCTAGAATTCATTGAAATTTGTAAAATGCATAACTAATTCTCTGTAAATCCTTTTTGAGTGAATCCAATTCTGTTGGCTTCCTCTAATAATAAACTTGCTGTTAAAATTGACTTTAGGCATCTTACTATTTTCAGCAAGAGTTCATATGCAATTTAGTTTTGTTCATTTTTATAACTTGAAAAATCATAACTAAATCATTTTAACTCTTAATGAGATGAATCCAATTGGGTTGTTCATCTTATGAGGTGCTTGTTCTACCATAAAAATTTCAGCTGCACCGCCTCTCTAGAAATTTTTGCCAAACAATTTAATTATGATGAACAGTAATAGATTGTAATTTTTCCAACTGAGCAAACTTGTTTTGATCATAACTTTTGCATTAAGAGTACAAATCAGTTGGTTCTTGTTTCTAAAATTGTTATAAATCATGCCCTTGCTGCTGTAAAATTTTCAGAGCATTTGGATCAAGTTGGTTTTAGAGTCTTTTTCGTTTTCTTTGTTCTTATCGGTTCTTTTTCGCTCTTTCGGTAGGTTCCGACAATTGTGCCATCTATGGGAGTGATCCTCTGCAGCATAGTGAGCAACAGTAGCCAGGCAAGCAGTTTGATCATTTCCCATTTAATCCCATTACTTTTAAAGTCTAATACTTTGTTTAACTTGTATGTATGCATTGCTATTTTGTTGTTAAATTGATTAGTTAATCCTCTAGTTGCATAATCTGTAGGTAAATAATTATCCTCTACTACCTGAGCCTAGGTTATTTGCTGTGATTAGAGTTCGTTGGATGAGCTCTTGTCACTTACTAGATTATGAATAAATATTGCTTAGCCATGCCTAGTTATCGGTAGTATTGGGCGATCATCGACTTAGTCGATGATCTTGATCACACTAATGTTACTATTATTCCATTATGTCCAACCTTGTGTTTTACTAATTTGCAAAGTAAAACCTGAAAACAAAAATTATATCTTGACTTGGGCACAATAGTATGTTGGTGTGATCTGTTGGGTGTGATTGGAATGGTGTCTAAGTCCCCAAGGACCGAGTTACTTGTGTCACTAAGCCAAGCGCTTAATGCGTGCTAACCACACGAGGGGGATATGGGACCTCTCTTGGCTAAGTACTTTAGAAGGTGTTAATTAGGAGCTGGTTGGTGGGTGTTTTGTGTGTGGTGTTTAGAGGGGAGCATTAGCAGACCGGTTAGGCTGTCTAATGTGTCCTTCTCCCGTGGGTTGCGGCTCTTAATTAGCATCATCCATTGGAAAATGTCTTGTTAGACTTAGCCATGCCTGCATACCAAAGGAAGTGTGCTAACCGTGGCTGGTGGAAAGGCGGTGTATCGTGTGGGTACATTGGTACACCTGCAGGTTAAAACTATTCGAATAGCCTCGTCTAGGTTATGGACATGCTTGGTAGGTCGTGCAAGAACTAGACTACAACCTTTTAAAAACTAAAACTTGACATGGGTGGTATGAAGGGTACTTCATGCTATTGTTGTGGTGACTATTGGGTTAGTCACTTCGGGATGTTGTTGTCATCTATCTCTTTGTTATATCTGTCTCTCTGTTCTTTGAACAATAAAAATTAATTGCAAACTTGCTTTTAATGTATTACATTATTGCAAATAAAACTTGCTTTATGCTGAAAATAAGTCCAGAGCCTCCTCCACTTAAATAAAACTTGCATGTAGTTAATTATAGTTCTATTATCTTACACGTCAGTCTTGCGAGTACAAAAACAATTTTTGTACTCAGATGCTATGCTTAATTGTTTTGTTGCAGAGGAAGAAGGTGAGCCCCAAGGGCCTCACTTTTGAGAATTTTGTTGTGGTGATGTCTTTTGAACTTGTGTTGTGCTTCGGTTCTATGTGAATAAATAGGATTGATGCACCATTTTGTAGCGAGGTGTGTATACTGCATTTCTGGGGAGTATACATATCTCAAGGCTTGGTTTATCTGATTTGTAATGTTAGGACCAAGTGGATGGTTAAGCATTACAAGCCAAATAAATTGGGGTCCTCACAGGAATGACTCCGTACAACAAACTTCAATTTGGTTTTTCCAATACAAGCCACTAAATTATTGTTGTAGACTTTCGACGCCCCTTGGTGGCAGGAGCTTTTAATCTCACATTCATTAGAAGATTTATCGAGAGGACGGAATACCTAGCTCGTGCGGTGTAAGCAACATTTGTTGTGGTTACGAGCGCTACTCATCGACGCCTTTGGGATTATTATTAGTGGAGATGTTGATGGGATGATTAGTGATGTAATTGGATATTGGACATGTTTTAGTATTGCGTTCACATGTAAATTTGTTTGTATTGACATGTTTGTGTATGTTTCCATAACAATGTTTGGTTGAAACTATTATAAATTTAGTCCCTTTGTCATAATTCCATATTATATTTTTTGTGTGTCCTATATTCTCAAATTAACACGATGAGGTCCTGGTACGTTTGCTGGGTGTCTTATACTCTTATGCAATGCAAAACACTAAATCGGTGAAAGGCTAAAATTATTATGTAATACTTGGCACAAATGATTCCTGATTATTCACTAGGTGATTTGAGTTTCTTTGTCTATTTTATCTCAAATTTCTTGGGTCAACGGACTATAGTGTCATTACACATGTATAAGATTGACTTGAGACCTTCAATTATTTCATTACAATTTCTCATTGATGCTAGCCTTATTAATCGAATGCTGGTCCATCAAGTATGTTTAGCAGATAGATTCTTCCTTAAAAACTAATGCAATTACAATTGGGAATTATTCACATAGGTAAAAATGAAGAAAACATAACTTAAGAACATTGCATACAGATCTAAACCGTGGTCCTTTTTTTTGGGTTGTAAAGATGTCGAATCATCCAAACCAATCATCTCACAGAAAGGAAAAAAAGGTTGCTATGTTGTCCACCCTTTTAATATTGTCTATATTATTCCATTGTCTATAGTATTCCATTCGTGTGATACTATATATGAAAATATTTGTGCTTTCTTTTTTGTCTATCATTTTAATAGTGGTGGATGCACATCATGCTCCAAAGAGACCGCACACCAGTAATATGCCACTAGTCCTTACTGGATTGTTTATATGTGAGGCATGCAACGCTGCATACCAAAGTTCTTCGTCAGACGACGGAGAAGAGCCTAATCAAATGCCTACGCCATATACATTTCCATCTCGAAGTACCATCACGACAGGCATATTGCTACAAGGCGATTGCTCAAATGGTACAAACATTTTTTTGCACTTATGTTCTAACGATACACACATTGTTGCACCTCTTATTAGTTAATGATTTTGTTACAGTGATAATTCCCTAAAAATGTAATTAGCCGTTAATATTTGCTGCGTTGACTGTCTGAAGACAGTTTAAACTTCATATAGTTGACATTGAATTAGATGATTAATACATGTTTGTGGTTGGTATTTGAAACTTCTTTCTTTGAAAGAGAATTAGACTTTGCAGTATCCGCTTTTTATTAAATGTCAATGGTCAGCTCTTTTAATTTGTATTCAACTTGGGATGCATTTTATTTGGCCCATGACAAATAAATTGGAATTGTTTTTCTGTCTACTGCCACTTTGACATCCTTGTGTCTTCATAGATTTGGATATTGAAAAAAGTGCGAAAAAAAAAGAATTGGGACATCCGATTACTAATGTGATTCATTCTTGTTGGAAGTACTATTTAATTTGTCCCTATATTGTTCTTTCTACTGTCTACATGAACCAAAGTGAAGGATCACTTACTGCAAGTGATGAAAGGCCCTCTTAATAGAATATGTGACTCTTATCTGGTTATTGTTATCATCTTTAGCTATCTGAGCAGCATGATAGCATTTTTTTGCAGTCAATTGGGCCCCTACTTGCGTCTTTATGCTTTAGAGTTTTTTGGCCTAAGCCATATATCAACAATTAGTATTCTCTACTACTTAAAAGAAGGAGTTTGCGGTCGTCCGTCCTCCTTCGTGCAACCTGAGCCGTTGGATCCATCCTCTCTCTTTGTGTGTGTGTGTGTGTATTTGCGTATCAGATTTGTTGGATTCTTTGAAATTATTTCCCTGTCAGGCTTTAGAAATTGTTCTGATTTCAGCAACAATTTTATTCACATTGATCTAAGGAGCTCTCTTTGTACATTCTAATTTTAGCTGTGGATGGATATATAGTCTAATTTTGGAGTTCATTGATGATTTTTGTGTGTTCAAGGTGGCCTCTTGGACCGTATCTGATGCCTGCTCATGCCCTGCTTGGTGGCTCGACACCTACATGATTTCACGTGTGCTCCCAATTTCTTAGATGAAGCTGGAATTCATGTACCAAAAGAGTTGAGGTAGTGATGGTATCATGTCATAGTCTATGGTCATTGCTTCCTTAGTTTTGTGTATCTTTAGCCTATTTTGGTGTTTTCTCTAATTCAATTTGATTCGTACAGATTAATATTAGATGTTTATTTGGCTCTTTTGTGAAGCTATGGTACTATGCTAATGGCCCAATTGGAAATGCCTGTATGTTCAGCTCAGCTCTCATGTTTAGGTGTTGTTGCCACTATAAGAAGCCAAAAGAGCTGCATTGCTTGAATCTTCTGCAAATCAGGTGTTCTTAGCGGAAAGATGTGCCCCTTCCTTTATTTTCTAGTAAATCATATACTTAATTGCTTAGTGACATGACCACTATATGTTTGATAGAACGACGAAGTGGTGTATGCACGATTTTTCTTGTAGACAACCTTATTTCGATTGTTGTTGATGCAAGTTGTGTGCATGAGGCTAAAACATCATTTGTAAAAGAACAGAGGAAGTATAAAGAAAATAAATAGCAATAGTTATATAAGGTATGTAATAACATGTGGATACTGCAATAGTTGTAGAAGGTTTAAAATAATTTGGAGCCAACTAAATGCTAATATATGAAACAACTAAATGTTAAACTCTGAAGCCACATAACTTGATGGTTGAAACAGTGGTACCAAGACACTCATTAGTGGCCAAAAATATTTGTCTTGCTAAACAAAGCACATTTGTGTGACGATGGCAGCCAACAAAGCACAGAAGGTCATCTCAGCCATCTGATTTGAAGCAGGTGGTCATGGTCAAACATTATCTGGCAAGCAGGTCTGACCATTCCGAGGCTCCGAGCAGTGCACTACATTGCAATCATACCATGGTTCATTTGCAACAGTGTTTCACTTTTTTCGTCCATGGTACTTGTAACATCCTGATTTTCAGAGCCTCTTTGAAATTTTCAAAATAAAAAGAACCATTCGGTTTTGTTGAAGTCCTAAAGCTTAACTTGAGATTTTGGAATTAAAAGTGTTTAAAATGACTAAATCGAACATCAACTAATCCAAAGGTTTGGTTTATTCGGAGTTATTTGAGCTCTGGTGTTAACTCTCCCCTTCTCTGCTCGTCCCGCTCTCCCCTCAGCCCTGCTTCCTTTTTGGTTTAGACCTCCCTTCGGTTCTGACCTCTCCTTGAGTCAAACCACCCTCGAGATGTTCTAAGCTCGGATTTGTGTTTCAAATGTCCTTGATTTCCGAAAACCCAAGGTTTGGGTTGATTTTCTTCTTTCTGGACATCCTCCTTGTCTAGACATGCCCTTATGTCTAGACCACCTTTTGGTCCAGACCTCTTTCTTGTTTGGACTTCCCTTCGTGTCCAGACCTCCTTTCCGTTTGGACCTCTCCTCGTGTCCAGATGTAACAGCCCTAACTTAGGGTTTGTATTTCAAATGTAAAATTTTGAGGAGAAATAAAAACTTTTGTTGTCTCTTCAAATCATTTGAAAGTTTCTAAAGTTTTCCCTAGCAATTTCCAATTTTTAGAATTTAATTCTTGTGATTGGAAATTGTTGTTGTCAGGTTCTTAGCTTTCAAACTTATGGTCATCCTCTGAAATTATTTTTCCTATCATATTGATCATCCTATCTACCTCCCTGAATTATTTCACAATTTTTAGATTTTGTTTGCTATTTTAAATGGCCAAGTCAAACTAGTTGAAAACCTGGTCAAACTCCCTGTACAGCAGCTTGTGAATTTTCTCTAGAACAATGCATTGCATAAAAAGTTCTGGAAAAATTATACAAGGTTGTCCTCTGTCTCTAGTAGCTAGCATAAAAATTTCGAAATTTTTAGAGCTCAGGAGCTACCTCTAAAAATTCCCCAAAACCTTCTCTGTCTTTTAAATCAAATTCCAAAGGTACTGTTCCTCGGGCCCGAACCCAACTCAGGCTCGAGTCCGACTCGCACCACTTGGCTCGGTCGCGTCAACTAAGCGTGCCGCCGAGTCAATCAATCGTGACCGTCCGATGAAGATCGAGCGATCCACGTCGCGTCGCAACCGACTGTCAGAATGCATACACCAATCGGTAGTCCATTTCGGATCCAGCGGTCGGTGCGTCGTCGATCAAATCAAACCACCGGTTCGCACCGCCATATCGACATATGGGTCCCACCTATCGAGTTCTTCCTCGCCGACTCGCGCCTCACGGAGCTCATTGGCGATCGCGCATGCGTGCCACGCACTCGTCGCCGCCACGCAGGGGCGCGTGTGCGCCTCGAGGATCGCACGAAGTCCATCTACCTCATAGCCATTCTTGCGCCCTCTCCGCCCATTTCTTCTCGCAGCCATTCTTGCGCCCTCTCCGCCCATTTCTTAGCCGGCGGAGAAAAACTTCGGCGTAGCGCCGCCGTTCGAGCGCGCTTGAGGCGGCGACCGCACCATCGTGTTCCTCTTGCCTCGCGCCTCCATTTTGCCTATTCCGGGTCCTTGGCGTCGGTGGATCACCAAGAGCGGTATTGTCGTCTCGCCTCGGCGATCTCGATCCGTGAGCTCGTTTGCGACTGGTGAGTTTCGGCTCCGTCACTTAGTCCCTTAGGATCGCATTGATGCACTGAGTCTAACGGTGGGCTTGTTTCTGCCTTTTGTGCATCGTTGCGGGCGTGCGACCAATTCTTCTCAAGCTCGGTTTCGCGCCGTGGAAATTCCGGTCACCTCGGGCTTTCTTCGTCGGCGTTATCGTGTGCTTCTTGCTCCTGGTATTGGGAAGCTTAAGCACACCTTCCGAGTCTTCTAGAAGTCCGTATCGCCTTCATCTGCGTGGCGTGCTTTCTTCTCGCCTCCGGTCGTCGTGAGCTCAACTCGGTGACCATCGGACCGCGTCGCCACCACTGGGTTCGCCGAGTCTCTGTGAACCGAAGGTATCACTCGCTTCGCTTTGAAACCCACTAGTTCGCGAGATCCGCTGCGCGCGCGCGCCGTCCCGTCTTGTGGCCGTGAGCCGTGGTGGCGTTCGATTAGCACTAATATTTGTTTAGTTATGTCAGCGATTTGTGGGCCCTCTCGTAATCGTGTTTAGTAAACTCTAATCCAACCGTTATATTTCCTCTCGAGTCAACGCCATGTGGGCCATGATGTCGATTAGTGGGTGTGTAACCCTTGGCGATATGTTTTCTCTGTTTGAAAGCGTATTTCTCGTGAGTATGTGTTAGAAGTACACTTTGATATGTCAAAGCGTATTCTTAGAATCGCCTTGACGTCACTTTACGGCGGTTGTTGCAGTCGACACTTCGCGCGGGCCATCGTCGATGTCTGAGGTTAGTTGGTGTGGGTAGAAAAAGGATTAAATGCTTTAGTAAATCGTAATGCTTTTACATTTGCCTTTGTTAATTCAATTAAACTTGTAAAATGCATAACTAATTCAATTTTTATCCAAATTGCATGAATCGATCTTTGTTTATTTTCATTTCAAATGTATTGTTTACTAAAATTAGCTTCACCCATGTCTCTGTAGCAAAAATCTGTTAGCTAATAAAATGATGTCTTATGTATCTTCTAAATTAGAAAATGCATATCTCTTCCAATAATTGTCCAAATTAAATGAACCCAATTCAGTAAAATTTCATTTTCAGTATACTAACTATTAGGATAGGTTTTACACACTGTTTCTGTTCATGAAAATTTGTTAAGTAATTAACTAGTGGCTTGTTGTGTTTTTAGCTTAGAAAATTCATAGAAAATTGATAATAACTTAAAATAATTTGTTCTCTGTTTCTAAAATTTTGTTATATCTTGCTTAGGTTCTTGTGTGAGTTTTAGCTTGTTTTGGTGTTGTTGTATGTTTGAGTTTTGTCGGTGTTATTCGTTCTTATTTCTTTGTTATGTTCGATCGTTAGGCTTCGATATTTGCGGCAACCACGAGGACGATCCTCACACCATATTGAGCAAGCAATGGCCAGGCAAGCGGTTTGATCATATTTATCCAGTATTTTAAAGTCTAATATTTTGTTTCATTTGTATGTATGCATCGCTTAATTTGTGTTAAATTGATTAGTTAAATCCGTAGTTGCATATCCTGTAGACAAAATATTGATCTCTACTACGAGCCTAGGTTATTTCTTGTGATTAGAGATCATTGGATGATTTCTTGTCACTTAGTAGATCGATTTCATTTGCTTAGACATGCTTAGTATCGGTAGAAGCGGGCGATTATCGACTTTAGTCGGTAACCTTGATCACACAAAATTTACTACAACTTTATGTTTCACATTTACTGCTATGTTTAATTGCAAAACTAAAAATGAAAACAAAAATGATTTGGGCCGGGCACAATGGTAAGATTGGTGTGATCTTTTGGGTGTATTTGGAAAGGTGCAGGTCAATTAAGGACCGAACATCTTGTGAGTGAATTTTTATCCAGGCATTTCGGCGTGCTAACCACACTAGAGTATATGGGACCTCTCTTGACCTAGTACTTTGGCGTGTATTGGCTCGGGTCGCAGGAGGTCGCGGGAGGGATGGAGGTGGGAGCATGGTAGTTGTCAAAAGCTTTATCTGAGTGGGTAGTTGTCTTTTCGGCTTTACCATGTAGCGTATGGGTTTCTATCCATACGAGCGGCTCGGGTTGAAACACAATATTGGAAGCAGTCTCGTAGGACTTAGTTGTGCGGCATACCTTGGAAGTGTGCTTTGGCTTAAAGGCGATGCGAGGTGTGGGTGCAGTGGTACACCTGCGAGGTTAAAAACTATTCGAATAGCCTCGTCTAGGTGATGGACACGCTTGGGTAAGCTTTTCAAGAGTTAGACTACAACATTTAAATTAAAACTTGATGGGTGAGTGCGAATGCGGGATTCGTGCTATTGTTAATAGTGACTATTGGGATAGTCACTTCTAGGTTGTTTTATCTTTGCTCTGTTGCTATTATTATCCTTCTTGCTATTTCAATCTTAAAAATGAATTGCAAACTTGCCTTTAAAGCTGTATTATATTATTGCAAGCGAAAGTTGGCTTTATGCAAATGAAACATATGGCCTCCACCAAATAAGCTGCATGTAGCATATGAGCAGTGCCGCTAGTTCACACGTCGGTCTTGCGGGTACAAAGACAATCTTTGTACTCGGTGCTTTGCTTAATGTTTTTGTTGCGAGAGGAAGAAGGTGAGCCTCGGGGTCCTCACTTACGTGAGTGTGTTGCCGCTTCTTGGGCGACTAGTCTTGGCGGTCGGTCGGATGCCTTGTGGGTTGAAGGCACTTGATTGGCTTTGTTTATAGCCATCTTATGGCACTTTTGCTTCATTTGTCGTTCTTGTTATTTGTGTATCTTTGGCACAGCCGGCCTATATACGTAATATTGTTACTATTTGTTTATCTTCCGTTTGTAGTGTAATGTTTGGACTCTATGTTGAATGGAGTTGATGTCTAATTTTGTAACGAGTGCGTATCTTGCTCAGGAAGTATACATATCTCGAGGATCGATTTATTTGATTTGTGATGCTAGGACCGGTGGTTGGTTAAGCATTACAAGCCAAATAAGCTGGGTCCTCACAAAGTTGGTATCGAGCCATTCGACCGTAATAACCAAGCATAGTCGTCCTTAGGATATTTTGAAAGTCTTATTTTCAAATCATAAAAGGTTTATGAAAACCTAGGCGATTCTCAGATTTTATTCCTTACCTATCTTAGCTTTCTACTCTCATCTTACTCTAATTTAAGTTTTGAAACTTGGTTTCTCTCTTTCCTATCAAAAGATAGTTAATACTGGTAGAATCGGTCTTTGGGAGAACCATAGGGAATTAGTTTAATTAAAAATTTGTGGGGACATAAGGGTAAGATATGTATGAGTTTGCTAAGTGTCGATCTTTGTCGGTTGGTTTTGTAACTTAAAAGTCTTGTGCTTGTTTTGTCTTTGTTAGTAAGTTAATTGCGGTGGGTATTGACTTCGTGTTTTCCGGCTATTGTTAACTTGTCTTAGTGAACCGGGATGGCGGGAGAACACGTGGCGATCAGCAGTGGTCATGATGAGAGCTTCCCCTCCTCCGACCATGGTGAGGTTCTCGCTCAATTGAGCGAAACCGCATGGACAGACAGCGCATCTTGGAGGTTATTGCTAGGAATACCTCCACTCCTGCCGGTGGTGGCGGCCACGGACTCGCGGGGACTTGCGAGTTCCTCCGTACACACCGCCGACTTTCTCCGCTCGAGGACCCTCTCGATGCGGATGATTGGCTGCGCATGGTTGGCGAAGCTCAACATAGCTCGATGCGGCGCGGACAAGGCACTCTTCGCGTCACCACCTTGAGGCGCGGCACTCTCATGGTGGGAGAACTATCTCGCCATGCAGCCCGCGAGCCATGTGGTCGCGTGGGAGGAGTTCGGTCGACTTTCGTCGGGCCCATATCCCGGATGGCTGATGAAGTGAAGAAAAAGGAGTTTCGCGCTCAAACAAGGCGCAAGTGCGTGACGGAGTATCTATCGAGTTTAATCACTTGGCTCGTTACGCTCGGGTGAGGTGGCCTCGAGATGAGGCTAAGCGGGAGAAGTTTATGGATGGCTTGTCAGGAGGCTGCAGGACAAGCTATCTATTGTGGACTTCTCGGACTTTCGAGGCCTTGGTAGATAAGGCCATCGTTGCGAGCATAAAGCGGGCGTGGCGAGTCCATAGCGCAAATGGGGCGCATCGGTCTACTCACACCACCTCGTTCGTCCTCGGGTGGGCGGCACGATGGCCCGTTCTTTTGCTCCACCGGCGCCGAGACCATCTGCACAGCTCCGCCCACCGCAGGCGTGTTTCACCACGTGCGCTGCGATCCAGCAGCAGAGCGGCCTCCGCAATCCGGCGGCGAGGTTAATTGTTTTATTTGCCACAACAAGGGCCATTATGCGAATGCTCGCCTCGAGTGTTGCGGCCCCTCGTCCTAATGGAGGGCGCGGGCGGGAGTGGTCATCCACGACGAGAAGATGATCCGAAGCCCGAGTGCGAGCAGCGGTCGAGTCAACCACCTTCGGTGAGGAGGCTCGGGGCGCGGATGTCGTGATGGGTACACTTCTTGTTAATTCTCGTCCTGCTGCGGTATTATTTGATTACGGAGCATCGCATTCTTTATTTCAAGATCATTTGCTGCTGCTAGTAGTCTTCCTTGTGTACCTTTGGGGTTCCTTTGCTCATCCGCTCTCGGGCGGAAATGAGAGTGATTCTGATGTCGGGATGTTCCTATCGTAGTCGAAGGATTGGTATTTTTGGCAAACCTTATTTTGCTCGATTCAGCGAGTGCGGATGTGATTCTTGGCATGGATTGGTTGTCCCAACACTTGGGGCATATCGATTGTGCGGGAAGATTGTCTATCTCACCGACCCTTGAGCGAGCGGTCGGGTTTCGCGCGACTACTGAGGGCCACATCTATGTGCATTAGAAGCAAAGCCGACCTTGCAAATTCGGATGTCCCCATAGTATCGACTTTGTGGATGTCTTTCACGAAGATTTGCAGGATGCCTCGGTTCGAGATCTGGAGTTTGCCATCGAGTTGTTGCCGTGCGCTCCGATTTGAAGCGCGTGTCGGATGCCTCCCAATGAGCTAGAAGAATTGAAGAAGCAGCTTGGTGAGCTCCAAGCAAAGGGTTTCATCCGTCCCAGTTCATCTCCTTGGGGTTGTCAGGTGATCTTTGTGAAGAAGAAGGACAAGACTTTGCGTATGTGTGTTGACTACCGTCCTCTCAATGAAGTGACGGTGAAGAATAAATATCCTCGCCCGCATTGATGATCTTTTGACGGTTATGCGGAGCTCGGTGTTCTCAAGATTGATGCGAGATCGGGCTATCATCAAGTCGGATCGGTGAGGATATTCAAGACGGCTTTCACTACTCGTTATGGCTGCATGAGTACAACGTCATGTCCTTTGGCTTAACCAATGCTCGGCTTTGTTCATGAACCTTATGAATTCAGTATTCATGGAATATTTGGATAAATTTGTGGTGGTCTTTATTGATGACATTCTTATCTATTCCAAAGCAAGCGAGCATCTTGAGCATCGAAGATTGTTTTGGGCGATTGCGGGAACATCAACTATATGCAAAGTTCGGCAAATGTGAGTTCGGTTGAAGGAAGTGGCATTCTTGGGCCATGTTCTTTCAGCTGGAGGCATAGCTGTGGATCCCAGCAAGGTCAGCGATGTTCTATCTTGGGGGCAGCCCAAGTCAGTCACTGATGTGCGGAGTTTTCTCGGCTTAGCGGGCTATTACGCGCTTTATCGAGAACTTCTCCAAAATCGCAAAGCCGATGAGTGAATTGCTCAAGAAGGATAAGAAGTTTGTGTGGTCCTCTGCTGGCGATGAGAGCTTTCAGGAGCTCAAGCAGCGATTAACTTCAGCCCCAGTTCTTACTCTTCCTGATATCCACAAGAGCTTCGATATTTATTGCGATGCCTCTCGTCGGGGACTCGGATGTGTTCTTATGCAGGAAGGCAAAGCGGTTGCCTATGCATCCGAGCAATTGAGGCCTCATGAGCTCAACTATCCCACCCATGATTTAGAGCTTGCTGCGATGAGTTCATGCACTCAAGATTTGGCGGCATTATTTGATCGGAAACCATTGTGAGGTGTATTCCGATCATAAGAGTTTGAAATACTTATTTACTCGGCGATTTGAACCTCGAGCGAGAGGAGATGGTTGGAATTAATCAAAGATTATGACATGGGTATTGATATCACCTGGCAAGGCCAATGTGGTTCTTGATGCACTTAGTCGAAAGGTGTATTGCAATACTTTGATGATCCAAGAGCAGCAACCTGCGCTTCTTGCAGAATTCCAGCGTCTCAACTTGGGTTTAGTTGAGCATGGTTCCCTTGTTGCCTTGGTTGTGCAACCAACCTTGGTGGATCGGATCAAAGCGACCACGGCAATCGGATGATGGTGTGGGTAAAATCAGCGAGAATATCAAGGATGGATCGGCCAAGTGTTTCACGAGAAGATGAGCACGGTGTTGTGTGGTTTGGGCAGCGTCTTGTGGTCCCAAAGGTCCCGAGTTGCGGGATTTGATTCTTGAGGCCCACGGTTCGCCTTTGTCCATCCATCCGGGGCCACTAAAATGTACCAAGATCTGCGTCGAGAGATTACGGTGGACTCGCATGAAAAGCGAGATTGCGGGTTCGTGGCGGATGTGACATATGTTGTCGCGTCAAGGCGAGCATCGGCGTCAGCGAGTCTCCTCCATCCCTTGCCTATACGAGTGGAAGTGGGATTACGTAGGCATGGATTTTATCACCGTCCGCCGTACTTCTTGGGGAAGGATGCTATACAGGTTGTTATCGATCGATTGTGAAGGTAGCGCACTTCTGCCGCGATGCCACCACTCTCGGTGTCGATCGATTGGCGAGATCTCTATATCTCCGCATTGTGAGCTTGCATGGTGTGCCACGAGCGATTGTGTCGATCGTGGCTCTCTTTTCACTTCTCGGCTATAGCACGATTTCTGAGGAAGCCATGGGGACCCGTCTTTCTTTCATTTCGACCTATCATCCTCGGTGATGGTCGAGCGGGCGGGTCAACCAAGTTCTTGAAGATATGCTCCGTGCTTGTGTTCTTTCCTATGGGAAGAATTGGGAGAAGTGTCTACCGCTTGCGAGTTCTCCTACAACAACGACTTCGAGGCTAGTCTCGGTATGGCACCGTTTGAGGCTTTGTATGGGGGCGCTGCGAACCCCGTTGAACCGGTGGCGGTGAAAGCGGTTCTTTGGCGAATTCAATCAATGAGGTTGAAAGTCAAGTGCGATTGATTCGTGAGCACTTGCGCGTAGCTCGATCGAGCGAAGAGCTATGCGGTCGGCGTCGTCGTGAGTTGAGTTTCGGCCCAATGACTTTGTGTATCTCAAAGTCTCACCTCACGAAGGACATCGTCGTTTGGTGTCAAGAACAAGCGGCTCCTCGATATGTCGGGCCGTATCGCATCATCAAGAGAGTGGGAGCTGTTGCATACAAGTTAGAATTGCCGGCTACACTCGAAGGGTGCATGATGTTTCCACGTGTCGCAATTGAAGAAGTGCCTTCGTGTTCTGTGGAGAAGCGCCCTTGGAAAATATCGATGTGCGGGAAGATCTGTCTTATCGTGAGCGCCCGTTCGTATCCTCGAAGAAGTGAGCGTAGAACAAGGAACCGTGTGATCAAGTTCCTTAAAGTTCGATGGTCAAACCACTCCGAGGATGAAGCCACTTGGGAGCGGGAAGACCGCCTCGAGCAGATTACCCATCCTTCTTCTCCCGGTGATCGAATCTGGGTGAGATTCTGTAAGGGGAGATTTGTAACACCCTAACTTAGGGTTTGTATTTCAAATGTAAAATTTTGAGGAGAAATAAAAACTTTTGTTGTCTCTTCAAATCATTTGAAAGTTTCTAAAGTTTTCCTAGCAATTTCAATTTTTAGAATTTAATTCTTGTGATTGGAAATTGTTGTTGTCAGTTCTTAGCTTTCAAACTTATGGTCATCCTCTGAAATTATTTTTCCTATCATATTGATCATCCTATCTACCTCCTGAATTATTTCACAATTTTTAGATTTTGTTTGCTATTTTAAATGGCCAAGTCAAACTAGTTGAAAAACTGGTCAAACTCCTGTACAGCAGCTTGTGAATTTTCTCTAGAACAATGCAGTGCATAAAAGTTCTGGAAAAATTATACAAGGTTGTCCTCTGTCTCTAGTAGCTAGCATAAAAATTTCGAAATTTTTAGAGCTCAGAGCTACCTCTAAAAATTCCCAAAACCTTCTCTGTCTTTTAAATCAAATTCCAAAGTCTTGTTCCTCGGGCCCGAACCAACTCGGGCTCGAGTCCGACTACGCACCACTTGGCTCGGTCGCGTCAACTAAGCGTCCGCCGAGTCAATCAATCGTGACCGTCAGATGAAGATCGAGCGATCCACGTCGCGTCGCAACCGACTGTCCGAATGCATACACCAATCGGTAGTCCATTTCGGATCCAGCGGTCGGTGCGTCGTCGATCAAATCAAACCACCGGTTCGCACCACCGCCGTCGCCGACATATGGGTCCCACTGTCGGGTTCTTCCTCGCCGACTCCGGCGCCTCACGGAGCTCGTGGCGATCGCGCATGCGTGCCACGCGGCTTCGT
Source organism: Ampelocalamus luodianensis (assembly GCA_036346255.1). Lineage (NCBI taxonomy): Eukaryota > Viridiplantae > Streptophyta > Magnoliopsida > Poales > Poaceae > Ampelocalamus > Ampelocalamus luodianensis. The sequence goes on from CM070624.1 coordinate 43,763,671, forward strand.
CGGCGCCACGCCGGGACGCGTGTGCGCCTCCGAGGATCGATGCTGAAGTCCATCTACCTCATAGGGTCGTCCATTCCTTCGCGACCATTCTTGCGCCCTCTCGCCCATTTCTTAGCCGGCGGAGAAAAACTTCGGCGTAGCGCGCCGTTCGAGCGCCGCCAGGAGGCGGCCGCACCATCGTGTTCCTCTTGCCTCGCCGCCTCCATTTTGCCTATTCCGGTCCTTGGCGTCCGGTGGATCACCAAGAGCGGTATTGTCGTCTCGCCTCGGCGATCTCGATCCGTGAGCTCGTTTGCGACTGGTGAGTTTCGGCTCCGTCACTTAGTCCCTTAGGATCGCATTGATGCCCGAGTCTAACGGTGGGCTTGTTTACGCCTTTTGTGCATCGTTGCGGGCGTGCGACCAATTCTTCTCAAGCTCGGTTTCGCGCGTGGAAATTCCGGTCACCTCGGGCTTTCTTCGTCGGCGTTATCGTGTGCTTCTTGCTCACGGTATTGGCGGCTTAAGCACACCTTCCGAGTCTTCTAGAAGTCGTATCGCCTTCGCTGCGTGGGCGTGCTTTCTTCTCCGCCTCGGTCGTCGTGAGCTCAACTCCGGTGACCATCGGACCAGCGTCGCCACCACCGGGTTCGCCGAGTCTCTGTGAACCGAAGGTATCACTCGCTCGCTTTGAAACCCACTAGTTCGCGAGATCCCTGCTGCGCGGCGCGCGCCGTCCCGTCTTGTGGCCGTGAGCGAGCGGTGGCGTTCGATTAGCACTAATATTTGTTTAGTTATGTCAGCGATTTGTGGGCCCTCTCGTAATCGTGTTTAGTAAACTCTAATCCAACCGTTATATTTCCCTCGAGTCAACGCCATGTGGGCCCATGATGTCGATTAGTGGGTGTGTAACCCTTGGCGATATGTTTTCTCTGTTTGAAAGCGTATTTCTCTGTGAGTATGTGTTAGAAGTACACTTTGATATGTCAAAGACGTATTCTTAGAATACGCCTTCGACGTCACTTTCGTGGATGGTGTTGCAGTCGACACTTTCGCGGGCCCGCCGGTCGATGTCTGGGGTTAGTTGGTGTGGGTAGAAAAAGTTAAATGCTTTAGTAAATCGTAATGCTTTTACATTTGCCTTTGTTAATTCAATTAAACTTGTAAAATGCATAACTAATTCAATTTTTATCCAAATTGCATGAATCAGTCTTTGTTTATTTTCATTTCAAATGTATTGTTTACTAAAATTAGCTTCACCCATGTCTCTGTAGCAAAAATCTGTTAGCTAATAAAATGATGTCTTATGTATCTTCTAAATTAGAAAATGCATATCTCTTCCAATAATTGTCCAAATTAAATGAACCCAATTCTGTAAAATTTCATTTTCAGTATACTAACTATTAGGATAGGTTTTACACACTGTTTCTGTTCATGAAAATTTGTTAAGTAATTAACTAGTGGCTTGTTGTGTTTTTAGCTTAGAAAATTCATAGAAAATTGATAATAACTTAAAATAATTTGTTCTCTGTTTCTAAAATTTTGTTATATCTTGCTTAGGTTGCTGTGTGAGTTTTAGCTTGTTTTGGTGTTGTTGTATGTTTGAGTTTTGTCGGTGTTATTCGTTCTTATTTGCTGTTATGTTCGATCGTTAGGCTTCGATATTTGCGGCAACCCTGAGGACGATCCTCCGCACCATATTGAGCAACAGCAGCCGAGGCAAGCGGTTTGATCATATTTATCGAGTATTTTAAAGTCTAATATTTTGTTTAATTTGTATGTATGCATCGCTTAATTTGTGTTAAATTGATTAGTTAAATCCGTGTTGCATATCCTGTAGACAAAATATTGATCTCTACTACACGAGCCTAGGTTATTTCTTTGTGATTAGAGATCATTGGATGATTTCTTGTCACTTAGTAGATACGATTTCAGTTTGCTTAGACATGCTTAGTATCGGTAGAAGCTGGGCGATTATCGACTTTAGTCGGTAACCTTGATCACACAAAATTTACTACAACTTTATGTTTCACATTTACTGCTATGTTTAATTGCAAAACTAAAAATGAAAACAAAAATGATTTGGGCCGGGCACAATGGTAAGATTGGTGTGATCTTTTGGGTGTGGTGGAAAGGTGCCGGGTCAATTAAGGACCGAACATCTTGTGAGTGAATTTTTATCCAGAGCATTTCGGCGTGCTAACCACACTAGAGTATATGGGACCTCTCTTGACCTAGTACTTTGGCGTGTATTGGCTCCGGTCGCGAGGAGGTCGCGGGAGGGATGGAGGTGGGAGCATGGTAGTTGTCAGAAAAGCTTTATCTGAGTGGGTAGTTGTCTTTTCGGCTTTACCATGTAGCGTATGGGTTTCTATCCATACGGCGGCTCGAGGTTGATACACAATATTGGAAGCAGTCTCGTAGGACTTAGTTGCTGAGCATACCTTGGAAGTGTGCTTTGGCTTAAAGGCGATGCGAGGTGTGGGTGCTGATGGTACACCTGCGGGGTTAAAAACTATTCGAATAGCCTCGTCTAGGTGATGGACACGCTTGGGTAAGCTTTTCAAGAGTTAGACTACAACATTTAAATTAAAACTTGATGGGTGAGTGCGAATGCGGGATTCGTGCTATTGTTAATGGTGACTATTGGGATAGTCACTTCTAGGTTGTTTTATCTTTGCTCTGTTGCTATTATTATCCTTTCTGCTATTTCAATCTTAAAATGAATTGCAAACTTGCCTTTAAAGCTGTATTATATTATTGCAAGCGAAAGTTGGCTTTATGCAAATGAAACATATGGCCTCCACCAAATAAGCTTTGCATGTAGCATATGAGCAGTGCGCTAGTTCACACGTCGGTCTTGCGGGTACAAAGACAATCTTTGTACTCGGTGCTTTGCTTAATGTTTTTGTTGCGAGAGGAAGAAGGTGAGCCTCGGGGTCCTCACTTACGTGAGTGTGTTGCCGCTTCTTGGGCGACTAGTCTTGGCGGTCGGTCGGATGCCTTGTGGGTTGAAGGCACACCGATTGGCTTTGTTTATAGCCATCTTATGGCACTTTTGCTTCATTGTCGTTCTTGTTATTTGTGTATCTTTGGCACATCGGCCTATATACGTAATATTGTTACTATTTGTTTATCTTCCGTTTGTAGTGTAATGTTTGGACTCTATGTTGAATGGAGTTGATGTCTAATTTTGTAACGAGTGCGTATCTTGCTCAGGAAGTATACATATCTCGAGGATCAGTTTATTTGATTTGTGATGCTAGGACCAGGTGGTTGGTTAAGCATTACAAGCCAAATAAACTGGGGTCCTCACACCAGACCTCCTTCCCGTTTGGACCTCCCCTTGCTTTAGAACCTCGTTTGATCTCATCTTGACCGTCAGGACCTCCTTTGATCTCATCTTGATCGTCAGGACCTCCTTTGATCTCATCTTGACCGTTAGGACCTCCTTTGGTTCCATCCTGACTGTTAGGACCTCCTTGGATCTCCTCCATTGGATCGTTCCCTGTTGGATCTCATCCGTTAAAACTCCTCCTTGTTTGGACCTCCCCTTGAATCCAGACCTCCTTTATCCTTTCGCGTGGTCCGATTCAGCGCGCATCTTCCCCTCTTGAGGATCGTCCTATCTTGTTTGGATGGCCTGATCAAGAGGAGGCGTTCTGATGGTCCGAACGTTCCTATCTCCTTGGACCACCCGATCAAAATCAGACGGCTCTATTTCGCCGCGCCTTTTCCTTTGTCCTTTGGACCTCCTCCTCCTCACTATCTCTGGTCTTTTTGAAAAGACCACCCTTTTGGTCAAGACCACCGTATGTAGTCACGACCTCTAGTCTTTTTGCAAAGACCACCCTTTTGGTCAAAACCACCCTATGTGGTCACGACCTCTGGTCTTTTTGCAAAGATCACCCTGGTGGGTCAGGACCTCCCTTGACCTCTACAAGATCTCCTCAGGACCTCCCACCTGAGCTTTGATTGGTCACATCGGTCAGTCCTGCTCATCTTCTCCTTCCTTCGACCGTAGCACGGACGCCACAGAAGTCTTCGTGCATTTAATGCCGGTTGTGTCACATTAAAAGCTATCACTTCTGCAGCACCCGTTCCTTCTCTTGTCTTCTCCTTTACCTGCTCCCATCTTCTCCTTACCTGCCCGTTGACTCGTGCACCTCTGAGTCTCTCAGTGACTCTCTTTCTTTTTCTTCTCTGGCTATAAATAGCCTATGGAGCCCTTCTTCACCACCTTTTTCTTCGCTCAGCTTTCTAACTCTCGCCCAATTTCTTCGTGCTTGAAGCTTCACCAAGAAGTACGTTAAAGCTGCTCCATCGTCTCCTCATCGCCAAGAAGGCCACCGGAACCTACGCCGCCATCTTGCTGCTGAGGGAGTTCGCCGGAGCGCCCATGCCGTCTCCGTCGCCGCCGTCCTTCGACCTCCCCCTCCTCTTCAATCTCTCCCTCACGGCCTTGGTAAGTTCCTCTGTGCCCTGTTCTTTTCCTTTGACTTCTCACAACCACGTCGCGTAGCCGACCACGCTGTGAGGTCGTATCCTTCTTGTATTCTTTGTACGACTATGTCAAGTAGTCGTAAACCTCTCAGGATCCCTCCTTCAGGACCTCTCTTGGCAAAGATTACCCTCTGTGTCTTTGTTGGTCTTTTTGCAAAAACCACCCTCTTTGGTCTTTTTGCAAAGACCACCTCCTTGGTCTTTCCGCAGAGATCACCCTCTTTGGCCTTTTTGCAAAGACTCCTCTCTCGATTGGACCTTCTCCCAACCCGCAGGACCTCCAGAGTGTAACATCCCGATTTTTAGAAATCAGAATGTTAATATTTAAGTAGGCGATCTAATAAATATTTGGCAATGTTTTAAAATTTTTTCCCATGTTTAATTTAATTGTTGCCTTTAAAATCGAATCGAGTTGTCTAAAAGTTGTATAAAGATGATAATAATAATAGCAAACAATATTAAATTGAATTGGTCGAGAGACTACAAATGAAAGAAAATTATTTTGGTCTCTTGCTTTCACATGCATTTCAAAAATCATCTAGTGGTGCATACATTAGACCGCCGCTCTTTTTGATCCGACCGACCATGAGCGAGACATGCGTGTATCCATTTCTTTTCCCTAACTTCCTCTCGCAAACACAACCGAAAACCAAAAATCATGCGGCGCATGTTATAGCGTTGCGATCGTCGTCTCGAGGGCGTTATGTTTCTCCAATCGATTTTCGAGTGCGAGCTCTTTTGCGTGGCATGCAAGAAGGAGGAAGAATTGCTGCTATTTATTTCACTATCAATTTTTATTTCCCGATCACCCTTGTGCTAGCGAGCCACTTTAGTCACTACCATTTCTTTTGTAGTTTATTCACCCAATCAAAGACACGAGGTGGTGTCGACGACGGCGTGATGCATGGGACGACAGGGATGAAAGAGCGCATTTAAAAATCTAAATTATTTTGACTTCATGTTTTAGCGTGCATATCAAAGATCATAGCATGTCATTCACTTATATCATCGTTGTCGCTTCGGTTTGACCGACCACAACCGAAACACCGCTCATTATTTCCCCGCCTTTTCTTTTCTCACACTTATATCATGCGATGCTACACCTTGCTACTACTACTACTAGTAGTAGTAGCTGCTAGTTACACACTTATATTCTTGCAAGCTACTAGTTGCACACATATATACATGTAGCATCTTTGCTTTACACTGCATGAGAAAGGTTTGAAGTGGGAAGCTAGTAGTATAGACTTATATGCATGAGGTGGCTAGCTAGCTGTGGACACTCCCTGCCATTTTCCTTTTTGCCCAACCGAACCACACTCACTGCCATTCTCTGGTTCCCAACAGAGCACCACACATCCACCTTTCCATTCTTTATTCATCACCATCCATCCCCATTTCTTTAATCCCCAAACAAAGCAATTCATCCCTCTCGCCAACATCATCTCCCCTTGCCATTTCCCAAGAGAGCACCCACTGCCATGTCCTTTCCCCAACCGAGCTCCTCATCCCTGCCATTTTTTTTATCCCAGCCGAGACAGCCCTCTTTCTCTCTGTTATTTTCCCCCCAACAACCAAAGCCACATGCCTTGTCTATTCCCTTTGTCCCAGCCGTGAGACACACCTCCCACTGCCATCTTCCTCTCACGCCATCCTTCTTCCCCCATGGCAGAGCACTCTAGTCTTTCACCAAGCAAAACTTTAGAACTAGTTCATCTCTCCACCTTTTCTCCTTCCAATCCCTCCCAAAAACTGAGAATCCTTCCATGCATGTTATGAAGCCTTGATCCCCATCACCTAAGCTTCCCATCCATGCTCTTAGATTTCACATGCATAGACTTTTGGGCGTTACGGAGGAGAGGCGTTATCTTGCATGCCTTGGTTTCTTGTGGCGGACAAGAAGAAGGAGCGGCGCGCATGGCGCAGCGGTAACTCCGGCATTGTTGGCAATGCAGCGGCTGGGCGACTCCATGTGGTGGCCATGGCGGCTCTGGCGCCTGCGGCCGGAGCTAGGCGTAGTGTGACCCGGCTCGCGGCTCGGTGTAAGCTTCGGGCACACGGCACGGGCAAGTGCAGAAGACGGCTTGGAGACAAGAAGGTGGCAAGGGGCTGCGGCGCCTAGGGGAACGGCGAGCAAGAGCAAGCATGCGGCACGGAGGTGGTCGAGTGGCGGCTCGGCATGGTGGCGCATGGTGGGCGGCGTGGTGGCGCTGCGGCGGCGCCTCGGCGATGGGGCGGCGGTGAGGCGGCGGCTCCACACGATGGGCATGGCTCGCGATGTTCAAAGCTGGCGCGGCGGTGGCGCTTGAGGCCAGCGGCTTGTGCAGCGGCATGGCGTCGGCATGTTGCGTGGCACATGCTCGGCGTGGCACGCGGCAGCGGTGAGCGAGCTCGGCGAGGCAACGGCGGCGCATGCATCGGCGTGGGCGAGAGCAACGGCGTCGGCGAGCTAGCATGGCGTGTCGTGCTAGAGCACAACGATGGCATGGCACCGATGCGGTGTGAGACCGAGAGAGCAAGGCCGGCGCATGCATGTACCATGCATGCGGCACGGCTGCCCCGGATGGCGCGTTGCATATGTCGGCGGCTCCTTGTGGCGTGGCGGCCGGCCGGCAGAACTACGGCTTGGGACGTGGCGTCGAGGGAGAGCAATGACGGGAGATGGCGCATGCATGCGGTGACACCAAGGATGCGGACAAGATCGGCGACGACTACGGTGGACGCGGACGTGGAACCGAGAATACGACGCCCGGTGACGATTCGCACGCCTCACAGTGTGGTAAAATCTTTTGTGTATATTTGTTACCACGCTATGATATTAGTCATGCATGTTGCATTTTAGTCTTGAGCATGTAATCTTTTTATGCAGGTTTATAGGTAAAGAATGTTGGGTAGCTTGCGACCAGTGTAATTATCCGGTTTTGTCTTATTTGCGTGTAGGTGTGATTATGTGTTGTTTTTTTGGTGAATGTCAATAATCAGTTTATTGTGGTGGGATAAGTATATTGTTGATTGGTGGAAGCTAGATTATATATATTGTTGAATTGTTAGAACGGATGATATTATTTTGGAGTCGAGGAGTTAATGGTGATCTTTAGATAATACATCAATTGTTGGAACAGTAATTTTAGGAGAAAGGATGCATAAGGAGTTTATAAATTATTACTTTATGGATAACTCCTGTGATGGTATTTTGCGAAATATGGAGGTTGAGTCTGATAGTATATTTAACCATGAGCAAATTGATTGGATGTCTTAGGTAATAGTTATGTGAGTCATTGGTGCTAGAATTTGGGAAGTGGTAGAATGGATTATTTGATTGTGGATAAATAGTTGGATTGTCTTATAATTAGTGGTTAAGTCTCATGTACCGAGTTGATAGAAATGTGTCCTAAATCGAGTTAGTAGATAAATGATCCTTAGTTGATCATAGAGAGACATGTGTGATTGGATTATTAGATGTCATACGCGACTAATCCGGTGAAATGGATATAAGTTGATTGGTTAGTGAGCTGTTAAATGTTGGACATGCTTGTAAATTGTAAAAGCTCGCTAGGTGTCGGTTAGTCAAATAAACCTCAATCGGTGGAAATTTTGGTATATGCGAGGGTGATTTGCCGAGGCGAGACTAGTAGAGTTAGATAGTTAGCGTTAGCTTAAATAGTATATCGGAGAACGACCGATGGATTCAATCATGGTCATATGCCCATGAGTCGGTGGACTTTGTGTAATTATCGGATAGGTTGTATATTTGGAAGATCGTGAGTTCGGGCATCACTCGATGGATTGACTACCTTGATAATGTCTTAGTGGAAGTTAGTACGGGATTTAGATCAAGACGTGAGAATATATTTGGAGAGTGTTATGCATGTGATTGGATTCGACATCGAAGAATCGGTTAAGTATATGCTTATGAGAAAGTTAGATTGTCGGTAGATGTTCTCCCTTTAGGAAATAAATTGAAAAGAAAATAAAATACATAGGCCCCGCTTGTCATGGCTGAGGCTAGGTCGGCCTACATATTAAAATTATTTATTACGATAGAAATCTCAGAAAAGAATGATTTTTATACTAGAAATTGAATTAACTTCAATAATTCATAACTAATTCATATGAACTCTAAATGGGGGGATTCAATTTTTATTGATCATGAATTTTAATTACCTTTCATGCCATGTAAAGCTTATCCCTACCACTGTTCTATAAATTTCCGCGAAACAATTAAATTCGGATGAACAGTAACAGAACATTGATTTTCAGTATTTTTCAAAAATCTGATTTTAAAACTACTATAACTCTCTCATATAAACTCTAAATGGAATAATTTTTGTACCTAAATTCATCTAAAATCATAATATAGCTACTGTATAAATTTCATGCATTTTGGAGCAACTTGAGTTTTTAGCTATTTCTCGGTGTTTATTCGATATCGCATTTTCTTTAGATTCCGAGTTGCTGGAAGTATGAGAGTAAGTAACCGAGAGTGAGCAAGTGAACTACGAGCA